>OX392504.1:24725829-25925829 GCA_947623375.1 Apotomis capreana
CCACTCCTAAACTACCAACCAAACCAACATTAGTCGGTTCTGAAATTTGATTAATTAGCTTCAGCTTGTTCTTCCGATTAATTGTATTTCTGTCTGATTCGATCCTTCAGTAATAACTTTCTTTATCGATTAAGTCGGTTATTCCTGCGTGGCGCGGGAACATTCCTGTTTGTGAGTTAGTGCTTACACTGATTGAAAGACAGGCTTCCCAACTGTCAAATTCAAGGTATTCCAAAACTTGTCCGTTTCGTGGCCGTCCCTCGAGAACTTCAGTTCCGTTTAAATGGTGTACTGAACGAAGACTCGAATCGGCTCGAGCCGATTGACCCGCATCCGATACTAGTACCGACTGATCGAATCGATACTTTCGATTCGTCTCAATTGCACACTCGAACCTTCATGTTCTTGTCCGTAAACAGTTATCCGCGGTCGGAATGGCCGTGAACTTCATTTCATGATCGAAATCGTTCGTTAGGCTTTATTGGCGCGATGGCAAAGGGCAAATTGGACGCTAGTCCTACACTATGTTCCTGGTATATTGATTAAATAAATAAATAAATATTAAGGGACAATCGTACACAAATCGACCTATTCCCAAACTAAGCAAAGCTTGTACTATGGGTACTAGACGACGATATACATAATATATAAATACATATATAGATAACATCCATGACCCAAGAACAAATATTTTGCACAAATATTTGCCCCGGCCGGGATTCGAACCCGGGACCGCCGACTCAGTAGGCAGGTGTCTACCAACCGAGCCAAACGCGTCGTCGCGTATTAAATTTAAGGTATCATAAACTAAGATTTCTGAGAAAATTGCTTTAGATCACGTAGTTAGAGGCACAGAGTAGAGTCCTGAGGCACTGATACTTCAATTATCCCTTTATTCCTTTAAAATAAGTCACACAAGATTTAAATTACGCAAACTAAGTAATTATAAAAGGTCGACACGTAAACCCAAGTTCTTAGGTAATTGATAGGCATAAAATTACACGCAATATAAAACGGTACGCTTCCCGCTATTAAAACGCAATAAATCCGCACCGCAGCCGCGACGTAACCGTAGTAGGAGAAATTACGGCTCGATTATGAATTGAGACATCCACGCAAAAACTCGAAGGGAAAACGTAGAAAATATGACAAGTTAATTTAGATTGAAGACTCGTGAGAGTCGAGTGGGGCGCGAGCGGAACGGATCGTCGCTTGCATTGTGCGGTGAATGGATGCAATGCCAGAATTAGGTGTTTGCACACCTAATGCTAGTATTGTTCATGGTTTCTTTGAATTCTGTTACCACAGCGAAGACTAAAAAACACGTCGTGGTGACCATATTATTGACTGAGCGAGCGAAGCGTTTCCGTTTTCAGCTAATGGCCAAAAAATCTTTCGTGTGTCCGGATGTTCGGATACAAGCCGCATTTCTCAACCGATTCTATTGAACTTTTGTAAGCAGATTTAATAAAAAAAAATTATAGAAAGTTTTTATCGTCAATTATGAAAGAAAAATGTAATGCGATCCATTGCACTACAAGGGACTCGAACCTGCGACCTGTGACCTGCGGTTTCAGGCGTAATCACTATTCCGTAGTGCTCTCCGAACTGAGCTATCACATCGTAACGTCAATCACACCAAATCAAGTCAGTTATTCGGAATTTTTCCAAATGGCCGCGACATGGGGGTTGAAAATGTGATAAGTAATATTTCAACTATTTCGAAAAATAATTGTGAAATCTACTGTCTCACCGGGCCACTAGTTGTTAGCCAGCATTACAGACTCACGCCGCCTGGCTAACAGTGTGGTAAGGGCTTTCAGGAGCATAGGTCACTGATAGAACGTCTAGCAAAACGTCGCGAGGGCGGTCCGCGGCATGCGCCGCTGACAACACCCGGCAGAAAGCGAAAACGGACATACTATCGAAAGTTGATATTATCCGCCGTCACAAAACACGACGCAATGTTGAATTTTAATTAATATTTGTGCAACGCTTAATCAATTGGATTGGAATTGTGAAATAAGGTTAATGTGGCTTTAGTATTGTTTCGTGCTAAAATCTTATTCGGCTTTCGATATCTTTCTGTAGGTAAACATTTTACGTACATAGCAGTAAATAAAATTGGGCAAGTGCGAGCCCGACTCGCGCATGAAGGGTTCCGTACCATAATCTATAACAAGTTTGTTGTATGGGAGCCCCCCTTAAATATTTATTTTATTTTATTTTTAGTATTTGTTGTTATAGCGGCAATAGAAATACATCATCTGTGAAAATTTCAACTATCTATCTATCACCGTTCTTGAGATACAGACTGGTGACGGACGGACGGACGGACGGACATCAGCGAAGTCTCAGTAATAGGGTCCCGTTTTTACCCTTTGGGTACGGAAAAATAGAAAAATTCGCCACATATCCAACTATTTCTTCATTAAAACTGTGTATAAGCATGGTGCATTAAACAATGATATAGGGGTCCCTAAACATAACAAACATACTTACTTAATAATTTAGACTTACAATGCCTGTACGTTCATCTACAAGTGAAATGACATCTGTATTAGAAGAACACAAAGAAAGGCCTTTCAGCATAAACAAGATCAGTAAAACGGCACCAAATTGGACGTCATCCGGAAATCCCACGTATCTGGAATGCAATGAGAACGATGTAAATGTCTCCATAGTAGGCATTGTCTTACGAACATTCCAACTCAAATGCTAATACGCGATTGTTATCACCATTTAATTAAACTGGCGAGGTGGCTGAATTTTCTAGATCTACATGTAAATTATCTATTGTAGTACAATAATTCGTAAGTTGGCAATGACAGACGGCTTCTTTGTTTTTCTTCCGCACATCCTAAGTATATCCACCTATGGTGTCTGTCAAGAAATGTAAGTTAGTCAGAGAATTTCTTAGTCCAGAATGACACATTTCAAATGTTATATTTCGCACACTCAAATGCCGATACTAACAAAATACATTAAAATGTCTTCATTATCATCTTTTAAGTGCACAGTGGAATCGCTACCCAGGAGTGGTATTCCAACTTACCTAGCAACATAATTCACAGAGTTTGACTATAATAATAATAATAATAATAACGTCATAGACAGACAAAACAAAACCAAACTCACACACCTACTATACATGGACGACATTAAACTATATGCGTCTAATAAACAAGAATTGGACCATCTATTAAAACTTACAGAAAAATTTAGTACAGATATTAAAATGACTTTTGGAACAAATAAATGTAAAATAAATAGCATCACCAAAGGACAACACAATAGAACAGATGATTTTACACTTGAATTACAAGGAGGAACTATAGATAGTATGGAGCCCAGAGAAACATACAAATACTTAGGATATCAGCAAAGTACATCTATAAATCATACAGACATAAAAAATACATTAAAAACTAAATACAAACACAGACTGAACCAAATATTCAAAACCCAGCTGTCTGCCAGAAATATAGTAAAAGCCGTCAACACATACGCCATCCCTGTCTTAACATACTCCTTTGGAATCATCAAGTGGTCCGACACAGAACTTAATGCCCTTAACATTACAACAAGAACAACATGCAATAAATATAACAACCATCACATACATTCCGCCATACAACGATTTACACTAAAACGAAAACTAGGGGGTCGTGGATTTATAGACATTAAAAACCTGCATTATTCCCAAATAAATAACCTGCGCACATATTTCATCCGAAAAGCTGATCAAAGTCCACTACATAAAGCAATAGTAACTCTACCACAATCTGGAACACCACTGCATCTAAACAATAACCAATATGATCCGACCTCTAAAATCCTGAAAGACGAGCATAAACTGGAAAACTGGAAGAACAAAGCATTACATGGCAAATACCCCCACCAACTGGAACAAGACTACGTAGATCAAACCGCTTCAACCACCTGGCTTACAAAAGGAAACCTATTTAGTGAAACAGAAGGGTTTTTCATAGCAATACAGGACCAAGTGATAAAAACACGTAACTACTCCAAATACATTCTGAAAGAACCGATAGAAACAGATAGATGCAGATTATGCCACCAATACACTGAATCCATAGACCATATAACCGGAGGCTGCAACGCACTAGCCAGCAAGGATTACACACACAGACACGACAATGTAGCCAAATACATCCACCAACAGCTCGCACTCAAACACGACCTGACAGAAACACACACACCCTACTACAAATACAAACCGAAACCTGTTTTAGAAAATAACAAAGTAAAACTGTACTGGGACCGAGACATCATCACTGACCGCACTATCCTCAGCAATAGACCTGATATCACACTTACCTTTAAATCCACAAAAACCACTTACCTGATAGATATCGCCGTCCCCAACACAAACAACCTAAAACAGAAACACGTTGAAAAAATCCAAAAATACATACCTAATGGTATGCTAATGCCGACGAAATCAAACAGATGTGGCACCAAGAAACCGTTAAGATAGTACCCATAATTATATCCTCAACCGGTATCATACCTAAAACCCTACACACTGCCCTGAAAATAATAGATCTTCACCCAAAAACGTATATTCCACTACAAAAATCAATAGTACTGGACACTTGTTCGATAGTACGCCGGTTCCTAAACCCAACTTCACTCACACTGCTTAGTGTTCCGGAAACTACGACTATCCCCCCTACCCCACATACACAAACCACATTACAAACATCCCACAGAACACAGGCAGATATACACCAGACACAAAATATATAAAATCAACACCGTAAGCACACCACACCTATACACAAGAACCAGATTACTTGGTTAAACCCGTATCTGGCCCTATAAAAAACCCGACGTAAAGTCGAGATGGGAAAAAAATCCACAAACATAATAATAATAATAATAATAATTTATTGATAAAACATAATGTACAGAGGTGACGGTTAAATTCTATACTTAAAAAACAAATAAATTCACAATTTACATAACCTGAACTAGGGTTGCCCCTGTGTTTCAGGCAATGGGAAAGCCTTTACATTATTTAATTTAAGTACATATTCATCTATCTTACAGTAATCTTATTGTAGCTTAACGACTAAAATTTACACTAAAGAACTAAATTCAACTAAACAAATATTTATTTCATGACAGCCAGTAAGTTCTCTGTATCTTCGTACGTCATAGTTTGTAGTGACTCACGAAGCGCTTTCTTACATTGAGCGAAGCTTAGTGGATATAGGTCCAATTTCGCATTTAATCTATTGTAAAGAAATGGACCCAGAAATATGAAAAATCTTGTAGAAAAAGCGTGTTTTGCTTGCATGTTATAGGAGCAAACAATATCTTTACGCCTCTTGTTTTTATATTCGGTGCTGTAAGGAGTTATGCAGTGCTGCCTTAATACTGTGCCGTGGATAAATAACTGACGAACTGTTAGTACTCTACATTCACTGTATATAAGGTTAGTAGGGTAGAGGTAAGGACGATAGGTATGGACCTTTAGGATTGCTCTTTGGGCTCTTTCTAATTTTAGAATTGTGGTTTTAGCCAAACCTCCCCATGACGTTATGCAATACGTTATTATTGATTGGCAAAGAGCAAAATAAACCGTCTTGAGGAGCTGCTCATCCGCAATTGACCGCAGTTTTTTGAAAACAAATATTAACTTACGGATTCTATTACACAGCGCTTCCACATGGAATTTAAACGAGAGGGTTTCGTCGATTAAAACTCCGAGATATTAAATTTTGTCGGTACGCGTTATGTCCGGGCAGCTGCATTTGACAGTTGAAATGTTATTACATATGTGGGCATAGAGCTTGCGGTAGGTTATGTCTACGCTAGGTTTACGCATGGAAAATCTTACATACTGAGTTTTATCTGGGTTAAGTGTTAGTAGGTGATGCCGTAACCAGGTGCTGACGCTATTAAAGCCTCGCTGTGCATATTCATGTGCGTCATCTGCTGATTTAGCGGAAAAAAGCAGTACAGTGTCATCAGCGTACGAGATTATTTTACCATTTCCTATTTTTAGATCACAAAGGTCGTTAATATAGATCAAGAATAGGGTGGAAGCGAGCACGCTTCCTTGTGGAATTCCGAAAGCGGTGTTTTTTAAGTCGGAGCTGATATTATTGTCTATCTTCACGCATTGGGTGCGTTCATCTAGATAATTTGCTAGTAATTTGAGTTGGGTACCTCTAATACCAAATGCTTCTAGCTTTTGGAGAAGAATGGCAATGGGGACGGTGTCAAAAGCTTTTGCGAGGTCCATAAAGATTCCTATTGTCTGATTTCCTTTATCAAGTTCTTGGACTAGGTAATTAGTTAGTTCATGAACAGCGTCAGCAGTTGATAGCCCGGCCCTAAAACCAAACTGATTTCTTGATAGAAGACTTTGTTCTTCAAGATATTTAATTAGTCTAGAATTAATGATTTTTTCTAATATTTTTGATATGGCAGGTAAAAGTGAGATGGGTCTGTAGTTTGCTACCTGGTCCTTACTGCCGGATTTGTATACAGGAACAACTACCGCTTTTTTTAGGCATTTCGGAAAAATTCCTTCCGATAGGCATTTTTGGAAAATGTGCGTGAGAGGTGGAATCAGGATGAGTTTGTATTGTTTAAGCATTTTGTTTGAAATGCCGTCCCAGCCGACCGCAGAGCTATCTTTTAAATTATTAATAATCCTTTCCACCTCTTGTTCGTCTGTATTTAAAAGCACAAATGATTTCAGCATATTTTTAGATGAATGATCGCGGGGAGAGAGAAGCGGCTTGTTTTTTTGAATTTTATCAGCTAGGTCTTTTCCAACATTTACGAAGAAATCATTTGCACTCTCAACGGATGATGACTTCGAGGGGTGAGCTTGTAACAATTCACAAGATGTTTCTCGTTGGTTTGCCGTATAAGTTACATTTTTAACACACTTCCAGATCAATTTACTGTTTTTTCCAGCCATTTCCAATTGTTTTTTGTCGTAGTTGTTTTTAATTTTTTTAAGCAGGTTGTTACAGAAATTACGATCTCTTTTGTAGGTCACTTGCAATAAAAAATTGTTTGGATTCTTTTTGGCTTTAAAATGCAATCTATCTCTGTGTCTCATACATCGTACGAGCCCCGGTGTGATCCAAGGTTTAATATTGCGGAATTTACAGCTGACACGTACGTATGTTGTATTATTTAATATTGCTTGTTGGACACTTTTAATCATGTATGACATGCTAGAGTCAGCGTCAGCAGAAATACTATAAACTGTGTCAAGATCGATGTTACCTAAATCTTCTTCAAGTTTGTTATTATTTATTTTCGAGGTTATTGTTGTGCGATAAGTATTAGGATGATTATGAAATAAGGTTAGTAGGGCAGCATGGTGGTCGGTAACCGAAGAGTTGGTGACTAGTGCTTGTGCTGGGCACATTGACTTGAGCATAATGTGGTCTAAACAGGACCCACTTTGATGGGTAGGAAGCGTGTGTGCAGGGAGACAGGGAGTAATCCGTGGACTATGGTGTTGATATGAATGTATAACTAAACAAAACCTTATAAGTAGCAGTGTATCATCATAATTTATCTTGAGCGATATTGATTGGTAATTCCAACGAACTCAATCACTAGATTTGATAATATTTGTCATAATTAGAGACGTTGACAAAATGGATGATGGTTCCGTCTTAACAAACAGCTACGTATACAAAGATCTAGATTCTCACAGGCTTGTAAGTATAAGGAGTAGTATTCCATCAAATAAACTAATAACCTGTTTTTAAAAGGCATCCCACATTCTTTCAACCAGCATAATGATAGTTCAAAGAAACAACAGACCTACACCAATCAAGAGCACGAACTTTCTTCAATTGTACGCACTTGTAATTGTACGCAGTTCGATGCAAATCAGGGATACAATTAACGTGACCCCGATGGGGAGTCAAGTGCAGCGGGTTCCCACGAGCACTCCCACGCAGCAGTCACGGGGGCTTCGATCAGTGAGAACGCTACAATAGTTGTAAAACAACTATCTGCCTTAGTTACATTAATTTATATTTCTCAAAAACTCAACCTACGAGTGGTATGAGGAATCGAAGTGGCCTGCAGAGTGTGGTGTTGATGAAACATACTTGCCTTCAGAACACGTGACCTGTCATCTATATTCCTAAAATAATAAATGCCTTAAAGTAGAATTAAGCCAAATATGGTTGGGTTTGCTTGACGCCAGACCACTAATCATATTGTAAAGAAAATAATTACTCCGGAAAGTTTAATTGTTATACTAAATGCCAGCTATGGCGCTCTCAATGTGATACCGTTTTTGTCCCTGTAGAACGGCATAAGGTATAAGTGTCGCAGTTAGCACAATTAACAACAGATAGCCACGCACACGCACTGCGCAGCACGATCGCTACAGTTCACCGGTAAACCAATTATAATCCATTGATACCTAACGGAAAACCAAAGCCGCTCACAAATCGCATCTGCACGTGGCCCATCAGGCTCCCAGCATGGGAGAAATGACTCCAGCGCCGATTTCCACGCATGCGCCGACCGGACCCAAAAAATTACCAAATGGATCCGACTTATCCAAAACCAATTGACAGAAATGAATATTCATGATTTATTACATGGATTCCAATTTTCAAATCCGATGGCAAATACAGTAGCTGAGCTATTTTTTCGGTTTCCAGGGTTTTTTGCTTAGCGTAATGAGATTTCGGAAGGATCGTGCGGTGTTGTAAAAAGGTTTTTAGTAAAAAGCGTCGAAAAAAATTAATGGGTGTCCCGATATAGTTTATTAGCCTTGTGACTTGCAGTTATGGCTCCTTAGCAACGGGCACCTAATATAGTATTTCAAGTAAGTCAACCAACAATTGACCAAAAAAATTGCAACGACATTTTCCCCATCTAAGTGAACCATTAAAACGGATCATTATATTCTGTCATTATTAAGAATCATTGGTTCTTCTGTCTTTTTTTTTAATAAGGCATCGATTTTAGGAAGCTATCACACAGAAAATCAATTCTTATCGTTTTATCGATCTCTTGGACTTTTATAACAAGCCAGCCAAATTAGGCATCTGCATTTACTGGCTCGCCAAGCCATTGAAGAATCGCCAAACCGTCTTAGATCGTCGCGACGACGTGACGAAAGGTCAGGGTGAAAGTTCACCAGAGAAAACGAAACTAGGTACACTTATCCTGTAACAGCTCAATCTAGCGATTACGCAATCGACCATTTTATTTGTCGGTTATCCAATAAATTGTTCGGCAGGGTAATTGGAATGAATAGACCAAACCTAATAGACCAAAGGTTATATAATTTTCTGTAATGTCAGTTATTTGGGTCGAGCTGTTTTCAGGTGCAACCAAAGGTTCACCATTACAGTGTAAGCTGTTATGCAAGATTAAAGTATTCGTATGATTTCTTTTTTTTATAATACAAAAAGTCTCGGAATTAGCTTCTATAGTTTAGTGCTTATATAAGTAGAACAAAACATTCTCAGAGTTCTGAAATTTCGCTCTACAAATTGTACATACCTACTACGTCATTCGGTAAAACTATACAACTGACTGACTAACCGGAGGATCTCAAAGCTTGTCACTTTACAAAGAACCTCCGCAAATGCGACCATCGTTGACATGTTGCGATCATGCATGAGATCTGCGTCTTCCAGAACGCTGGTCGATCAGGAACCTTTCTGCCGCAATGGGCACTGTATAGACTTTTGTACCTACAGGAATGCCCGACGACTGCCACTCGTTTGATATAACGTTTTTTGACCTAAAATATCGTTTCGTATAATGTTAAGTTTTTATTCCCTTGATTTATTTCATTTCAAATCTATCAACCTGTAAATTGTCATGCGAGTTAGGTTAGTTTAGGCTGGGGTAGGTTCAGTTTCCCAATTTGTATGAGCATTTGCCATACATATCAGGAAACGTACTCGAGAACAGCACATATGTAGGTAGGTTAGGTTAGGTTAGGAACTTTAATAGTTTCAGAAAACGTGATATATGAAACATTATTAGGTCAATGAAATAATATTATATAAAACAATACGGAGCCCTAGTACGGATAACATTATTAAGGCTCACCATGAGCCTCGCAAGCCGTCATCTCGGTGATGAGCCCCTCCAAGTCAGGTGATATGAGCCTCTCCTCGTCCTCCGAGTGTGTGTAGTCCAGGGCATGGTAGATTGCCAGCGCCAAGTTTACCACCAACTGTAACAAAGAAAATGGTTTGTATAAGCATAACATTTTATTTATCTTTGATATTTCGAAGAGACATGTGAAAAGTTTCCTGAAAAACGTCCCCTATAATTTTATTGGAATCGTAAAATAAGACATCTTTGTATTTACGATTTTATACTAAATTGTCATGTCAGACATTTACATACGATTCACTGCAAAAGACTCTGTTGTACGTACGTGTAAAAGCTAGCTAGAATATAATAGGTATTTCTTAGATTTGATTAGTAAGAAAAATACATTAGTATAAGTACCATTAGATTGCCCTAAGCAAAAAAAAACGTTCGTTTTCTTAAATTGAGACACGCAAACAGTGTAATTTCGGAAATGAGTAGGTAACTCGAAATTGCTTCATCAAACAATGAAGTGGTTCTGAAAGTTATCTTCAGATCAGCTAAATTACTGTTTCCTCTTAGTGCATTTCCATTACAAGGAGTCTGCGAGGTCTTGCATTGTGTTGTACAGCTATCTATAATCTAGTTTTGAGAGTTATTTTGTACATTTACGAGTTCCTCAATTAAAATAATTCAGTACAAAGACCAAAAATCAAAACGTAATCAAAAACTTATCTCATAAATTATTTGTTTTTAAAGCAATAACGTCTGTTAGCGTAAAACAAATGTTAATACATACTGAAACGAAAATGAGTAATTTTCAAAAAACAAGTACATAGTCAAAGGCTTCATAAAAAAAATTACGATCGCGTAACGAAAGTTTGTGTAACGAAAGTTACTCATACAAAAGATATGGGTAACTATCGTTACACAAAGGAATCAATTAAGTTTTGTTTTAATTAAAGCCCTTAACTTATTACATGTTTTTTGAAAACGTCTTAAATGGAATATAAGAAATGAAGCTGCTCGTTAAAAAATCGATCAAATCGATACGATCGCCACCAAAGCTAGATTGTCGCACGAGAGCGTAACGCGATCGCTTTGTCGTATAAGTCATCAAGTGATTATACCGCGCGGCGTGACCGGCGCCACCTCCTGCGCCATCTCCCAGAAAGTGTAGAGTAAGTATTACTGTCCAAGTAAAATACGTGTTTACACGTAGGGGAAAAACTGTATGAGTTGGAAAAACATCATCTGTGAAAATTTCAACCGTGTATCTGTGTAACTATCACGGTTTATGAATGAGATACAACCTGGTGACAGACGCAATATAGTAATGTATACATTGTACCTACACTAGCGACTAGCGACACCCCGGTAATTAACACGAGTGGCATGACGCGTAACATGACATCTATTATTGCGTTCTCAGACAATGCTTCACTTTTGGAGACAAAGTTCGATGTTTGTAATTACATATATGTCCGAAATATCACCCTTATATGTTTACTTTAGCAATGTACTATTTTCCTTTAAGTGACATATCAAAATAGCTGTGATGCGCTGTTGATCTATGAGAGTTGCCTAACAACATGAAAATAGGAAACAGGCAACTTTTACTAGCAATAAGTAAAAGATTTAATGTAAGCAATCAATTAATAACGTAGATAGCGGAAATACAGTAGCCATGTTGTAATTAGTAATTAAAAGGAAGCTCTCTAGTCGACACCCGTTGAAATATGGCTGCAAATAGAAAACTGGTACCATCAGAATCAAACGCTTTAATTGGTTAATGTTTTCAATGATAAATGCCCGGACAACACGAATATCAGTGCTTTCTATACTGGTTTATTTGGTGTACATTCGATTTTACCAAAATACTCTCTAACAGCTCATCTTGATTTCACAACAACCACGATTCTTTAACTTATTTATCCAATAAAACCAAAATTTGATTTCTATGTAATTCAGCGGGCCTATAATGCTGGTCGCTTTTATCACGCAATTAATAAGCGGCAAACCATCTGTTACTCACACTCGTATTTTGTCAAAACGTGACGGATGCTTTGTCACTTATTTATCGCGTAATAAACGCAACCATCATTAGGCCCCCTGAGCAAGTATAAAGGACGTAGGTTTAAGTTGCGGAACTCAACTTACAACTTAGTACGATACTAAGTAATTGATATAGTTTAGTTGAGTTTCATAATGTTATCTTTGTTAGTGTGACAATAAACATGTTTTATTTTATACTAAACTACGTAATGTAGAGACTGTATGAAATCGGCCATAACAAATCAGATCAATCAAACGATCAATCGACGATAAGAACATTATTAACAGTGATACGGGTACGCGCATTCAAATCATCAAATCGTGACACTAGGTCATCATTTATAGAAACGATACACCTTATGTCATAGACATGTGATTTTCTCTTTAAATATATAGTTTTCGTTTGACCCTTCCGACCCGACGACAGACAATGACATAAATATCCCCGGAACAGCTCTATTAAGCCAAAATTCGCAGTTTCAAATGTCAAAATCATTCACATTGATTAGCGCCATGTCATAACACCTAACAAACATAATTACAGAGATTAAAGCAATTATAGGTAATCGCGGTCCGTTCAGACTCTTACACATGGGCTCAGAAGCGTGACTATCAGAGCTAACCAGCGGAACTGCCCCTGGGTGAGTAATCCACGAATATAACCTTTATTAGAAGAGCGTACGGTTCACGGATTAAGGTGGTATAGGACGCGTTGCACAACAAATGCAACCGCTCCTGCAACGTCTCGCTACACACTCCATTAAATATGGTTTGGCAATAAGATTGATGAGAGGATGCCATGGGAGTAGGAGAGCCGTAACTTTATCTCAAAAGGTGGAGCATCCGGACCTAATGCTAAAGGTTGGCCTTTCTACAGCTACATCAGGAGAATTTTCATGGTGAGTGTCTGCCCTAGAGCAGTAATCAGTGGGCACACCAAAATTCAAAATATAATCTAACCTAATCTTATCAAAACTATCGTGAGATCTTTAATAGGGTTTAAACTCGCGTAAAAATTGTCAGGAATGGCCCAACATGTTTTGAAGTTGTATGGAGCTCTTTATCAGGGGCAGCTATCCGTGCTGTTGCGTGACAAACAGTCCATAAATCTATCCTCTTTGCGGCGTCACTCCCTCTCAGAGGGTGGCAAGTTAGATCTTAACTACATATGGGTCTACATGGGGCCCAGTAAGCGTACTGAAACCAAGGGGATATACGCTCATTTAAGGAGCGATTAAGCGTTCCTGGTTCTTCAATTAGATGGCTAAAGTCAGAAGAGACTTACCTTGCGTCGAGAGGCTTATGTCAGAAGATACACCTATGACTACAAACTTCAAACGTATGCTTAACCATGAGCTTTACCCTCCTTTCCTCTGTCCTATAAGACTGAAGTATGTTAATCTCAATGTGAAGGGCGCTTGAGCGCATCATTTCACCTCAAACATTCCTTCATTGCGAGATTATACAAAATTATTTTCGATTCGTTCTATAGACCACTTATTCGACATTCACACTTTAGACCATTGATGCCAAAATATAATGGTCCGTAAACATTCACAAAAGATACAAACATAACACTCGACATGCTGTAATTATTAGTGAAACTGATGAATGAACTTACTACCGTTAATGTTGTATTAATTATTTTTAAATTGTAGCTATAATCTTCAAATCATCTGCTTCAAATCAACATTAGATTGATGTGTACCGTATGTTTATGGAGCATGAACACCTCTCAACTTTCAATAATGATCATGTTCTTCTCAACTTTATAATTAAGACCGAAGATTATTTATCTTATTTTTTATCTATCAGTATTTACTGCGCTTTGTAAATAGAACATACACGTCTATTATAATTTCATCTGTTTCTTACATATAACTCTTATGGATTAGTACTTTATAGTTGTAAAAAAACCGACGAACTAATAAATCCTTTTTTTGAAGTATACTCAAAGATAGAGTAAAACACCTAGCATAACTGTCAAACGTGACTATTTCTCACTCGAGATAATTACCCGTCTCTTTTTGTGCAGTAATGTGAGAGAGTAACGGGTAGCGCTATGTCGCGCGACAAGAGTCGCGAAGCATAGTTGTGCTAGATGGGCAGCAAATTGGCGGATAGCGGGAGTAGATAGCGGTGTACTTGGACCCTGCATTTTTCCTACTACTATAAACCGTATCCACCATAAACTGTATCTACCATAAACTGTATACACCATAAACTGTATCTACCATAAACTGTATCCACCATAAACTATATCCACGATACCTCAACCCACCCCTGAACCGTTGAATTCGCCAATAGCCCAATACCACGCACTGTTATCGCGCGCATTGTATTCAAATCACGTGTTGCATTGTATTGCGCAAGAGCAGAAACAATAAAGTCCGATTTACGCGTACTCGCAAAATATCCTTGCACAAAAAGAACGTATCTTAGTACAAACATGTTGTGACTTGTGCCATTCTGGTCGGGGAGGCTGTAGAAAAATCCTCAGTCCAGTTAGGTTAGGAGTTTCGTAATCTAGATAATATAGCTAACATTGTGCTTTCAAATTGAATGGGCGAAGATGGGCAAGGGAAGGATTGAAATGAATTGAGATCTTAGAAAATAGAAATGTAAACGTAAGAAGATCAAGGATGTCTGATGCGTCAGTGCGTGCTTGTAGTTTATTTTATATTTTAAGGATATAATTTGGAAAACAGTAGGTATGGTGGCAACAATCTATTTCCCACCCAATTTACAAAACATTTTTTTAATTACCTACCCCTTGATACAAAATGTACAGTTGATTTGCAATTAGTGGGTCCGGTTCATAGTGACAAATAATCGCAAAATAACGAGGTTTCAAAATGCCTAGATCGCAAAATGACGAGGTTTGAAAATGCCCACATCGCATAATCACAAGGTTTCAAAATGCCTAGATCGCAAAATGACAAGGTGTCAAAAGGTATACGATTAAGAAATGAATTGTATTAATGAGATGTGATATCAAGGTAAATGTTAAACTACTATCACCTGAGGCTGTTAACTGTTATCACCTCTTATTGAAGTTAAAAGAAGAAAGAGAAGGAGAAGAAAATTTTAACTGCAAACCATTAAAACAACCTCAATTTGCAATAGTATTTGAACACGAACATCTTGTCTAGAACCTGTTACATCACTTTACGCTCTTTCCTCGTATAAATAAACCAATTAGACGCTTCCGATGGCTTCTGGAAATAGCTGGCGCTAAACAGGAATACTTTAACAGGATTTAAATATGCAAGGATACTTTACCAGTATTAAAGTATCTTTGCATATTTAGCACTTAAAATATAAATGCAAGAGAGAAGAGGCGAAAAAACATTATAGCTGGATCTGGTTATGTCCCCTTTGGTTACTAGTTACTACTAACTACTCAGCCTTAGCTTTCTGGTTCATAACTGATGACTTCTCCATATCGTACCTCAAAAAACGAAGTCATTCTAATCTGATCATTAAAGTCCGTGCAGCTCTCATTTCGCTATTCAGCCACAGTTAGGACCATGGGCGCCTAGCTTCCTCCCTAGATATGTGATCTAGCAAGACTGTACCCTGTACCCGCAGTTCATATTTTTTGCATTATCCATTTATAAAATATACTTAGCATATCAGTCGCCAAAAATAATGGCAGTGCGCAAGGCACATTGGTCGTAAGTGGCTACCGCGCATCGGATCACACAGCGTCCTACGGCCCCAAGCCCCCCAGCAAGGTGGACCGACGACCTAGTTAGGATCGCGAGCAGAAATTGGACGAAGGCGACGCAAGACCGATCGTTTTGGAGAATTTTGGGAGGAGCCCTTGTCCAGCAGTGGACGTCTAACAGGTGATAATGATGATGATTATGATGATGATTAATAACAACTTGCCTCCCTCTGGCCCCTCTGAGCCATGGGCATTGGTAACGACCATTTAAGAAAAAAGTTACTTTTACCGAAGGGCGACCCGTAAATCGACCATTAGTAGAGATCCCCATGCTTCCGTAACTGTAGAATGGACTGTATGATCCTGAAGGGTGACAAGCATTGCACAGCTTTCTATCAGCACATACACATTGCGTCACGCATTGTGTGCCAATATCGCTCCTAGAATATCGGCGCCGTCGCCACCCGGGCCCGTATATCACGAGTTTCCCACGGCTGCTTATGCGCATTTAAATAACAAATCCGTCGCCTAAGCCCGTTGACCGGTAGCTTGACGGTGGGCTATACGCCCGATACTGCCGATCTTAGTCAAAAGAAGTCCTATATTGTGGAAGAAGAGAAGTGACCATGAACAACTAATGTAAATGGATGTCAGAAATCGTGGTTCATCTTCTTGTTTTTTTTTTTATTAAGTATTCGGACAAAGCGGACTCAGAGCACTGTGATTCTGGAGGAAAAAGTGTCCCAATTTTTTAAATTCCACTTACGCTCCTTTTTATGCTCATTTTGTGTGAACGTAACGTAATAGAAAATAAAAAATAGTATGAACATATTAGAACACTTTTTTCTTTTTGAGTCAGAATAACGTACGGTTAGGGTGTATCAAAGGGTAACCAAGACTTAGAAAAAAAAATCGTCGGTGTGATTGACACTACTTTTTTATGATTGAATCTTACAGTTTACGTCCCGAATTATTGCCCTCAAAAGTTTGAAGGTTTTGAAGGACTTGGAAATTCACCTAACGTACATTTTCTCCAAATGAAAAATTAAGAGAACGATTAGTCATTTGTTACCTACGGCATGACGAAGACCCAAGAAAAAAGAAGGAACATAACAAGGCACCTTTTAATACTTACCCAAGTATCATCTCAGAATACGTTCGGTTTTAATAATAGGTTAGTGTCAGACCAGATCTGCGCTTTCCTAGACCCTATATCATGCTCGATGACCCCCCGGGGCCCGATAACCCACCAGTTAACCGGAGTTCACTAGGCTATTGTCTTACAAGGGAATTAGGGGCCAACGCGGCCCTACTAGGGCTAGGGGAAAGTTACTGTGATTATTATTTACAGGCCAGGCAATTATTTGTTAGGTCAATCGCTTTTAAGAGCACACGCTCGCCTTTAATAAGCTATAACTGAGAGAAATGTGCAAAATAGTCAGTTTCTGTCTTTGTAACTGCTTTAAATAAGTGAAAATCAAGAGAAGTGAGAACTGAAAGCGCCAATTCCTGCCCTTATATGCAAATAAACAAGTGAAAATCAAGAGAAGCTGAATATTTTAAGTAGATATAAGTGTCTTATAATGTAAGTGTCTATAATATAAGTCTTAATACACAATCTAACATAATACGTTTTACTGTTATCTATTTACAAGTAAGTATAAGATTCTAGAGAGTTGTACTATAATATCCATAAATTTTAGTGAGTTGGTTTGGTGCGCCATCCAAAAGTAAGCGTACATACAATTGTTGAATTAAATTCTCAGATTATATAACTACACTAAATATAAATATTATACGTAATATATTTACGCTCCGATCCGATAATAACATATCTAAAACTCTAACCGTATTTTTGTCGCGCAAGATATACATAAGATCCGGAACCTGATTGGAACTATACCGACATTCAATACAAAAATTCATAATCAAATCCTAGACATGAATTAGGATTTAGTTACGATTCAAGTCAAACATGAACATATACGAACGCTTTAGAGTTCGCTAGGCCACTGGATACTACTATAGATAAACTGGGTACTGGACTAGACATACATTCTTCTATAAACGAACAACTAACACATGTCAGGCTTCAAATTGCTTTGCGTTTGTTACGGATTTACAACTTCGCTCTCGAACACCGCGTCACGTTGTCCGTTAACTCTATTCACCTCAGTTTGTACACTAAAAACCTTATCACACTTGCGATTTGCGAGTGACTTTTCTATCCAAATAAGCGTCGCGGGAAACTCGCTGCCAGATCGTCTTAATACAAAATTCACTCGCAAATCGCAAGTGTGATAAGGCCTTAAACTGAAAAACGTGCGTGTCTTTGTAACCCTTAGGAGGCCTTATGGTTTGATTGAAATAGGTACGTGTTTCAATTCTCTTGGTTGTACACTTTTACAGTCTTTTAGTAAAAATATTAAGCACTCTTACTTTACTATAACACTAAGTCCGCGTAGAATTCGTATTATGGGATCAAAGTATCATTAATTTCCTGTATTTTCTCTCTTAGACTCGTAATTTTTAGAAACATTTATAATAAGGTTTGTTTTTCTAAAGAGTCTGGAGTATCTGGAGCTGAGTCGTGTTTTTCTGGAGGTTAAATACATTTTTCCCAGCTTGATTTGAGCGGGTATCTATTTATTTAAACTTAAAAAAGACAAATCTCTACTACTTAACCATAGGTCCAAACAGAGATTAGAAGTTGGTGCAAATCAGCAATACAGAGAGCGTCTAGGGTACAAGTGAATACGATAATGGCTGGGTTGTAATTTCACGTGCTATTGCTGCGGCAGTTTAACACGGTCTGGATTCCAACTAAAAACGAATCATAAGTTTTCCTAGGATTGTTAGAAATGTATTATGAAAGGCTGACTGTACGGGAAATCTAAGCGAAATGTAGACGAAGGTAACAAACAGATATAGCTTGAAGTGAGCGATAAATTTCGCGGGAAGGCTGTGCGTGGCGGAAGGAAGCCGTTGGCGAGAGATACGAGGGGCGTCTGAAAAGTTCTAAGCCTAAGATAGAAAAAAACAATTTACACAAATGAACTCGTGTTTATTTTTCAATATAGTCTCCTCCTAAATCAATGCATTTTTTACATTTTTTATACAGTGCTTTTAGGCCATTAAAAAAATAATCTTCATTTTGCCCTTCAAAATGCTCCTGTACAGCCGCCTTCATCTCTTCGTCACTTCTAAATCGCTTTCCCCTCAACTCTTTCTTCAAATTATTGAATAGAAAATAATCGCTTGGGGCTAGATCTGGGCTGTAGAGTGGGTGGTCAATTTCGTCAAAACCAACTTCCTTCAGAGCACGCCTCGCAACATTAGCGGTGTGAACGGGTGCGTTGTCTTGCAAAAACAAATTGCCTTTCCTTAGTTTACCCCGCCTTTTCTCAACTATGGCTTGTCGCACCTGTCTTATTAGATTTGCATAATAAGTTCCGTTTATCGTAGAGCCTTTTTCTAAATAATCGATTAAAAGAATGCCATCACAATCCCAAAATACCGTAGCCATTAACTTAGAGGCCGACTTTTGCACTTTAAATTTCTTCGGCGGCCTTTCACCCTTTTCAATCCACTGCATCGACTCAGACTTACACTCCGGATCATACTGTCTGATCCATGTTTCATCAACAGTTACTATTCGGGAACAAACTTCATCTAAATCATCTTCGCACAATTCTAAAAACGCCCGAGAAGTTTCCACACGACGTACTTTATCGAAGGCCGTTAGCATTTTCGGTACCCAACGAGCACTGACTTTACTCATGTACAAATGTTCATGTAAAATTTCTCCGACTCTTTCTTTACTAATACCTAAGACCTCAGCTATTTGCCAAACCTTAATTCTTCTATCTTCTAATACCAGCTTTTTGACTTTTGCTACGTTTTCTTCGGTCACTACCGATATTGGCCGCCCTGAGCGGGGGTCGTCTTCGATCGATTCCCGTCCGAGTTTAAATAAGCGACTCCACTTTTTGACTGTGGCATAAGAAGGCCCAGAATCACCGTAAATAATAGCCATTTCCTCAAAAATACACTGCGGTGATTTGTCACTTTTTGTAAGGAATTTAATTACAGCACGGTGCTCAATTTTCGTAATATTCGTTGGTAATTCACACATGATGTACTTTTCCGTTGAATATCTCGAAACAGAATAATAAAAACGTGACATGTTATTTTTTAATAATTTGTTTTTAAATGGCCTTTCTAGTGGCCAGTATCATAAACGCATATATAACCTCGAAATACCTTAGGCTTAGAACTTTTCAGACGCCCCTCGTAAGGAAACCAATGTCGATATGTTATTGATTTGTACGATTGCCCTCGCGAGCGGTAACGGTTGAGTATTGTATGTTACTATAGAAACCGGTGTGCATTAGGAGTGATATAACAGATTTTAACCTGAGGAGGCTTGAGATAAGCTTAGCGCATTTTATTTGTTTCAGATTAAGTTAATATTAGTTTAGTTACATTCAATTAATATTGCTACAAATAAAGTAAATATGTAATCATTCTTGCCAAACCTGTGTAATTATTTAGGGGCAGATAAACTGACATTGTCAAACGTCTAATTGTGTCAACCTACGGGACAGGCTGAGTAGTGTAAACATTACCAAACAGTGTCCATTGAGTGCATATTTCCTAACTGTATGGTAATTCATTTGTAAAAATGTCACTGTATCCTAATAAACTATTGGTAATTTGTATTTATTTAAGTGTAACACCTGATAAGGCTAGCGAATACGGTTTCGACGGTTCGGTATAGTAGGAATCCTTTTTTGAGGGCGAATTCACTTCGCTTTGCTCTAACAAACAAAGACACCCAATGGGTATTATGCGCTTTATGAACTTTTTTTTTTTATTTATCACCAAAAAATATATACAATATACAATTACATTATGACTCGCCAAACTGTGACGTTTGATGGCGAGAAGCGCTCAGTTCTTTACACAACTTAACTTAAATATATTTACTTATTAGTAGGTAAAAGGTACAGGTAATAATATATTATTTTTATGACACCTTAATTAGCTGACCTTGACTTGTCATCAAGAAGAAACTCCTTCAGTTTCGATCTTAACAATGTTTTGCTAATTTTAGTCTTCTGCCTAAGTATACTTATTTTATTAAAAATGTTGGGTACTAAATATTTTGAAGTCCTTTCGCCGTAATAGTTTTTCACACTCGGTTGTATTAATTTTCTCTCTGTAACACTTCTAGTATTGATTCTGTTTTCCTTAATTTCTTTAAATTTATCGCTATAATAGTGTTCTAAGCCTATCAAATATTTTAATTTCTTATCTACCGGTAGAATTTTACATAAAGGGAAGAGTTTTTCATACTCTTTATTACATTTTGTTTTTACATTCTTGCTAACAAGGAACTTTATCAGTCTTATTTGTAGTTTTTTTACATCCTTAATATAAGATAACTGCGGCCACAAAGTGCATTTATTGCACCTTTCATTTCAAAATAGCAGTTTGTGGCCACATTTTGTAACGCGCACTACATAAACATCATGTTTGGGTTAGAACGAAGGGAAGGGAATTCAGCCAAAAAAATCTACTGATACCTCCGAACAAACAATCAGAACCCTTATAGAATAATACGTCTACAACTCCGTCTATGTGATTTTTAATATCTAAAACAGGAACAGAGCTGCATGGCCCTCTCTACTAATAAATCGGACTTAGTGGAGCATCACAAACGCACACAAATAATAATGTCACCTGCGCTACAAAAGGACTGGATATGCGGGTCTCAAGATATACGTGGTTGTTGTAGGTGCGCATATACGATTAGATAGATATGTATGTAATTCTGGTTTGGGCTGAAAAACAGCGTGTCAGGGTCGTCGAGCGACACGATCAGCATCATGCTGACGCCCCACCCGTTTGTCGCACTTTTAGTTTTTATGCTAGCCTATGCATGGACTAATATATTTCTTTTTAATTACTTTTTGTTAGTTTTAGTAGGGACAGCACATACCAAGTTTGTGTCAATTGTGGCAATAAATTAATTTTCTTTCTTCTTTCTTTCTCTATTATGTCTGTTTAGCCTCGTCCAGATGAAGCATGCATGAATCTGTATGAGCAATATCAAAAGTAGATAGTATCAAAAATAAAATCCATTTACTTAAATATCATGTTTTTCTTTTCTTTCTTTTTTATGTTTATGTTGGTTTTTCTATGATAATGTTGTACTAATAATGTAAGTTTCATGGCGCATTAGTTAAGAAACTGTAATGTCATGTAAACGTGTTTTTAATAAAATAAAATAAAAATAAAAAAATAAAATCAACACTAGAAACAATTTTCAGTAAAATTAGACAAATAAAATGGATTAAGCGCCACGAATGTTTAACAAAACTCCAGACTCCTTCTACCTTCATAATTGAATTAAATTCGCAAATTAAACTGTCAATATTTATTCAGGTCAATTCAGCTACAAATAAGCCTCCGACTGAACTAAAAATAGGTGCTCTATCGATCGGAGAAGTAGGCCGCGAGCTAACGCAATATAATGGAGTGCCCGTGTTAATTAATTTGATTTGTCGTCTGTTCCGTTCACGTACGCAACAATCCATACAGGGTGAATAAAAAGATGTATGAAGATTCAAGATAGCGGGAAGCCATTGAATGTGGGTCGCGCAAGATCGGTCATTCTGGAGATCTCTGGGGGAATTTGTTTGAACAGCAATGAACAGGGAATGACGTCGTTGATGAATGAAAAAGGATAAAATTAGAGGATTCTTGTTCGTGAGTATTAACAATAATAAAAATTACCAAATCCAGACCGAGTCGAAAAAAAGACGATTTTTGATGCAATTGAGCAGAACCAAAATCACCAACAAAGACTCTGTGAGAGATCGCGTAGGAGAAAACTTAAAAGAATGATGAAATTACTGAATATTACTTATTAGTAAAATTTAAGAACCATTTTTCATATTTCGTAATCTTAACGAGGAAGCGTAATCATGAAATGAATGGAATATTATTTTTCTTCCATTAAAACGTTGATAGGCGTTGAATGAATACATTTTTCTAATGATCTAGTGATACAGGAGTGACAGAAAATTTCTAAGTAAAACGAAAAAAAAACAGTCTTTGCTTCTTTAAGCACCCACGTTTCATTTCATTTGCCGGTTTTTTTCCCTCTCTAGTAGAATTCAGCGTCATTTAATATATTCACTGATTATCAAGAATAATGAAAACACAACAAAATAAGTTACAACTGTCACAATACAACTAGTTATTTATAGTTCGGTTGAAGGGACCTACTGGTATGTACATTAATTACAACGCTCGCTATCGCTGGGAACCCCAGTGACAAAAGTACAAACTGTAGTTAAATTTCAAAGGATATTACTAATATCAACACTGAACATTTTTCTATATCACGTATTCACATACATCCTGTAGATACGCGGGTGAATACATCAACATGAATCAAATCAATTGAGTTGACCCGTACAGATGTGCAGCTTGTTGTGAAGGCCCTCGAAAATGAAATGAAAACTAATTTATTAGCTATAATTGAAATGTAAACAAAATAAAGTGACTAAGCAAAATAATTAGCTGAAGGAACCTTCAATGGACGATCCGATTCCTTCAAAAAACAACATACCAATGAAAAAAAAAGAATTTAGGTTTTTGTCAAAGAAAAAGTGCATCGCAGCGCAGCTACCAGTCGTATAGATACAAATTCAATTTCTGAGATAGGTTCAATAGCTGATTAGTTATCAAAAAGAAAAAACTATTTGTAATGTTATATTTTACCCAAGATAATTCATTAAGTAAGCCTGATAACACTACTATTAGAATTCCTATTCCTTACACATCATCACCTTGCCGCCAAGGAAAACCTGACTTGTCTCGCATTTACATATTGTGACTTTCCTTAGAAAATTCTCGGCAATGACCACACCACAAGGTAATGTCAGCATAATCATTTTTCTTGCAAAGGACGTTCGGGCATTATCCCTAGCAACTGCAATCTAGAACCTTGTCATTCCCATTGTGTATGGTTTTCCAAACAATATCCTCAAACAGGTTGAAGTGACAAGGTACTCGGTTAACTCGGTTTGCCCGCTTTTGGCTAAATGCGTGCGCGGACTGATCTTTTGTGAATGTAATGCAACTATTAGCATAATTTGCAGGACTGACAGAACGGAAGCCATTTCTCTTAGTTGCCTGAATTGAAGAGTAGTTTCATAATGGGTGGTGCGACAGTCGCAACATAACATAATGAGGCACATAAGTACCTAAGTAAACTGACAATCTTCACCCCATACAAATTCGAATCATGCCGAACCATCCCTGATACGTGATCAGGAAACCATCTGTAAGTGGGTTTTTTACACCATCACTCGAGATTTCCGAGGAAAACTTTAGTAAATAAACCGAGAGAAACCCTCAACTGGACGTAAATCTTGATACCCTAGAGAGCGGCACTTTGGCCGGTCCTACGTCACCAAAATCATAATGTTTATTCTGTAAGTAGGCCACAAGGGCATTTTTACATATCTGAATATACCGGTATTTCACAAGAAGAGACCGCTGTTAAGAAGAAAGCCGAAAGAAACCCAACAGTACCTGTATTTAGACTAATCTTCATCATATTTTCGATAAATTCCGAATGGATTATTCTGGCACTTTGGGATTTGAATCTTATTTTTTTTAGCACGTGTCATGAGCTATTGAACTATTTATTCGGCCTTGTGCTGTGCCTGCTGTGCCGTCAGGGCGTCGCTCCATATAGGGAAGCCACCGACGACGACTGATGTATGGCCCGTTGAATATTTACCAGCGCGGCGGTGGTAAGTGCGGAATCTATTTATCCAGGCGGCTGCTCAGGGCTTCTTTATTACACTTATTTTAGCTCATTTATTTACGTAGAAAAAACTAGGAGAACTTCCTTAATTACGACTAAAGGTGTACCTACTTTTAAGTGTACTCTTTATCATGAGCCAAATGTTGTTTATCCCTTTTAATTTAGAACAGTGTGGTTCCTTTATATTCCAATTGGTAAACAAACAGACTTAAAAGTTTTTTGTTTGTTTTGTTGTTTGGTACCAAGTAACGCCTTGGGTTCAAATAGTTAGCCTCAACTTACACATCTCTATACTATTATAAAATTCTACATTTGTATTGAAAATCAGTTTTCTATGGAGAGGGGTCATAATTTCAAGAAAAATCTTAGCAGGATCGTCATTTAAGTTTTGTATTTACGAGCGGCGCCGTGCCAACCTGCCGCCATCTGTTTTCATAATTTCCTTTGTCCTCTCATCACGCCGAAACGGCTGGATAAATTTTAACCAATTTCGGTACAGGGATAGCTGGACATCCAAAGATGGTCATAGGATACTTTTTACCCGACTACGGTATAAAAAACTTCGCGTACAAAGTTGCGGACACCTCTAGAAGGCACTAAAATGGTTACCTACACCAGTTCAGCGATTGTTGTCAAGCACTTCCTACACGTACACATCCTCACTTCACCTGTCTTAATATCTTTGTTCGCCACACAATGCGCCTAACAAGCCGTAGCGTTACGCAATATGAGACTACATCATTCCAAAACGGCATAACTCCATACAACTCGCACGACATACGTCCTTCCTTCATGTCTTCAGGATTGCGCGCCATCTACCGGGAGTAGAAAGCTATGCAAATCCGTTTGAATGCCGCCTGGCGCTTCCTGATGCAAATAATGGGAAACTTCGGAACGGCTTGTTCTGGAGTTGTTCCGCTATAAATGAGGACTGTTTTTCAATGGTAGAAACTAATCCTGTTGTAAGTCTTAAGTGAGAAGCGATAATTATATTATTATTATTTATTATTCAATTATTTCAATTAGTTACACAGCATTACAGTCAAACCAAGGCCTTGGTTTGACTGTAATGCTGTGTAAATCCTGCGCCAGATTAGACTCTAATCTGGCGCAGGATTCGGCAGATTACTCCGGAATCGCGGAAACATGACACCCTTCGGTCAGAAGTCTGCACTTGCGATAGGACACCATCGCAGCGGCCGCGGCACACGCACCACAAACGAGCTGAGGTGATTCAAGTTAAGTGTATTTTTAGGGTTCCGTAGCCAAATGGCAAAAAACGGAACCCTTATAGATTCGTCATGTCTGTCTGTCTGTCTGTCTGTCCGTCTGTCCGTCCGTATGTCACAGCCATTTTTTTCCGAAACTATAAGAGCTATACTGTTGAAACTTAGTAGGTAGATGTATTCTGTGAACCGCATTAAGATTTTGATGAAAAATAAAAAAATAATAATAAATATTGGCTCCCCATACTTAGAACTGAAACTCAATTTTTTTTTTCATCAAACACATACGTGTGGGGTATCTATGGATAGGTCTTCCAAAATGATATCGAGGTTTCTAAAATATTTTTTTCTAAACCGAATAGTTTGCGTGACAGACGCTTCCAAAGTGGAAAAAAGTTGGTCCCCCCCTCTAACTTCTAAAATAAGAAAATGAAAAATCTAAAAAAAACATATGATGTACATTACTATAAAAACTACCAACGAAAATTGTTTTGAACGAGATCTAGTAAGTAGTTTTTTTTTAATACCTAACTTTGCACCTAATTTATATGGGGCGCTATACATACCAGGTGCAAACTTAACTTAACCACTTAGGGATGGAAAGTGTTTGTACGGAACCCTCGGTGCGCGAGTCCGACTCGCACTTGGCCGGTTTTTTTCATATACATAACTTGACGTTGAAGGTTTCCCTAATTTAATTTTTACTGCTTGTACCTGCGCTGCGCTGCGATGCGAGTGGGGATTTTGAGAGCACTATACGCCGGAAACGTAGGGCCGCAGATTCGAGTTCTGCTTACATTGCAGTGGACCACATTACATTTTTCTTTCGTAATTTACCTTTGTGTCAATGTTTATAAAAAAAAAAGGTTTTTCTCAATTAAAACAGAATTCAAATAAAAGATTCTATTAAGAAAAGTATCTCTCTCGTGGTCCTCGCACTTGTTGTAAAGCAATGGGTGACTGGGGATTACACGCACATCCTAGGGCATGGTTAATACGCATAAGCATTTAAAACACATATGCATAGCTGTGCTTAGTTTGAGACTGGATAAATTGTCCTCAATATTTATTTATTAGTTTTTTTATTAAGTATTGATTTTTCTTACGCACCTATAATATTTCCTTAGCTTTATCCACTCCAATTAATCTCATAATGAATTTGCTTTTTATAAGAATAGTACATTACCGCAGACGCCGGGAAATAAGGGCTTGCCGACTGAGTAGGTATAGACGGCCGACCGAAAGGGAGGCCGTCTAGTGATAGTAGTGATACGAAGCCGGCAAGCCCTTTTCACGGCTAAGGCATGTATAGTGCTTTTCTCAAACATATGCAATGAAATAAAAAAATACACCACTCAAAAAAACATAATTCAGCTGTTCAGCCAGTTCATGAACACAGACGCCATGTTTAAAAAAAGTATTTTTAATTTTCCCTCTAATCCCTCTATATATTTTTTTCTTTAATAAGTCCACGTGTGTAGTTTGCGAATATTAGGGCCATTATACACAACCTGATAATAAGAATCTTAGTTTCTATAATAAGTAAAATAAAGGCAGAGGATTTTTAATATTGTCTATGGTCTCTGGTGACTTACGTATTAGACTTAGGTATTTTCAGTTCGTGTGTACTAGGCATTAACACGGATATTGTTGGTCCGATGGCTGAATGGGGAAAAAAAAATATATCAGCTGCTCATACACACAGACGCCATGTTTACATTAAAATTAAAAACAAATTACTTCCCGGCTTAGGCCTTCAATTTTGTATGAAATTCCTTTACAGTTCTCTCGAATTGTTCCGCCCGAAACTTGACACTTCGAAGCCTGTTCTAACGCACGTTACGACGATATTTCATTGCATGTTTGAGAAAATAATATTATACCTTGAGCCACATCCCATCCCATTGAGCAAGTTTACGATCCTGATACTGGTAAAATACGATGTTTAGACACTGCCTGCCGTGCTTCAATGTAAACCTCTTACAACTAGGTCTACACACCTACTCTACCTACTCTTACTGTATTTATTGACCGCGCGAGTGAAGTCTCCGTTTCAACTTGGCCCAAAATTATTTCGCGTGTCCATCACACAAATATTTGCCCTGGCCGGAATTCGAATCCAGGACCGCCGGCTCAGTAGGCCGGTGCACTACAAACTGCACCAACCGCGGCGTCAGATGTACTTACGCACATATTTACATATATTATAAGGTGTTGATTAGTAATTATCATTACCATAGATAAGTTCGCGCTCTCGCGTTACAATAAATATATTTTATAAGAAGAAAAATTGATCCTAATTAAAAATATACAATCCCAATATATGTATACCCAAGAACGGGATAGTTTTATGACTTCAAGTATGAAATGCATTTATTTGAATGGATTTTGATATAAAGGCCGATATTCTATTAAAATCTAGGGATTCAATTAAGTGGAAGAAATTTAATTAAAGTTCTAAATGTAATCTCGCGTTCAATTTGTTTGTGAAGCCATTTTTTGTAATAGCCACGTTCGTTTTCAATTAAAAAGGGCATGATCGTAAGGTCCTTACCATATTCATTATAGTGTATAGTTTAAAATGACATAGGTTTCTAAGAATAGATTTTGCTTAACGGTTTAGACTCACGTGAAATTGTCAGGAACGGCCCGACATGTTTCGAACTCGTATGGAGTTCTTCATCAGGGACTGCTGCCCGTAGCAACGCGGTAATGTTCGTGAGTGACAAAGTTAACAGTAAATTATCAGCTGTCAAATGACCTATACTGACAGACGTAATCAACTGTTAATAAATAAGGGAGCATGATTAAAAAGAGCTCCAATAATTTATGATTGTCCGTTGTGTGTGAGAAATAAACACAAGTCGCGCGAAATCGTAAGAAAAAGCTAGTAATATATAATCTATATATATAAAACTCAAAGGTGACTGACTGACTGACTGACTGACTGACATAGTGATCTATCAACGCACAGCCCAAACCACTGGACGGATCGGGCTGAAATTTGGCATGCAGGTAGATGTTATGACGTAGGCATCCGCTAAGAAAGGATTTTTCAAAATTCACCCCCTAAAGGGGTAAAATGGGGGTCCAAAGTTTGTATGGGGAAACAAGATTAGTTAGACTATTTTATTCGAAACTTCACAGGAATATTCCTAACGATAAATGAGTAAACACGTGTTTCAGGTTTTTTGAAAATTCAACCCCTAAAAGGGAGAAATGTGGTGACAAAGTCTGAAAATCAGCATGGGTATTGTTTTTATGGTTTATCGGGTCGCTGATTACAAAAACCGCAACGATTTTAAAATCCAACGTGGCGGACGTGAGTTACCATCTCCCCTGTTGGAGTGAAATGGGGTTGAAATGTCTAAATACTAAACCGCTGGTTCTAGAGAGTTCAAATTTGGCACGTAGGTTCCTTATAAGGTGTAGGGGTGCACTAAGAAAGGATTTTTCAAAATTTACCCCCTTAAGGGGTGAAATGGGGGTCCAAAGTTTGTATGGCGAAAAAAGATTAGTTAGACTATTTTATTCGAAACTTCACAGGAGTATTTCTAACAATAAATTAGTTAACACGTGTTTCAGGTTTTTTTTAATTCAACCCCTAAAAGGGAGAAATGTGGTGACAAAGTCTGAAAATCCATTGGTAATGCTTTAATGGTTTATCGGGTCGGGTCGCCTTTTGGGGTGCGATGGGGTTGAAATGACTAAATATGAGTACGGGTGTAATTTTTATGGTTTGTTGGGACGTTAATTACGAAAATGCCACCGATTTTGAAATTTTATTCGTCATGAAAATTCTTGAAAGCATTTGCGCCAAATTGCAATTTAATAGGTCCAGTAGTTTTGCAGCAAATCGATTGTAACAGACGGACTGAAAGACAGCTACACGTGATCCTATAAGGGGGTTCTTTTTTTGCTTTTGAGGTATGGATAGAGACCCGTGTTATCCTAATAGATTAAAAAAGTAGTATTTGGTAGCATCTCGATCGTCGTCAATCGGTACCTATAGGCGGGCGGCGCGTTGGGACGGGATGAGTAATGATCGGGAAACTTCCTGCATCCGTAATAAATACATTCAAGCTTTTCAATAATAAGTCATTTCAGAATTCTGAATTACGTTTATCTGGCTCAGAATAATACATTTTTTATTCATCAACGAAGAGAACCTCAATATCTTACAATAGAACATGACGTAACTTAGAATCATTAAACCAATCTCGAATAACAAGTCTCAGGGGCAAACTCTCAAATTTGCGGGTATTGACTTGAGAGAACATTGCTTCTCTCATGGACAGTTTTATGTTGCTTGCTCTCGAGTAAGTTCACCCAGTAGCTTGATAGTTTTAGCGCCTAATGACAGATTAGTCAAGAATATTGTGTACAAAGAAGTTTTGTAGGCCCTATTTTTTTACACACGCTAAACAAAAGTAAAGCCGCAAAAACTATACATAATTAATAATAATACTTCTTAACGCGAGCGAAGCCGCGGGCACAAGCTAGTTAGATATAAATCATGTATCAGCTGATTGCAAGACGATGCTCGTAAACTCGTATCGCGAATTGTGTGCAATCGAGTGATTAAAGAAATTGGCGGGCGGCGCCGCGCGGCGATTAGACACTCCGGCGCAGTGGCACAGTTACCAAGAATTGCTAAGGAACAGAAAATAAAGTTCTTAAAGAAGAAGTTGCAATAAGATACAGAATTCTATCGGACCCTCAGTTCTCTATCTACCACTGTAGGTACTTACTTAAAAATAAATAAATAAATATTAAGGGACAATCATACACAAATCGACCTAGTCCCAAACTAAGCAAAGCTTGTACTATGGGTAGGTACTAGACGACGATATACATAATATATAAATACATATATAGATAACATCCATGACCCAAGAACAAATATTTTGCACAAATATTTGCCCCGGCCGCCGGGATTCGAACCCGGGACCGCCGACTCAGTAGGCAGGTGTCTACCAACCGAGCCAAACGCGTCGTCAAATACCTACTAACTCTCCAAAACATCTGTATCTAACTATCAATGTTGTCACTTAAATATAAAGTATCCGACAACATGGAAAAACTTGCAGTACCTACTTCTAAAACCACCACGACGAACAGCTTTATCACGAGCGATAAATATGTCTTATCCCGTTCCGTTTAGGAAAATGATTAGATATTATATATTACAAGCCACAACGTAAGGTTATGTAATACATAAATAAGTTAGCTGTCTGACCTATGACCTGCGAGGGGCGGACGGCGTCAGACCGACCGCGTCGGCCCGACAGCTCTGTAATTGAAACTGGTGACAATGACAGAACAATGCCGCAACAGGACTGTCTGATGTGCTATCGTAATTTCATTATTTGTACTACACGTTACTTGTAAGTTTGTATTTCTTTTATTATTAAAGACATACAACACTACAGAAAATTTACTTTCTTCTTCTTCGATAAAACGTACGGAGAAATGTATTTTATTGATTATTTATGTAAAATGTTAGTGTAACGTTTTTGTGCGCACGGCTACGCGTCGTCGATTAGGTAGATAATTTATCTATGAACACTAAGCAATAGCATTAGGCAGTTATTATGAAGCTTTCATATTATTGTTTGCTTAATTACACAAGCACTCATTACCATTCACGAGCTTTTACCAACAATGTTGAACAAAGCTATAAATTACTTCCAAGAATTAAGAGAACAAAATTTCTCATGAGTTCTCATTAGAAAATAGAAAACAAGCGGTAATTAGTGGTGGTAATAAAATAATTTCATAGTCTTCGCTACACGACAGTATTGAACAAGTTGAATGTAAACTCAAGTGAAAGAACGCAGTCAAAATATTGAAACAGTATTTTAATTTAACGTCCATTAAGAGCACACGACTGCCACAGTTACTCATAAGCATAAGACTGTGTGACGAGCTTTCATGTAGCGATGTGATAAAATTAACGCTTCAGATACATTATCTTCCAGAGTTTGGCTAGGAACTTGAAGATGTGCTAAAATAGTCAACCTCGTGCGTAGACTAATACAGTTTCTGAAAGACCATAAAATTCATTTTTTTTTTAATAGTGCTTGCTATAAGGATCTACAAACATCAACTCTTACATTTTTCCTCACCATTGTTTTTCCAAAATCGTTTTAAAATGTTCATCATGACAGTTTGCTTTGTTTTTATCTGAAAGGCTCTATGCCTTCAAAACCCAATTTCAATAAATAAATTGTCGATGGTCGGCACTTACCAATGCCAAACCGTTGAATTTGTGAGACATGTCAGTGTCAAAAACTGTACCTAGCCTATTCTCTCTTCACTCTTTGTTTATGATTAAATTTTTAGCAGCTAGATAGAATTGGTAAAAGAGCCGAGTGAATTGAGTTGATAATAGAACTACATGCCCCAAGATTTCAAGACCGATTTCATTGCTGGTGGATTTATGCTATAATTATCAGGCGTTTATTTCATTTTAAAATACTGATGGTTCAACTACGCACATTGGATGCGACAAAGTAGAAGTACCATTGGAAGAAGCAGGTTTTACGTACGTAAAACGTTTTCGCATCTAATACCAATTGAATTCGTTGTGTTCATCTTTGTATTCGTAACCCACTAACACTGAGTTGCAGGAGTAATAATCATACCCCGGGGTTAGGCCGACAGTAGACGTGAAATGATTCGTGCACCGAAAGCCACGGGATATGGTAATGATCAACTAATTAGCTATACCCACTGACAGTAAGGAGAATGTAAGACCACAGAAAAATTCTAAGGGGAAATTAAATGAGGAGTGGAGCAAGAAGACTCAGCCCATGTAAAATAAAATAAATTATATTATTCTGTTTTTAGTATTTGTTGTCATAGCGGCAATAGATATACCTACAGTTATATATCGTCTGTGAAAATTTCAACTTTCTAGCTGTCTAGCTGTCATGCTATTGTCATAGCAAAAAAAACACTATGTTCATGCGATACAGCCTGGTGACACACAGACAGACAGACGGACAGTCTTAGTAATAGGGTTTCGTTTTTACCCTTTACCGTTGTTTACCCCGGAACCCTAAAAACCACCAGAATACATATTTCGCCTCATCTTTGACACCAATTTCAAAATCATCTTCAAATTTCCGAATATTAAACAAGAATGTTCCGAATATTAAATCATCGATCTGGGTAATTCTCGTTCATATTTATCAATATTAGTACTTTTATTTAAATTATACGTTACCCACAGTATCAGCTAAAACCAGTTGATTAACTAACCAGTGAACAAACCTCACCTTACAATTATCCCCAGGATAGTCCAAAGGCTCTCAATCAAAGTGTCAAACGACATTTGATTGAGCGATACCCGCCGCCATTAATAGCAATCAAGCCATGCAAGACAGCTGCAATTAGCCGGGCACTTCCCGAACCCGAACGACCCGGAAAGTGCCATTTCTAGGGATGCATACGCTTGCCGATACGATACCGATACCGGCGAAAATATCGACGATACGTATATCATCCTCCGTGCATTGTCATCCTCATTACTGTGGGTCGTGATATCCAACACGGATTAGCTTCCTTCGGATGATGTTGCGCCACCTTCTACGGTCCTCGGCCACCTTGAGCTTGAAGTTAGAGACAAGTGCAGTGCGGATTTGGTCTGACCAACGCTGCGGCACCGAGGCTTCTTACCCTGAATCTTTCCAGTGACCAATAGTTTTGCAAAACCTATATATACTCTAAATGAAATGGCCAAACTAGCACCTCTTGCACAACTGTGACTCGTGACTCTTTCTCGCGAAGAAATCTTACCTATCTCTTTCTTCGCAGTACTGTGGGAGAGTGACGGGCGATGCTATGTCGCGAAACCCTAGTTGTGCTAGACGGGTAGGAGACACAACACACTGAACAAATCACGGGACAGCCCGAGCATAGTTTATGTTTCATCATTTCCCTCGATAGATGTTCACTGCTGGCCTCCTCCAAAGATCTCCACAACAATCGGTTCTACGAAATCGCCGCGTTTACATTGTTTTTTTTTAGGCTCGAAATTTGAAAGTATAGTACGTATAAACTATATTGTACACAAAAATAGGTTATAAATACAATGATAACAAATATTATATGTAAAATTCAAACTTATACGTTGTTGTATCGCTGATATCTATTCTAGTATCTCAATGGTTTACTTGTTGAGAATGCCATTTGCACTGCCTTTTTATTTTAGTTTAAATCAATAAATATAATATCGGTATCAGTTGCATCCCTAGCAATTTCCATAACCAGTACAAATAAACCCCGGAACTTATGTCTAAGGAATAAGCCTCAGATTCGCGTAGTTTTGAATAGGCGATAATTTCCATGTATATGATTGATTGGAACGGCTAAGTATAGGCCTAATGTTACGCTGCACGCATTAATAATCCCGATGTAAGTGTAAGTGGTAAGTGCTTTGATGAATTAGCAGAAACTGCGAGCGAATTAAACTTGCATTTGTACCTATCTGTATTCAAGCTTCAAAACACATTTCCCTTATCAGTCGATCACACAACGAAAGTGCACCGAAAAGAAACCACAACGTTGATAGTATCGCTTCATTAGATCATTATCATTACCATGGATGAACATTATATCTGATGATATTATTATAGCACACACGACTACATGAATGATAAAGCGTCGTGGAAATATCAAGATGGGTACTGATATTTTTATTTTTACTATACATTTTTTTATTTTTCTTTTATTTCTATAATGTAATTTTTTATAAGTGGGTGTAGCTAGATCTACTTGAATAAAGAATATTTTAACTTATTAGTGATTTTGTGAGCTATAGAAGTCGCGAGTTTGTTTCAAAATGGATGGTTTTTTTAACGTTTTCACCCCCCATAGTTCTGACATTTTTGAAATATCGAAAATAAGGTTATGTATACTTATCGAACCTACTCACAAAACATAAGAATCGCTTGAAGAATGTGGCTTGTAGCTGGAAACCCGGACATCCGGATGTACAAAAGAAATTTTGGCGAAGCTGAGACGGCGCGCTCGCCCGGACTATTAACCAAACTGACATTTAACTAAGTATCTCCGTGCGAATTCGTCTCTGTTTAACATAAACAACTCATTGTTACAAAAGGGCATTTTAATTAAAACCCGATTCATCGTTTCATAACGAAATTAAAGTAAGATCTCGCCACACAACAATGTCTCATTTCTCTGGCCTATTGAACTTCCCACGGCGGGCATTGTGCAACAATGGTTTTAGGGAAAGGCGAACGAGATTAATGTTCATTCCTCATTTACGCGACGATTTATCAAGATCACGTTTTCCACCTGTAGCTGAATAAAGAATTAGATAAGTTTACAATCATGCCACTATTCAGCTGAACGCTCTCATCCACTTTAAACCACAGAGTGGTTATTACATCAAATAATTTTAGATGGTGGTTCTCACTTGTTAACTAATATACGAGTAGCATTAGTGTCACACTTGAAAACACGCCCATCACGGTTTCAATCTTAAATTGCACGTGTACTTATTATTATAATTTAATTAATATGTAGCCATATTCAATTGACCGTGCGAACGTAGCTTTTCTGTTTCAGCCTGGCCAAAAATTCTATGTAATTTTGTGAGTAGGTTCGATAATTATTACACTTATTTATTGTCGACTCAGTTTATCCAAATTTTCCAAAATAGCGAAGATATGGGGGTTGGATAAAAAAAAACATATTTTCACCCCTTTCCGAACATTCTCGCGGAGTCTACAACTCGCCTCTAGTTCCTAAAAAATGTACACTAAACAAAAATATTTGTTAACGGTATTAGACTGGTAGTTCAAATAAAAATTTTCAAGTCTAACGGCATTTTGTGAGCCATTTTGGCAACATGACTTTTCCAACGTAAAAAAGCCTGCTGAATTCGATTCTGGATGTTGCCAAGCCGAATTTTGCCCCCATCCCCCCATTTCCCCCCTTTTTACCTCAAAATATGTCCCTGATCACGGGTTTTACGGTTTTATACAAAAAGTATTACAGCTAGAAAAAAAGTGTCAAAGACAAGACTGATCTCTATAAAATTAGCTATAACATGGTGTATAAACTTTTTTAGTAGGCCTTATGGTTTGTGAGCAATATCTTCCCGAACTTTCATAGAATGGTAGAAAATTCTAAATATCGGCTTCCTTTACCGTCCTAACGGCATTTTGGGATCCATTTTGGCAACATGACTTTTTCGATGTAAAAAAGCCTGCTGAATTCGGTTCTAGATGTTGCCAAGCCGAATTTTGCCCCCCTCCCCCCGTATCCCCCCCTTTTGACCTCAAAATATGTCCCTAATCACGATTTTTACGGTTTTATACAAAAAGCATTAAAGCTAGAAAAAAAGTGTCAAAGACAAAAATGATCTCTATAAAATTTCCTATAACATGGTGTATAAACTTTTTTAGTAGGCTTTATGGTTTGTGAGCAATATCTTCCCGAACTTCAGATTTTTTTTTTTAATTGAAAAACATGGTCGAGGCAGTGAAATACACTTATTTTAGGATAATTGGCATCGCACAGGATCCAGCCGCTCTGCTGCTTTTGACGCTGACATCCAGTTGGCGTGCTGCTTATTATATGTCAAGACTTACGGGGCTTTCAGTCATAGGCAGTCGTCAGATTTACACGCAGAACTGTATCCAAGTCGGGCTAAAAGCGACGTAGAAAATAAAAATTCTTTACTTCTGACCATGAAGTTATTCAAAATGCTCACGCTAGATTCTCCAGAAACGGGCCTCAGAAATGCAGTTACCCAGGATCATGCAGCAGAAAAAAATAAAGTGTCACTTCTCACTGCCAAGCAGCTTGGCTCACTCCAAGTAACGAAGTTTGCTTCCGAAAGGCCTACTAATAGCAGGTAAGCAACTGCGCTAAGGTCAAAATTAACAAAGGCCCGACCTTCAAATACCCCTACCTTGGCAGGTCGTTCAAAATCTGCCATTGCTAAAACTACAAATTAGAAAAACCGTAGCGTCCAACAACGCTTGACAGCTGTTGACAAGGCTGGGAGAACTTTAAGTCTGCGAGAGATCTTGAATCATCAGCTACATGCTGTCTCCATGGCTATTTACATCCCGGATGGATCCCTGAGGGGCGGGAAAAGTCTAATTTTTTCAGGCTAATCACCGAAACAGTAGAATATCCGCAAGTTCTTGAATCGCTTGTGGATGCTCACCTCATTAACATTACGGCTGCAACGAAACAGAAACGGTAATTATCAGCTCGCCAGATCCGGAAGAAGATTGATTCAAGGACCATGCCATTTTTTTCTGCTGCCAGATCCTGGGTAACTTCATTTCTGAGGCCCGTTTCTGGAGAATCTGGCGTGAGCATTTTGAACAACTTCATGGTCAGAAGTAAAGCATTTTTATTTTCTACGTCGCTTTTAGCCCGACTTGGATACAGTTCTGCGTGTAAATCTGACAACTGCCTATGACTGAAAGCCTCGTAAGTCTTGACATATAATAAGCAGCACGCCAACTGGATGTCAGCGTCAAGAGCAGCAGAGCGGCTGGATCCTGTGCGATGCCAATTATCCTAAAATAAGTGTATTTCACTTCCTCGACCATGTTTATCAATTTAAAAAAAAATCTGAAGTTCGGGAAGATATTGCTCACAAACCATAAAGCCTACTAAAAAAGTTTATACATTTTGGTATAGGAAATTTTATAGAAATCATTTTTGTGTTTGACACTTTTTTTCTAGCTTTAATACTTTTTGTATAACACCGTAAAAATCGTGATTAGGGACATATTTTGAGGTCAAAAGGGGGGGATACGGGGGGAGGGGGGCAAAATTCGGCTTGGCAACATCCAAAACCGAATTCAGCAGGCTTTTTTACATCGGAAAAGTCATGTTGCCAAAATGGATCCCAAAATGCCGTTAGGACGTTAAAGGAAGCCGATATTCAGAATTTTCTACCATTCTATGAAGTTCGGGAAGATATTGCTCACAAACCATAAGGCCTACTCAAAAAGTTTATACACCATGTTATAGCTAATTTTATAGAGATCAGTCTTGTCTTTGACACTTTTTTTCTAGCTGTAATACTTTTTGTATAAAACCGTAAAAACCGTGATCAGGGACATATTTTGAGGTAAAAAGGGGGGAAATGGGGGGAGGGGGGCAAAATTCGGCTTGGCAACATCCAGAATCGAATTCAGCAGGCTTTTTTACGTCGGAAAAGTCATGTTGCCAAAATGGCTCACAAAATGCCGTTAGGACGGTAAAGGAAGCCGATATTTCGATTTTTCTACCAGTCTATATCCCAAATCTGAGCTGCTAGTTACATAAATTGGAGGACTGACAAGCTGAGCTACTAGTAACCAAATTAAGTTGAGTAAAATTAGCATAATTTTGGTTACTACTAAGCACAATTTGGCTATTTCTCAATTAGTTAAACTAGTTGAGCTATTTTCTTTTTCAGAGAATGTCAACCTACCGTATTTACGGATACATGATGTCATAACAGCACCTTTTAATGAAAGGTTGCGTCGCTGATCGAAGATGACCCTTTTTCACGCACTCCATTTGCATTGACAATCATTTGACAGAAACAATCAGTGGGCTGATCTGCGGCAAAACAAATGAGCCTGTCATTTGTGTCGCTTACTCGCGAGGTATCGGTGGATCGGTAACTTTAAGAGCAATAAAGGTTTGTCCACAAGTGGTCCACAACGACGTTGAGAACGATAGTAAAAAAAATCTAATACCTCATGGCATGTATTTAACCGAGCATATACCTAACTACAAGTCTAACCTAAGGTACAAAAAAAAAATAACTTGGCAGCTAGCATGTTGGCATCTATTCCCTGAGCATCGATGTCAAGTTATCATTATAGCTGTTCGGAAAATAATAAAACGTACCTCATCACAGACACATCAAGAATCATGTAACACCCAGAGATGCTAAAATATCAACACACTTCCTTAATAGTAAGACTAAAGTCTCAAATTTTGACATTCTGATTTTAATAAACTTTGATAAATTTCGAGTAATTGGACATTTTATCAACCGCAGGCAATAGATATCAAGACGTGTTAACAGCACTATGTTTAGTCTCGGCCAAAAGTGCAATAGATGAACTAATATTATCGAATAAGGGTCGGCTTTTGAAACTCGTTCATCTATTGCTTACTTTTCAACCTCTACAAAAAGGAACTACTATAGTTTTGTTGTGTAAAGTTTGAAGAACATCCTTTTTGATATTCCAATGCCATTACGCCATAAGTCATTCCCTACTAGTCAACGGTAATACCAAACAGACGCATTATTGGGGTTTATGTAAAACAAAACATTACCAAACGTACCAAACTTATTACCAGCGTGGAGGCATCGTTACTCGCAGAGGACATATCGGAGAATCTGTAACCTATAGCACAATAAGAAGCAACATTAGCGTGACTTTGTGCAACACCGTGGACAATGGTTATGCAAATAGTGACATTACTGTATCGGTGGCGCAAGAGTCTATTGTGGTTACGGAAAGGATACAACAACAAAACGCATCATTTTGTGCTTTATTTTGCACTGCTATTGGGAGAGTGCGTTCACGGTTTTTTGCAGGGATAGCTAGAAATAAACGTTTATCTCGTTAATCTTCTTAAAACTTTCGTGAGACATCTATAATTATTGTATTAAGCGGTTTACACTCACGTGAAATTGTCAGGAACGGCCCGACATGTTTCGAACTCGTATGGAGCTCTTCATCAGGGATTGCTACCCGTACACGGTGCGGCAACTTCGTCATTGATTCTATGATCGACGCTCCGCTCTAATATTGCTTTCCTACTTCACGGACATTAATGTCATTATCATCATCACGTAAGTCGTTCAGTGTTGGACAAAGGCCTACCCCAAAGATCTTCACATTGACGATTCCAACGGCTTTCTCTCGATCCTGATCAGATCGTAGGTCCACCTTGTTTGGGGCGTCATTGAGGGTAATTGAAGATTCCGGAACGCGATAGATGAAGGTTTTCAACCAACGTGTGATGCCAGTGATGACATACGGAACTGAGGCGTGGCAATGGACCTCATGAGAACAACAACAACAACAACAACAACAACAACACAGTATCTCTCACAAAGCTTTTTATTGCATAAAATTTTATAATTATGTAATTTAGTACATCCTGGTACCCAAAAGAATAGAGGTCAAGTAGTTTTGAATAAACACGCAAACCTAAACTTTACACCATTATGTGCCATTATGCAAACTTTAGGTTTAATTTATTCCGAATATAATTAAAAATCGAGAATAGATTTAGATCAAATCTGACGAGCGAACAATGAAATAACAGCTTATCTATATTCATATTAGCTTTCGCTATTATACAATAGAACACATAACAAACACGTAAGTGTCGAAATTATATAAAATTGGCCATAAAATGAGTTATAAAATATTATGCAAAAAAAGTACATAAAACAAAACCTTATACATAATTTTACGATGCCGCTGCCAGGTAACCGCTACCAGTATTGATAAATGGCCGATAAAAACTAATATTTACAATGTCTAAATATAATATTACCTAAGTTATCTGGGCGTAAAGTATAAATTATGTTTGACTAAAGAATAATTATAATCTAAAAGATTAAAATGTTGTCTATTCCTTTAACATTTTTTCATCCCTCTCGAAATTTCTCGAAAATATTCTGAAACGTACCTAAAATTGGCAAAAAGTACCTAAGGTAAACGTCCCTGAGCCCGACACTCTCCCAATAGTTGCCCATCTTGAATTTTATGTCATTAGTAATAAAGGTGACAGCATAGTGTCAACTATTAGGCATTAGCGTGTCGAGCACAGGGACGTTTATCTTATATACAAGACGAAATTGAAAGCAATGCTCTGATTCATCATAGTCCAGCCTCAAGCTACAACTATAGCTGCACCCTTACCATGAGTTAACGTCACCGTTCGCGCTAGCGCCAGCGTAAATAATTTGTATGGAGAATAGTACGGCGCCTAGCGGTCACTTTGTAGAACTACAATTCTCCATACAAACCGTTTACGCGATCGCTAGCGAGGAATGTCACTGTAAACTCGTGGTAAGGGCACTGCTATCACACCAATATTTTAATTGCGAGAATTTGTCACTGTGTTTGTATGTTTGTTACGTCTTCACGCTCAAACGACTGGACCAATTTTGATGAAACTGGGATCCCCTTGGATCGCATAATGTTTTTTAGACTAATGCTGTTTCGCATAATTGATTTAGCATAATTTGTTTTGGCATAATAGTACTTTCGCATAGTAATATTTTGGCCTACTGTTTTTTTGGCATACTACGCTATTAGCATAATTTTAGTTGGACTAATTTGTATTGGCCGAATATACTTTACGCATACTATTGTTTGGGCTAACAATTATTTGGTATATCTGTCATTATACATAATTTCAGTTGTCTAAATGAATGAAACTCAGTTACGTGGTTAACATGCATTTATTATTATTGTATGTATATATTTCAAAACAAAATATTACGTTACGTAACGTTAGGTCACATTAGGTAGGTACATTAGGTTAGGTTAGGTTAGCATGATAACCAGGCGCGAAGCGCCTAAGCAACGCGGAATAGGGGGTTTGCGAAGCTGACCTCCATCGTCCTCGCTTTAGTTCCTAAATATATACAGGGTGATTAATCCAAATGGGGGAAGAAAACGAAAACTAAAAGAGATAGAGAAATCTGTTCGATTCCGGGTTATGCATGAGATATACGAAAAAAAATTGAATGCAGTTTTTAATAAATCTAAAATCGAAGCCATGGTTCCTAAGAACAGGTTTCCCTATCTCTTATAGTTTTCGTTTTCTCCCTACTGACCCATTTGGATTGATCACCCGGAATACACACTATACTAACCTTCTCTCCTCTATATAATAGCGTTATGCATTTTGATATGATGCCAATTGATTATTATGCCTATTTATGCTTATGCTTTTTGTTATTAGTCTTCATGACGGTTATGCTTTCTGTATTTATGCTTTTTAATGTTATGCGTAAAAAAATATGCGTAATGCGGATTATGCACATCTCATTTTCGGCGAAAAGCAATTATGCGTAACCATATTAGTATTAATGATTTTATGCCTTCCAATAGTAAACCGATAAAACTATGTATGGAGATAAATGACGCCTTGAATTAACACAAAGGCTAGTTTTTATCCCGACAAAATTGTGTTCCCGTAGGATGAGCGGGCGCAGTTAGTTAGTCACACTAATATTATAAAATCGAAAGCGTTTGACTGTAAGTGCCTCATGTGCAGCATAATCTCGTAAGTTTGTAGATTTAACATAGCACTTACATCGCTCTGGTTCTCAGGTACCTCCGGCCACACTTACAATGTTATGCTTCTCAAATAAATTAAATGATGGTCGGTATTTGTGAAATCTTTCACAAATACCGTCCATCATTTAATTGACATCAAAACATACCGTTTAAGGATTACAGACAAAAATCGGAAACTGAACAACTGTAAAGTAAAAAGAAACGCGCACTTCACTTGACGTCCATCAGTTGTCGACAAACTTTCGCTATCGATGTAGCGACAACGCCAAGTTCGTCATGTTTTTTATAATAATCGTGTAAGTAAAAATGTGGGTCAAACCGATTAGCAAATAATCGACCACGCTCCATCGGCCACACGGCATCCTACACACCAATTCGCCAATTTTCTGACGGCGAAAGTGAACTGTCGCTTTCTAGCCTAAAATGTAAACTACTGGATTTGCGAACTAATTTAGGGGAAAACACATAAGCTAGCATAATCGATAAGCTGATCAATGAAAAATACATCTCGTTTCAAGTGTCGAAAGTTGGTTTTTCTGAGAATGGTTGAGTCGTGATGATCGTTTGCGAATGTTATCGGTTGCGATGTTGATACAGAGCTGCAGTGGGCGGGCATGTCGCGAATCGGTCTGACATGACCGCCCACGGGTCGAATAGTAAGTGGCGATCGATTATGTTGCACGGAAGCTGACAGGCCAAGTTTTAATGGTTACAGGGCATATTTGTAACGATAACGTGCGGCGGCAAGAAGCCTGCAAATAATAACGTTGTAGCTTTCGTATTGGTCCAAAAGTAGCTTATATTATTACACAATTTTGCTGAATATTAGTCGATTTTGATCTCCGTAACGTCGTCTGAATGTAACCACCAGGTTAATTTGGACAATCAAATGCTATAATGCTATGGAAAACACTCTTTAAGGGTAACCTTAAAAAAAAACAATATAAAAATAAAAAATAATAAACGCAACATTAGTATAATTGTGACCCTTTCTTGGTTTACAAAATCTACCAATGTAGATTCGCTTCGCGGACTTGGCGCGTTTTTCATTACCATTTTTGCGTACATAAACTGGGCAATAAGTCCATGCGGAAGCCAAATCAAGTCGTACAGGAACCGACTAAATTGTAATCGATTAACCATTGCCAAAATTGGGGTGAAGGTGGGCTAGGCCATTATGTAATTGTTAAGGTTTACTCACTTATCTATCCATAAATTATGAATTTAACTACACTTAGAGGCTAACTAGAATATTATTGCATAACCTACGCTTGTGGTTCGATGTAGGAAATATAACATATCATAAGTAACTAATAAAATATGTATTCCGGTAGCAAAAACACTTACTTAAAGGCCAATCGTGATATAACTTGCCTATGATTATCTACCACGTTGATAGGGTTATACATATATTTATTAATCTTATTTATTTCTGTTATTATATTTATTTCTGTGTCCACAAGTTTACCAAACATTAGTAAAATATATTATTTGGAGCCTTTGAATGTCTCTGAGTATACTTTTTTTAAATAGTTGTACGCGCGACTAATGTGTGTGTGTGTTTAGGAGATCAACTGGGTATTGAAAGCATTATTATAATTCATCGTATAAAATGTTATTTTTGTACGTAAAAAAACACTTTTATGTCGTTTGTTGACATCCAAATGACACTAAGTAACAAATACCTACTTAAAATAAAGCTCGTATCTCATTGTAAGTCACTTACTACATACGAGGTTCTGAAGAGCAGTGACAGACATTTAAGTCCGTTTTGATAGTCACCAGGCGATATGTGAATGGCTGGATGGTTATTTATTTTATAGGAATTACGATTATGATTATGAGTCTTTCCTCCACTGCTTAGGACATCGAAGTTGCTGGCATCTTCCAGGTCTTTGTATAAAGTTACCGGCTCTTACCTGAAACAATAGAAAGAATAAATTGTAAAGCTGTTTTATAAAAATATTAATTGTTTCGAAATAACCTATGGCACCGAAAACTCGATTGACCGCACGCATCTTTGGAGCCGAAGGCTGCCTGCGTACTTAACTGGAGAGGAGAAAATTAACCAATCAGATTGCGTCTTTCTGAAGTCCCAAAGAAGTGCATTTAAATCTAAGGAATGTGATTGGTCCACTTTAGACAGCTCCGCTCCGCTTGGCTTAATCGACAGACAGCCTAATAAATGATTAAAGTTCTATATTTGTCGGCACTTCTATCTTTGAATTCGTAGGCTATGTATACCTAATCTGAAATCGTATATTGCCGTCAATATAACTTAGAATCAAGAAATTTCTCTCATAAACGTAAGCAGGCTTTAAACTCGAAGTATACCAGATAATTCCAGCTTAAGCGCAAAACGATTCAAAAGCAAATATGATCAGCAAGCGGTGACGTAAATCGGTTAATAGCACGTCGATGAGTGTAGAATTACTTAATTTGTGAGAAGTTTAATGATCGTAATATTAATTGCGTTAGATAACTGGATATCGCGGTACCGGGTAACGGCGAACCCGTCGCACCGCCGTCATAGGTGCTAATTGATGAGGATAGGAACCAGTATTAAGTGCGTCTACATATACAAAAATATCTTAGAATACTGGTACGTGTCACGTACTTGTCCCGACTGAGCTTATAAACAGTTGCAATACCCAAGAAAACTAACAAGTTAAACTGAAGATCCATTCATAAACTCTGCAAACCATTATGATAGGTTCATGAGCGTGCGATAGTGATAGGAAAACTTGGGGGAGGGATTTGTCTGGCAAAGGGCAAAGCTACTGTCTTCGAGTGAATTTCGGCTGGTATTTTGACCAAATTGACAGTTCACAGAATAGACATGTCTATTAATGTTGTCGTCCAAAACATCATTCATAACATAAGAGGTAGACGACTTAGAGAGTACGCAACTGAGGAATATGACGAGCAAGGAAGTGAGCAGTTCAAAAAAAGAGAAGAAATATTTATTGGCGTATACGAGTAAAATTTTGGATCTCAAATAAAGCCCTGTAATATCGATCTGTTATTCCCAGTAACTGACCACTGGGAAGCTGACTTACGCAACCAGCACGTAATCCAACTCATTACACGAGCATTTCTCTCCATCCCGTCACACCCGCCGCGGGCCTTCTTAATTATCTGGTGATTAAAACACAATCGAACCGAAGAAAGTTCGCGCACAATGCCATGTGCCAATGTTACGTCGAACTTTCGTTTGATAATGTTTATCAATACCCACCGTGTGCTTTCTACAATCTTTCTATGCGGGATGCATTGAAAATTGTACTTTGATTTTCTGGCGGGAAAATTCCTCTTCCAATTAGAGATGACAAGATGCGAACTTGAAGATATAACATTTCGTTTCGTCTGTTGACAAACAGAACTCACTAAGTATCGAATATCTACTTAAAACAAAGCTCGTAACTCATTACCAATCTACAAAGTATATACGAGGTTTAGAAGAGTGGTGGCAGAAATTTTAGTTAGTTTTGGTTGACACCCGGCGATTTATAACATGCAGATACGTTGGACGGTTCGTGGACGGAAGAATTAAGTTGGCTTGTTAAAAATGTGATGATAATTAAAAGTTAAAAGTTGGTATGTAATAATGTACAATGGAGTTATTGCCGCATCGTCTGGTGAATCCAGACGGTGGGAACTGCGAGATAGTGCGTTCACTAAAGCTGAGTGCGAGTTCCGGTATATACTTAGTCAAGAAATATCGACCTTTAAACGCCTAGAAATAAATGGGAAATAACTCTACGCTTCGAATAAATACGCCTAGGACGAGAGTCTTTATACAACAGATTTGCGAAAGATGAAGCTGGTTTTGGTTTTATGCGTGCGTGTCTGCAACCAATCATAGAGACGTTTTGCTTGTGACATTGACGTTGAGGCAGATGCGTACACGGACAAAACTAAGCCCCTGACGGACCATGGTTTACCAAAACTGGCTTCACTTTCAACAGATTAGGTTTTGCTGACTAGATTTCTAGGTATATTTATTCTAAAACACTTTGGAAAAAATATGAGCTAGAAACACTACCAAAAACATCACCTTAGCCACGAGTGCACGTTTCCAATACAACGAAATATCGCGATCGCGTTTATGTTTAACGACTTTGGTGTAGGTATAATACAACACTGTCATAAGCGCGTTCAATACGTTACTCTCGTTAAAAGCAACGTTATATTGGAGCCTCTGATTTCGTAAAAGTATCACCCAATCTTTGCAATTTAGGAACTTTACTACTTTTCGTACCAATTCTTTCCAATTTTTTTTGTCGCTTGTTAGTGTGCTGCGGAATGACTCTTCGGTGCTCTATACATTATGATTGACAAGCCAAAGCATAATTGTAGCAACTTGGTGCTTGCACCAATCTACTGCAGCTTTGCTTTAATAGCATTCAAAACAGTCGCACTGTAATGTTAAGAACGGGAATCACGCCTCAATCGGCGTAGGCGCACCATTATGTGCCAAATTTGACAATAACACACCGTTCAACGAACTATTGAAAGTAAATACAACGTGACAGCTCCAAGCACTCTATCACGCCACAACAAGACATATAGTCGAACGATGCCACGTGAACTAGACAGACCTTAAGTGAAATGGCCCGTTGAAAACACTACTGACGTGAACTTTCGAAACAATTTCGACAAATAAAAAGCAACATTTTCAATAGTTTGACAGATAATTATTATGCAAACGTAACGAATGGCGTTTATTTTGTACTTAAGTACATTTCAAACACTCGGTCAGCCAGGGCCTGTACCTACACATTTGATTTTTGTGTTGAGAAATACTATGATACCTCCCGATGGGACTTGGATATCCGCTGCTTTTAAACTTTTTAAAGTCCACTACCAGAAAGACAAAATGAAATGTGTAAAAATGAAATGTGTAAAAAAAATGGTAGCGGACTTTAAAGCAGCAGATAACCAATCCTCATCGAGAGGTATTACAGTATTCCTGTTAAAATTACCATGATATCAAACAAATATGGCAAAATACTAGCTCTTTTATCCAATATAAATAATCATCAAATTCGACTTTCAACTTCGTCTACTAAATGTTGTATCTCTCAGTTAAGTATGCCTAGTTTGGTATTACATATATGGCGGCACACCACCAGCAACATCCGTATACTAACGTTCCTTACTTTACGATCACTCCGAACATTGCGGCACAAGGAATGCTTAATATCGTAGCGTTAACTTCTTTTACTCGACGTTTTCTTTGTTCAGTCTTTTTCACACCTTTACTTTTACTAAAAAGTACGTTATCTTCTCCCTTTGACTCCTAGAAACTTATTGTGTTGAATTTTTTCATTTCGCCGAGAAATCATTTCGCTGATTTTTACTCCTCTGTAGTCACACGTTTTTCATAATTCTTGCAAATACTAGTATCCTCCTATTCCTTAGATTAGGCTTGTGTAATAACGATTGCAAAGAAAAAATAATTCTACAAGACACATTTTTCGGCAAAATGAAACATTCGACGAAAAAAAAAAAATAGTCAAAATGGACCCCTTTTTAGGGTTCTGTAGTCAACTAGGAACCCTTATAGTTTCGCCATGTCCGTCTGTCCGTCTGTCCGTCTGTCCGTCTGTCCGTCCGTCCGCGGCTTAGCTCCGTGATCATTAGTACTAGAAAGCTGAAATTTGGTATGAGTATGTGTATGTATCACGCCGATAAAACGGTAAAATAAAAACTAAAAAAATTTTTTTTTTCGGGTACCTCTCGAGCACCTAAAGTGGGGGTGAATTTTTTTTTTCGTTTCAACACAGAGGTGTGGGGTATCGTTGAATAGGTCTTTTAAAAATAATAGGGGTCTCCAAACATATTTTTTTTATAAAGTCAGCAGTTTCGTAAATAGGCGCTCCGAAAATAAAAAAAATTGTGTCCCCCCCTCTAACTTTTCACCCACGGGTCAAAAAAATATGAAAAAATTCATGAAAATGAGGCTTTATAAGTACTTTCAATGAAAACTATATTGAACAAAATCGGTCAAGCCGTTTTTGAGTTATCGCAACATTTAATAATTTTCTTTAAAATGACGTAAGTGCCGCACGGCGTCCTTATACTTCGAACGTTACACATATTAGTTAAGTGCCATACTGCATTAAAGCATTCCGCTCAATCTGGTGCGTATAATCGATAACTTCAAGAAGGTAATAAGTAATTAGAGTTACTTTGGCGTTTACGACCTTTTTATAGAGCCTGAAATCTTTCTCGTCATTGCTATTGTGAAGGATGGGTACGGAACCCTACACTGAGCGTGGCCCGACATGCTCTTGGCCGGTTTATTCTTCTACATGAAGGGGGTAAGCGAGCAGACGGATAGCACACATGCTTGGTTTGAAAATTATGTTTATATCAATATCAACGCAAACGAATAAATTATATTATTTCTATTCGCGCTATGATATACAGAATCAATTTTGCCAGCACCCCATTTAATTGTCAGGAACGGCCCGACATGGTTCGAACTCGTATAGAGCTCTTCATCAAGGACTGCTACCCGTACAACTGCGCGGAAACTTCGTAACCATTAATAGAATAATTTTAAATATGTCTCACGAGAGTTTTACTTAATAAAACATAATCATTACACTTTTAGGCCTGTGGCCTTTTTTCTCACTTAAGGATTAGATGACATTCTGGAAATTACAGGGTAACTATTAATTAGTACTTAATAGGCTGTAGAACGTGTTAACAGTCATTTTGTGTTTATTATCAATTCATTCAAAAGTGAAATCAAAAAGTATTTCCATTACGCATGTTATGCTTTGATAGAGATTTCGTTTTGTTACGATTCTAATCTATAGCGATTCACGTAGCTTTACATAACATGGGATGCTAATTTTATATCAAATTGACTGGTTCAATAACTTCCTTATTCTCGTCTGTACTTATTTTTAATATAATAAAGCATTTTTTATAGTTTCGAAAGTAAAACCGAATCGTAAATCAATCATAACTTTTTATTAGCGATAGACAGCGGAATGATATAATGCAGTAGCGATGGAAATTGATTCGAAACTGTTGGACTATTACCGTTTTTGAGCGAGATCTCTTTATTTAGAACCATACAAGAGCACGAATGCTGCCGAGACTCCGTTAAGAAGTGACCAATCACTGTAGCGAATGTTAAATCTTACAAAAACAAGAAGCTGTGCTGAATGACGACTTTTATAACACTTGTGACATATTATGTATAGTCTGTGCGGAAAGAGAAGAGTCGTGGCAGAAACGGGAACTGACATTATGAATTTAACATGGCAATCAAACCTTAGACTCAAGTCTTATATGAAATACCTAAACAAACTTCCGTCGCCTATATGTCATTTGTCATTTCATTAGGAATTTTATATTCAAAATCCGCAAGGATTATGTATAAAATTATGTCAATACGGGGTAAAATCGCACATAGTTCCACAAGGGAAATTGTATTCAATGTTATTCGATTTTGTCCGCGGGAAAAAGCGGCTAAAAGCCCCACAAAAAGTCATAGAACGTGTGTCCGCTGTTACGGGCATTTATGTTGTATTTAATATTAAATTATTAAGTATTTGTTACTCCTCTTAACTAATTGGTCTCTGACACAAAATCGTTAAGTATGTTCATTCAAATTATATTAATTTACAGACCTTGCAGGTCATTTCATGATCTTTAAATAGCTGACAAAGAGTGACATTGTTGTCAGCGTAGCAATCATAAAATAGCACTCGGGCGCCGTCAAATCCTACGACTCTTCTATTTCCGCACAGACTCTGACGATAATTTTCATTATTCTTTTTCCTCCTTCTTTTTTGTTAATAACATTAGATAAGACGTTCCTGTTAAAGAATTTTGCTAAATAAGCCAAAAATTATAAAGCGAACGTGTAACGAAGTTTAATGACGTATTAACCGATCGTCAACTTTTTAGCCAGGATGATTGATCGGCCTCGAACAGGTTCCTTATTCGCGCTTTTAAACAGGCGTAAAGTGCTACAGTTTCAGGTACACATATGACCTTATTGTTACAAGCTGTGTCACAAAGTCTGAGCACAGTGGAAGCCATAATTAGCTTTAAATCTTATCGATGAAAAGTGACGCGGCGTTCGGCGACCGGTACAATTTGCGATGATTAACGGTGACAAAAAGATGGAAGGGAATAAATTTGATGTGGAATTTATGGTGAAATAATGAGGTTATGTGAAGGGTTGAGGTTTTTATTGACCGCGCTGTCTGTCGTATTTAAACGTTAATTGTATTCTCGCTTTTGGTTGTGAACTACTACATTACAAATAATAATAATTACATTCACATACCCTGTCGCTGATTAACTAAATTCAACAGCAGTATTTAATCGTGTCAGATTTAATGTTAAAAATACTTTTTTTTTACTAGCCTGGTGCAATGTTCTACTCCTGGGCAAAGGTTCTTGCCAATCGTCTGGTCTTAGCCGTTTACAGCCAATTACTGATGAACGCGTCTTATTAGGGAGAAGCAGCAAGCTAACCGACTATAATGGTGCAAGCTAACCGACTATCATGGTATAGGCACGTGATGCGAAGAGAGAGAAAATCCACGTAACCAGAAAAGCGGTAATTATTAATGTGGATGGGTAAGGGCCTGGCCACATGTCCACGACACGGCGTCGTAAACGTAAAACGACACGGTGTCGCGTCGGAGCGCGACACATTATCCACCGTGCGAATATCCGTTGCCGCGTCGTGAAAACACACGACACGGCGTCGTAAACGTAAAACGACGCTGTGTCGCGTCGGAGCGCGACACAATTATCCACCGTGCGAATATACGTTGCCGCGTCGTGAAAACACATGCTGCGCGCCGGGCAGATTAACTTTGCTGTGTTGAGTAGATGCACGGTGCGGTGCCACGTTCGATTACGACGCCGCAGCTTCTCGTACATGTTCAAAATATTTTGCGATCTTTTTCAATTCGACATGGATCCTATCACACGTATTCTGCTCTTGTTGCTTTTAAGAAGAAGCATGAAGAAAAAGCAGAAGAAACGAAAATGTTGGATAAATCCATATCTTTCTATTATGAACCATGATGGCAGTCATTTCAAAAGGAAGTACGAGGCTTTAAAAATAAGTGATCACAAGTTTTGACGTGACAACGTCTTAATTTAAGTTGCGCTCGGAGTCACACATGAAAAAATGTAACGCCCGCTCACGTCTGATGAGTGAGAGAGACAAAATATATTTCTATAGTTAAAATTTGTGCAATTCTTATTTTCATTCATCGAGCATTACTGTAACAAGAGGGAAGAGGGCGGAAGAGGGAAGAGGGAAGAGGGAAGAGGGAAGAGGGAAGAGGGAAGAGGGAAGAGGGAAGAGGGAAGAGGGAAGAGGGAAGAGGGAAGAGGGAAGAGGGAAGAGGGAAGAGGGAAGAGGGAAGAGGGAAGAGGGAAGAGGGAAGAGGGAAGAGGGAAGAGGGAAGAGGGAAGAGGGAAGAGGGAAGAGGGAAGAGGGAAGAGGGAAGAGGGAAGAGGGAAGAGGGAAGAGGGAAGAGGGAAGAGGGAAGAGGGAAGAGGGAAGAGGGAAGAGGGAAGAGGGAAGAGGGAAGAGGGAAGAGGGAAGAGGGAAGAGGGAAGAGGGAAGAGGGAAGAGGGAAGAGGGAAGAGGGAAGAGGGAAGAGGGAAGAGGGAAGAGGGAAGAGGGAAGAGGGAAGAGGGAAGAGGGAAGAGGGAAGAGGGAAGAGGGAAGAGGGAAGCGGGAAGCGGGAAGCGGGAAGCGGGAAGCGGGAAGCGGGAAGCGGGAAGCGGGAAGCGGGAAGCGGGAAGCGGGAAGCGGGAAGCGGGAAGCGGGAAGAGGGAAGAGGGAAGATGGCGGACATAATTTTTTCTTAAAAATCGATATGGGTGTCATCTCCAAGGTTCCTCGGGGTTCCGATTACGAAAATGACATCCATTTTGAAATCCAAGATGGCGGACATTATTTTTTCTTAAAAATCGATATGGGTGTCATCTCCGAGGTTCCTCGGGGTTCCGATTACGAAAATGACATCCATTTTGAAATCCAAGATGGTGGACATTATTTTTTCTTAAAAATCGATATGGGTGTCATCTCCAAGTTTCCTCGGGGTTCCGATTACGAAAATGACATCCATTTTGAAATCCAAGATGGCGGACATTATTTTTTCTTAAAAATCGATATGGGTGTCATCTCCGAGGTTCCTCGGGGTTCCGATTACGAAAATGACATCCATTTTGAAATCCAAGATGGCGGACATTATTTTTTCTTAAAAATCGATATGGGTGTCATCTCCAAGTTTCCTCGGGGTTCCGATTACGAAAATGACATCCATTTTGAAATCCAAGATGGCGGACATTATTTTTTCTTAAAAATCGATATGGGTGTCATCTCCAAGGTTCCTCGGGGTTCCGATTACGAAAATGACATCCATTTTGAAATCCATGATGGCGGACATTATTTTTTCTTAAAAATCGATATGGGTGTCATCTCCAAGTTTCCTCGGGGTTCCGATTACGAAAATGACTTCGATTTTGAAATCCAAGATGGCGGACATAATTTTTTCTTATAAATCGATATGGGTGTCATCTCCGAGGTTCCTCGTGGTTCCGGATACGAAAATGACGTCCATTTTGTGATTTTGAAATCCAAGATGGCGGACTTAAATTTTGACGTGATAACGTCTTAAATTAGGTTGCGGCTCGGAGTCACTCATGAAAAAATGTAACGCCCGCTCACGTCTGATGAGAGAGAGAGACAAAATATATTTCTATAGTTAAAATTTGTGCAATTCTTATTTTCATTCATCGAGCATTACTGTAACAAGAGGGAAGAGGGCGGAAGAGGGAAGAGGGAAGAGGGAAGAGGAACAAAATATATTTCTATAGTTAAAATTTGTGCAATTCTTATTTTCATTCATTGTTCCTATTGTGCAATTTAATAATATTCATATCAATAAATATTCTACCGAGAATAAGACGTTGTCACGTAAAATCTTCCTTCGCCCGTAAAACCGACTTTACAGGCAACCATTTTTTATGATTATTTTAGAATGTCTGTGTCAAGTTTTGAAGAACTATTATGGAAAATATCGCCTCGTTTAAAAAGGCAAAATGTATTTAGGAAACCAGTTCGACCTCTGGAGATGTTGGGATTAACAATAAGGTAAGAATTAAAACTATATATATTTATGTTATTGTTTATTGTCATTGTCAATCAAACAAGAATGTTTTATAAGTAATTAGTCAAGCTTGTAACTATTTGGAAATAATTAGGTAACACTATTAACAAATTTTATACACGGGGTCACATGAAGACACCGAAACAACGTATATTCGCACGGTGGATAATTGTGTCGCGCTCCGACGCGACACAGCGTCGTGTGTTTTCACGACGCGGCAACGTATATTCGCACGGTGGATAATTGTGTCGCGCTCCGACGCGACACAGCGTCGTTTTACGTTTACGACGCCGTGTCGTGTGTTTTCACGACGCGGCAACGGATATTCGCACGGTGGATAATGTGTCGCGCTCCGACGCGACACCGTGTCGTTTTACGTTTACGACGCCGTGTCGTGGACATGTGGCCAGGCCCTATGGAAGAAGAAGAACTAAGAAAAGATGGATGGTGTGAATGATGATATGACTAAGAAGGAAGTAAACGACAAGATGACGAGTAGAGTAATAGGGAAGAATGGAGGACGAAAACATGCTGCGCCGACCCCGAATAAATGGGATAAAGGCAATGGAATGATGATGCATCTAGTTCGTCCCAAACATTTGATCGGTGGGAAATTTGAGAATAGAGGAATAACGTTCGTGCAACTCACTTGTATAGATTTGATATTCGCATAGAGATAGCACGCTGTGTACACGAACATCAACGTTTTCGAAGGCCCGAAGTTTACACGCAAAAAAACGCCGATGTACCACATAGATGCAAATATCTCTTTGTACTGTTCATTACACTGCACGTCACATCACAAAGAGATGAAAGTGATTGGTTTGCTTTCGAGAGAGGAACTCCGAACTCGTGTATACGAAGATCTATTTATGTTTTTTTTTTACGATAAATTTCACTTGCCATTGTTTGTATTGATGTTTCTCTGATTTGGAGCTGATATGTAGAATCTATCGGGACTTTCTTCCGAACGGACAGACAGTTCGATCGACTGAATCTTTAGCTGTTCACAATGGAGATTTTTTCGCGTTAGAATTGACAGGTCAATGACTGCCCGGAGATAGTAGAAAGGGAGAGAAAGAAATGTGTACTTTTCAATGCCATTGTCAGATAACAAACGTTTAATTCGTTTGTGCGGTTTGTTCCATAATGGTGCTTCTGTAAAATACTTATAAACACGTCATACGTAACGGTTATTTCGTAATTTGTATATTAATTGTACATTCACAGCTTTAAAATCGTATAGGTACTTGTGTTCACACGTGACCGTACTTAATTAAATACAAATGGTAATTTTATTGAAGTTTGAACAGCGGACTTTGTTCTAATAATAGAGAATCAACGAAATATAGTACATACAGTTGCAAGCAAATAGTATTTTATGCAATCGCTGCACATTGAAGGTTCCTAAAGTCGAGTACCGCCTTTAGGTCACGAGGCTTGCCGAGTGGCCTAAGTAAGGTACGAGATTTTAAGACCTAATTGTGTAGGTAACTATTGCATAGAATACTTTTTATACGAGCAAAACACAGAAAAATATTTTTTACTTTAATTACCATTCCCCACTTTGAATTTTTATTTTTGATGTACTTAACCTTTTTCGTTCAACTAAAACTGACCTATTAAAAAAAACATCATGGCGGGTGCCTCGTGATTTCGAAAAGTAATTTCAAGTGAACAGCAGCGTTCTTTTTTAGGGTTGCGTACCCAAAGGGCAAAAACGGGACCCTATTAGACTTCGCTGTCTGTCCGTCCGTCCGTCCGTCTGTCACCAGGCTGTATCTCAAGAACGGTGATAGCTAGACAGTTGAAATTTTCACAGATGATGTATTTCTATTGCCGCTATAACAACAAATACTAAAAATAAAGTAAAATAAATATTTAAGGGGGGCTCCCATACAACAAACTTGTTATAGATTATGGTACGGAATCCTTCATGCGCGAGTCGGACTCGCACTTGCTCAATTTTTTAAATGATATATGCTGAGGTTCTCTTTTTGAAATTATTATAGAGATGTCTTATGAATATCAAAGTCATAGAGTATAGAATTTTGGTACAGCATTAAAAAGTGCGTTATTGTGATTTTGTCTGTGAAATTATAATTAACAGATTAAAGTACAAAGTATCTACGCGAGTATAAAAAGTAAATTAAAAAACACGCGCAGATTTTTCGAATAACAAAAAATCGATTTATGAAAAAAGAACACGATATTATATCCGTTCTAAAAACGGGGTATATGCATATGAAACCTATAGGCGCTTAATACCTTTATTCACGCGACGGCGTTTGCGTGCCGGTGGCATCCCATGACCCGGCGCATGAGTCACGCATGCAAATGTCATTGAGAGCAGACGCGGCGGCGCGGGCGCGTGACGGGCCGCAGAATACCGAGCGCAGAGGAACCACTTCCCTACTGACAAGACTGAATTATAACGCACCGTGAGTTGGTCGTCCCAGGTACCGCTGGGGAGACGTGTGGAGGTGGATCTGCGTAAGCTTCAAGCCGAAAACTGGCAAGAAACTGCGCAGGATCGGGACAAGTGGCGTACTCTCGTTTCGGAGGCTAAGATCCTCTTTGGGTCACTGAGCCAAAGTAGTTAGTTAGTTGCGAAAAGAAATTGATGTTTTACAGTGATGTTGCACCAATGGTACGGTGCCCGATACTACTTTTATTCCGGCAATGCAATCGCCAAAAATTTGAAAAACTCGTAATTGTGTCTACACGTATACTGGTACATATAAATAATAAAGATTTAAATAAGAGATCCAGAATCTAACTAAACCCAGGTAATTTTAGCTCAACGGAGGGCCGAAGCCTCGACGGCGAATATCATCAGTAACGCGAAGCAGCAGGCCGAACTTCCAGTAGCACCTAAGGGCGAAGGTACGAAGCGTGACCGTTGCTCCCATCAATGTCAAGGGCCTGAAGGGCACTATAACCTAAAGTAATTTTAGCTCGATGGAGGGCCGAAGACAGTGACAGTCAGCAAAGCGAGTCCGCAGGCCGAGCTTTCGCGTATAGCACTGAAGCTGCGGACCTTCGCCGCATGGCTTCTACCTACGCGAGCCCAATGGCCCCAATAATAGCTTTTAGCTCGACGGATTGCACATATTATCCCTAAGTAATTTTAGTTTCACCCGCAGTCTACGAAAGAACCTTCTGTGTTTGTATACTCTGTAACGGAAGTGCAGGGCGCAGCGCAGGTAACGGCTATTGACATAGTTCGGTGTTGTAACACGGTGTAACGAGTTGCAATAGAGCTGCTGTGACCGTGTATCTACAATGACTGCGTATTAGGGTTTAATGAGAACTCTATACCTGTTAATGGATGCGGTGTTTTTCTATAGCACGGCAATGAGAATTATAGCCGCTAGGTTAGATTCTACCCAGCGTATAGCCAATACCACCACACAGCCTACTTAACCTTTTATTACTATCCAAATAATATCCAGAAATTTTATTTACTACGAACAAAAGTCTAGTTAGACGACGCGGTTGGCGCAGTTTGCGCACCTGCCTACTGAGCCGGCGGTCCCGGCTTCGAATCCCGGCCGGGGCAAATATTTGTGCGGTGAACTCGAATATTTGTTCTTGGGTCATGGATGGTCTATATATGTATTTATATATTATGTATATCGTCGTCTAGTACCCATAGTACAAGTTTTGCTTATAGTTTGAGACTAGGTCAATTTGTGTATGATTGTCCAATAATGTTTATTTATTATAATGTTTTTATTATTTATTTATTACAAGTGCTTTATGCACAGCTAGCTGCCCCGCGCGGTGTTACCCGCTCATCTCACGGGATGCCAACCTTTTTTCGGGATAAAAAGTAGCGTATGTGTTAATCTAGGGTGGCAGCTACCTCCATGCCAAATTTCATTAAAATTAGGCCAGTTGTTTGAGCGTGACGAAGTAACAAACATACATACAAAGACATTCACAAACTTTCGACTTTATAATATTAGTGTGTTAATAGTGTGATAGGCTCCCCTAACAAAACAATATTAACAGGCAGAGCTGCTGGAGGCGTGTTTTTTTTATAGTCATTTTATTTTTAATTTAGTATTAGTAGTTTATTTTGTATTTATCAACTTTTTTCTCATTTGATTATTGTAAATATGTTTTTTTTTGTTTATTTATAAATAAACTGTTAGGCAGACCATATTAACAGCAACATTATAAATGTACAACGTGTTTTTGTTCAATTGCTTTAACTTCGACATAGTGCTTGGAACATTAACGTAAACTCATCCCTTAAACCGTTGAATGATATTCGAAAAAAATTTTTTTTTTGGTATCCCATACAAAGTAATTAAATATTTAATTGGTGGCTATTGTAAAAGGTCCTTTTGAGTTAGGCAATAGTTAGAGTCAACTTGTTGTCATTTTAACGTCACTGATAAAACTTCATCGATGACAGAATTGAGAGCTCGTTAAAAACTTACAAGTTAGGTGGAATGCGTGTGGATGGTCTTGGGTTCAAACCCCGGTAAAGAACTATCTTTTTGCATTTTTTTTTTCATTGGCAGTGAAGGTTTAATTTTTTGTGCTTATTTTTTTATTTCAGAACAATGTTTGCGATGTGTTTAATCCATTTTTTTATTCACTTTATTTCAATTCTCTGGGGTTATGGTATAGTCACAAATGAAACTATATCATCGAAATAATCCAAATTATGCAAGTTCTTATTGGGATATCGACGTCGGTACTCCCTTGCTGCTTCCGCCGCATTTTCATTGCAGGAAACCGTAAACAAAGTGCATATTGGCTTCTTCTTCGGAATCTTCGGCCGTATAATTTATCCGTGGCATCACAAAGCAAGTGAACACAATTATTTCATTAAAAATTTAGTACATAACAACAATAATAAATTACTATCGTCAATTTGACGTGACACATGCGAGTCAAGTGAGAGCAAAATAAAAAAGAACTTATTGATTTAGACCTTGTCGTACATAAGGAACACTGAAAACTCTTTTCATACGAACCAGCAGATAATAGTCTTTGGTTATAAGAAGATTTTACACTGGTTAAACTGAGATTAGTGATTAAATTTGGATATTAAATAATTTGAAAACGGTGCGAGTTAGGAACTTAGTTTCTTTGAGAAATTTACTCAATAAGATGTAAAGAATTAACCCTTAAAGTTAAAGCAATTCAATAAAAACAGCCTGTATAACTGTTAGGTGTAAGAAATTACACAAAAATGTCTGTCATTGGTTCCTTAAGCTATTAATATTATGATTATGACAGACCGAGTCTATGAGCCTAATGAAGTGTCATTAAGCTCACTCACTGTGAAGCACTTAGTGTCACCGAGGTGAAGAAAATACGCGGATTAGCTGACCCTCCAAAGGGGCTGTTAGTCGCAGAATTGGAAGTAATAGACGTCACGCAAACAACGCAAAAAATTAAAAAAAAAATGGTTTAATCGAGATAACATTTTATCAATTATCGCGTCAATATAAACATTTGGCTTACACTCTTAGAGGCTAATGAACATTACTCACAATATTAAGTTGTACGTGAGTTGTACTTTAGCATCTTATTTATTTATTTATTTAATAGTAGGTACATTATATACCTAGGGCGTTGAATTCGTGAATGTCCCAGATCGCAGGTGTTTATCACCCACAAAACAATGGTAAATGGAATTCTCTACCAGTCAACTATAAGGCCAAACAGTGGTCCATGAAGTTCGTGCAAAGGGAAAATAATAATTGAACTGCGAATATTTGGGACACTAACTAAACATACGATGGTCATTCATGCAAACTTATTCGGTCTCCATTCACAAAATATGCGAAATAGTAAGACCGCGGGATATGGTAGTACTTAATTATCTATTTGCTAAAATTTTAGAGTGCGCAAGAATTTCATAAATCAAAACGATATGCTAAACCTCACAAAATCTGTACTTACTTATTAACAAAGCTGCTAAAATCTTTGAGTGACAAAACATAACAACTTAATGAACATCACTTTTAACTAAGAGTTTCTTTTAAAAAATCGACATTATAACTCTAAAAGGAACTATCGATATCGACTCACTTTAGTCACTTAACAACCACAAATTAATCTCGTACATGGTGTCTCAAAATGTATGTGAAGTGGTGTATAAACAGATACACATGGTAAACTTATAACACCCTTCTTTTTTCGTCGTGGGTTAAAAGATTTGTTGTTTTATAAAAATGTGTATTGAATAAATATAAATAAAATAAAAATAAATAAAAAGCCTTTTATTTCTTACCACGATAAGATCGCTACAAAGAAAAAACCGGCCAAGTGCGAGTCGGACTCGCGCACCGAGGGTTCCGTACAAACACTTTCCATCCCTAAGTGTTTAAGTTAAGTTTGCACCTGGTATGTATAGCGCCCCATATAAATTAGGTGCAAAGTTAGGTATTAAAAAAACTACTTACCAGATCTCGTTCAAAATAATTTTCGTTGGTAGTTTTTATAGTAATGTACACCATATGTTTTTTTTAGATTTTTCATTTTCTTATTTTAGAAGTTAGAGGGGGGGGGGACCAACTTTTTTCCACTTTGGAAGCGTCTGTCACGCAAACTATTCGGTTTAGAAAAAAAATATTTAAGAAACCTCAATATCATTTTTGAAGACCTATCCATAGATACCCAACACGTATGTGTTTGATGAAAAAAAAATTTTTGAGTTTCAGTTCTAAGTATGGGGAGCCCCCAATATTTATTATAATTTTTTTATTTTTGCATCAAAATCTTAATGCGGTTCACAGAATACATCTACCTACCAAGTTTCAACAGTATAGCTCTTACAGTTTCGGAATAAAATGGCTGTGACATACGGACGGACAGACGGACAGACAGACAGACAGACAGACAGACATGACGAATCTATAAGGGTTCCGTTTTTTGCCATTTGGCTACGGAACCCTAAAAATACAGTGGTTACTTAAAGTTAGCTATGTAGGTATGTGTTTATATTATCTGTTATATATTTTTTTTTAGGTACATTACTATTATTTTTAAGTTTAATTTTTCAAATTTTTAGCGTATTTTTTAGTAATAAATGAATGAATCTAAACTAGGTATTTAAATATCTGTAAGAACCCCTCTACAGGTGAAGGCCTCCTCCAAAGATAGCCAATCCTCTCTTGATTGGGCTGTTTGGCACCAGTTGTGACCAGCTGTTTTTCTGATCTCGTCTTCCCATCTAGCAAAAGGTCTTCCTTTTTTTCTTTTGCCTTGGGGGCCTTGCCATGTTGTGATCCGTTTGGTCCATCTCCGGTCCTGAAGGCGCGCTACATGGCCTGCCCATTTCCATTTCAATGCTAGAGCATGTGCAAGTCCGTCTTTTGCTTTGGTTATATTTCTTATTTTTGTGTGTCTTATTCTTTGCATTTTGTTAATATTCAACATGCTTCGCTCTATACCGCGTTGGCATGTAACTATCTTGCTTCTTGTCTTGCTATTGAAAGTCCATGTTTGACAAGCATATGTCAGGCCAGGTAGGAGGCTAGAGTTTAATAATTTGGTTTTAATGCTTATTGGCATGTTGCTTTTGAATATTTCTTTTAAGCTCCAATACTTGTTCCACGTAAGTTGGGCCCTGCGTTCTACTTCTCGGTCGTTGTTTGCTCTATCGAAACTTATTTGTTTACCAAGGTATATGTACTGATCCGTATACTTCAGAGGCGTGCTGCCTACGTTTATGGGTCTCTTGATACTGTTAGTCATTACCATTGTTTTTGTCAGGTTTATTTCTAAACCTACCAGCGTACTGGCATTGTTTAGTGCCTCTATCATGGTTTGTAGCTCTAATCCCGTTTCTGATAACAACACCAAGTCGTCTGCGAATCGTAGGTGACTTAGATACCACTTTCCCACTTTTATACCACATCGTTTCCAATCTAGTTGACTAATTACCGATTCCAGTGTAGCTATAAATAGCTTTGGTGACAGCGAGTCTCCTTGTCTTACACCTCTTTTGATTGGAAACCATGGGCCTGCTGACTCTAGCTTTACTCGGCTTCTACTTTTATTATAGACGCTTTTGATTACTTGGATGTACTTTTCTTCCACTTTCTGAGCTGATAGAGATTCCCATATGCTATCATGTGAGATGGTATCGAAAGCTTTTTGGTAATCAATATATGCGATATAGAGCGGTCGCCTTCTCTCCTGATATTTCTCGATAAGGAGTTCTAGCGTGTGTATGTGGTCGTGAAAATGTGTATTAGCTATTATTTTAATAATAGATACATACTCTTTAGGGTTCCGTACCTCAAAAGGAAAAAACGGAACCCTTATAGGATCACTTTGTTGTCCGTCTGTCCGTCCGTCCGTCCGTCTGTCAAGACCCTTTTTCTCAGGAACGCGTGGAGGTATGAAGCTGAAATTTATATCAATTACTCAGGTCTACTGTCCCTTGAAGCTGTGAAAAAATCAAACTTCTAAGCCAACGCAATCAAAAGATACAGCCGTTTATGCCGCAAATTTTCGACACTTGCAAGGGAATCAAAACCTACAGGGTGCTTCCCGTGAACTCAGAATCTTGAAATTTGGTACGAAGCAACGCATAGATAAAGGAAAAATTACGAAAACCATAATTTTTTTTTTAATACCTAACTTTGCACCTAATTTATATGGGGCGCTATACATACCAGGTGCAAACTTAACTTAACCACTTAGGGATGGAAAGTGTTTGTACGGAACCCTCGGTGCGCGAGTCCGACTCGCACTTGGCCGGTTTTTTACTAATTTAAATGATATATTAACCTTCCTAAATTACGAGTATACACTAGCACTCTAAAACTAACTAAACTCAGCACCTGCTCTGGCCACTTAATCTCCAATGTCACCGCCGAATCTGCCCGCGGGCTTGGAAGAAGCTATTAGCGAAATTATGCGCAGGCGACCCAATGCCCCCGTTATCGGAGAGAACAACAATAAATACGGAAAGTAATTGTATGGGAGTCTTTAGCGACAGGTTGAGAAATCGGATGTTCGGGGAAAGGTTTCGGGGGTAAGTAGCGCATCCCTGAAAGGCCATGCCAATCTTGCCATAAGTTGGTATGTTGTGATTCTGCGAAGAAAATATTGAACAATAAATATAAAGTATTGGTCGTTAATACATACGGAAGAAGCAGTTTTCCTAATTCTCTGTCGGCCTCGTGTCAAATCATTTGTGGCCCAAAAACCCCGAGTATGCTAATAACAGAAAATAAAAAGAATCTTAAGGAGATTGAAACTGAATAGTTATAATTACGCTGTACTATTAAGTTACAATGGTCTTGTTATTTCTTCGGCAGTTACGAGTTCGACAGCATAATGTAATCTAGAAAACAACCGAATTCACTTAGTACATGCACACAATAGTAATCGACACTATCTAAATCATGGCTGTTATTCTACTGTATTAAATTCTTGTTAACTGTCCTATTACAGTAACATTATGTATTTAAATACAATGCGAAACTTGTGGCCGTTCAATGTCCGCCGAAGATTGTAGTACATTTTGAAGTCGCCATATGCAAAACTTCAATCACATTCACATCAACAATATTCGAGTATCTGAGTGAAGTCACCTTAATTTGATCGATATCAATTCATTAAAGAGAAAGAGAGCCAAAGAGGCCAATGCCAAAATCCAACATGAATTCAAAGAACAAGTGAGTTAACAAGAAGGGTCACAGTCGAAGTTTTTGCAACAATTGGAACTTGGAAGTGTGTCAGTACGCCTCAAATACTGCAAGTCAACTATAACCCACTTTGCATTCCACTGATATTGAGCACACATGTCTCCGCAATAAAGTAAGACGTAAAAAGTTTTACAGGTACGAGACGGGTTTTATTGCTAATAAATGTAAGTAATTTGCTTGTTTAGAGTCGTCAAAGAAAATTCCAAGCCATCGGCCCCGGTAATCATTCGCTTACAATCTAAAAAGAAACGAAAACAATATTTCTCTAGCGGGCTCACAATGGTCATGATGAGTTTTATCTTGCAATAAAACGTGTGACGGATATGTTGTCATATAGATATATAGGACTGAGTGAGCTATTAGATACAATACAGATTATGTGCTAAACACATTGAAGAAAGTCCGAAATCCTTACAAAATTTACGACACAATGAACACCTATGTATGCAAATGAATGGATGATTGTGAGCACAAACGGTAAGACTAGTTGAAATGACCTGTGGAATTTGTGCGTTTGGTCATGCGGTCACGAGGAAAACTGCCTTCTACAAAAGATGAGCTGTTCATCATCGGCAGATGGTCATCCACACACATTGGAACCTAAATGTTCATACATTGTGCGGTTGAGCTCCCAGAACACAATCTGGATTTTTTCAAGAGAGGAGTAAACAGTTTCTTAAGGGTTCGGAAACTCGTGATGCGCATGGTGTTACAAACCTTCATAGGTTACGGTGCTTACTATCAATAGGGCTATACGCTTATTACCACTGCAGTATAAACGTGGGAGAGGGAGATGCAGTGAATTGCGAGAGTCCTAAAGTCCTGCCAAGCCTGTGATCACGTGTGCCGCTGTCGTATTGGCTTGCATAGCCATGAAAGCTGTTATTTCTTACATGTCACTGATTTGTATAATCTGTCGAAGACTGAAAGGCCTTTGATAAAAAAGGTACTCTCCTCATCAAACTTTCTTAGTATCAGGCCTTTTATGAATTTAAAATCTTCCCAAACTCAACCTCAAAGTCACGATCCCGCGGATAAGGTTTGTAAGTTTGTACCTGCGTAGACAATGGCGGGCGCAAGTGGCCGGACGGGTTGACGGCGGGAACCTGTCCGTTTGGGCACCGGCACCCGGTCACTGGGTCAGCGCGAGACACGAACGACAGCGGGCGCCTCACACCGACAACACTTGAAGACCAGAAGCGCGGCATTCTGTTGCTTCGACTATTTCACTTCGGTCATTTTATATGGTCGTGACTCGGATTCATTAATGTGTAAAGTTTATTAAGTAAATTCAGAGATCACATCGTTTTAGTCAGCTAACCTATAATATAGTATGTATATTGCAAGCCGAACGGGATGTGTAACGCTTAGTACATTCCGGAAAATATAAACATAGAGTCAGACCACGCTAACTCTTCCACGCAAATGAACTGTCAAACCATACAAACTGACTCACTCTATCTTCAGCAGTTGAGACTTTTTAGTGTGGTAAACATACTGTTTTGATTGGTAATCAATACAAATTAAGCAATATAACATATACCAAGATACCATCAGAACTTGAGAGCTGCTGACTTTAGCCAATTGGACCTTAAAAACACAGAGAAGAGAGTGGTAGACCTGATAATAGTACTTACCCATAAAAGTAAGTAGGTTTTTTTTTTTTTTTTTTAATGTCACAGGGGGCAAACGAGCAAACGTATAATCTCTAGTGAAATAATTAGACATGCTTCAATTAATCGCTTCCAAAGTCAACAAGATACCACGCTCTGCACCCATTGTAACTAAAACTAAACCCTTCCAATATTCATGACCGTGACCACTTACCTACTTTACTCAAAGAAACGTTCTCACGCGTAATTATCACATGAGGGGTCATTTATTAAGTTGATATGGGTAATTTAATCGGAATTCAAGTTCAACCTTTTTTATCATCTTTAATAACTAAGCATTTCTGTGGCATACTTTGTCTTGTTTGTAGATTTTAATTGTTGGGAACTCGGATGTGGTTCGGAGAAAATTGTGATTGGGGAGTCGTAAAGTGTAAAATTACGGAGTTACATTTGGAAAGGCATCATTGGGTAATTATGCAGATTAATACTCGTAGACATATAGAAACAATAGAGAGGTATCTAGAGAGTGCTACCTTGAAAAAGTAAACTTTTAAATGATATTCGTTTGTGTGCTTATTTTCGTATTTGCTTTGTGCAAGTTCAAGTAATAGTTGGGGTCAAAGCTTTAGGTTTAGAAAAGACACTTAAGGAATGCGGCGAAGTAAAATGTGCTAAAAAATATTATTGTAATATTAAAATATATCCACAGCGGTGGTAGCCTAGTGGTTAAGGCATGCGACTTTCAATCCGGAGGTCGCGGGTTCGAACCCGGCCCGTACCAATGAGTTTTTCGGAACTTATGTACGGAATGTCATTTGATATTTACCACTCGCTCTTCGGTGAAGGAAAACATCGTGAGGAAACCACCTAAGCTCATAAGGCCTAGTTTCCCCTCTGGGTTGGAAGGTCAGATGGCAGTCGCTTGCGTAAAAACTAGTGCCTACGCCACATCTTGGGATTTAGGTAGCCGACCCCGATTGAGAATTCATTCTCAAAAAATGGGACAAAGGCTAGGAGGATGATTAAAATATATCCACTATTCTATCTTTTTTTCTTGGGATTGTATGTATCGAAATTATAAACAACAAACTTCTTGTACCACACTAAGTGTGACATACATAAGACATAAATTATGGCATAAAGTTTCCTCTCTCGCTGCACCGCACCATGCCAATCAAAACAGTTGTATGTGCCATTAAACTTCAAATTCACATAAGCCCTTTTCGATCATCAAGCCTGAGTTGCTCTTGCGCTTAAACAAACTTCTTCCAAGTACAGAACAGGTCACTGTGGTGAAGTAAAAGTGGATTTTCCTAAAAAACATTGTGAAAGGTAGCGTAGGCCTTAATTATGACACTTAATTTGATCGCCATAATATCGTATTAACATGTTATATGCTTTCATTTCTGATCTGGAATTGGTTTGATCGTTAATTATATACGGCGATATGCATGATTATTCGCGAGAAGAATTTATACTTATATAAAATTTATTAGTTAATAATACTATAGAAGATATAAATTAGAGATTGCTCCAAAACTGGAAAATACTTTGTGCAAGTTACATCTGTCATCTCAGTACATTTTAATGAAATTTAAATTATATTTACTATAATTAGATGCCACACGTACAATGTTATATGAAATAGACTACAATCTTAGGCATAGCAAACATTAGAGGTCGGCGCTTATCGATATGCCTTGTAATATTTGCTGCATTTTACACATTCATAATGATACGTTGCACTTTTTATTTCCCATTTTATAATTATCGAACCTATTCATGAGAAACGGGTGACCTTTAGCCGAGAACAACCAGAAATCTGGACACTGGACATCCAACTATCCAGACATGAGAAATACATTTTGACCATACTGAAACGGAGACGTAGTTCGCTCGTTTCAATAAAGCCCATCTTTCAAGTCATTTTAAATATAATCCTTCAGTAGTCCAACTATTAAATCGAATTGATCTGAAACAATTGAGTCCTACAAAAGAAGTAATCGAAACTCTCCTCACACAGCATCAAGATTTACTTTCGACTGGGCGTGTCGTGCTTGATAATTGCGCAGGCGTCGATCTGATCTGTTTGCGCTACTGGTAATTGTAAATGAACATCGGTACACGCCAATTAGCAGAAACGTACGGAAATGGAAACGATGATTCTGAAACCGTATACATAAGTGTGGTAAACAGTCAATATCGATTAAGTTTATTGGATCTGCGTATTCTAAGTTTATTGGCGCTTTAATGAGTATTTACCAGTTCTGGGAAACATAAACGATATTGAATTAGAAGTGAATGTAAAGATAATCCGAGGATTAAACGTGATGGGCACAGAAAGAGATTACACCTTGAGACATTTTCCCGTTTACAGATATGAAGGCAGGAGCGAAACTTCATGTCTAGAGACAACAAAAACAGAACTAATCCAAACTGTTAATACAATTCAATTTTAATTCACGAACACTATTGGAAATTAAACATCTCTGGCAGAGAAAAGACAAAAAAAAGAACAAGTCTATTTACACCTTTGCAAAAAATTATGTGCGGTGCGGCGGCAATGATAATAGTAGTCATACATAAAAAGAAGATAAAACACGTAAATGTTAAGTATTAGACCTAAACCCTAATTATTACCTAGTGAACGACTAGCCACAGGCAAATTCATCATTTGTCTACCTACACCCATAAACTTTTATAGGAAACCAATTAATTAGTACAAAATGCCAAACTTCGAAACGACCCTTACGAGATCGACATTTAATTTTAATAGCGAGTATAGCGACAGAACTACAATAATGCACATTAAAAACGCCACAGCGAAATTAGACGACAGCAGGTGCACTGACAACTGCGCCGCGTGCCGAAGTCAGCGCGTCGCATTCCGCAGCGCCACCTGTCGACATCGCAGCAGTCGTTGCAAAAACTGTAATCGGAATCGCCATTGTTGGTAATGATGCGGCTGATGAGACAGATAGTTTGAAACCAGTTTTTACGGAATGTATCTTAGGGTGGCAATTGTATGATACTGTGTTTGGATTGATAGAAATAACGTATGAAGGTAGATAGGAGATTCCCAAACTGCGCCCTGGTGCGTCATAGACAGTAAAGAAGAACGCTGTCAGGCACTCTGGTTTAATCTTCTCCGGTAACTAAACCAGTAGCGTGGTCGACTAAATAACTAGGGCGCTGACAAAATACTAAGTAAACCGAAAATGCGTGGGAGTTCGATGATGAACTTGACGGGTTGGTTGCTTGGCACTCTGAAGAATAAACTTCAACTACGGACGGCTTCAGGTACCAGTGCAGAAATCACATGAATATCGTAAATTATGACTATGCTTTTAAAGTTAAAATCTAGACGGCATTAAAATTCAAAGTTATAAAATTAAACTTATTTTGATATAACTTATCGTGAGCCAACAATTAATTTGTATACTATTAGAAAACATGTCACCTTAAGCTTGACCCTGACCAATAATATTCCTCAGATTTAAATGCACTTCTTTTGGGCTTCACAAAGACGTAGCCTGATTGCCACATTTTCTCCGCTCTTCTTCAGTGAACTGGCAGCCTTAGACCGTACCTACAAGTATTTTATATGAAAAGTTTTTCCAGACATCTACCGACGATGCTGTACGCCATAGGCAAAGCACGTGCGAGCCATTACAATAAAACGCAGTCCCAATAAAGGTAGCGCGGTACATTACAGGCTTTTATCAGGCCGCTGATTATCTCTGCTAACTTCAATCCTCGATGTTGACGTGACTGGGCTCTAAATGATCAAACAATACATAGGACTAATTACAACATAATACAGTTGGAATGTAGTGCCCCAATAATATTTCTTTTTATGGTCGCTTATCACATCCATTAAAAAAATCATAGAAGGGAATACAAAGGTTAATAAAAGATTAGGAACAAACCCAGTGACCATACAATTGAAGTTTATAGAAAATCCTTTTCTATAAAGGTTATTTATATTAAGTAGCATTTGCTTAATGCATGACGAAAATAGAGCCAAAGTTGTGTGTTTCATAAAAACCATAAAGATAATAGATTTTATAGCAAGCAGTAAAAAGAAGCGAAGAGATGATGTAACAGTAGTTTAGTAGGGCAGTGAAGATAAGCGATAGTGATACATAACATTAATTCACTGAACACTTTTGAACCTTATTCGGTTTAACAAATATAATTGTAACAATAACATCGAACAATAAGTAAGTTATCTTCATACATCAGTATTTGATGAAAAAATAACGGTTTCCTATCCTAGAGATCCTAGTGACGTATTATTATAACAAATTATTTGCACACTTGGGCTAAATTCGACTAAAATTTTATTTTACTGATGACAACGCTAACGTTTAAAACCTCATAATAGTTCGACATTACTATCCATTACTATCTTGGCATAAAGTTTGGCCAAATACAGCCTTAGTGTCTTATTCAACCACCATAATGTCTGCGGTTTATCTCAATCAAGTACCAAAGTGAGTGCTAATACGGGTTAATATGAGGCCTCTCTTAATAAGTTTCCCACATCAGCAAGATGAAGCGATAAGCATGCGCTAAGGAGCGAAAATAGTTGTCTAATGGGATAACGAAACGATGCTATCGCGCGGCGACAACCCAGCAATTCGATGGAAAGTCTCCCTATTTACTCAGAGAATACATAATAATGGAAAGCTAACCGTTTCCACGCCGAGCTCGAAAAGGAAACCAATTGCACGTTACTTTTGCAAACAACGGTTAGCAGAATAAACAAGGCATTACCTCGTTTGCAAGCGCAAATAATCCAAAACAAGAAGCATACATTCAATATCTCAATGCTAATATTAACGTATTAGTAGGACCACGCAAAAACCAATCAAACACTAGCTGTTATCACTCAGGTGCTACAAGGTAAGATTTAACGGTCGGCCGCAACCGGTCGTACGCCAAATCGTTGATATATCGACGTATCAATGACCGGAACCGGTTCTGGGTTCGTTTTTAACGGAAAACGATTTCAATTTAAAACTGCTAACACAAATCATAGATTTAACACGTTTGGAAGCTCCGAACGAGCTTAATAAGGTTACGAGTATGTTGAAACTGGTTTCGTAGAGCTTTGTGGGACAAGAATTGTAAATTGGTCAACTTGATGATATAGAAGTCGGTTAAAATACTGAACAGTCAGCCGAATGCAATGAATGGGACTCGGTAATGATAGGCGTCGAAATTGAGCGCCTATATAGCGGAACCTTAATTATTAAGATTTTAAGAATAAAGCTAAAGATTTTTATTTATAGACCGCGATCATTTTACGAGGGTTGCCTTTTATATTTTGGGAATAGAAATAAAAAACAATTATTTCGCAATAAAAAAGTTTTTATTGCTTTTCAAAGTACTCTCCTCTCAAGTCTACGCATTTTTTCATCCGGTTGAACCAATTCTCAAAGCAGTTCAACCACTCTGATTGGGACACCTCCAAAACGTGCATTTTGAACGCATCAACCGCTGCTTCAGGGGTCAAAAATCGTTGCCCTCGTAGTTTGTTCTTGATATGAGGGAATAAAAAGAAATCGTTAGGGGCCAAGTCTGGACTGTACGGGGGATGGCCCAATAAATCGACGTTTTGAGTGTCCAAAAACTTGGAAGTTAATGCAGACTTATGAGGACTCGCATTATCGTGGTGGAGTATAATCCGTTTACGGCGGTTGGTTTCTCTGACTTTTTCAATGACCTCTGGCAAACAAATGGTCGTGTACCAGTCAGAATTGACCGTTCTACGTTTTTCTAAAGGAACGGTCGCAATGTGCCCAGTTTTACTAAAGAAACAGGCAACCATTTGTTTCGAAACGCTTCGTGCACGAATAACTTTAGTGGGATTCGGTTCATTTTGAAAGACCCATACAGTGGACTGCTGTTTGGTTTCGGGTTCATATGCGTAGATCCACGATTCGTCACCTGTCACAATATCATACACATGTTTTGAAGCCCCGCTATTGTATTTTGTAAGCATTTCGTTACACCAATCTACACGAGCCTCTTTTTGAGCGAACAAATCTTCTTGACTGCTAAACATTCGTGCAATATGGTGTGTACGCTGGTCCCACTAATGCCCAAGGACGCCTCTATCTCCCGATAGGTCACGTGACGGTCTTGCAGAATTAATTCACGCACAGCTTCAATGTTTTTCTGAACAACCACAGATTTTGGACGACCTTCGCGAAATTCATCCACAAGCGAGCAACGGCCACGATTAAATTCCGCAAACAATCGATAAACACTCGTTCTCGACGGTGCTTCATCACCAAATGTAAAATTAAGTTCATCAACGCACTGTTGTTGACTTAAGCCGAGTCTAAAATTGTAAAAAATTATCGCACGAAAATGTTCACGGCTCAGTTCCATGACTGTCAGCTACGATTATTTTTCAACTGACAGAAAAAAACAAAATGCGATCGCGCGAAAACTTTTTTAAGGTTATATTGCCGCCAAAAGGTTCAAATTATACTACAGAAATGTCACTTGACAGATGGCAGCACTGGTTTAGTCAAATCCCAAAATATAAAAGGCAACCCTCGTAATTTCGTTTGACGGACAGGTACATTATGGAAAAAACTGAATTGTGCTCTCGTTTGATTAACTCTGTATTACTTTCTGCGACCCGAATCGAAATGGAAAGGGTTATGAGTGTTTTGATTCTAATTAGCTGGCAAAAAACTTCGTGTGATGGAGGAGGAAGTAGTACATGCCGGTTTGTGGTCGAGTACCACTCTGGGTGACGCATGGTATCATCTCGTGTTATTGAATTACTGGTGACCAAACCGCAAACAGCATCGGCTTTCAGACATGCGCAGATCTAGTCACTTAAGTATAAGTTAGTATATTAAGTAAATACGTATTGTGTTTCCTTCTGTAACACACGACACGACTCTAACGGTGATCTTGTAAAGTTTTCCCGGAAATATCCGAAATACCATCAGATTTGAAGTTGTTATTATTATCGACATTCTTACGTACGTCACCAAATTTGGGAACGTTAGTAGTAATTGTACATTAAATGGAACGTACGTAAATTTTCTACACAAACACTTGTTCTTTGTCATTCGTCATCGATTTAATCACGCTTTACAGTTAATATAAACATCTAACGATTCTTCCAAACACTAGCTTACCTAGTTGCAAGTGTACGAATTAAATAAAAGCTTCATTACCAGTTGAATCTTTGTGGCGCTGACGGGTGCGGCGGGACCGTTACGGCGTCTTCTCGACTTCAACATGCGGCCCCGATCCACCAGCCCAATCTTATTTACTACGCCACCACATTTACGTAAATAAAACCAATAAATGTCGTCTTAATTGGAGGCTGTTGATCTTCTTCTGAATTATTAATCGATATAAAGAAATCTTTAGTGTTTATTAAATTAGCGGTTCTGCATCCTCAACTAGTTTTAAGAACATAATATTACACGAGTTTACAAACTTAACCTCAAATTTCAATGACCAAATTCGAACCGTAAGCAGTGTCTCTGCCAACCCCAGGTGGAACATGCTGCCGAAACTAGAAGGCGGCATTTGTATGAAGCTCCATAGCAAAAGGTTACCTTAGCACGGCAGCATGGGTGTGAGTATTATATTAATTCCCCCCCCGCTCTTCAACCAGGAAGTATCTATTTTCGCAGCAGGTCGAGTTAAATCGGTGAGAATTACATTTAACAGAAATTTCTCTCCGCACAGTTCCTGGACATTATATGAAGCTATTGTTTTAGCTATAAACTTTAGCATGTCATTCAACTCACATGAATGCTTCACCATTTCACGGCCGGCCCAGTGTAGCTAATGGTTATACAACCATTTTCTATGGGTCTACAATCCTCGAATTCCTGTAGTTAGCTACGGTCAAATAATCCTTATTCGAACGGTTTAAGGTTGGAGTGATGGATCTAGTGGTAGATTAGCGATTACACGGGTTGTGCGCGTGCGACGGCCGCGGCTGCGCGCGATTTGCACGCTCGGGACCGTTGGGCGAGCGACGATATCTGGTGGCGCAAATGTTTGATGGAAAAGGCGTGATTCAAAGGATCAATGGATGGTAACGGTTTACTCAAATCAGGAAGACTAAGATTTTAAGGTCAAAATCAACTTAAGAAACAAGTAAATAAATCAGACAGTAGACAGTAACAAAGTAGGTATATAGGTATTCTAGGATCAATAAGAATTGATTCAAGATGTCGTTTAAAAAAATATGAAAATTAAAGGCAAGGCCGTGATATTTCAAAACTGACTAAGGATATCACACTAATATTGTAAAGGCGAAAGTTTGTGAGTGTGTTTGTCACTTCTTCACGCTCAAGGGGCTGGACCAATTTTAATAAAATTTGGTATAGAGGTAGCTGTTACCCTGAAGCTAGCTAGCTTCTTTACCGGAAAAAATAGTGTTCCCACGGGATGACCGGGGCGCAGCTAGTCATAAATAATGGAACTATAAACCTCCCTCTATCTCCGAATTATTTCAGCAATGGCAAACCCTTCCACTCCTAATTTACTTGGCGCTCATGCGCCCGAAAATGATATAAACCACAATCGCCGCTCATGATGTGCAATGTTATACGGCTATAAACAAATGAACACCAATGTGATGTCATACCACCTATAGTTAAGTAAGACCATTACATCAATTACAGCAGCTTAATATTTGCAAACAATAACAGTTATGCCGCCATTACACGCTATGTTTATCGTACCAACACAAACAACAAATATTAGCAGTTGCAGCAAATATCAGCAAGAATGCTAAAATTAGTACCATTATCAGACAGGTGGGACCCTAATGCATAACCGGTCGTTATCGTAGTGTACCTTGGTCGTTAGTGGTGCGTGTTTATGCTGTTCGCTCCGACGTGCCCGGACTCACAATGTTGTTGATTGATTGGTCGGCAAACATGATGCATAATGCAGCGGTTGGCAGAATTTGGGAGTTGCAATTTGACGTTTGACATGACTGGATGTCGATTGAGAGTCGCCTGCAAATTTAATACCCGTTTTGATTGAACACACCGCTCCTTAACATTCTCCAATTATTTAAGTAGTTATTCAGAATTAACCGACTATTTTAAACAACTCGGTTGCCCTTCAGATTATTACTGACTGATCGATAAAATATGTTAACATACAGATGGATGTGTAAATAGCGTAAAGCGGTGCGTCTAAAAGGATGACATGTTAAAGGTACCATTAATATTCCATTTAATCCATTTGTATTCAGAGATCAATTACAAAAAAAAAAGTATAATTTAAATTTTAGTCTACAAAATATTACAACATATTTAATTGTAGATTAGGCATAACAAATAAAAAATTCGGACATTGACCGATTCAAGAAACTTGTTGCACATCAGCTGTTTGACTAGCGATCAGAACCCGGCCCGTGCCGGTTCCGATGCGTCGGCATACATTCCCGCGCGCCACTGACACTGTGAACTCTGAAACCCTTCAGACCTAGGGCCAGTTCCGATCCATACTTAGCTATGAGGTCGTCCATCTTGATTGTTCTCAATTCGCGACGTTCGCATACTGGGTAATAAGCTTGAGATGAGATTAAAGCCATTAAAGTTTAATAGGCTGTTTAAGCATAATAGCATGCGTAATGTACTTAGTACATAGACTTAGCTTTCATACTGAATATAAAGTTATAAGTAGAAGCTTCTAAGATGAGCAATGGAATATGCTTTTAATAAAGGTACCTAAGCTTCTTCTTCATGTCATGTACCGTTAAAAATATTATTCCAGAAGTTTACCGCAACTTCGATTGCGTAAACGTTACCGGATCACGATGTGTTATCCATCCATTGTAAACAGCGATCGCGAATACCGCCCAACGCCGAGATTTGGAGATTTCCGTCCAGCTCATTAATGTCATCATCATCATTATCAAAACAACGCGCGATATCTAGTAACTCATAAATATAGATATTATTTGTTTATATTTGCCTTTTCAGCCAAGGACGGTGCTTCCTAGACTGAAGAGTCGCTTTGGTTCTTTAAATCTTTCGCTAGTAGCTCCCTGATGACTGATGAGATATGTTTTTGTTCTTGCCCTGACTATGGTCGTCTTGCGGGTCCAGGCCTGCCACATTATTATTTACTTATTTTATCTTTATTGCACAAAAGAAAACTTATCGTACAAAGGCGGACTTAATGCCACGAGGCATTCTCTACCAGTCAACCTTAGGGCAAAGCAGAAAAATTATTAATATTAATTAGTTAGAGTTGAAGTTTGAGTGCCATTAATTTACAAACAAACAAAATATTGACTATTGTACACACATCTGAAACCAGAATCCAAATCGCCGAAGCCGAAATCCGAACTGGCGCCGCGCAGCGCGGGAGCGGTGAACTTCGCGTCGACAGCGCAGCGCGCTAGCCTTGACCGTGCGCGTGCGCTCATATGCAGTCTTTTACCATTAGCGCCGCTTAACAACTAACAAATAGCTTGCTTTTTCTCATCAAATATTGCTAAGTACTTCGAATTTAATGCTACATATTTCCTCTTAGAAAAAACACTGCATAACGCGCCTCACGCGGCATCATTATTAACAACAGTCATTTACAAGATGCCTTAAACGAAATATATTTCACTCAAGTATTCAAATATGTACTTAGTTTAATTTTATAATATCACATGCCAATTTAAAACATGAAACACTTATTGCAATAACCCCCTTGAATAGAAAGTATGTAGATGCAAAAAAAAAAAAACCAATGCTTGTTCGACGACTTGCACTCGCTCGCTTCTTAATCTTTACAGGGCATCGGTGCACCGATAGCGGGGAAACGGAAGTCAGCCAATTAACCTGTACATCTTGCTAACCATCGAATTAAAAGAGAAATTAAGAGAAATTCCCGCACGAACCACGCCGCGGCAATCGCACTATACAACAAATTTAAAGCTAGAAGTCGTGTTCATCACAAACCTACGAATGACAGCAAAATTTGGAACAAGGTCAAGAATTGTCTCAGGGGACTCGCAACGGACAATGGAGCACCATTTACAAGCTAAAACGTGGGAGTGATCTTTGAGAACCATAGACAAAAGTCAAAATACAATGGCTCCGTGAAAGAACTTTCAAGTTGGGACTCTGTGGCCACAAATCAGAGCAGAAATTTGGACAACAATGTGGAGCAAGGAGATTGTGATCCGCAGATTCGCAGACTCTGAATATGGTAGTCTATGTGGCCATTCATCAATTAAATGAATTGACTAGCCGTGACAAATGCATCGGACAGTCGTGCGGCGAATTCGGGTGGCAATTAGTAAAGTCTGTTGTGTGATTCATCGAGCCGTCGCGTGGTGCTGTCTTATTAATCAGGCTGTTGCGGCAACCGAAAACTTAAAGGCTTTGTGTAACATAAATATCTTTTGACCCACATTCAACCACATTCAACAATCTATGCATTTTTGAGTCGAAAACAGAAGATTAAGCCTCAATTTATTGTCTCACTTATTACATCGATAGCTACTGAATACTAAGCGGTAACAGTTACCTTAATACGTTATTTTTATAGCACGGCATTCTATTATTGAGATATTCTCGTAAGTTAATGTGATGAGGTAGGTATTCCATCACGATGGAACAATCTAACTGTTACCAGTACGTGGAACTGTGTCCTATTAGTATCTCCCTATCAACTCGTAACGGGGCAAGCTATTACCTTCTACCCATTGCAGGCTAAGGTTCGAGATAAATAATAAATACGGTAATCCCAGAGCCGGGAATGAGATCGCATATCGTAGGAACCTTATCGTTATTGAAGAAATAATTTGCCTCATAAGATCGCCCTGCCTAATCATGCAGTGCTACGCGGCGAAGCAATTATCGAAGTAGATGTTCATAGCAACATGCACGCAATATTATCTTTGAATTTTTTATTGGACCGGTAGAAATATAGGCGTTTTTATTGTAGAACTTTTTGTATTAAGAAAGACATCAAAATATTATTTTACACCTAACAATAGAATATTCCACGTTTTAATTAGAAAGAAATTTTCGAAAAAGTAGACAGATATTACTGGCATGACTGGCATCCAAGTAATATCCGTAGTAGCAGGATCTCGAACCTATCTCTTAGAAACACTAAGTTTATAGATTATATCTAAAGTCACGTTACATGTGTCTGGCTTCTCCCTGGGCCCAAAGGCGTGAGCGGCTCCCAGGCGATCGTTAAATTTAATCACTCACTTATTGAGATATGACCATCGCAACCACATAGGACAATTTCGCTTTTCAGTCAAACCGTAATTCAAAACTCTTGGAGATCGACTGTATTTCACAAACAACCAAATTGCGTTACGATTACGACAGATCGTAATTCATAAGATATAGTAATAGAGATGTGCAAAAAATTTGCTTGCAATAAGATTAACGGTGTTATATAGCTAAGAATCGATCGTAATAAGATCTAGATGAATCGCATTTAATTATGAAAGTTATGTTGGCTGTGGGCTATGCTAATTGAATTTTGTCGAAAGGGTTTCTTATTTTAAAATCATATAATTCAACAGACATAATTTATTCTATTTACTTACACAAGAAAACGCCATTTTATTTATTTTGCGACACTTCGCGACAGTTAGGTTCTTCTTCTAAGCTTACATATTTTAAACGTTGTCGAATTGTCGTGACGTCGTATCTTGCTAAAGAGTTACAAACACCAACTCCGCCATTAAAGCTGATTCTCACAACATAATACTCGACATGCAACTGCGGTATGACAGTAAGCCAATCCCTAAGCCATTTAAATATCATTTGGGACAAGAGTCGTGGGACCTCGATATAATTGTTAGAGCGCGTTAAGAAACAAGTTCAATGCTGTGGAAACAGCAGTTAAATCATTGGGACCAACCGTTACATCGGTTTTGAATACGACTCGATTATGTATAATGGGAAAGGTGGCCGAAGATCAATTTTCTGTGAGGAAACAACTTTTGGAGCGCGTGACTTTACGATGGGTAATCTTTTGCCTAGTTCAAAATTCCGCTCTGAATGAAAAAACGATCATTTGTAGGTGTATGTCTGCCTGTGTCTATCCGTCTATCGAAGCAAATTTGCTCTAAATGTACCGATTAAATTGAAAGAAACAATAAATGACTATTTTATCAAATGTGGAGATATAGCTCGTTGAATTTTCTCCATAAGGATGAATCTAGAATATCACCGATTTTGTCTAAATTTACTATATGGTGAATCGATCCTAAATAAATGGTTTAAGGGCAAGATAATGATGATTATTATACGGAAGCAAGTCTTTAATATGGACATAAGAGTAACGACATACATGGACAAAGAAAGTGTTCAGTGAATATGCAAGCGGCCGGATGAGGCGGCCCATGGGACCCTCCCCACAAATAACGTATAATCGCTCTCACAAAACAATGCGGACGTCCAGTTAGGTGCCATTGTTACACACACAAACACAACGTAACTAATGGAGAATCCCGAACGGATTTACATACAAATGATGCGTGTGAAATGCTGAATAAATAATGTTTTGAACAAGAAAGTACCTGTTTTAGAACTTGCAGTTAATCGGCAAATTAAAACTATTTTACTAGCTAAAATTAAGACCAAAAAGTTCAGTGCTAGATTTGAATACAACAAAATCATTCTGTAAAAGTGTAAAAGAAGGCTACTTCTATTCGAACGAGACTATAAACACCGGACACAATACCAAACAATACAGACACGTTACTACATACAATACCTGATGCTTAATAATAAACGCTAGAAGGTCAAAACCAGCAACCCGTGAACGATCAGATTTGCAGCAACGCTAAAACAGGACCGCAGATGAATTTTCCAAAACGACTCCCATTGTTGAGAGCGGAAGCAATTCTAACCAGGAAACGGGGGCCGGAACCAAACGCGACGATATCACCTCATCTGTAGCAGTTCATTAAACTAATGAAGATAATTTCAATTATCGTAATGTGAGCATTAATGACCAATTAATAATAATGAGTATAAACAGATAAAGTTAGGACGCAGCCGATGATTGATCCGGCTTTAGTTTACAATTAGAAATGTCCAATCAGAAACCTACAAGCCTACAGCTACACTAGTATGGCTAAATGTGAGATCGCGTTTCTGTTTCTCATGATGAACATTCCGCAACTCGTGACTCTAACGCAGTTTCCGTTTATTTACTGCTCTCATCAACAATGGTGAGCTTCTATTAATTCAGCAAAGGAGGCTTCTAATCTATGTCACGGCGGCAGTCGCAAACGGGTCCGAGGTAATCGCCGTCTCGTTTGCCTCGTCCGATCATTTCCACACTAAAAGCCCACTTAATGAATAATAACGGTACATTGTCGGCATTATTATATGCATTTAAATTGTGGAATTTTCCCTTGAACATTTTCAACTTTCCACAAAGTCCACAAACCTAAGACCCTCTTCATTTGTCCGCGTCAGTTGCAATTAAGAACTGCACTGTGTCTTTAATTGGAATATTCGAAATGTTTCGTTTATTTTTATAAGCGTTACTAATTAAAATCTCGTGTACTCTATCCATAAATTAATATCCAAATTGAACACGATTGGGACTGAACTTCATAAATAATTTATAAGCGATTCACGGTTGGTTTACTTAAATTACATTTTATTAATTGGCAAGTTTGAATTGTCAGACAAAATATTTGTACGTCTTTGCAATTACTTTTTTTTTTTAATTATTTATGTCCCACGTTCGTTCTAAGGACACTTTATATTTATCTTGGATTGTTAGTGTTCAGAAGCTTTTAACTTCGCGATACGGCGCGGCAGGAGATAACTACGCACGTCCACAATCCAAGATAAATAGCGAGCAATCGATTCACTTTCGCCCGATCGATTCTTATCGCAAAAAGTGGCCGCGCGGCCCCTGCTTCCTTCGCCAGGTTCCTGCTCCCCGACAAAACTCCTCCAACTCGTACAACCCGCTTTCCTAAACACCAAACCATAACAGAACTGGACTTCCAAGTTTGGCCGGTTAGTATTTCATTCACCGCGGACGATCTGATTGAACCCAGATTGCTAATATCCTTGAGAACTGGTTGCGAATGAATAGTGTTACATAAAACAAAACAAAAGCCTCCTATTGCGGGTGCTGCCGTCCGCTGCAGCTGCCGGCCGATACAGATCTCAACTATTAAAGACTAATAACTATACGCGCATCCTTGCCATCCTGTTCGTATTAATAAACAAGCGGTAGATCCACACTGATCACAGATTTGTATTACATTAGTGTGTGACGCTCGAAACAAAGTAGACGGAAGGATTGAAAATAGATCGAGCATTAAATGAGCGGGAAGAGAAACAATACCAGGACAGTATACATTATCATTGTTCTAAACACAAATGTCAATCGAAAATTTAGGATGCCTCCAGTCCAGACCATCAAAGCGCTTGTCACGCCTCCATCGTATAATTCCTCGGGCACTTGCTTAGAGACTAGTATAATACGAATACCAAATCACCCATTCAGCTGTCGACGATAACTAGGCGGATTTCTCAGCCCAGATCGCGGGAGTCGTACATCCATCACGTTGACGGACGGCGGGCGGGAGCGGCGGTAACTCACGGATGGTACCGTTGCGCGGTGCTACCTACCACCGTCCAAGGCCTACTGTCAATTGTAATGGTCAATAGCGTCTTAAATTTCGCGAAAGGGATCAGGTTAATACCAGCAGCCGGTGTCCGCTTGCGTTTGTTTTATGTGCGATTGTGTAATGACCGTATGTGTGAGGATACTGACCTGAACATCGTAAAGTCGACGTTTTTTTGGGCTATGCTTAAAGTAAAGCCTCAAATTTACTGCGGTAAAGGTTGTGAAGGGGTCCTAAGGCGGGTCGTGTTCACGGATGTGTCGGGCGGGCGTGTGGTCGCTCGTAAATCGGTTGCATCCAGTCGGCGACATGCCCCGCAAATAAAAGTCCAAAAGAGTTCCGGTTTTCGACCAGCGCGTGGATTACTGGTAAAAACAAAATGACATAGCAAAGTTGAGTTCTTATTAAATGTCATTTCGCCAAAATTATGTAGGTACTAAAATGTTTTTACTTTCATCTCTTAAATTATTACCCAATGCAGCTTTTAGTTATTGTCGGATTTGAACGAGAATTCCAGACCTTCACATTATCGCATTCCTGCAAACGTAGTTATCTTTCATTCATTAAATTAAAATACGATGACATAAAAACACACAAAGTTGCATGTAACTTGATATGTTCGGTAAGGTGCAAAACTCATAATTATACAAGGATAATTGGACAAATTGCATTCTTGGCTCCACGGGGGTGTGCGGCGTTCCGGAGAATTAACTTCAAGTGCAACAACTAGTAATCGTAATGCCAGTTTATGTCCAAGAAACCGGTCAGAAAAGGCAGTATGGACACAGTCTTTGCAAACATTCTTATCACATTTTTCAACTGGAGAATAATTCAGCTGTCTCGGACTAGTCGTACAATACAATGTTTGTAAACATCGTTTCAATTTGTCTCGTCCCGCTTTTTTTCTTTGCAGCTTTCGGCTTGTCTTAATCGTGTTGGTAGCCTTGAAGAATGTGAAATACTGGATGTTAAGAAATTTTACTTATGAGGAATGTGGGAAAAACGAGTTGCCTATCAGATGTTCCTATGGAATTTCTGAAGGCCTTTCTTCGAGCATTTACATTATACAGGTACGCGGTTGTTATCTCTCAAATAGTTTTCCTCGGTGAGAATAGTGAGATGAAAAGATAATCCTACTGAATTTAATTTTTTAAATCAGCTGAATAACATAGTATATTATTATGTGATTGATGACAATACGTAGAGACTAGAGAGTGTAAGTGTCAGGCACCGATGAAAAGACTGTTAAAACAAGATAAAACTAAAAACCTCAAGGTTCGCAAAAGCTGCCCGAGAACTGTAATTTATCCCATGATAGGAATGGAAATCCTTAAATGTAGAAGGCACGCCCATTCATCTCCTAACCCAACCCATCTCTTGCCAATCAACGCAGTCAGAACTGTTGACGATGCAGTACGACATGCCATGCGTCGACAATCCCACAAACACATTAGACCGTCATTGTCGGAGGCGCGCTCCCCATTCATGCGTGCCGTGTCGTAACACGATCTGCTCAATTAGCGACATTATATCCATTACAATGGTCCAATGCTACTTTTTGACCATGGACTATGTGATAATCAACCTAATTCTATTATGGTTGGACAATTGCGATTGGTAGCATAGTGACCTGAGGCTGAGTGACAAAGTAAGGCGTAAGCAGCGGACTTTTTTGATAAGTTCTGCATGATAAATGAATGAAACACGTGGATGGGAACTATCAAAGACAATAAGTTTTCAATTATTAAACATTTCATCAATTATGTGGAAAATAAAAAATAATCTCGCAGTTATCATACAAGGAGAGAGGATCCATTAAACAACCGAACAACAGCACTCGACGGCCAATAAAATGAAAACCCAGACAGCAAATTTTCGAAAGACGTCTTGGGCGTAGCATTGTGACTGCTCCTTAGTATACTTTAAACAATTTGAAACGTATTTTCGCCGGTTCTGTAACAGGTGGTATGCCTAAATTGTATAAATTATCAATAATGTCACTACAGCTTTAAGAGCAGTGTTAGACATAACTGACTTGTTAAACAGAGCGAACTCTGAATTGTCTGAACCAGTAGCAACAAAGTCTTGTTAAGCCTTTGTGGCCTGTCAGACATTCACAATATAGTAAATTAAAATGACTGGCGTTGGATATTTCAAACGCTGCGTTTGAGTAATTTAACGGACATAGGTTGTAAATCCTTACAGTGCCCAGTTTTAGTGAAAAGCATTAATTTTCATAGCTTCTATAAGCGACATAACTAGAACATTCTTTTTATACGCCTCTTTAGACTACTCAACACCGATAACGGACAGCATCGGAAAAACATTTAAAACCTAGCGACCCAGCTTGGCTAGGAGGGACGTGGCGTGGGACGACGATTTTAACGACATTATTACATTTAATGACAAGATAATCGCATTATTCAGACAGTATCTCTTTCTGAAACACAATCATCTATCTATAGGTATACCAAGTAGTACAGGTAAACATCAAAACTCAAAAGTAACTGATCATATTTGGTGACTGTTTTGACACATCAATATGGTGCACTACTATTTTTTACTGCGACAAAGTACTCAAATGATGACTTACTTTTGACGACTATACCTTGCCTCTACAGCTGTACTAGGGTACTATGAGTCCTGTTATGGTATCAACTCACCTGCTGCTCCGAGGTGACCTCCTCTCTGCTGCTGTCATCTGTAACAAACAGAGGTCGTTAGATCTGTTGCAACTAGACCGTGGCTTCCAATGATCTGCCTTTCGTCTACATCTGAGTGCGCTTGCGTATGGCACACAGATTTCGAACAGTACTTTATTATAGTGTGTTCACTGAGCACTATAAGCTGTATAAGTGATGTAGTCTTCAGAGTAGCTTCCGAAATAGCGTGAAACTGTATATAAGGTTCTCAAATAGACAATTGGCAATTGGAACTCTATAGTTGATGCAGGTGTTTACAGACGAGATGGCTCGTGTTTGCCACATTTCAACGAGAACGTTTGACTGGACTGATATACGTAGGTTGGACTAATCATAGCAAAACAGGAGTTAAGAAAAAATTGGGCAAGTGCGAGTCGGACTCGCGCACCGAGGGTTCCGTACAAACACTTTTCATCCTTAAGTGGTTAAGTTAAGTTTGCACCTGGTATGTATAGCGCCCCATACAAATGAGGTGCAAAGTTAACGCAACCAACCCGTTTGTTGTATGGGAGCCCCCCTTAAATATTTATTTTATTTTATTTTTAGTATTTGTTGTTATAGCGGCAATAGAAATACATCATCTGTGAAAATTTCAACTGTCTAGCTATCACCGTTCTTGAGATACAGCCTGGTGACAGACGGACGGACGGAAGTCTCAGTAATAGGGTCCCGTTTTTACCCTTTGGGTACGGAACCCTAAAAACATAGCGGAAATACTCACAAACTGTTGGCCAATACGTTTTTTTTCTTTACTCTTGTTTTGCTATGATTATCGTATCGTCCGACCTATGCTGATATATATTGTAAAATCAGAGTTTGGAAACCTATCAACCAGAGGTTAACAAATAGTCGGTCATATCATAACATTGGGCAGCGTTTTTTTTAATAGACTTCTGAAATGAGTAGCTAAGTGAACTTTATTGGTGGTCCTGTCCCGCCGTTTCAGCTATCACATCTCGAGTTCTGTGCGCAGATGTAGATATCTTACTGTTCTAATATCCCGACTGCGGGGCAGGTTACGCCACAGTCTACTAACTGCACTTCCATGTAACTCCAAGGTTCGAGGTCGTCGACCCACCCCTATTTCACGGCTGCGCCCGCGAATTCGGTAAATCGCTTGTTAACCTCTAATATTTTCTAGCATGTTCTGTTAGTTCTTAACGGGTGATTATACCTGAAAATGGCAACTGTTTCCGTCCAGATAGCGCTATCATCACTATGACTACAAAAAGCCATTATAATAAATAAATACCTTGTACTACTTTGATCATCTACGAAAGAAAAGGACTGGACGAGAAGAAAGGATGTTTTTCTATTGCCTGAAAGTGAAAGAGTTTGCCAATGTTGCGCCAGACACGCAATAACATAGGGTGAAAATTTAGGAAATCCAGTAAAACTATGTTTAGCAACATTTTAATCAACCTTTAATTATCCGACGTTTGAAAAGGGTCGACACCCATAGCACGTAATTACACAAATCATAGCTTGGCTTTTGACCTTGCCCGAGCTTAATAGCTCAAAGCTTACGTCACATCAGTTAACATGACATAAAAGCTCTCTAATTTGGGCATTTTCCACCACATGAACGATTAACCTTAGTTTTATGATCTTCGCGCATGCGTAGATATGCGTAAAATAAAAGCCCGAAAGCTTTCGTAAATGGTTTACATTGTGAATTTGATGTTACTTAAAATGTACTTAAGAGGGAAATTTATTTTGGCTTAAATTGAGTTTGACTTCGATGAATACCTAAATATTTGAAAACTAGCATTTGCCAACGCCCTCGCTCGCGTTAAAACATATCCACTATCCTACGGCCACCAGAGATACTCAATACTGAATTGAGTATTGTATCAATGCTCAATTGAGTATTGAGTATCGCTGTCCCAAATTCCATGCAAATCCGTCAGAAGCAACAAACATACATAACACAAACATTCACTTGTTTAGTATTAGTGGGTTTTAAAATCGGCTGTTTGGGCAGAAAGGCTGATGTTTTTCAACGGGCTAAAAAGACATGATCGTCGGAAAGTCCACTCTTACATGGTACAGCTATAATTCAGCTGCCTATAGTTCGGCATTTGAGCTTGCGTACACAAATACCACAACAGCATGCCAACCGAAGCGCGATAATTCTTAGCCACACAGGAATTCGCTTAGGCGGTCTCCACACTGGCCATGGAGCACGGGAGCAGATTTAAAATCACATCAGTCATAACCATCATCAGATCACAACCAGTGTGAGAGCACCTTAAAAGCACGATTTTTCACAGCGACCGCGCGTTCCGCAACGAAGCGCTACAGTGTGAAAACCGCCTAAAAACGCCTTTTTAGGGTTCCGTACCCAAAGGGTAAAAACGGGACCCTATTACTGAGACTTCGCTGTCCGTCCGTCCGTCCGTCTGTCACCAGGCTGTATCTCAAGAACGGTGATAGCTAGACAGTTGAAATTTTCACAGATGATGTATTTCTTTCTATTGCCGCTATAGCAACAAATACTAACAATAAAATAAAATAAATATTTAAGGGGGCTCCCATACAACAAACTTGTTCTAGATTATGGTTGCGCTGGGCATTTTCCGCAAGTCGACATCCAACGTGCCTATTTTGCGTGAATGTATAGATTATGGTATGGAACCCTTCATGCGCGAGTCGGACTCGCACTTGCCTAATTTTTTATAGCGACCGTAGCATCCGCGACGTAGCGTAGCCGAAAATGTCTTTCTAACGCGCGTTCTTTCCAATAGCGACCGCGCGATCCACCACGTATCATGGCTAATGTGAAAAGCGCCTTAAAAACGCGTTTTTTTTATTTTTTCATAGCGCCCGCGACGTAGCGTACGGTATGACCAATGTGAAGAGCGCCTTACAAGCGCACGGTCCAGCGATGCGCTTATCTGGTCCAAATAATCTGGTCGGACCAATAAATCTATGGCTTACCACACGCCAAACATTGCACGATAACTCCTGCCAACCTAGGAATTTACTCGGCTCGACTTGAACGGCTTCTTATCTAACAGTAATCTTAATTGGGGAGTATTTCGACACACCTAATCTTCGAATCTTGGTCAAGGACGCTGATAACTCAGGCGTGTTTGTAAACACTAACTGCAATGTTTGACTTTGATTTTATGTGAAGTTACGATGATGCCATCTGTTCCGGTCACTCTTTAACGGTGTTCCTTCACTACGTGAAGTAAAAAACATGCTCAAGATAAAAGAACACTAAACTGAACTGAAGATCCAGGGATTCCCTGTGCCCTGGCGCCGTGTGTCGTAGAGAATAAAGAGGGACACCATGACGCAACCTGCACCTCTAGCACAACTGTGACACGCGACTCTTTCTCGCACGAGAAATATTACCTACCTATCTCTTTCTTCTCCGTACTGTGGGTGAGCGGACGGCTGTAAGTTGCTATGTCGCGCGATAAGAGTCGCGAAGCGTATTTGTGCTAGACGGGCTGGTCTAGAGATGTGCCGTTCTCGAAGACATTTTCAAATTTGTATGGGAAACGTTCTCGAGAACGGCACATTTCTAGGCTGGTCTACTCTTCCCCGGAAACAGACGCTATTCGACTCGCTACTGCGCCGATACAAATATAATAAAACCTATAAGTATGAACCGAAAAAGTTTAGGAACTCTAAATATCCCAGTTGTAGGCGCTAAACGTCATTATTCGTATACCTACGTAAAATGGTAATCAAATTCAAGAAGGAGAAATGCAAATTCTAATTAAAAAGCAATTGCGTGCGCAAATAAAATTCACACACAACTCAGCTTCTTACACTTCCTGTACACTACAATTAACAGAGCTAGGTTTTCCTCATTAACGTGTAAAACTTAAGAGCTAGCTTAGTATGAAAATGCAAAGATTTATTCAAAGATCGCGGAACATTTGCCCAGAGCGTTCACCCCCGCGCGTGACAAACCCATCCCGGCATATCATTATTACACACAAACATACAAATAACATGCACAGTTTGCTTACATAAGTACATGTAACACGACCGTGCGACATCCACCCTAAACACAACACGATTAGACCGAATTCTCCATAAACCTACGACGGAAAACCGTATTTTTTTTGGCAGTACCTTCTCTAAATATGCGTCGTTACGCGATCTGATTCCACAGATTACCGCAAAAAGAGTTAACCAGTCTTACAGTTTTGCGAAAACGTTTACTGCTTTATTAATTTATAGTTCAATGCACCCTTCAGGTATATCAGCACCCGGAAGAGATCTTAGCGTCCAAACAGCAATAAGCGAAATATGTAAGTATCACTTTACTTATTCATGTGTAAAACAAAACCGGTGTCATGCCTGATTCAATTTCTGTAATATTGGAATTTATTAGAACTTTACTGCAAAAGAGAAGCACAAGCGGCATACTTAATTCCAAATGGCATTCTCTAAGATTCAAATAGAACAAAAACAAAAACATTAGCTGACTGTAAACAAATAATCTTCTGCCCGTCGTTTGCATTTTCACGATTATTTTTACGCTTTCGTTACTCAGCAATTTCTTAACATCCATGCAAGTTCGCATAACTGCTATACTGACCCAACCAGACTGGGTCCATAATCAGCTTCTAATAGAATAATCACATGGGAGGCAACGTGCCGGCAACTCCTAGATAACCTAGTCGGAATGCTTTGCGCTGCGCCGCGCACCGCCGTATCTTCATAGATCTTCATAATTCCCTGTAAGCGTATAGCAGACCCACTAAATCTTGTCATGCGATAAACTCATCTGGGCGTTGGTGGATTCAGGTCCCACATTTCCTTGATTTACCTGTCGCGTCAGTCATATCCCATTCCTATTTCTCTAGATTGTTCCATTTCAGATCGACAAATTAGCAGGGCGGCGAAGGCGTAAAAACGTAATGGGCTCACGTAAAGAGATTCAAAGGCACGAGCGAGAACGTAATCAATTTGGACGCATACACGCGTCATGGAGATTGACTGGGTTTTTTGTGTGTGAGTAATTTTCATGTTTTATACGAAGCGCGATAAGTGTCGTAGGGGGGCGGTTCAGCGATCTGCAATATGAACTCGTATTTTGTTACGCTTGTTATTCACAACATCATATCAAGGACTTACTCGCAGCTCTGATAATTCTATCAGTTGCTGTGTTCCTAGAATCTTTATTAATAATCATGTAAAATATTTTAATAATATAACTTGGTTTGAGACGACGATGTGCCGAACATAAAAACCAATTTTACGGTAGAAGGCGCTACGATGCCGCCGCCCTACGGCATATAGAAATGAAGCAACTGATTGAAAAAATTGGGCAAGTGTGAGTCAGACTCGCGCATGAAGGGTTCCGTACCATAATCTATAACAAGTTTGTTGTATGGGAGCCCCCCTTAAATATATATTTTATTTTATTTTTAGTATTTGTTGTTATAGCAGCAATAGAAATACATCATCTGTGAAAATTTCAACTGTCTAGCTATCATCGCTCTTGAGATACAGCCTGGTGACAGACGGACGGACGGACGGACAGCGAAGTCTCAGTAATAGGGTCCCGTTTTTACCCTTTGGGTACGGAACCCTAAAAATCGATGCTTTGGCTAGTGGCTTTGATAACATAATTGATAATGCACCCGTCGGGCCCGGAATGTCGTGAGGACGTTGGTTCTAATCCCGCTCAAAGCATAAAATTGACTCCAAAAAGCATTAAATATGATGAACATTAAACCTGACGTGCTGATGTTTATCACAAATAAATAGCTGAATGAGTAAGATTTCTAATAATTCATCCGAGATACGAATAGTTATCCTTATCAATGATAAACTAATAGCATTTTCATGTACCTACCGTGTTGAATGTTGATAATTCTATTATAAATTAAAAGCATACAATATAATCGATTTCCTTGCCAACTGTCAAATCGCAAGTTATTACATTTATTTGACAATGTTCAAGGTCAGCTTGGATTTGTGTTTACAGAAATGCAAGTAGGAAGACCTTAGTTAGTGTTAACATCAAGTAAGGACATCTATTACTAGTAGTACTAATTCGCAATATAAATACGTTATCGATTATTGAAACCTTGTCCTAAGGAAAAATTAACATGCTTTCAATCACGAAGCAGATACTTAAAATACATCTGGACTGTGACAATACCTAGGCTTGTAGTCTTGAAGTTAATTAATCGCGTAGTGAAAAGTTGTAGTAAATTATAAAATTATATCCAGGTTTAATTATCCAGGTAACAAATAGACATACTCGTAGAGGACCTTCGTCGGGTCACCCAAGTAGCGTCGTAATGGATAGCGCTCGACAATATGTTGCACAGTTTGATTATAAAACTACAGTCACTCACACATTTGGATCGAACTCCACCCCCACTTGTACCCTCAGTCTTCAAGTCATCATCCTCCTAGCCTTTGTCCCATATCCTTGTAGAGAATGAGTTCTCAATCGGGGTCGGCTACCTAAAATCCCAAGATGTGGCGTAGGCACTAGTTTTTACGCAAGCGACTGCCATCTGACCTTCCAACCCAGAGGGGAAACTAGGCCTTATTGGGCTTAGGTGGTTTCCTCACGATGTTTTCCTTCACCGAAAAGCGAGTGGTAAATATCAAATGACATTCCGTACATAAGTTCCGAAAAACTCATTGGTACGGGCCGGGTTCGAACCCGCGACCTCCGGATTGAAAGTCACATGCCCTAACCACTAGGCTACCACCGCTCTCGTCAATTAGATATACATTACATTAGATATAGTCATATTTCAAGCAATTTTCTCATGATATCATAAAAACTCGACGTGATTGGTGATGGTGAGTGATCGTTGAATGATACAATCGCTTTAAAAAACTTATCAAACTATTTCAATAGAACCATCGACTCAGTCTCGAAATGTTTCATTATATGCGTAATCAATATTTCCCTTGTCTATTAAAGAATAGGGTCCGATAAGCAATAAATATCAAATTTTGCCCCTGAACGGCCTCTAAATCATAGATAAGAAATTATATTGAAAGAGGAAATACATATATCATAAACCTCAGTGACGCATTGGATTGGATAAAAATAATATGACATGTGTAAATAACGTTATCAATTCAGGGATGTGTCAGCTTCATCCCACGCCGATGTTCGATCTGTTTTGACTGACTCTATTACGCGACAATATGCTTAAAATACATACATATTCTAGGTTACGGAAATAAAGTTTTTTTTTCGCCACAAAAACAAGAATACATTCGCAGTTATAATTATAATACACTACAGAATTATCCTACATAGGTACACCTTGACGACAGTCCCACGCTCAGCGTATGCTGTTGTAACTAAGTTTGTTTCAATGTAATTAAATCTTAACTTCGGTTCTCGTACCGAAGTCAAAATTTGCTTTTATGTAGTAGTAGTTTATGTGACAAAAATTAATTTGATATCGTGCAGCTGGATCTGATGATGGAGATGTCAGGTAGTCATAGGAACTCTTAAAAATCACAAGATAAAACCATCATGGAGCCTATGGTGGTTGCATTAGCATTAGCCGTCTTCTTTTAAGGTTCCGTACCCAAAGGGTAAAAACGGGACCCTATTACTGAGACTTCGCTGTCCGTCCGTCTGTCACCAGGCTGTATCTCAAGAACGGGGATAGCTAGACAGTTGAAATTTTCACAGATGATGTATTTCTATTGCCGCTATAACAACAAATACTAAAAATAAAATAAAATAAATATTTAAGGGGGGCTCCCATACAACAAACGGGATTGGTTGCGTTAACTTTGCACCTCATTTGTATGGGGGCTATACATACCAGGTGCAAACTTAACTTAACCACTTAAGGATGGACAGTGTTTGTACGGACACCTCGGTGCGCGAGTCTGACTCGCACTTGACCGGTTTTTATTCAATCCTTATTGAAAACCTCGTTCGTTGCTATTTCAAGCGCTGTTTATCCAAGCTTCATTTCCGCAGGTTCAACTCCGCGTCGATCAAGTTCGGCTTACCCCCATACCGTTGCGTCATCGGCCCGGTGGCCCAAATGCAGATGGCGATAAGATAAGGTTTGTTTACGGCGGCGCAAGGTCGTGGTATTGGAAAACATTCAGGTACGAATTACCAATGACACGGTAAATTAAAACGGGAACTAATGGCAAGACGGGTTCACTACGGAATGCCGTGCTAAGTAGCCTACGCAACAGCGCGCACCAGTGTGCCCGGTTTCGCCTTCCGTCTTCGTTCAAGCAAATAGGCGCGCGTTTATAACCACTTCTAGGTTACGCTTGCGTCGGACCGCCACCTCACAACGTTCCACAAGCAATCACGCAAATAACGAATAAAATACCGAACTTTGGCGGCGTTCGCGCAGATCAATCAAGAGAGCGTTCAGTAAATTTTGTGCTAATAGCAAATAAAAGGGGTTTCCTCTCTTTGTCTCCCAAGGCACCCGGGTTTATTATTACAAAATTACAAAAGGCACTACATACACATACAGCGTGTATATTTGATACAACCGCATATTGTAGCCAGACGGAGATTTTAGTGCTATAATCGGATATTTATAACAATTATTAACTTAGCGTTAACTGCCATAGCGTACCTAATTAATTTTTGAAAATTTTCTGAGCAGCAATGTATGGCGTAGTTATTACTAGTGACAGTTGTGATATCACGATGTTATGTGTCAACAAACAACAACAAACAAGTAGGTACATTGCTTGCTGATTTATTTTATATGGAAAAAAATGATAGATTTTTTTTTATAATTTACGGATACATATATTAATAAGTGCCTATACTAAGCCCCTGTTAAGTATGCGGTTATATCAAATATACACACTGTATACTTCATTTAGAAGCGAACAATTTATCCATTCATATCATTATAACTTGCGCCCATATACGCTCGAATATCCGGCTCAGGTAAATATCAAAATCCATTATCTCCAACTTATTATTAGGTAGCCGTATTGGCGTAACGCTTTCCCGCCATTTTGCAATACCTAATAATGCATTATCGATACGATATTGATACTCCGCTATCATTTGATTAAGGATAGTTACGGTGGCCTCAGATACAACGCGCGTATATAAATATGTATTTAAATATATATTTAACCATTGATACAAAGATCAAAGCACAATGGAAAATTTAAATGCGTAACCTGGTGGAAGAGACCAGGAATCGAACCCGGTACCTCTGGATTGCCGGCCCAGCGCGCACCTTTCCGCGTTTTCTTTCTTTGATCTTTGTATCAATGGTTTAATATAAAAATTGTGGTTCGTCCCCACATAAAAAAAAAAGAAATTACATGTTTCATAAAAAATAAGTACTAAATAGTAATGAGGAGCTCAGAACCAGTTCACAACATTTTTTTCCTACAACCGTTACCGAGTATGATGTGGGGGAACATACTTTTTCTACTCCAGTACTTTTTTCTATCATTATATAATTACTAACTCTAATATAAAGACATAAATTGTGAAAATCTGTAAAAGTCTATACTCTACTGCCCAAAAAAACACTGCTAACCGATGTTATAATGTCGCCAAAAAAGCATTACTTAGTACCACAGATTACAAAATAAACAGCTACATTCACACAATTTCCAATAACAAAAAAAACTTGTTGTACTAAGGCATTGGCTGCCAACTTAAAAAAAAGTTTTTTCTTCTGTGCATGATGGTATAGTATAGTGAACGTATACCTTTTGGGTATAAGTTCATACTTTTTTGACAGATGCACGTCAATAAAAAAAAGTTTATCAGACAATTTATTTTTTAAATTTTGATGGTTCCGAGCGGGAACATGTAATTATTTTCTTCGTTGTTTATTTGCATTTTATTTATTAAATGTCGAGTCGTAGAAAAAGTATTGTATGCAACGTTGTATAAGTAGGTCAAAAAACGCTCGTGGCATCTTTCTTACGATGTTCGCTACGCTCACATCGTAACCCATGCCACTCGCGTTTTTGCCCCTTCTTATACAACTGTTGCATAAAATACTATTGCGCGGGTTGCGTTAAAAGACCCAGGATACTAATTTATCAGCAGTTTATTATTAATACATTTGTTTACAAAACGTGTTCATTGAGTATTTTACAACTGACATTGTACTCAATACAAACAGAAACGTTGCTAATACAAATTTAAAATAGCGACATGTTCTAGATTACTTTGACAATGTTCTAGGCCACGCAAGGTTTTATGCCCTGTGACGTCCAGGGTTTCAGGGCAGTAATAGATTCAATAATAAAACTAAACGGTTTTACTGTGGACCACGACCTGCTCGCTCCCATAATGCCATTATAGCCATGGCGGCAGCAGGCTGGTGGTAGTCACACTTTATTATTAAAAAGGTGTATAGACCACCACATGCCCAATATCACATGCAATAATAGAGACTTGATCGTATTTCCCTGACCGTACACCAACTGTTGCGTTGTCTCAGTCTTAGTAATTGCCTAGAATGGTGAGCGGCTTAGTCACCGCGTACATGTCGAGTTTTCCTCTCACCACACATAAAAACTCCAGAAAGGAAACTATGGAAACTGCGGCGGTGTAAAAACTGTTATAGTTCTGTATGCTGTAGCTTCGAAAGTTAATTGATGCCAAGTGGGACAGATAGCGGAATATAGGGCGCCCGGGGCGCGGGCTTTCTACGCTCTCGCTGTGAACGCATTTACTACGTTACGTAAATAACTAACATTAGTAAAAAACATATATGCTTTTATAAAACTCAAAATATATAGGAAACCAATAGGGAACATGCGTGATGTTGGAATTCCTAATTCTAATTGTACCAGTTCAAAATCACTAAATTAACTCAAAAACTACATCCCCACAATAAATGCTTATGTCTAGGTATACACTACTTCATAAAATGATTTTTTTTTTTTATTAAATAATTTTCTACAAAAGTAATAGTAGGGTACGCCACGATGCTAACTCGGGATTCACTCGAGCGTCATAGAGACCTATTGGGTTGCGAAGCTTAGATGATAAAAAGAAAAAAATGACATATAAGATATACCTTTTCATCGGTGGGGGGAGCGGCTACAGATTTTCAAAAATGTAAAAAAAAAACTGTTGCATGGACATACTCGAGCGCGTCAGATATTGATAGCATCCATGTCCTACACATTTTTAAAGATGTACGCATGTTAAACTGATTGTTTCCATGATGGGGGTGGTCGTACTTGAGGGTTGAAAATGAAAAAAAAAAATTTTACATCGCGCGCGTCAGATTTTCTAAGGGGATGTTAAGTGAACCTAAGAAAAAGCTCTTATATAATAATCTGACGATTTGGATGTGACGCAAACTCGCAGTTATTATTAGAATGTGCAAAAAAAAATCGCCATTTTGAAATACTCAAGCGCGTCAGATTAAGATATAGAAAGAAAGAAATACATTTATTCGCGACGAGACATAAAACATAATTACATAAATGGTGTGACAGAAATTATTACAAGATAAAATAAAACAAAACAAATAGCAACTATTTTTATGGCTGTGCCACGAAAAGGTCCCACCTCAGCAAGATGCTAGCTCGAGAGCCAGCGCTGATCTTCCGGTGGGACCATATATATATGGTTCATCTTTATGCCCTAGACGTGCTGTCTCATAATCTGACGATTATCTGGCGGGATTCGCCTAATCTGACAATTAAAAAAATTAACAGGAACTTGTGACTCAGAGCACTGGAGAACCGTTTGGGACGCCATACGGAGCGGACGCGTTTTCTTAGCCTCTACCGATCTGTATTGGCATCGTTAAAACCCGGCAAAACAATAGAGTCACGAGACAAAAACAAGGCTCGACCAGATGTTTGCATGGTCGCCTGTTAAATTTTTACCGCGCGTAAACGAATTCACCGCGTTATATCTCTCCTTCTGTCTTTCTTTCAAATATTTAGTTACTAATTAGATAGCCTAGTGTTTGGTGCGTCTATATTACTCGGCCTATCTGTGAGTGCTGATCAAGTGTGTGCCATTCTGAGTCTGCAGTACCCCTCCGCCGTGCCGGCCACACCACAGCAGCTTAATTTGGTGAGACCGTTCCATTTTCTAATGGCAATTGCAATATTATTATACTCCTTGTCTATGCCGACCCGCCACAAGGAAAGCTAGGCGAGCCCAAAGGATACGGTTTAAGAGTTTAAGCTAAAACCAGTACCAAGTTTAGATGGACATAGGGCCAAGCACGGCCCGTATAGTAACACTCTTTAACTAACGTCAATTATGCACCTTTTCTTGGAAATCAGGCCACACTTCATCAACCTCTACCTGTGGACCAGCGTAATATAGTACGACCCAGCCGTCTCATGGTATTCGTCAGAACAATTATATCTTTAGGTATTTTAACTTGCAAATAAACGGTACCCGCAACAACATCGGGAGTTGTTGTAAAATATATACAATAACTGTCATTTAGTTTTTGGAATCGTTAGTATTAATGTAGTTTTAGGTTGTATTTACTGTAATTTTCATTACTTAGGTACTTTTCCTACCCGAGGGACGTTCCTTTACTTCAGCACTTGTACTACTTTCCCATAAAACTTATATTTCTAACCGTAATTAAATTATATTAGGTTTAGTAGGTGATTGTGGACAGTTTATAATTCATCTAGCGAAATAATAAACTAACCTAACCTATCCGTCAGTTTACAATGTCACTGGTTAGTTTATAAACGGATGGTATATAGCACTTCTTCCCTGGTATATGTGGTATATAGTCATGATTACTGTACAGTGTTTTATCCTTTCATGTTTTACAACCATAATCGAAAGATTCCGACGTGCTTCTTGCTGATATAACCTACTTCGGTTCGAAGGTGTAATTAATGCCTGGTAATTTTGTTTAAGTAAGAAAGCTCTCTGTAAGGGACGAAGAGCTGAACGGCCAGCTAAATAATTATTCGTTTATATTTTTGTTTTAGTGTTTTTTTTTTGTATATTACCTACACTATAATTATGCTCATTACATGATGTAATACCAAAACTATACTTAAAGTCCTGCTTTAAATCGAATATTAACCAAGAGTAGTGTATGATACACATCTTAAATTTTTTCCGTAGGACTTAAATAGCATAGTTTGGGTAACTTACAAACATATAATTAACCGTTCAACAGTAATAATTTCGTTAGAGGCTACGTAATGAAGAAATGCAATAGCTTGCAAGCAATAACTTCCTAGAACAAAGAGGTCCCTTTTTTTCAAGGCTTTTAAAGGCCAGGTCACTTTGTCCCGAACACGTGCAGACACCGCCAGCTAGCAACAATTAGCCATTGTCAAAAAAAAAGGGACTAACATAAACATAAGTGCATCGCCGGCTCATCCATAACATTAAACTCGACTGTCTTCATTTATCACGGAAAATTTACCGATTCCCAAGGGAGGCAATTGTCTGTACCTACAAGGGTGATAGCGAACCAGTTGAAAATCGTGCAGTTGATACCAACCTCGACCATCGATGGAGGTTCGAGGATTGCTCGCTAATCACTTGTCCGAGGAGAAAAATAACAGTCAAATCCAATTAGAGATTAAAGGCAGTGTTTCAGACTTAATGTCTCCCGGTTATAATGCTCCTCCGTTCACGGAACAAATTGATAACACATTCGGAACCAGTTTTAGAAACAGTTTTCAGGGTGGAGTAAATATGATTATATTTGCCGCTGTGAGTTGCTCTACGGTAAATATCTATGTGCATATGGAACATCAGCGACGACTACAATATAGGACACCCCATATAGCTACGAATACCACAATGCCAAATCTTCGTGTCTTCTACGACTTCGCGGAGCTCCGTCCACTTCAACAGTCCTGACACTGAAGCATCATTGATTCAACAATCCAGTGCTGACCAAACCACGACCGATGTAATGCGCAGCTACCGATTAATTGACGCACAACCTAAAATAAAACTAAAAACGCATGCTATCACGCTACCTCACAATAACAGCTATGGTAAAGAAATATCAAAAGGAAGTGAACCGTCATGTAACGGCCATAACCACGATGTCACACGGTGAAAAAGAATGTGTCTAATAAGAACCCAATATGGGACGAATCCAACGAGAACTCATACAGGCATCAAATAAGACCCCGCCATAGAACATGATTTGGCTCGCGACCAATTATCACTAAAGAAACTTCACGAAGTCACCTACAAAGACGTCCACACACACGCAATATTATCTGAACCCTAACTTTAATCTGGATTATACCATTGAAGGAAAGCACAAGCAAATTTAATTCACTAGAGTAATCAGCCAGAACAAAGAAATATTTTCCCCAGAACATGGACCCGATACGGCCACTTGTAGAGTGAATGAAAAATATAAAATAGATAGAAACAGACACGGAATCAAAACTGGAGGATAATTACATACAAATAGCGACGGCTCAGCGACATCAACCTACAACACAAGAACTTATCCTACGTGATAACTGGAAACTTTGGACAACGAGACGCAGTCCACTATCCTTCCCTGTATATATTTACACAACTATCTGTCTATTTCCTTTCTGGCTCGATGCTAGTATTCTTGTCGGATCTCTCCCGTCGGTCCTCATCCTGACTGCAAAATAACCTACACTCCCAACCTGTAAACTTCTGGCTCCCCGGTGCCTCGGATAGGAGGGCCAGTTGATCTTACCGGAGCGGCAAAAGACGGAGGGGAACACGAGAGGACCCGGATACGTGCCCTGTCTTAGAACCGAAAGCTCCGGCCAGGGAATGTTAAGGTTTCTATACTACCCTGAACGACTTTCGGTACTGTGCCAGTATGCGCTTCTGAGTCATTTCGCTGAGCTTCTTTGTCTTTCCCTCTCTTGCATGCTCAACGCCTCCGCGTCCTTGCAGCAGAACTGCTGGCTGGGTGTAGTCACCGAAACGAAACGAAACGAAACGAGGAACTTGTGACTTTCAGGAGAGCACTCTCCTGAAACAGGAAAATGTGACTCGGAGCACTCCCCAGAAGCAGGGGCATGTGATTCGGAGCTATTCCCAGAAACTTCCGATGCACTGTCATATTCCATTATACGTTGCCGCTGTTGTAAATACTGAAAGACTCGCGGTATTTTTATTGCTATAAATAATAGCACTGTGCGTGATTTACTTCATTTAATGAAGATTCTCTCGAAAGTTCAAGATTATCGTATGTTGTTCGGGATTTTCGGAGAACCGGTTTGCTCCGACTATATTCTAAAATATTTTCACATTTTTGTTATATTTCTAATGTAAATTTACTTAATTGTTTTTTGTAAAGTAGTTTTACCACAAAATACACACTTTATATTAATATCACTCATAGTACAGCTGCCGGCAAACTTTTAGAGCATAATCTTGACTGCGCAGTAGCCGATTTACGTACAAATGTAGGTACATGCGCAAATCTGCCATTTTTTTCTAAAAGTTGCCGGCAACTATAAATATTTAATAGTACTAGTACTTTAGTGTTGTAAACAACATGATCAACTGTCATGGCGTCGTTGGCAACAGAAACCAGAGTGGAATACAGGCATCACGTAACTGCACGCATTATACTTTATCGATGAATTTTTGTTACTTCGGCTAGTGGAAATCGTCAGATTATATATTTTCCGTTATCATTGACTCATTCCCTTTTAAATAAAAAAAATATTAGCCACGCTCGAGAATGTCGAGATGAAGTTTTTTTTTTACAACTTTGTAGCCCTCCGCCTTCTTTACGTCACCTTTAAATTGTCAGATTAGAGGAATATACACGTTTTAGCATGTAACTAACTCACCCTACCTTAATCTGACGCGCTCGAGAATTTCAGATGAACAATTTTTTTTTACTAATCTGATCTTTTATCCTTGACGGGCGGCCATACCGGGTGGAACGAAGCGATGTTCATTCCTGAAACTATAATGCTATGTATTTCATGTAGAATCGACCTGCAATAGTTAAATTCTTTTAATAATAAAAAAACGAAAATCGATTAAAATTGTATTTTTTAATGTATGTACAACCCTAGTTTTTTTAAACTATTATTTGACGTTTGGGAGTATTTACAATTACCTACATTTACATCCGGTGTTCGAAAGTACCGCCGTGGCGTACGATACACGCCGCTGCTCGTGCCCGCGTGTGGCGATGCACCCTCGACAAGATGTTGTGTCGGTTATTTCTTCTGCGAAGACTTTCAAAGGCCACCCTTAGCCTTTCCCTCATCTCTTCAGCCTTCTCACACTCAGTCTTGTAAACGATGTCCTTTACGGTGCCCCACAGAAAAAAATCCAAGGGTGTGAGATCTGGAGACCTAGGAGGCCAACGGTGCGGCCCATATCGGCCGATCCAGCGATCCTCAAACACATTATTCAGTGTTTCACGTACTTCGACTACTGAATGAGCTGGTGCTCCATCTTGTTGGAACCAAGTGCGTCTTCTTTCTGCCAGCGTCAACTCATCCAGATAGTCGTCGAGCTCTATCCTCAACAGAGCCATGTATCCGTGTCTGTTTAAAGTCTGAGGCAGAAATACAGGGCCTATTATTGTATCCCCGTGTATCGCCGCCCAAACATTAACAGACCAACGATACTGGTGTCCCGTATAACGGTAGGCAAACGGATTTTCTTCGGCATACACGTGTTCGTTATGCCTGTTCCACATACCGTTCCGTGTGAACAAGCTTTCATCACTCCATATTACGTGTTTGATGAAGTCTCGGTCTTCTAACACCTTTTGCAGTAGCCACCGGCAATAGGCTTCGCGAACGGGGCAATCTCTTGGTAGTAATGCCTGGACTCTTTGTATTTTGTAAGGGTGACGGCCCTCACGTTTTAGTATTCTGAGTATTTTCGTATGAGTCATACGAAAATGTCGGCCCGCTTGTCTTGAACTTGACCTCGGATAATCTTCGAAGTACTGCAGCACTCTCTCTTCCAATCTGACATCATGTTGAATAACGCGTCCTCCGCGCTGGTCATCCTGACCCGTTCGTGGCACAATAGGACGATTGTTACCAACACGGTCAAGAGCGCGTAATATCGTACTAGAGTGTGTTGGGTGAGGAGGAGGATACCTGTTCCGGTATTGGCGCAAAGTCTCTCCAGTATTGTAATCGCACTCCGCGTACAAAAGAAGCAAATTCAAATAGCCTCTAGCGTTTAATTCCGGCATTTTTGCACACAGCATACGATACAAAAAGTCAATGTAACGTCTATCAATCATGTCAACTAAAAAGTCTAAAAACAATCTTAAGGGTATTTTCAAAGGTTTTTAAACCGATAAGAAATGGCTAGGCAATTTGTAAAAAGTTTGTTTACAAAAGTTAACTGTGTTATGAAAAGAGGTCATTGCACTCTAAAATAGGGTTGTACACACACACTTTTTCGTATGAAAGTTTAACATGCTATAACTGGAAAACGGTGAGAGATATTAATAAAGTTTATTTGGAGAAAATAATATTCTAAGCCTGTATAATGCCACAGTTAAAGGAAATAACGTCGTTTCGTTCCACCCTGTATATATGAGGCTCATATTTGGTGGAAGTACTTAACTGGGTATAAGGTATCCCCCTATATATTAATCTGCCGCGCTTTAGGTACTCCCGAAATCCCCTCTTCGGCTCTCCTACTATAATGATACTATCCAATTTTTCACACGAAAACCTAAACACAAATAGATACTTAGACGCAGTATTTTAAGAATTACGCAGCAAAATGAATGTTCTTATACGCTTCTTAGTAGCTTATGCACGCATTTGTGTCGTCACACCTGCGCGACTTTTTCAATGGACCGTTTTTGACGTTCAGTAGAGTGACGTTCATGTCCTCCCATTTTTGAATTTCTTAGTGGCCTAATCACAATGGCCATTATGGGACAAACATATGTTTCGTTCAATGTATTTTTTGTTTCATGTTCCCAATTTTATGGGGATGTCATACTGCATACATCATGACTTCATGACTGCAGGAAACACCTGAACAGAGCGATAGGTACACGTGTCGATAGGAATATGTTTGCGGCCTAATCACGCCATCTTTCGGCACCGGAATAGTTGGACATCCAATAGTATTTTATGCAATCTTTGCACAATGAAGGTGCTTAAAGTCGAGTACCGCGTTTAGGTCACGAGGCTTGCCGAGTGGCCTAAGTAAGGTACCTACGAGATTTTAAGACCTAATTGTGTAACTACTGTATGCAAATACAATACTTTTTATACGAGCAAAACACAGAAAAACATTTTTTTATTTTAATCGTCATTCCCCACTATGAATTTTTATTTTTGATGTAACCTTTTGCGTTCAACTAAAACTAACCTAAGTATTAAAAAAAAACATGATCGCGATGGTCCCGGCGGGAGCCTCCTGATTGGTTAAATTTTTTGACAAATAATTTCAGCCAATCAGTGAACAGTAGCGTTCTTTTTTTTTAATAATATATGCTGATGTTCTTTTTTTTATTATTTGAGTTGAGTAGAGAGATGTCTTATGAATACATATTAAAGTTCTGTAGCGGGTACCATAGAGTATAGAATTTTGGTACAGGATTAAAAAAATCGATTGTGATTTTATCTGTGAAATTATAATTGACAGATTAAAGTACGCGAGTATAAAAAAATGGTTTGACAATATTTTTACCCGATTACGGTAGAGGAAAAAGGGTTATTCGACCGAAGTCAAACCGACCTGTCCACTGGAGTGGAACTGAAATGGACCATCACCTTCCTCAGATTTGAATGCACTTATTTTAGATTTTTTAAAGACGTAGCGTTGATTGACTCTTTTTCCGCCCCGCTTCGGTACATAGGCCTTATTGGCATTGCAAATATGGACGAATCCTCTGCTGGTGACATATCTGAGCTGCAAAAATCACTAATCGTCAGTTTGCTGTTTATTTCATTGAAATAAACCCATAAGTTTAAGGGTTTAAGAAATACTGGATATCCTCAACTGAGGTTGATATCTTTATTAGCTTATACAGAACAACCTTAATGTATTGTTCAAATTCATAAGCCTCATTACACGAAAACCGCTAATACAACAATTTCCAAATAAGACTTAATATACCAGAATTAAGCCACTGTTTACGTAATGAACAAACCCGGGCCCGCGCACAGGAAACAATGTCATTTACCTGAAAATAAATAGAAAAAGATTTTTAATATTTAAAAAAAATATGTGATTAATATTGATACACAAACTTGAAAACAAAGAAAAACATATTTTTTACAAGTTCATTCGCGCACACTACCAATTAAAAAAAACTGAATTAAAAATATTGGTGTAGGTACACGGTCAGCTAGAACGGCCTGAGTGTAAAGACAATGCCAGAAGACATTAATTATAATATCTACCAGCGTTTCACTAAGGGTAACGCCTGCTGATGAGAGAAACGTTGGGGGACACAGTATAATTTATTTAAATTGTTTTATTTAATTACGTGATTATTTTATTTAAAAGCCTGGCAACCCTTTTGTGAAGCGCCGGCGGCGCAGCGTGATGGGCTATCACAGATAAGATAATTAAGTATAACCACAGACTATGCAACGGTGAATGGGGCTTGACTTGGCGCTAACGTTGACACTCCTGATAACGTATGCTGTTTGGTTTCGTTTGTATGACTTCATTAGACTGGCTTTAGATAGACAGTGTCAACGAAGTTCATTAATGAGATTAATCGTCCTATTCGAAACGTAATTTCAAACATACATACAAATCAAATTGACATAAACTCTTCAATAATATTAATAACACATTTAAAAAGTTCATACTTAACATTAACAATCGTCGTAAATTTTATTGAAGTAGTAATTGATAACTTTGAACACCAGTGTTACGCTGATAAACAGGTTCTTATCGGCATATCATTTAACAACAAACTTTACTTTCACGTGATAAAGTTTGTACTTAGTCATTTTATTCGCAAATTACTCGGATCGAACAGAGCATATAGGTATGCATAAGCTACCTACTTTGGTCAGCAAACGATTTTAATGCATGCGCGCAATAAGTTTGCCTTTTTCCTTCGTACTGATGTACACTAATATTGATTTACTGTATTGGCACGTGTCCACGGCTCGTGATTGCTAACTAATGTGACGGGGGCAGGTCGGGGTCAAGCCTGTTATAATCTCTAGAAAATTCCGATTAAGTAAATTGCCCGCGATTGCGCTGCAATAAGTTGCAGAAACAAAGAAACACATAAATGGCCGCTGACCCGCGACGCTTGAGCCCGCGGCGCTGAACGAAATCGAAATTTGAACAATATCGGAGCACGGATAAGGACATGTCGTGAAAGTGAGATCAGCGCAAAAAGTCGCGTCACGACACCGCGACCGCCCGACGCACATTGTTGTGGTCGTCCAAAACGAGCTAAGTGACTCTTAATAACCGTTTAGAAAGTTGTAATTTTATCATTATTATGCCCGACAATTTTCGCTGCAGAGGTGAAAAGTTCACAATTGCGAGAAATCTCCCGCTTCCGTGCTCGGCACCCATTAGTGACAGAGCAAACCGTATCGCACCCGATCGAGGCCATCGGCTATGCGCTCACTCCGAACCATAACTTTGCTAAAGAAACGCAATCTTAGAAAGTAAGATCGCTGATTATTATGGTTAATCACATGGACTGACAGGCTACGTGAACGGTTTCACCTATTAGGCCGAAATACTCTCATCCGAAGGTCATAATTTAGACGCGATAAGTCCAAACATTCCGCCGAGGCCGCCTTCGAACAATGGGTCGTGAACAGAAAAAATGATGTATAATTTGGTAGTAGAACAGGCATGCCCATTTGCTACGCCGAAGTCATTCACATGGAGATTGCTTTCAATGGAGAAGTACGAGCGCAAATGGCGTCCGCTTATCGTTGTAACGAAATATGAAATTGGTAAAAATAAATAAATCTCGGACGTCACAATGGGAAGTGCGCTGAACGCCGATACAGATAATAATAGAAAAGTAGAAAGCAACGTGGCTCCACCGCAGAAGCGTTCCGAGACGAACGTAATTCAAATGTTTACCGGAAATGTTGTAATTGTTCAGCTAATTTATTCATGGAGTATAAATAGAGTAACGGGTCATAAAAGGCTGTGGATGTAAACACTGTGACAGGCGTGAACGCGATGTGGCAACAAGCGAATCCGACGTCCACTCTGTGCTTAACCAGTGTGATGTTAAGGATATTACTGTCTGAAGCGTAACTTTTGAATAACAATGAAATTGCACGTAACAATGTGCCTTAGAAAAATGTTTCCATACACTTATCGAAGACAATAAGCAGTATAATTTTGCGGAGAAACTGAACTCAACGAATTGAGAAGTTTATATCAGAAATGAAAGTGGCAGTGTAATGAATATAGAAAAGAAAATAATACCTCGTTGAAATAGTCCGTCATCTTGACATTTCTATTTCTTATAATACGAGACACTAGATGTGTGGACATGTTATTACTGTATTAGATTAGATTCCATATAATACGCTGTTTCTGTAATAATGTCAGTTTTAGTTAGCTTTTACTCGGTCACTGAGTATCCAGTCTTCGAGGCTACTGATTCATACAATTACTGGTATATTATAGCCTCGCGATTTTCTCAGATCGCACACATTAATTTTCACCGTAATAACAGTTAAAGTTATCTTTTGTATTTATTAACTTACATCAAATCATAGTTAGTTGCACCGAGTAAGTGCATGCCAGATCATCAGACCGGAGATCTTTCTCAAGGTAAAGAATAAAGAAGACGCATGCATGCATGTTAAAATACTGATAAGTTATACCTATATATTAGACCTCTGGACCACTGGGACGCCACGCCAACTACACATCCCATACAATTACGATAGCCAAGTTTCGCCAGCTGAGTTAGCTTCCATACCTTCCGATATGATTTGTATGGATGCGATAGCGAACGTCGCTGTGACGTCCCGGTGAGGCTTACACGATAAAGAAATAGGTTTCACTTCACCCTAACTATAACCTTAACGTAGCTATGATTCTAAGCTGAACAATGAACATTTAGAAAAACTGTTAACTGTCAATTAAATGCAACTAGATAAGGAATGGGCACATGTCGGTTTGCGTAGGATTAGCGACGAGAATAGCAAATACTCGTGCGGTGTGGAGAGCGTCAGTTGGCCGTTGTCAACAATCCTACTTAAAGCACGGAAAAAAACATTCTTGTGCAAAATTCGGAAAGGCTATGTCCTCAATATTTTCTTCAAGATGACAGCGGTTTCATTTACTTTCATATGGCAATTTTATCCAAAGGGATCATACATGTCGTGTTTGTATGGTTACCTGATAACTAGAGCTAATAAGTGACAAAATACAATTGACGAACAATTTATAAACTGTGAAATATAATCCTCAAGATTATTACACTCCAAGAATATAAGAATTTTGACACTCCAAAAACGAGCACTTCGAATACTGGCCGGAGTAGAACCCAGGTATTCTTGCAGGCCTGCAGGGATCTCTTCATAAAGTACCGCATTATGACTCACTACTCACTTTATATATTCGAGGTATTAATGTATGTACGAAATAATTTGTCAATGTTTGCACGTGTCGAGGTATCGGGCAAACTAATACGTTCTACGGGGAGACTTAGGATTAGGACAGTCCCGCGTCGCATGGCACTGGCAAAAAAAAAACCCACGCGTCATCGGCCCAACGTTCTATGAACATCTACCCGACGAGTTGCGAACCGAGGCGTCAGACGAGAAGTTCAAACATCAATTGAGAAACTTTTTATTGGATAATCCATTATACTCAGTAAATGAGTACATGGATAAATAATTTATATTTCATTTTATATTGTTTTTGGTTTCTTGTAGTATATTGTTGACAATCCTCTAAGGAGACACCTTTGACATATTTAATTTCAAATTATTTGACATACGAGTAGTAATATAATAATAATGTTTGTATTTAGCACCGAGTATAAATATTGCTGGTAGTTGGTATTTTTTAGAGTTTTTGACAATCCCTTAAGGAGATATTCTTATATTGTAACCACATTTAGCTGCATTATGATTATGACATGTAAATATCTTCTGTTACAATCAATTGTTATGTTTTTGACTATTATTATATTATCTCATTTTTATCTTTATGACGATCATAGTATAAATGCATGTAAATTGTCTTAGTGTAATTTATACTGACATTTTATATTATGAAATAAATAAATCTAAATCTAAATCTAAATCTAAATCTAAATTCGAAAACTCACAGATAAGGCAGATCGTAATCCTAATAAGTAACTTGTATAAGGTTGTAGTTACATCTACAAGGCATGTAATGAACATTTTTATGCAACAAGGAGAAAACAAGAAATGTTAAGCTGTCAAGAAAGGCGACGAGTCTCTTAATTTAATTGAAAGGCGTTCTGAATACGCGCCCGCGCCGCTCGCTATTTCTTCTATTTTAATGAACGGGAGCGAAAACCGCGACTCTATATGCCATATTATATGTAAATGCGGCTAAGATATGCCAACACAAAGTAGAAAATTGTAAGAGTACGTAATGAGAATAAACTCAGACTTGAGCTACATGCGCTCAATCAAAATATCTGTCGTGAAAAGAGAAATTAAAACACTCTTTCTATTAACGTAACATGTAAAACGCCAATCATAATGACGCGAACCCCGACCAATGTTTACGTTGCATCCATTGTCCATCTTAACCTTAACACTAATAGCTTAAGTGAAAATGACTAATCCGAAATGATAGATGACTTTTGGAAGTCTGTTTACATTCATGCTGACTTGTACAGTTGTAGACAGAGACGACATGACCTGCACAACGTGTGCAAAGAGTGCGAGTGCAAATAGATGGTAATGCGCGAAGCGTGTACTCGTATCTCGCGAAACCAAAAGATGTTGATAATTATGAAGAGGAGCACATGAAGAATTTAAAGCCTAAGCGCCTGTGTGAAGAGTGAAATTTCGTTGAGAACGCTGTGAACACATTGCAAACGATAGGTTGGTTGGTTTAAGCAGAAATGTTTATCCATGAAGAGCAATGTCGCTTATTTATATGGATTAAAGAGAGCGTAATGATAGTCCTCGGGATCGCGTCTAACAAATTCTATACAACTTTCTGAATGGAAGAAAGCAAATCGTTACAAGGAGAGATCTTAACTTTTACGAGCATCTTTTCTATACATGATAGTCATATAATTGTGGCGTATAAGTTATGGGCACTCGTAAACGTTGAACTGTTACGTTTGACAAATGCCAACGTAATAAAACGGTCACTTTTGCATGCTCTTGTTACAGCTTTAACATTTCACTTTCGCTTCATAAATGCCGATCGTGTTTTGCAAAGCTGACCCACGCACTCGGCGATCTGGCGTGTACAACATCATCTGACCGTAAAGGGGGGACAATGGGGCTTGAATAATTCATGGGATGCACACAAAGCACCTGCGCCGGCGTCCATGGGAACGCGGGGCGTCACGGGTCGCCGGGAGTCCCATCCCACCGGACCTATCGGCCGTGGCATCGGACGAGGTGCAAGGCCGACGGGTCAAAGGAACGATTTACTCCTTTAATCTTCATTTAACAATGTACCTACCTTTAGTTTACATGTCAGTGAGGCACACTTAATCGCAATGACCGCAAACGATCAATTTTAATTAAATCAGCTTCTGAAGATTCGACCAAAAACAAATCAAACCATTCTTTGGCCGCTTTCTAGGCGGGAAAGCGCCTTATGAAAAATTACTGTGTGGTCAGATTATTTTAACGAACGCGTGCCTTTATTCCAACTAAACAGCCTCCAATTGAAAGTCTGATATCGTTAGAACCGTATCACGCGCACCATAATTACTAACAAAAGTAAAATTTCACCGCAATATATCAAAAGTTGTCGTGTTCAGCGGCCATTCCGGCCCAAACTCGATAAGCCGAGAACCTCACAATTGGTATTTAGAACACCGCATTGGACACCGGCACACGCGACAGCGTATGCAGTTATGACACCAGCAATTCCGAATGGCCCATAACCCAAATGATATGGTAACGGATGGATGCCGATTCGAATTTGGTCGACTAACATTCGGAATGGCATCCCGCGAAACAGTGTCAAGTGCAATCGGAGAAGCGCGTGAGAGTAACAGAATGGGTACTACCAAACCATCGTAACTCATGCCGATGTTTATTTCACAAATTCAATTATTGTGTAGTGAGAACACGAAGATTGAGTGTCTGGAAATGAAATTTGATGCGTAGATCTTAATGGGTCAAGCTATCATGTGCCATTCGTTCTGAGATAGTGATACTTTCTCGAGTGTATTTATGTTGATGCAGTGCTGATTTGTTACGGGCACTAGAGATTCATAGTTTTTGATATTACTATTTATTTCATTCACTACTGAATTGGAAATAGCGTTGCATCCGATTGCAATTCATTCATGAATTTTTACTTTCTTTTTTCTTTGGAGATTACATTCTCCTGCTATATTTGGCCAGAATTAAAAGATAAGAAGTAATCTCGAAACTTGTTTTTTGTTTGTGTATCTATATCGATTGCCACAGAAGATTGGCGAGGCGTTAACAGAAAATAAAACAATGTGCGCGCTAGCGGCACTTTGGCATTGGCAGTGAAGTTACATCACGTAATCACGGCCTGTCGCCGCCGAAATGACGGACCGTTTGACAGCTCTGTCTGAACAGCTCTATTAGTGTCACTAGAGTAGAAATATGGTACGCGTAGCTTTAACGTGTTATAGATATTGTACAGGTTCTTTTCTTATCCGGGATTGACCTTCAGTTTACTAAGTTTCTGGGTCCGTCTTTTGAATTTGGTTTAGGTATGCAAGGTGTTGATAGAGCTCCGCAAACTTTGCCATCTGTTCAGAAATGCAACACTTTGTGCTAAATAAGATCCCAGACCGCAATAAGGAATAAGAGGATCCTTAAAGTCTGCCACTACCTCAATAAATGAACTTGGCTGGACTTTGACCCTGCAGCATACACTACCACTTGTAATTAATTACACAACGTTTCGCGTCACACTATCTCCATTCCGTGTAATAACTTCTAGTCCAGAACAGAAGGTCGCAAGTTATCGGATAGTATTTATAGACTAAATTGATAACATTAATTATAAACTGCTGCGAGATATTTGTACTCAGAGCTATTAATATGGAAATGTTAAAGAGTTATTGAAATACAATGTGGTCTTGATCACAATCTCACGCTGGGTGTCGCCAAGCAGACAATGTTTTATGTCATATGATAACGTACTACCACTTTACTGGTTAGGTAAATGTATTATAAGTATTCTGATAAGAATACTACAAAATTCTAATGCCAGACTGGCAAATATTGCAAGATATGTATATACGCAAATTATCTATCTATATACCTACAAATTAAAAGAAAGGTTTTTTCGGCCATCCACTAGTAGTAAAAACAAACACTTTGCGTAAAAATCTCAATGGAAACCGGTTGTCATTAAATTACGGTACACCCAGGTGCCATTCTTTCTTATAATATTTTAAGAAATGGGGAACTTAATCAAAATCAATAATGATTTGAATTCATAATAAATCACGACTTTGTAAACCCAGAATCCACCACCAATATTAAATAAAATGTGCTCTAATAGAAGACCCAAGGGCCGATCATCTCGAGACAACGGTCACCGTTACACGATGGTGGAAAGTAACACAAGTGGAACAAGAAACGCCCAGGCTGTTAATTGAGGCTATTCGCCATACCGAGATAAAGATAATCAGATTCGAAATTCAATTTTGGTTTCTTTAATTCGAATTGCGAATTAAAGAAACGAATATCGACAATATCGGAGCGCATGCGGTGTTAATGAACGAAATTTGTGGATTTACAACTGAAACATGCAATGTGTTTTACAAGCGAACGCTATCAATAAAGTCAGGTCATGTTTTGGATTGAAAGCAAAAGGAGCTGCTCGAATGACGCAATAGTCACCTGTTACACTTTAAATAAATAAACTATTACTGAAGAAGCTAAATCTACGGCTTCATAGTTCTTTATACCATCCGGGGATACAGGGCCTAATAATCCAAAAAACATTAAGGCCAACAACTCCAAATTCTGTTTCGAAGTTTAATTGAATCGTATTAAAATACAATAGTAGTTAGGTAACTTGATATGCGAAGACAAGAACGCTCTTTACAGCAATCCGTTTTAAAGTTAACCGTCGAAAGATGTCGCGCTCCACGATCAGGTTCTTATCAGGTTCAACGAGGAGGTTGTTAACCTGCCCTTGGTATCGGTGATACAATTCTGTGTACTTTCCGCTCGGGCTCGTGTTTACGGACAATGGTACGAACTACGAAGGTTGAGCTTGAGCACCGGCACTAGTTGAGATTTCACGGGCGATTTGAGACGCGACAAAAAGGCGGCAGCGACTGATGTGGCTACTAGATATTCTCGAACCGATATCGATCTGTTGACCGCACGCGGGCATTGTGACTTTGACATGGTGACGGATTATGAACAAATTCTTACGACTTTTAGACTTGCAATTTTGTTAACGGTGGGAATCCTTTTGCTCACTGGAATCCTTCGTTAAATCATTTAATCTACGCAATTTTTATGTCATAGAAGACAATCATAAATAGAAGAGGTAAAAAATCGTTTAGTATAGAAATAATTCTTTTGGTTGAGCGAATCCACTTAGCTTTGTACCCGATGAACAATACACATTATCTCTATTGTTAGCTGTGGCCACAACTGCCACTTCAAAATGTAAGGCGTTATAAGTGCAAACTACTTTTACACTAAATTAGTCTTTAAGTCAAACGAAAAAAGGTTTACTCTTAAACAAAGAGAACAGAGATGTTGGTCACTTCATTGTCTTTATCAGCATCGAAACGAGCTTCACTGCTCTTTCACTTACGAAGTGACCAACATCTCTGTTCTCTTTGTTTAAGAGTAAACCTTTTTTCGTTTGACTTAAAGACTAATTTAGTGTAAAAGTAGTTTGCACTTATAACGCCTTACATTTTGAAGTGGCAGTTGTGGCCACAGCTAACAATACAGATAATGTGTATTGTTCATCGGGTACAAAGCTAATGGGATTCGCTTAAAAAATGGGAGTAGGACTATACAACCCTATTTTATGGAAAAGATGACCAGAAATGTCTATTACTACAACTCTCTACTCAAACTCTCTTTCTTGAGCATATGAAAAGCAAAACAATGGTTTATAGCAGCTTAGCTTATTACTTGCTAAGCCACCAGCCGTCACCGGAATCCTTATGTCACAGTTTACCAATGTTTTGAAGCCGTGACCTTCAAGGCGGTTCCAACAGTTGTAGGGGAGCTAAGCATACGTCACGCCTCAGCCACTACCCGGCTTCGGTGATGTAACGGTCGCCGTCAAAAAACGAACAACCGCTGACATTGATTTTGAATTCCGAACTCGTAGAACGGTTGAATGAATGAGTTATGAAAACGAAAGATAGAATACGCGGAGAAATCTCGAGCTCTCAAGGGAAAGGAAATTTAAAAGCGAGCACTTTTAATTCAAAGCCATCAATGCTTGATGTTTCCGAAAGAGGCGATAATAACTTGTAAAATTGCTCGACTGAGCGTTGTTTTTGTTGGTGATAAAAAATAAAGATGAGGCGTGAAGTGGAATTCGATAATGTTCCCTAAGCGTTTCGAACATCAAGGGGCAAGTGGCGGGACCAATTGGATTACTTTGATACACGACTCACGGTTAATGGAACATCCTATAATCACCCCATTTTGGTTATTAAAGTAGACAAAATCTATTCAAATAAGCAGCTACAACCGTGTCGCTGTTAGGAGTGAACTTTATTTTTACCCCACTATGGCAAAGCTAAAATCAAGGGTTATTATTGATGGTGTTAATGATATGAATGATTGATTTCTCTGAGACATTAACATGAACAAATTTGAGATTTGTTGCATCTTGAATGATATAGCTTAAAGTGATAGGACGAGAAGTTTTGGAAATCAACTGAATTAGATAAAATTGTATGATTACATCAGTTCGATCTTTACAAAATGGGACTTCTGATTACTGTTCACAATGGACAAAACTGATTTGTTTTCATAATCAGAAGAACATTACGCTCGCGGCAATCAAAACAGAACACACGTCCCATTATCTCGACAAGCATTAGGGTTCAACTGTAACCTTTCGGAGTAATTATGACACCAAGGGCGATGCGTATAAAGTTGATTTATGTCATCGCGCCTAATTGCCTCCCACAAAGCCACCGCTTTGTTTACTACCATCGATATTTTCGAAGAACAACCGGTGAGTTATAGAGAATTGAACATAATATCTAAACGAGGTGATAAATGGCGTTTAGATCAACTCTGATGAAGTTCAAGGACGACCTACTTTTGTTTTTTCGATTATCGGGTGAGGTTGAAGTCGTTACGTTGATTGAACTTAATTATTAAAAAGGCAATGATTTATGTAAATGTTTTAACTATAATGTTAATTTAGAGTCCCTAAGCGTTGTTCAGACGCCTATTTTAATGAAGCATCGTAAATTATGTATGTCTATTGACAATACAACATGACATGACACATACTGGAGTAACTAAATAAAATAGGTACATCGGTACTGAAGTTTTGATTAGATTGATGGCATTATTACACCAAGTATTTACGTTAGAACAAATGTAATAATGACGATTAAAAAGACGTTGGTGAAATTTGATAATCCTAATGTGAACATGTTGTTACCCAAGAGAAAGTCGAAAGCATCAAGCAACCAGGACCGTCATATGATATGATCAGGAGTTCTGCAGACATAGACAGTTGTAACCCTATGTACAATGACAGTTACATTTATACAAACTTAAAGAAGATAGTTTCAAGTACAAGATGGTTCGTCAAGAAACACAAATCGATATCCAATCTTCATACATCCTGAAGAAAGACACTGTCGAAGCCGTGATCGGAAATCAGTTAGGGTTTGTTACATAAAACGTAACACTCGATGATCTTGCGGTGGCTCGGGTGTCGACCGCAGCACGTTGTGCGGCGCGCGCGCACTGGATCACGTAAGGTTGCGGTGATCTGTACAGTCGACAGCCAAAACTTGCTACGAAAAACGCTACCAAAACTGAACACAACCACAAAATTTTGAATTTAGTTTCAAGATTAGCTGAAATCCTGCTACTTGTTCCAATGAATATCTTAGAGACTACTGTATCCCACCAAAAACATTTCATGTAAAATTGACGGCCAAGACTCACATTCTCATAACGCTTTAGCTGTAAAAAAGTTATCAGATCCCAGGAAAAGCCAAGCCCCTAAGCCTCGACTTTACTAACCCCACCACCTTGGTTTAAAAAGTATGGCATCAACTGGCTTCAAGCCCCTAAACCCGGAGTTTACTAAACCTACACCTTTGTTTCAAAAGTATGGCTTGGCCGTTTCATAGAGTACCGTAAATAAGTCCAACGGACCGTCTGGCCCATATGGTATCAAGAAATTAAGTTTATGTCTTTGATAATATATACTTATAAACTTAATTCCTTACCATAGGGGCCGGACAGTCCGCTAGACATATTTACGGTACTCTATGAAACGGCCAAGCCATACTTTTGAAACAAAGGTGTAGGTTTAGTAAACTCCGGGTTTAGGGGCTTGAAGCCAGTTGATGCCATACTTTTTAAACCAAGGTGGTGGGGTTAGTAAAGTCGAGGCTTAGGGGCTTGGCTTTTCCTGGGATCTGATAACTTTTTTACAGCTAAAGCGTTATGAGAATGTGAGTCTTGGCCGTCAATTTTACATGAAATGTTTTTGGTGGGATCTCATTTCTTTTTGTAAGGTGCCCTAGTTTTTTTTAATTTTTTTGGGCTGCAGGGTTTCTTGGGCGTCAATTGAAGTAGACAATTGTGTATTTAAGAAATACTTAAGTTTAGCCCCATATATATACACTTTTATCCCCTATTATGGGAAACCCATACAAACTTCCATCCCCTTATTTAAAGGGTGGGGGGTGATTTTTTAAAAGTCCTACAATATGTATTTGATTTATAACAATGAGTCCCTATAGGTTCAAATTTTCAGACCTCTAGTATCAAAATTTGCGGAAGTTTCATACAAACTTCCATCCCCTAGTTTAAGGGGTTGGGGGGTAAAAGTTCCAAGTTTTAGAATTATTTTGTTGTTTGTATACTAATACTAGCTTACATACCAAATTTCAGCTTTCTAGGTCATCGGGAAGTACCCCAGAGGTTTTGATACGTCAGTGAGTGAGTGGCAAAATCGGCGTATTTTAGGTACCTATAAAACCTAAAGTATACAAGCTAGATCAATTAAATTTAGTACATTTTATACGTTTGCTAACTGCATCTTAACCTGAGAATTTGGGCGCTCTAGTGTTAACTGGGACGAAACTATGAGGGTTTGAATATGAGACGAAACGGTTCGAGAAAAGGTAGGTAGTGCCCCCTTCTTTTTTGTTCGTCTTGGCGGGGGCACTACCGTGCCCCCAGATCTATTTTGACCAAAATTAGCTAAAAACCGTCTCGAGAGTCAGGGCTTTTGATTTTAAAAAACCGCGCTCAATTCAGTCCGTCTGTTGAAGAGCAACAATGCCACAGACAAACACACAGATACACGAATACAAAAGATACGTTTTTGTTAGGGGTTAAAAATACGTAATTGATCAATGCGAAATAAAGAAAGAAAGAGAACACCCTCATCGTCGGGGATAGTGCAATACCGCGTACGAATCAATATTCAAACATATGCTAAGTATTTTATTGAAATGACAACTTTATCGACAGCTGTTATTTACGCGGTATTGCACTATCCCCGACGTTATTCAACTAATAAGTAAGCATGGATACAACAGTAAAAAGGCAACAAATGGCGCTGAAAAGGGTCACCATTCAGCATCTTGCCAAGGCATGACGCTGATTTTCTCTATATAACACTTTCAGAATGATCTGCCAGCCTTGTTATCTTAAACACTATGGTCACGTAACTACTTGTGCCGCTGACTGTACCTATAGCATGTATCGATGGTTATTCTATTTTAAAGTATTCAGCAAAGCAGCTGATTATTATAAAAGCGCGTCTTGATATATTGGCCGCCGGCTTCCTAGACAGCTGCATCACAGAGTCATATAAGTCGTTATATTGCGTATCAACTTGCTAAACATTCAATGAACTACAAGATACCAGCACAATATTATAGTTTCCTAGTGTTACATTTTTTTTATCATTTCTGTCACACCCTTCATGTAATTATGTTTTATGGCCATGTCACGAATGAACGTATTTATTTCTTTCTACTTTCATCATAGTGATCTGGTCAGTAACGTCCTAAATCCCATTTTCGCAACGGTACAATAAAAGGATGATTCTGTTTCGTGACAGAACAACCACAAAGGAAACAATACGTAGTGTTCGGTTGTGACACATGGTGACACTTGCATTCTCTGTGACATACCGTGACTGTGGCGCAATTTTGCTATTGCATAGGCTTAGCTAAATCTAAGGCTGAGCAATACGTAAGATTTGTGCGTATTGACTGTAATGTAATTGGGTGGATCAACTTTTTCTTGCTGTTATACTGTCCGCGACCCAGGGGATAATAGTGATTAAATTTGTAAGAACAGTGTAAATAATTGATATTACTGGTATTGTCAGGCGATAGTCTACATAAGAATGGGCTTATAACTGCTTAAATTATAAAGCTTTTGCTAAATATAACCACGGAATGTCGTAGTTTTAAAAAGTGACCCAGGGGCATCACTATGGCAACGAGTGGCAGAAAATAGTTGATTGACACAATTCGATTGTAAGATGATTATAAATTATGTAGGTTCTTCAATTTTATTTAGGTTGTATGTAACATGGGTAAATCTCTTTTGTGTGTATTTTAATACGTCTTGAGACTCAAGAAGTTTCAGGAAGTTTTCTATCACAACATAACCTGCAACTGTTTCTTCTTCTTCATCTATATGTTGGCGATTTTTTACGTAAACTGACTAGCGTATCCTCATCCTCACATTATTGTTAATTTAAAATTACATCTTATTATACAAGCTTCACGCTTCGAGATTAATTAAAGATAATATTGAAGAATAACGCGATCTCTGTAGATTTCATCAAATTTTTGTTAACATTTAGTGGTGCAATTAGTGGAGCAGTATTATTATTACAGTCAGCTGCATTTTGAGCAAGAGCGTGTGTACAAAAGAGTTTAGAACTTCTAGTAAATCTATAGTTCTAAACTCTTATCACCTTTGTAGTATAATAATTATAGTTGCCAATTGTTTTATAGCTTATAATTTTTGTCACATATGTAATTATGTGTTGTTTGAGCAAAATGTAAAGCTTGGTGTTTGTTGTTTTGCGTGGCAAAATGTAAACAGGACCGACCGACGCGTGTGTACCGCTACGTCTGACTTGAACGCGTGCCGGTTTTAACGAACAAAGACGGAAGGCAGAGCTTATCACCCGAGTGTACGCTGGTAGTTAGGCTAGCAGCGAGGCTCACGGCGCCTAATGAGCCCTTGGTTCCGTTCTAATGTTAATTATCCCTTAGTAACTGTAGTCTTTTATCTCATCTATCAGGAATCTCGGTTCAAGGGACAATCATCACGTCGGAGGCATAACTAATTATCGAGAGGTATCTTTAATTACCATCTCACGCCTACCTGCGGACCGTTAAGTCAATGGGAAACGGATTAACCGCTAGGAAAAGTGATACAAACGAGTATTATGTAATCGATACTTGAAGAAAAAAATGCATCGACATACTTTATGCCACGGCTTTTCTTATATTCAAACTCCCACGAGTTGTGCTTCCAAATAAATCAGATTTCGTCGGGCCGGGCGATGCCAACCTAGTCTTTGTGATTTTACTAACTAAACATTTAGAGAATGATAACATCTGAATTGCAATTTCACTAGACATCCTTACAATAAAGTGATATTACTAAATGTCATTAAATCGTGCTCATATCAGAGTTATATCCTTGTTATCATATATATATATACTATTAGAAAGACAGCCATCTTATGGGATATCATATATATATATATATATATACCTATACCTATAAGGTTAACCTGGGAGTGCCTTACTGCAACATTTATATTTCACAAATTGGCTGATTGCATTTTTATAACTACATTGTCATCACACTGACAAAGTAGCTCAAATAACTGGGTCAAATTCTCAAGATTTGTTTATAAACTGAATTCTTGCATACGGATTAATTAATTAATACAAATATTAAGAATCTCTAAACAAATCGAGAGCAAATGTTACAAACAAAGCAGTTTCAATTTGAATCTTATTGACGCTTACATAAAATTGTTAATCTTCTTTTACATACAATATTACAGTTACAGCCTTGTCTTTCTTTGGACATTGGTGCATTTGCATTTATCCAACAACTTCATTAACCTAACTGTACCACGACAAGTTGACGTAAGTATTGGAAGCAGTCGAAAACTAGTAGGAATGCAATGACAAGCGAATCTCAAGATTGCCCGTAACATGTCAAACCGGTTGACAGATAACACTGTCAATTCCATTAACAGTTGACTGGTAGTCATTAGAAGCTTCTTTTACGACGCGGTTAGCGCAGTTTGTAGAGACCTGCCTACTAAGACGGCGGTCAGGGTTCGAATCCCGGCTGGGGCAAATATTTGTGTGATGAACTCGAATATTTGTTCTTGGGTCATGGTTGACGCATGTTTTTATGTATATAATATGTATCTATTTATAATGTATATCGTCGTCTAGTACCCATAACACAAGCTTTCTTGCGCTTAATTTGGGACTGGATTGATTTGTGTGAGGTTGGCTGATATTTATTTTACATGTAAATCATGTCATCTTGACTTGGCAACGTTATTGTATACCAAGTCTAACTGATGATTTTGGCGCACTGACCCAAAAAAAAAGGATCTTGGTCTCCGAATCGAGAGCACGCCACTTGTCCTGATCCTGCGCAGGTTGTAGCCAGTCTTCGGCTGGGCTAGCTCAGGGCTAGCATATCTTATCGCGCGACACAGCGTCACCTGTCTTGCTCTCACGGTATTGAAAGTAAAGTGACAGGTAGTGAGTTGAGTTATACTAGACGTGCTCATCCGCCTCGACCACATCTCCCCAGCGATACCAGGGACAACCAACCGGTAAACGATTTGCTCGTCGCCTCAATTAATTCGTCTCTTTTTTGCAAGAAACTTTTCTCTTCGTAGTAGACCAAACCACCGGAAAAGGGAATTAAAGACTTATGTATAAGGTTTTATAAATTAAATGATAAGTACGCCAAATTTATTATTAGATTAAACAAATCCGTAACAATAATCGCTTAAACGCGAGTTGATGCAGGCTATATTTAGTCTTATCGGATTGAATAATGAGTTAAATTATACCTAATCCTTGTCTTATTAACATGTAAACAACAACAAATAATTTATCATTTAATAAGACAAGGATTAGGTATAATTTTGTATAAACTAAATTAAAAATTTAAAACACCCCTGACCACAAGTAGCTGTTCGTCATGTCATGATACCCTCATTCATCAAGTGATATTTGATTTGATTTATTTATTTATTTATTCAAATTAGTTGCACAGCATTACGGTAATTAAACTAAGGCACTGTGAACTACAAAATCATACATAAAATAAACTTAAATCTAGTTGGATTTAGGCGACGTAACAGCGTGGCTCAGTTGCGTCGTCTGATCTGGCGCAGGATTCGGCAGATTGCCCCGGAACTGCCGAAACACAACACCCTTCGGCCAGAAGTCTGCACTTGCAATGGTGTCCTGCAGCGGCCGCGGCACGCGCACCACACGAGCTGAAGTGCACGTAGTGGCGGGACTGCAGCTGATGCACCCTCAGCGAGAAGCCAGTCTTCCGGCGAACGTACTCCACCACATCGTCAGCCACGGCGGAGTGATGCAAGCGCGACACATAGAGCGCCTTACTCGGACGAATGAATTTTGTATTGATGTTTAGCTTTAGTAGCGGTGGTAGCCTAGTGGTTAGGGCATGCGACTTTCAATCCGGAGGTCGCAGGTTCGAACCCGGCCCGTACCAATGAGTTTTTCGGGACTTATGTACGGAATGTCATTTGATATTTACCACTCGCTTTTCGGTGAAGGAAAACATCGTGAGGAAACCACCTAAGCCCCAATAAGGCCTAGTTTCCCCTCTGGGTTGGAAGGTCAGATGGCAGTCGCTTGCGTAAAAACTAGTGTCTACGCCACATCTTGGGATTTAGGTAGCCGACCCCGATTGAGAATTAATTCTCAAAAAATGGGACAAAGGCTAGGAGGATGATGTTTAGCTTTAGTAGCATTTTCTACTACTAAAACAGAACATAAATACAAAATTTTGAATTCTTAGCTTTAATAATGGCCGAGATCTTGTCCTAAAATAACAAAGTGACTTACACAAGTCGGAAAATTAACCGCTCCAAAGCCCAAGTCTCCTTTACGACGTCATTATACTGACGTAAACACCCTTTCGCTGACGCAATTCTCAATTAAAATCCTCGCAAATACAAAATCTACGTTTCACAAATTCAATAACACGACTTAAGTGCAGTACAATTTGTTAGATACAAAAGACGTTTTGGTATATAAAGCTAGGAGCATCGCCCACGACCAGTGCAAGGCCGAGTGCACACCCACGCTCGTCTAGGAGAAAGGTAGTATTGTCATTGTGTCCGTGGGCTAAGTTTAGGCTATTACTAATATCTAAAAGAAAAACGTAATATGTATGCTTAGGTCCCGTAGAAACTTACTGCGTTTTCGGTACAACACGTAAGTAATTGCATGTAGTTTGCATTGTACACTTGATTGTGGAGAACATTGCGATGTGGGTTTGCTAGTTGTCTCGTCTTAGTGATCAATTCTACGAAGCACCAGGCTACCATCAACCAGGTACTAAAGTCGACAATGAAGACCCATAAAAGATACTAGCAATGTACTACGATGACCAGCTTTTTAATATAACTGAAACCTATAGCATCCTTATGTAGGGTCTACATTATAAGATGATAAAACGTTATTCCTCTATTTATTTCTAGCTATTCGAAGCATTTAAATAACTTACATAACAAACTCATAATTCCTTAGCCCTTATCCCAGTTATTTGAGGTCAACGCTTGTTTTTGCCGTTAATTTGTCTTTGCGTGTTGAGCTTTGTACATATAATATATTGTGTTTATCATCGTATATAGCAATACACCAACATCGTGCCGTACGAGTCGCCGTCCCTGATCCAAATACTGCGTCGCGTATCGTGTTCAATGACGTGACGTCTCGTATTCTATGACGTGACGTTGACAGACGGCCTTGGCTCGCTCACTCTAACGCCAGCTGCACACATTCCAATTAGTTGATAACTTAATTATTGTATTTTATAAATTTATGAAACATGTAATGTCTAATTTTTTTAATGTGGGTATAAGACAGAAGGGACCGGGAATCGAACTTTAAGCTTTGATCTTTGTATTCATGGTTTAAATAAAATTGTGGTGTATATACACCACAATTTTCATTGATACTTTATTTAACATACAATAATAAACCATGAATACAAAGATCAAAGCTTAAAGTTCGATTCCCGGTCCCTTCCACCAGGTAGCTCCTTTTTCAATTTTTCTTTAAGCTTTGATCTTTGTATTCATGGTTTATTATTGTATGTTAAATAAAGTATCAATGAGATAAAAACAAAAGTATGCTGATAAAGCTTGCGCAAAGGTGAATTCATTTCTTTAAGTATATCTTCCATACCTTCCAATTAATTCGACATACCTAACCATGTAAAAAAAACAAATCAAACCAATTAACTACTTAATAAAATGAACTAGCTGCGCTGCGCGGTGTTACCCGCTCGCCCCACGAGAACACTAAATTTTTCGGGATAAAAAGTAGCCTATGTGTTAATCCAGGGTGTCACCTTCATATACCAAAATTTATCAAAATTGTCCTAGCCGTTTGGGCGTGAAGAAGTAACAAACATACACACAAACACACTTACACAATTTCCCTTTTATAATATTAGTGTGACATACAAAATACCTCCGTACTTTATGATTATGTAAATAATTATTTGTTGATTAAGTAAGTCTCAATTAACGCCTTTACTTTTGAATCATTAAGATACTATCCTAATAATCTCTAACATTATAACTTCATTTCCTGTGAATAAACGGTAATTCTACAGATTTTAATGATCATTTTAAACCAGTCGTACGAATATTACTCTACTTGTCGATGCGATGCGAGCAAAGAGACCTTTACCATAATATATCTAGACGAGACAATGAACAACCTATTAAAGTAATCGCGTACTATGACCAACTGAGCATTTGAACAGTGTAGAATTTCGCAGTTTCGTCCCACGCAATCCGCAATAAATGACACATTACAATTTAGCAGCTCACTATGCACACATTATTCAGAAACAATTGAGTGTGTGCGTGGCTTTATACTAGTATCACATTCTAACTTCGGTCCCTTTCCAAACAACGCGATTCGAAGGAGACGGTATCAGTTCACCCGTAAAGATGAGTTGCATTAGATTTCGGTCTATTGTTGTCTGATGTATCGCAGAAAACACGGGACCTCGTTAAAGATGCAATTCTTGTGTCGAAATGGCTAATAGCTAACGAAATATCCGTTCTTACAATGGGTATTTTGAATTTAATTTTTAAAAAGTTGTTTGACAAAAAAAGCATCGCTTCTTAATAGTAACTTTAGTTTACGAATCGGGGATAAGTATTGAAGATAACTGCGATTTGCGTATTTCTAACATGATAGCATAATCTTAATTAGGAATATTAGGATTGTACAATGAACCACAACTTTATAAGCAGGTAATTATTTTAAAGAATATATAGGATAAATCCATAATTTCTTCTAACAGTTTGCATAAAATCATACGGTCAACCTTACTTGCGCGATTTATGCAATCTGAGACACGAAGGTCACTGATAAGCCATAGCTGATAAGAGCATGGAAATCAATCTTGATAACGATGCATCTGTGCACTGAAAATTCTAGTGTTTGCTTCCGAAAACTTCATAAAAAAGATAATTTATGCAAACTAATTATTGAATGACTCATTCCAAAGCCCAAAGTTCACTATCAAGGACATAATGGAGCCAAGTCCAAACACGTAGGTACCTACATATGAAAATTACATATTTATCAAAATTATCAGATTACACTCAAATCATACTTACCCAATAAATTGCAATCAATCGTCATTCTTACTTGTCAAATAAATGTCAAAACTGGCAGAATAATGACCAAAAAATAAAATCAACGACTGTCAAATTTATATCTGCATTCAAATCAGCTTAACGAGCGTCACAATCACAATATATCCACCTGACATTTAGCACCGTGCGACCGGCCCTATTGTCACTCACTCGTTTGTCTAATAGTTAAAAAAAATCAGGACACAATGCAGTCAGGTCGTAAAAACAATAATAAAACGGGAAGAACGCCATAAATCGGTCAAAGCTACCACCTTTGTCGTGCGTTCTCACGCGTACTCTTTTCGTAATTTTTATGGATTCCTGAATAGGCCATTACGTAAATGTAAAAGGATGCCTTTCACGCAGATTTCTTTAAAAAAGAAAACAAAATTGAAGGTGCTTCGGTACTTGTAGCTATCTGCGATCGCACAACGATTGGCCGCGGCACAAATTCGCTCCAACGATTCCCACGACGCGAAGTTGCTTGTTACATCCCATCATCTAGAGTAAAAAGAAAGATCCTTATACCTTTACCATGAGTTTACAGTGACTGTACCACGCTAGTGACTACGTAAACGGTTTGTATGGAGAATTGTAGTTCTACAAAGTAACCGCTAGGCGCTGTACTATTTCCATACACATTTTTTACGATGTCGCTAACGAGTACCGGTCACGTTAACTCGTGGTAGAGGTGCCGAGGCGCCCTCGACGTTCCCATGCCGGACGCACCTAGACCGTTCTTACGAAACTAACAATTTCATTAAATCATCTCCCGACTCAAACTCGTTCCTTTTTCATAAATAATTATTACTTAACCGAGAGCCGGTCCACCTAAGGGTATCGATTATCCCGATGATTAAGATACAAAAATACTCGCGAGCACAATAACATCTATAACTCATAATGAAAACATCATTATTTCGTTACGAGTTACATAAGATAGCCCGAAACGCACTCGTTATAAGTGGTCGTTCGATTTTGAAAAGCTGGTCCGAAAGTCGGGTTCATACGAAATGTCATTGTTATCATTCGGAACATCACTCATTTTAATTCGGTTCGCGCCGGCGTCGTGGTTCATCAATTTATATAAATGGCTCATTACTCGGTAAACACAAAGTATTGCGCAACAAAGTCCGGGTCGACGGACCATCTTTCTCAATATCAAGTGTGGGGTGTAATTTTTTAAATCCGATGCAAGTGCTCGGTGCATCACGATTAAATAATTATACATCGGACGTTGCGCAAGCGCACCATAGATGCCGCGGGCGCTAAGAGGATTTCTTTCACGATAAATCCAATAATTTTATTAAAAGTCGTTGATAAATACCCCCAGAGTTTCCGTGTCCGATTTCATTACGAAACGAAATTTCCAGCGCCTCTGAAGGATTATATAATTTAACCGATCTGTCACAGATTAGGTTCTGCGCTGTTAACCTTGTCAGCGGAGGAAAGTGAGACGTACATCCGTTTGGTGTCCGTTGCCTGCGGATACTGCAGCCGGGGAAACTATTGGAATTGAACGAGCAGTGTATAAGATCAGGTGCACATCTGCCCGAGGGTCCGGGAGCAACGGGCTGTCATTACGAAAGCAGCTATGTGTCGGGTGTGACGAAATGGAAGACAAACGGGGCTTATTTATTACTTACTACTTATATTGCTACGTGTTTTTGTAATGCCATACGATAAATAAATTAACTACTTATATTACTAAATGTAAAAGTGGCGCCAAGGGCTTTGCTCAGATTTTTTATAAGCAGACTGCGGTCGAAATTTGGCATACTGGGTGTTGCCTATAGGAGCAATAAAATAAAACATAGATTCTTCTCTTCATACTGAACAACATTTGAATACTAACTTAAAACTTTGTCATCTACAAAACTGTCATGCTGGATTATATTTAATTATTCTCTCTTATATTCAAAGTTTAACGTAGTTTAATGAAAATGAAAATGAAAATGAAATGAAATAATTTATTCCAGAATTCGAGATTCCATAATAATAATAATTACAATTATATAAATTAAAATTAAAAACACAAAATACAATAATTAATAGTATCTACTAATTAATTAATAGTATCTACTTTTTAGTGACAGTCGCAACAGTCTTCATAAAAAATCATAACGCTTTCTTTCTCAAACAATATTGGTCCGTCCTCTCATGTCTGCTGGGAAAGAATCTCTTTAACGAACCGATTTAATATAATGACGTTACTTTTCGGTGAACAATAGGTATGTCCATTTTGTTATCAACGAAAAACATATTGTTATATTATTCAAATGCGAAAAGGATAGATTTTAATACTTCGTGACCGATATGCTATCAGAAGCAAATTGTTTTATAATTATAATATAATCGATATGTACCTACTGGTCGTACAACAATAATTCCGATTGATTGCGACATTCAACTCTGAAAGATAAATTTGCAACTGAGCATGCTTTGATATTAAATATTTCGCCATATTGTATATATACGAGTATAACGACAGAAAATATAATTTCGAATTGAGAATCATTCTTCCTTTTGATGTCTTTCAAAATATTATAATTTTTAGTCTGGCATAGATTCTATGCATAGCAAAGTCAAACACATAGCAGGTACATGCAAGTTATGTTATGGTATGACGTTGCAGTTACCAAATCTGCTATGTGCATCATTGACGTTTAGGAAAGGAATTGTACATATCTTAATTTATTAAGAATACTTATTGGGTCAATTTCCCAAGCAGTATTATTTGATGGCAAGACTGAAAACGCAGGTGCAGAAAGGTTGAATAATAAAGTACCATTTTTTTTCGGAAACAGCCCGCCATTTTCTACCTCGGGCAACAGCTAAAATTAAAATATTAATATATATAATAATTTAAAAAAATATATTTAGACCAAATTTCTCATCAAGGTGGGTTGTCCCCAAGCCGGTTTTGTTTGTAAAATGCCGGGTAAGTCAAATACTATGCATGACAAAGAAAAGCTGTTACCATTATTTTATTACCATATAAATAGGTAACGAAAAAAGCACATTACCCGTTTTATATCTCCTTTGTATTCCCTTGAATAAGTGCATATACGTTTGTCCCAAGAAAACTTCTCATTACCGCCGACAATGTTTCGAACCGATTTATTTCCCAAACTTGATCAAGTATGCCCCCCGTCTCCCGCGCACTTCAAAGAATTAGTCATGCTGCGGCGCTCGACGAGGCCGGTTGTGTATAGTGGCAATACGTTGGCTTGTGTAAAAGTGAATATATCATCGCGGTGGACCGGGGACAAAAAAAATGTCATTCCGGAGTTTGTTATAGCTTCTTTATTTTTTTACTGCGTGGTTTGAAATTTATATATATCAGGTAAAGTATACTCGCGATTTCAAGAGTTGAATTAGTTTTAGAATATAGGGCTTACTTTTTTTTTAAGAAATAAAAATATGTCGTGTTTCTCATTCCACCATTTTCATTCCGGTGTTTCCGGTGTAGTAAAATGACTTTAAACCCCACCAAAATGAGGAAAACACCGGAATGACATCAAAAGTAGCTTCACTTTTCATAGATATTGTTGAAATAATAATATTTTTTTTAATTGGGTTTTAATACCAGACTAAGATATATGTTTATAATATTATGTAATGCCAATATAATATATATTAAGAATATAAAACGTAAAATTACTTTCATAATATGCCACTTTTCTTTCATTCCGGTGTATGAAATTTAATTGCGGTGTACTTATTTTATCATCCTGGTGTAGATTTATCATTCCGTTGTGTGTTTCATATTCGATCTCAAATATCTCGAAAACTATTCCAGATTTCAGGGTCCCTTTTACATATGTTTAATAATATAGCCTAAAGTATCTCTTCACATTTAAAAAACTCGAAAATAATCAAAAATAAAGAATCACACCGAAATGATACAAAAAATGCGTCTTGTTGAAATTGACCCTATTATGATATTACTAATATTGAATTTAACACACTCAACGAGTCCAAAGCGAGCATAGGTATTATCGTAATAAAAAAAGTATGCAATGTCACTTGTTTTTGTGATACACGGTAAAACCCCAATTCTCAATTGTTATTATTTTAAATTGTAATTTATCGGACTTCATGCACTGGCCGTGATTTATTTTTATCAGCGTACGAAAAGGTCGCAAACATACTAATAATGTAAGTAGATAAATAACCAGTGTTACACAAATCGTAATGAAGGTGCGATGTGAACGAGTAGAAAGCTGATAAGAATGATAACGTGTGCGTGGTGATACTAAATGGACTATTGCGTGCGTGTTCCAATTCTTCTACATATGATCGTTTGACATGTAGCAAAATATGATTTAGCAAAATTGTATAAACAACGGACTTAAAGCCTTTAAGGTGTTCTCATTTGATCGTGGTATAGGATACGGTTACACATAGCAAATATTGTTATACCGTGTGACCTGCAACAGGTTATTTTTTTAAGTTGCTGATCAAATGTTGTTTGTAGATTAGAATATGTGTTTTAATTAATTACTCGTGGTATAAACTACAGGAGGTATGTAAAGATTTCTCTCTGATCTGAACGCCATTAAATGCCGGACTATTCAAATTTCGGTAATAACTAATACGAATACTGACACAGCTTTATATACTTTTAAGCTCTGAATCGAAAAGTTAAATTCTTTATTATTGTTTCAGTATCGTGACTGAGAAAGCCTGCCATCTTTATTGTGAACTAAACGATAAACGTAAGTATGCGTAATAATATGGGGACCGATATTTGCAGAAAAGCCGAACCGTTAGGCAGTTTACAGCCAGTCACGGAAATAAACACTTTTTATGACTTAGCAGTTATTTTAACGTTAAAGTAAATTTACATGTTCCAAGTCATTCTTTAATGCAAACAGTTTAAAGAGTTTAAAATACATTCCCATATATTACCCTTCTAATTACCTGGGCTCAATTTCACTACCTAATGCTTTAGTTATCAACTGACTATAGCCATCAAATGATATACATTGGCAGGTGTAATCAGGATTTCATAACTGACAGAGCAGTAAGTAGCAACCTTTGAAGTATGCGGTAAAGTCATAATCATAAGGCTCTTGAGTATATAGCGGTTTGATAACTTATACCTTCCCTTTACGTATACATAAAATTAGCTTGATGGTTAATCCGATCAACGTCGTCAAACGTCGTCAACGTCAAGTCTTTTGCTAAGAGACTTGCTATAACTGCTCAACATGCAAAATGACTGAGGGTCCACGATTTGTCGTAAATCCGTTCATTAAGATATGCATGTCTAAAGCTGGGACAGTACTAACTGCAATAGATGTAATTTGGATCTTGGTGATCACATCCAGCGACCAAGACCTTCTGCTTTTCAATGGATTACTTACTATGAAACGATGATGGATACAAACGACCAGCGAGCCTCTGATGGTTGCTTCTATCACGCGATACATATTATAAGTGACAAAGCATCCGTCACGTTTAGAAAAGATGTTAGTGTGAGTGACAGATGCTTTGTCGCTTATTTATCACGTGATAAACACAACCATAGGCCCCTCGGCCGCGTGAAGTGCGGTAGCATGCCTAAGTTGGCAAGATCATAAAGCCATTTTTAGAGAATCCATCATACGGGAGCCTTAGCCTTCGACTTACGGCATTTAATAATCGTCAACTATATCGAAATCAACGCCCACAACACCCGCTGAAGCCGCAAAAACGGGAACGCATCAATTTCCAATCAATCACCAACTTTCCCCATACATTACTGCGTCTAGAAAAATACCTACAGGCTGCAGCGCATGAGGAAGGAATTCTAATCGGGGATAATTACAGTGCAATGCTGGGGAAAAGGGACATAAGTTTCTTATCAGCTTGTATGATGTTATGCCCTTTCTATTTATTTCCTAACGCGGCAGTGCAGTACTACACTCGGGCATGTGTTCCGCGGTGCAGTGGCGTGTGACTCGAAGGGACAACGTTCCAGCCTACGTGCTATAGTGCCGACATGTCTTTAAAGGCATGACCTTGAATGCGTACTTGCAATTTACGTTGTATCACATATGTTAGGTATGTGTAGATCCTTTTTTCCAATCAGTTTAAGAACCTGCATGCAGTTCAAAGTCTCGTATAAGTTCTTCTGTTCTCGGTGATATCTATTATCCCGTCTTCGTCTCGAGATTTAAATTCACCATGTAGTAAGCTCTGCTACGCGTTAAACCACTCGCACTATAGTTACTTATCGTTAGAAAGAGAAAGACAAAACAAGTTTCCCCTCTCCAACGATATTCCCTAATTCACTCCGTCGCTACCCTGCGTCCTCATTATTGTTCGTGCGCGCGCGCACTACGCACGTAGTTACCAGTGTAATAATGTCTAAGCGACTGCACCGAGAATGCAACGAAGACCGATGGAGAAGGAAGATTAAGGAGTATGAGGCGAAGCTAATGACGAAGAAACGCAGGCGCGTAATTTACTCCAGCGGCTCTGATAGTGACGATGCCTATGATGTACAAATTGAAGGTTTGTACTTCTTACTATTTTTTAACTATGTCTCCGATCTAACACGAGATGTTAGGCAGTAGACACCTTTGATCCCGAGTCAATACGAGATATTGACCAGTGATACTTTATCGAGTTAATACGAGATATTAACCAATTTATTTATAGTACTTTGTACTTATTTTAATCTACCCGTTTATTTTTTCACGATCTTTTACAAATCTACCCTCTATATTGAATTTGTTGCACGTGGATGCAACTTTCCTTTGTTCTTATGATAAGAACGTAAAATGATGTTTACAGAACATCCGAATCACGATACAGAAGACGTACCCGAAGACCAAGATACTTCCAGGACGTTGTCGGCGCTATCGCCTCCACTACCGTCGCCTCCACCGCCATCGCCTCCACCGCCGTCATCTCCCGCCCCCGCACCCGCAGTGGATCCTGATCTTTTGCTGGCCTTAGGCGATTCGCAAAAGGACACTCCCGAGTGGGGTGAGGATATACTGCAGGACATATCACAACGATGGGAACCCATACTCAAGCAAGGACTCAAGAAAGAGGTTAAAGAGGAACTCTTTAACAAATACTTATATCCAAAAAACGTCCCTTTAGCAAAGCCTCCGATTCTTAATCCTGAAATATCTGCTATGTTAACGGACCCCAGCAGAAACCGTGACAAACGTGTATCCTCCAAGCAAAGCCAATTAGGCCGAGCTATAGCGGCCTTAGGAAAAGCCATGTCGGGTATTTTGACAAAAAGTATGACAAATCCCGAAATCGTTAGGACGCTTAATGACGTCGGCAAACTAATGGCAGACTCCCATTATTTGGAAACAGATACGCGGCGGTCTTTGATTACGCCGTTGTTAGATAAATCTTATGTGACACCGTTCAAGGACAGACGACGTGATAGCTTCTTATTCGGAGAGAATCTAGGAGAATTCATTAAGTCTTCGAGAGGCATAAAGAAGACCGGTCAACTAATTACACCTCCGGCTCCCTCTACGTCGTCGGCTAATTTAAACTGGAAAGGCCCGCTGCGTCAACAACAAACGAACAGACAGCCGCCAGCGCAGCGCAGCGATGGGCAGCGAGCGGCAGCGCCGGCGCCGCGCCGCGCCCGAGCTCCGCCTCCGCCGCCGCGCCGCGCGCCGCCGCCGAGCACCAGCCGGCGCCCGGCGGCAACGTCGTCGACATCCCGATCCCGGCGTGCGACGTAGAGGTACAGGCAGGTCGTTTGAAACATTTCTATGACTCCTGGCGAGCTATAACTTCTGACAGCAACGTGCTAGAAGCTATTTCGGGTTATCGAATCCCTTTTATTGAAGTGCCATGTCAAGATCCCGCTCTGTATCCTAAACAATCCTTTAGTAGTACAGAAACGTTAGCTATTAAAAAAGAAGTATCACATTTATTAGATATTAAAGCAATCAAACCTTGTAAGCCGATCAAAGGGCAGTTTATATCGAGTATTTTCCTCGTACCCAAAAGTAACGGCGATATGCGGTTTATTTTAAATCTAAAGAAATTAAATAAGTATGTTCGCGCCGATCACTTTAAAATGGAAGATAGTAGAACAGCCATGAGGCTCTTAATACCTAATTGTTTTATGACTAATTTAGACCTTAAAGAGGCATATTTTTTAATACCGATCGACGTCACACACCGTAAATACCTACGTTTCTTCTTTAACGAAACTATTTTTGAATTCTGTGCCCTACCTTTTGGAATTTGCTCGGCTCCATATATTTTCACAAAAATTATGAAACCTGTGATGACACACTTGCGATCGAGGGGTTTCAAATCCGTATGCTATCTAGATGATACTTTATGTCTTGGAAATACGTACGAAGATTGCATCAAAAATGTCACTGAAACTATAAAATGTTTCACAGAATTGGGATTTATTATAAATTACAAAAAAAGTGTTTTAATTCCGAAACAAAAATGTCAATTTCTTGGTTTTATATTGAATTCGCAAGATATGACTTTAGAATTACCAAATAAAAAGAAACAAACAATTATGGAACTTACGACCCATATTAAACAATTAGATAATATACGGATTCGAGACTTAGCTCGATACGCAGGAATGCTAACAGCAGCCTGCCCAGCTGTCTCCTATGGCTGGGTGTATACAAAGTCTATAGAAAGAGCCAAGTATCTCGCTCTTATGAAGTTTAATAATTATGACAGGGTTATGAAAGTTCCAAGTTCTTTACGTGAAGATCTAAACTGGTGGGAGGTAAATATCCTGAATACATATATAATCCTATTAGGACATTTCATTATGTATTGGAAATTTTCACGGACGCCTCCACAACTGGGTGGGGATCAGCTTGTGGAACAGATAAAATTGGTGGTTTTTGGACTATTGCAGAAAAAGAGCAACACATAAATTACTTGGAACTTCTGGCAGATTTTTTTTGGATTGAAATCTTTTGCAAAACAATGTAATAACTGCGAAATTCTGATGCGTATCGACAACACCACTGCCATATCCTATATAAATAGAATGGGAGGTGTGCAATTCCCGCACCTGAATAAAATCACCCGAGATATATGGCAGTGGTGTGAAGAGCGTAATATTTTTATCTATGCCTCCTATATAAAATCGTCGCTAAACATTGATGCTGACTCCGAATCTAGGAAAGTTAACATTGACACAGAATGGGAATTGTCTTCTCAAGCCTTTAGCAAGTTAGTTAAAATATTTGGCCAACCCCAAATTGACCTTTTTGCGTCTAGAACAAACGCAAAATGCAAAAAATATATATCGTGGAAAAGAGATCCCTATGCGTATAATGTAGATGCTTTCACAATTAACTGGCACAGGTATTTCTTTTATGCCTTCCCACCATTTTCTGTTATACTTAAAACTCTGCAGAAAATAGTGACCGACAAGGCTACTGGTATACTTGTCTTTCCTAAATGGCCATCGCAGCCGTGGTACCCTTTTGCAATGTCCCTTGTGGTTAGTGAGATAATTACATTTCGTCCAAATAAATATTTGCTTTCATCTGTTTTCAGACAAATTCATCCTCTTCACCGCCAGCTTTCCCTGGCTGTGGCTATATTGTCAGGCAAGCGTTCCTGAGAAGACAAGTTCCTCATTCGGCTATACAAGTTATGTTAGCATCCTTGTCGAAAAATACTTTATCGCAGTACTCATCAAGTTTAAAACTTTGGTGGCAATATTGCCAAGAAAATTCCGTAAATGATATTTATGATATTAAAATTCACAATTTGTTAGATTTTCTAAATCGTTGTTTAGAGAATGGTGCCTCATATGGTACACTAAATAATCATAGGTCGGCTATATCATTAATCTCAATCAATTCCATCAGTCACGATGATTGTTTAAAGAGATTTTTCAAGGGTGTTTTTAGATTGAAACCCTCCTTTCCGAGGTATACAGTTACTTGGGATCCTTTGATTGTATTAAATTACTTTTCTAATCTGTATCCAAATGAGTCATTACCGATTGAAAAGATTACTAAAAAACTTGTTATTTTGTTAGCTTTAGCAACAGGTCAGAGATCTCAAACATTGTCATTAATTCGTTTAAGTAATTTACAAAGATTTAATGACCGGATTATTATTAAGATAACAGATTTAATTAAAACATCTGCCATTGGCCGATGTCAACCTGTGATTGATTTACCATTCTTCAATGTAAAACGGAGTATATGTCCAGCGCATACACTAATAACCTATATTAATTTAACTCGAAATAATCGGCCCACTAATGAAACAAGGCTTATACTGACTTACAAGAAACCCTTTCATGCGGCATCTTCTCAAACAATTGGACGATGGATCAAGCAAGCCATGGAGGAAAGTGGAATTGATATTGGTACCTTTCGTCCGCATAGCACGCGACACTCAGCCACATCAGCAGCTAATTTGGCTGGAGTGTCTGTTGATATAATTCGTAAATCCGCAGGCTGGTCCGGTGAGTCTGCAGTATTTGCAAATTTCTATAATAGGCCGATTGTCGAGGGTAATAACTTCACAGAATCTGTATTTAGAGAATAGAAGTCATTTCTCGTTTTTGTTATTCAGTAAGATTTGTTTTCTTATACAATATATGATTTATGGTTTTATTGACTTTTCACTTATATTAACGACAACATTGATAATCTCCAAACATCTACATGGTGAATTTAAATCTCGAGACGAAGACGGGATAATTAGATGATCAAACGAACTTACCTGAAGTGAAGTTCGATCTTAATTATCCCGGCTTCGTCGAAGAGATTTAAAGTCCCACCCTCCCGTACTGTTTATTGATAAAAAGTACCCATAAGAAATCAATGTTGTCTTCCTTCTACTCTACTCTAAAAATAATGAGGACGCAGGGTAGCGACGGAGTGAATTAGGGAATATCGTTGGAGAGGGGAAACTTGTTTTGTCTTTCTCTTTCTAACGATAAGTAACTATAGTGCGAGTGGTTTAACGCGTAGCAGAGCTTACTACATGGTGAATTTAAATCTCTTCGACGAAGCCGGGATAATTAAGATCGAACTTCACTTCAGGTAAGTTCGTTTGATCATCTAATAAACTTGCGCACGAATTTAATTTCCATGTTGGAAAATTCCTCATAGGAATCTTTAAGATAAAATTATCAAGATCTTACCCATAATTGTTAAATTACTATTACATAATTAGGGGTGGTACAATCGTGCTGATGGTTTAATGCTAATACTATACTTATACAGTAGTAGTACAGAAGTAGTACAGTAAGTACATATTTGTCACTGCTTTTGCAACTTTACTCAAGTTTATAATTCATTGCAAATTAGTTACTTAACATAATAAAGATTTTTAATTATAAGGTAACGATAAAAATATAGGTATCGTCATCTTATGACTCATCTCGAAAGTATCAAAGTAGAATAAAGCACAGAACGTATCGAAACTAAGTCGACTTTCTCGAAATCCATTAATTTCTTCGTATCTCCACGCGTTTATTTTAGTCTTAAAATTCATAAGTAACGGGCGACGACAAGTGAGAACAAAAATGCTAAATGAGAATATAATGTTAACTCATTCGCGTCCCCTTTTTAATAGAAAACCGACTTTCTCGCAAGTGACATGACTGGGATCGCGTCGCGAGCAATTTTATGGATATTTGACTGGATTGCATTTCAATCAGACCACGGTGTATATAATGGTGCTGATGTGCGTATAATAACTGTTGCCTTGCAATATTAGAATCGCAATATTCCCCGTAACATTAATATCTTTATTGTTAGCTTCAACGAAAGTTGCAATCGGATTGCAAATACTATAGGTACTAAAAAGTTTAAACTGTTTTATTCATTAGGTAAAAGTTTCTCAATCTCACTGAAAGTGTGAATTAATTTAATTTCAATTACAATTTCAAGTAACATGCCATTAACCGCCTATTTATCAATCAGAATACGTGACCTACCTCACTCTGACAAAGTAAAAGAAGACATCAGCGCATGTTTTTCATGTCCAGATAATTTTGAAGGCCCTTAACTTATTTCAGAGGATTATTCTACATAAAATACAATAGGTGTATTGAAGCCTGTACTATCAATATTGACACAGCTCGGATACCTACGTTTTCTAACGTAGGTATAACTCCCGCTTAAGGCTTGGTTGTAATCCAATTTAAAAGGCATTGCATCGCACGTGCATCGCATTTCAACATTCAAAAAGCCGACCCCGACTGATTCCTTTCTAAGGGGCATATGTGATTTGCGATATTTTGGAATATGAGTCTTATTCCGTACGTTTTGGTGGTGAGATCAGTTGAAAATGCAACAGATTATATACTCAAGAAGAAAAAAACCCTATGTGCATGCAGTGCCTATTTTCTAACATGGCATTATTGTTGAATGTATTTTTTGGTCCTGCGCCACTTTAATCCTTCGAGAATAAAGCGCATTGCAGTAAGAATCTATTATGAAAAAAACTGCAAATAATAATAATAATATATCTTTATTTCAGAAAGCAATATTCCATAGATTGATTAGTAACAATGTTCCTTAGCACTATGTTAGTAAACAATAACTTAAATAATTTAAATAAATAAAGACATAAAACATACAAAAAATCATATTCTATAAAACTATGGTTTTCAGTACGGGGAACAGAGTGCAACCCCTTTAATTTGCCCAACCCAGTACATAAAGATGGGGCAATCGTATTTGTCTACAATTGTTTTCAGAATGCTGTTGGGACTGCTAAGCAAAGCCTTGGTCACGTCACAAACTCATAAATGCAGTAAAATCGATAAACGAGTTGTTATAGTTGAAAATTTTAATATTTCACGACAAAACAGCCAGATAGCCTATCTGAATGACGCCAAATACCTATTTATCAAAATAACAGAAAGGAGTTTAACCGTTATATTGTAATATGTACTTTAGTGATGTACGCAAATACATACAACACCAGTGTATCACAGTACAGTGACAACTTCTTTATTACGTATGTTATTTAATGTTTATACAACACAAGCTATGTGCACAATCATAAAGAAAAAAGTGAACAATTTTATATTGTTAGAAACGCCTTGTACCTTTTTCTTGTAAATTAACTCTTCTATTTCACACACTCAATTGTTTGATCGTCCGCTACATCCTAATAACCTCTCCCAAGCCAACCCCCACCCACTTTCGTGCGTAAAACTGGAAAACTTGACCCTGAGCGACATTTATAGGTTCTATTTTCATCTTTCGCTACTAATACGCGTGCGTATATTGTTTCTATCATACATGTATCTAATGTTTCCGCATGTATATGGTATTCACCGCAAAGTTGGCCGTCAGTAAAATATCTTACAACATAATAAGCACATTTTATGAACAACTACAAAAGAAACAAAAACGAGTTAACAATTAATTTATAGCGTAGAAAATGAAAAATACTTGTGTTCGAGTATACTTAAAGTTTCTACGATATAAATGAGCAATATTTTTCGACGAATAGTCAAAATGTAGAAAACATTAAGTGGCAAATACAATACATTCGTCCAAAATATCCCTATGTGGAAAACTCGCTATGTGAAGTCAAGCACCACAGCGGGGTTAGCATATCTCGACGCGACTTCGCTTGTCTAAGCTAAGTCGCGTCGAGAGAGTCGTCACCTGTTTCGCTCGCACAGTATTGACAGGACAGTGATAGGTAGTATTTGTCGCGCGACAAAGACAAACAGTTGCGTGCCACAGTTATGCTAGACGTGCTGATCCGCGTCGTTATGTATTTTCTTTCTTGCTTACGTCACGCACCCCGTAGGTGACATTCGGGGATATTTACGTCGCAGTAGCCACAGGGCGCAGTCTTCCGGGCCGTATCGATCCGTCCACGCTCAAGGACAACCTGTGGCGTTGCTGCATTTATATCGGTACCCTTTACATTGACAGGTCTCGCTATCGACTGCGAAAACGATTTGTATGGAGAATTGTATAGTTCTACAGTAACCGCTCGAGGCACTGTACTATTCTCCATACAAATCGTTTAAAACGCTGTCGCCAGCGAATACGGTCACGTTAACTCATGTTAAGCGTACAGAATCTCGTTGTAAGTTCACAGAGGCTCTAGTGTCAGTTTGCTGTTATTTATAAGGGAGACATAAACGCGACGTTTTGCTGCATTGGAAACTTACACTTGAGGCAGAGAGGACAATAGGCATGAACTTTACTGATCCTATTTTTTCTTGGGATGAAATATGTACTATATAAATTACGTTCAGAGTGCTATAAGTCAGAACTGACCCATAATGTTTGACATTCCTACAAAGTGCTGAAAACGACTACTACGCTGATTAAACGAAGTGATTCGAAAATAATTCTGTTTAAATTTGGTATGGAAGATCCTGAATTTTCAGCAAACAGACCTATTAATAATATTGTTTATTGAAAACATAAACAATTATAGCCGTCGGCTGTCGCCATCCATTGTTTGTTTGCAAGCCAAACGCATACTCCAGAACCAAATGGACGTAAGTTAGCAGGAAACTCGTGTCAGTTACGATTTTCTGTTTTCTGAGGGTAGCACAAGCCCAATACATTACGCGTTACACTCAGCACTGCATTATCATCCCTCACTCTTAACAAGCAGTGTGCATCAAAACCATTGATAGGATAATAACGTCGCATCATTCCGAAAGAGCGTATATTTACTCATGGTTCGTGAGACATACGTCGTTTTAGATCGAAGGAGAAGAGGGCTATGTATTGTGAATATTGTGATGAGCGGGCGGGTCACGGAAATCGTGCGCACACGACGAAGTTTAAGACATGGATTGTTTTATTGTAGCGGACAATAACCTGTACTTTCCATGTACTTATTTATGAGTAAAAAAATTGGAGAGAGCTTTCACCTCTTTTTTTTGTAAATGGAAGTGCTTGACCCTAGTTTCGCCAAGACCCAAACTCAATCAGGATCGAACATGGCGTTGCTTCTTTCGGGTTCCGTAGTCAACAATACAGGAACCTTTATAATTTTGCCATGCCCGTTCGTCGGTCGCGGTTGGGACTTTGTTCAGAGACACGTAGCACAAAAATTAAAACTGGACATACATACAATTTCTAATTATTTAAACATGCCAAAAGTGATAGAATTAAATTAAATCTTGAAAAATTACGAGTTTTATGAAAACAGGGATGTTTTTTTTTCTCGTCTGCATCATGACGGGGTTATTGTACAATAATATAGGCATTTCAAAATTATTGTGGGTGTGTGAAAACCATACCTTGTCACCAATCCATTTGTCAAATTACTTAGTAAAAAAAGGGCAAGGCTAGAATGGCCAATTTTTATGAATGTTAATCTGTCATTTGAAGTATAGATACACCTACAAAAATTACTTTAATTTTTCGTCGGCCTTAGGGAGTTAACCTAATAAAATAATATACTCTTATATATTATATTATATCCTAGGCGACGCGTTTAGCGCATTTTGTAGACGCCATTAGGTATTAACCCATAAGTTATGGGCCATAACACATAACACAAGCCTTCTTGAGCTTAATTCGGGACTAGATCGATTTGTGTGAGTTTGTCCGTTATTTATTTTAGTAAGTATATTATGTTTATCAACACCTCACGTAGAAAATAAATACGTTTACCCATCACAACTTATAAATATTCACATATTATCATTCCAATGGTGACAAATAGATGACAAAAATGTTGACATAACCACTGTGTTATTTACACACAGCTCCGGAGCTGACAAAGCAAACGCTACCAAAACCAGACTGTAACCCAACCGTAGGCAAATACCTGGAAGATATTCCTGGAACACCTCTCCAGGGCACAAAGAAAACCAGAATTTAATACTCGTCCTATAAGGTATAAAATTAAGTTTAAACTTGGGAGGTATTCTCCTATTGTCGCGGCAATTTTGTATCACAATGCATAGATGTTATAGTTAACGATATTTAAACTGCTTTCCAAACATCGTATTTTACTCAGTAATATAAATTGAAAACGAACCTTGCAGCGTATTAAATAAAGTTATTATTTCGAAGCATCGCAAAAGTCGGACAATATAGTTTTTGAAATTAGAGTCAATTTTATCGGCGAACCAAAAAGGATTCCCGTGTCAATCGGTTTTATTGGATTCCGTCAAATAAACCGTAAAAGATTTTTTGCTAGATACACCATTAGATTTTATTGTGGAGAAAAAAACACCGGTTTGGAGGTAAATGAACTTATTAGCGAATGGCAATTTAGGATTTTATTGCGGAAAGGAGTTGTTATGGTGTTATTATAATCAGGTGTCGAATCTCAATGGTCATTGGTGATTTTCAAAAAGATCACGACTTCACGATAATATTATAGAAATAACAGACTGATAATGGACAAAAACACATTTACAAATTACTTTACTCTTATTTCCTTATTTAGTTGATTTGAGTGGCGATAAGTGTTATCTTTAGCCACAACATAAAACAGATCAAATGCCATGGTTTGCTTCTTTTTACGAAAAAAATACATACCGTCGAGTTTCTTTCGATTTGATTGTGAAATGCCGGAAGATTAATTCCGACTCGTAAAAGTGTTTTGCGATTTTGTACACGCTAGGCTCCTACAAAGTCTAGCATTTTTAATCATTTCAATTGACCCTTCACTGAAAATCCTTACATGACTACCTAAATAAATCCCTATTCATCGATACACAGAAAATAATACCTCAAAGCAACCGCGTCAGGCGTCGTCCCTCCGATACATCGACAGATCGACAATTCAAAACATAAATAATGATGGACCCTTACAGGTATCAGGTAAAACAAGGATATTTAACATGGACTTTAAAGTAGATACGTTAGCGCTATTTTCGCGTAGCAGTTTAAATGTGAGGTAGATTAGAAAACGTGCTACAATACATGAAAACCATTTTAGGGTGGCAACTATATCGTAAATTGTGTGGTATATCGTAAAGTTAAGGTATAGGGGTATTGGATTTGTGGTGCACTTCAATTCAGGTTGTTTTTCTCTGTGATTTATTACCACCATCATTACTTTTCTTGACTTAGTTATTTTTAGGGTTCCGTACCCAAAGGGACCTTTATTACTAAGACTCCGCTGCCTGTCCGTCTATCTGTCTGTTCTACCATGGAGATAGCAAACGGTAGGCGGTTACCATAGTCTATAGACGCTTGTAACTCCAGTATATTCGTCGAGTGTTGCCGATCTTTTAAAAATCTGTACACTCCTATTTTGAAGAACTGCATACTTGGTTTTGGTTGGTTGGATTAATTATTACTAGTTCACGATGGCACACGTGACTAAACCGACAGCGCGTCAAAATCACACGCTCCTATCTCGCCATCAAAACAATCAAACAAATGTTTATCTACCCGATCGATCACTTTCTTTGCTTTTACGTAGATGAAATATTTACTTGGGCCCTGCATGGTAACGGTTTCAGTTGGGTTGCGTGATTATTAAATTTCAAATAAACAGAAGGAACTAAATTAGTACAAAAATCAAAACACAAAGAAAAATTTAACATTAAAAATAATGAGACAAGTTTCACAAAAAAAATAGGTAGTCCTTGGGTCCAAGGTTTGAAAGTAAAAGTCGTTAGGTTATTTTAACAATACCGAAATGTGAACTGTTTAAAAAATTAGTATGACTGACGATTATTAGTCTTTCAATATATTATGTCTTTCAATTTTGTGCTAAGCACTAGGGACACAAATAGAATACCTATAGCTAAACATATTGCGTAGATGGAACATTAAATTTAGGGCCTTTGCACACGACACGACCGACGTTTTTTAAAGAGTTGACGTCGTTATACTGTTATACGCGCGACGTTAGCGTTTACAAAAGTGTGTGCAAATGTCGTTCGTTGCATAGGTAGGTACGACATTTTTTAGATGCACGTGGTGAGCTCATACAACGTCGTGTGGAAAAGCCCTTACTTCATTTCATGGATCTTGGTAGTGTGTTCAAGTCCATGGTCACTTTGATTGCGTGATTATTTATAGTAAATAAAATGTTTTCGTTATAATTTTAACACCAGTTCATGGTCAGTGTTCCTATATGCGTGTTTAACTTAAATAAACATTTGTATTACTTACCGGGCTGTTTAACTAAGTAAGTAGCCTTAAAAATGGTAATTTACATGCAAATATAATAATTTGAATATAAACTTATAAACATGCATTATTAGCATATTAAAATGTCACCAAAAAGAAATGTGTAACTTATTTTAACCAATAAGTTACGCATTTCTTCTCGGCCAGGTTGCGCATTTAAAGTTTTTTTTTTTATGGTTTGGTCTTTGAATCAATGGTTCAATAAAATTATGCAACATAAAATTTTTCACAAATTTAAAAATCAGTAATTTAAATCCTAAAACCTTCATAACGATATGATGAACATAAAATTTCTGTACCAAGTCATATAACTTCTTAAAAAATCGCCTTTAGTTCGTGACGCAAAATTACTAATTATTCGGTAGGTAATTAATAAGATAACTTAATTATTACATTATCATTAGCTACGGTAACGATATATTGACTGTCGCATTGCAGGTATGGAGTTGGCACGAAAACTATCCTGAAAAACCGGCCAAGTGCGAGTCCCACTGGCGCATGAAGAGTACCGTAACATTTTTTTTTTTCATATTTATTGTTTATTATTATAGTGGCCATAGTAATAGATATTCTATGATGAGATGTAAAGTATGGCTATGACCATTCAACGGTTAGAGCATATAAACGAAGGAAACCCTAAAGTAACACGTTTTTTGTAGTGCCCCCTTTAATTTTTACGTTTTATTTTTATTTTCAGTATTCGTTGTTATAGCGGCCATAGGTATACAGTTTAAAAGATACTAAAGCCTTGTAACAGAAGGACTCACAGACAGGTCCAATTAGTACCATTTGGGTACAGTCCCTAAAAATACCATCCCCTATCCTGATTATAGTACATGTAGATACATCGCATATCAAACAAGTGAAATAAAAGAAGGTATGTCTCGAAACATGTATTTATTTCGGGCATCGAGAAGAAATAAACTGTGCCTTATCTAAGTCATCATTGTTGTATAATCCCTCCTTTTCTCACTCGTGCAATTGTTAATCTCGGCTTGATGGCCGCGGTTTATCGCGCTACCAGAAACGGGACATACGCTGTGGAACTGACGTCAAGAATCTCGTAAAAACAAGTACCGATCGTAATCTAAACACCAGAGAAAAACCGTATTTCATTAGACAAGCAAAGCAACGATCGCTAGAACCACGGTAAAAATAATCAGTATCTTGACTCTCAGTCTCAAGCAGTACTTAGGTACGAAGAAGCCGCGGCTGATATTGTCGACAGTAGTTGGGTACACTGAGTACCTATCCTTACTAACACCGTGGAAACCTAAATAGTTGAAAAAAACCTATACTAAAAAAATATGCTACTTTGAATTCCTCAACCAAAGACGTTAATTCAGAACAGTTTCGTAGTAAAAGAAACAAACAACTGCCCTAACTTAAGTCCGTTCGCGGACCATTGAGAAATCTCGGTCTCTTGTGGATTTTTAAAGAGCAAAACTTATTCCGCAATTTAAAGATCTCTTATTCTCTTATACCGTTCCTACAGACAACTCTTTACTCATTGGAATTTCAGGGAAATATTTGAGCGAGAAAACAACGGTTATCAATGAATACTGACGCGCATTAATACGCTATTTTTTTTGCACCAAGTTGTGATACTGATTATAACCCTACTGCGCTAGAACCATTGAACCTATAACTAATAATAGACTTTCATAGACCGAGACCTATTTCCCATACATTGGTGCATCGTGACAGAACAATACGGTAACAATATACAGGCAAAAACCAACAGAAAAGAGTTAATAGATTATTGTCTGATCGCTTTTTGCTGCATCCGGCCGTGCGTGAAGGAAATTTCAAGTGCTTACTTTTCCAAACTCGTAATCAACGTGCGCATTTGATTGACAATCTCATCTATATTTTAAGCGATGTAAAGTTTACAATACTGTTATGGGAGCGTCAGATACGAGTTTTAGATAATAAGTCTATTCATGGAAGATTTAAACTAGATTCCCATGACTTGAGGAACTTTGCGTGGTGATAATGTTGTTTTTTTCGCCCTAGGAAGTCGTTTACCGTGCTATGATATAGTTTGGGAAGACACGTGTATTAGTTGTAATGAATTATGTAATTTCTTGACATGTTTTTGATACTAAGTGCTAGTACTAATTAGTATAATGGGGAGTTTCAATATTTTTGGACTGAGAATGTACATTCGAAACTTCAAAATTGATCTAGATTCATTTCGCTATCGCTTTGTCTATATAAAAAAAGTTTACTGAGACTATCAACCGTTGTAATTAAAAGACAATGACAACCAGTTTACAAACCATTAATGTTAAACTAACTAAATAAGCATAATCGCAAATTAGATAAACTGGCATGTCCAGTTGATTTATCCACTCGAAGGCAAAAACGGAACACGTTAGTCCACCCGACGAATGCTGTTCCCATTAACGAGTTTTGCATATTTGCCTATCACCCTGTCACCAGTTAACGTACTGCATTACGTGTCCTAATTATATTATGTCACGAAAACCACCGGAGTTTATTGATTTATCACAGAAAAATGTGCGTGATTTATTTACTTCCTCCGAATAAACGGCGGAAAGGTCTTTTTAACGTATATCTTCAGTTTTCAACAGATTTCAAAAATGAGGTGCTTCTCAATTTGGTTGTAAGTATTTTATTTCAATGGGAAATGGAGCGAGCTATGCTCAGAGTTTTCTTGCGGGATCTCATCAAAGTGGCAGGTGGCAGTGTGCAGTGGGAGGGGCACATTGCTCGTAGAACCGATAGCTGCTGGGGCAGAAGGGTTCTTGAGTGGCAACCGCGGAGTGGAAGACGCAGCGTGGGAAGGGCCGCAACAAGGTGGACCGACGACCTGGTTAAGATCGCGAGCACAAATAGGACTAGGGCGGCGCAAGACCGATCGTTGTGGGAGACGTTTGTCCAGCAGTGGACGTCTATAGGCTGATATGATGATGTGATTTTATTTCATATTATATTATAACTAATATGAATTAAAATTTCAGAACTTCGGCATATATAAACCGATTAGGTTGTTTTTGTTTGTTTGAGAGAAGGCATCTCAAGATTGGTCCCATAAAATGTTGGTAAAGATCTGATGATGAGATCCACGAGGAGTCGAAGGAACTCCTCAAACATTATAGGAACATATATATCTTTACCGATTTATGTGTTTATTTATCGTAACTCGTTCCGTTGTTCTAGGGCATATCATCTAATTGTCGGTATTTTAAAAAATTCTTATTTGCGTTCAAAATGCCAATACACTTTTATTGGTTCACACTAAAATGTTACTCCAATGAACTCGTTTTAGCCTCCTAATCGCACGTCGACTCTACCGTACCGTTCCTGAATAACTTAGCATCAATGTGGTGTTAAAAAGATATCAATGCGTTGATGAGAACATACGTTTGAAACTGTCATTAATTGAGGTTACTTTTTGCAACAGCATTTATGTGTATTCATTAGATAGCAATAAAAATCTAAGATCGATACCGACAGTTTGCATTCCGCAGTTTATTTTATGGCATGGCTTCAAACCAATTATTGTTTTTTAATGAAAATCTAGTAGGGGAGAAGTGGCATGAAAGAGCCAGGTTTTGAAAGAGCCACTTGTATTATTTCGGAAGTTTGAGTACAGATTTGGTTGGCAATATTATTTTTAGGTGGCAATACTGATTTTCCGTCACCCACAAACATTTGACAGTTCACCGAAACCAACAGACGCCGGTACATCGAGTCAAAGTTTTGGGAACTCAAAAGTAAGCTTTTTGCTTCATTTTATTTGTTTTTTGGTATTTTATAGTTAACAATTATAGGCAAATGGATTATAGATTCAGTTTGTGCATATATTTGGCCTTGCAGCTTCATAAAAACTTAGCTGCAACCGCTTTGATATTGTCGTTATTTTGAACGTTATATTTGTTTTTGGAACAAGTCGTGAAAGAGCCGGTTGAATGGGCATTGAAAGAGCCGGCTCTTTCATAGTAAAATAACGTAATGCTATAAACTCATATTTTTATATATTATTAAATTATTTGCTTCAAATATTGCATTATGGAGAACGCTGGTCCAAAAAAAAAGAAAAAGACCCGAAAGCTTAATATTAGCAATATTATTTTTAAGATTTTGAGGATTTATTGATGTTGGTTTTAACTTTTGATAGAAGATATTATTTTTTATTAGATTTATTTTAAAGACTGTTATTAATAAAAAATCCGCTTGTATGTTAGGTTATCTAGTAGGTATATGTGACTAATTAATATGTTAAAATTAAAGCGTTTGTAAGGATTACTCAAAATGATTGATAGAATAAAACCTCCTGAAAAATGTTAGTACTAATTACTTAAAAAGTCTGTTTTGTTTGTGTATTTCAGTTTTTTTCATGTCGCCTTTATTGTTGTTTTTGATAATTTTCATAATTACGCGTTGTAATACGAACCGGCTTTTTCAAAACTTGTAGCGGCTCTTTCAATACCGAATAGTGATGAAAGAGCCAAATGACACTTTTTTTTGAAATGCATATCTTATTGATATTTGTATGTTGTTTAAGATTTATTTGTACCAAATTGCATACTCAAATAAATAAAGAATAAATTACAAAAAACAAATTATATTTTTTTTCATTGTAGGTTGTATTTTTTCCTCTGTAAAGAAAACTGGCTCTTTCATGCCACTTCTCCCCTACTTAATAGGTAAAATAAATCGATGTTTGATAGAAGAATGTATATACTTACGTAACACTGACCCTGACGTAATCGAGGTAGTACAAACTAAGTTACAAGTGTCTCCGAGGCCAAGGATCGACAAGACTGTCAGTCAGAGGACATCATAGGTACAAGTACGGAAATGACATTGAGTAATGATGACTCGACGACACACTTGACTTTTTAGCAAGTAAGCATCTAAATTACCTGTTTCGTTTAATTTCGACAAAACATCTTGGTAATTTACAAGTGAAGGACAAAACAATGAAACGATGCATGAAATTTCGATTGTAACGTAAATACCTAATGTAATTTTTTTCTGGATTTTAAGGTAAGGCGGCGGTACTTTCATGATTATTTATAAATAAAAATAAATAACGGACAACCTCACACAAATTGGCTTAATCCCAAATTTAGCTCAAGAAGGCTTGTGTTAGGAGTACCTACTTTACAAATTACAAATATTCTAGTTCCTCTCACAAATATTTACCCCGGCCGGGATTCGAACCCGTGACCGCCGGTTCAGTAGGCAGTTGCTCTACACACCGTACTAAACGCGTCGTCAGGTGATTATCCACACAATTGCTTCGATTTATGAGTTGGACTCTATTAATATAATAAAATTAGTTTCTGTCAAAAAATTCATTTTAGTGACAAGCTTTTACTTATAGCCGACTGTACTTTCCTTTGAATGTCCATAAAATGCTCACTGAGACGATTCTAAAGAGCCCTCCCATCCTAACTCGGTAGGATTGCTTTTTCTATTATAGAGTTCCTATGGCCACCTTCCGGCTCCATCATCAGATTAGCCCCATGGTACCATATTATTGTATTGTCATCAAAGTTAAGTAAGTATGCAAAATTTCGGCTCAATCGGTTGACGATATCTGCTTCAAAATTGAGTTGCAAGATTTCACCCGAACAAACATACTTAGGTAGATACATACATTGCAAGTTAAATAAAAGCTTTTAATAAGAGCGATGACAGGTAGCCGTAGTTACCAAAAGCAATTGAGTGGTTATTGATTAATTTGTTAGAAATAAGATAGCAGTTAACTATTTAGCTTCATATATCAGATTTGACCTCTCCACAGGCCAAACCTGGCTATCCAAAGTTTACTATGTTAATATTTTATTTAAGTATCTAAGTTTGAGTAATTCATTTCTTACCACATTTCCGTGCACAAAGAAAACACCGTCACTAATCCGGAATTAACTTACCTAAAAGCAATAAAATATAACTAATATCTACCGTTATTTGTACATGCGTGCTTTATGAACGCAAATGCGCATAATTTGGACATTAAAAACTATTAAGCCACACGTAAATTAGTAGCAAAAAACATTAATGTGATGTAATTTAATTATACACATAAAAGGTTAATGTTTACATGAAAATTTTGAGCGCGTTTTTGTATTTTACGTGGCCGGTTAGCGACGGTTTGTTAATTGCAGCATGACATTTGCATTTTATTTTTATGAATAATTTGTTATGAATGAGTGTAACGTAAGTAGAATTTATTAATACATATTATAAATACACAAGCGTTTAGCACGTCCATAGTAATCCTTCGATACAGTTTTCTACAGAAAATCATCGATTGATTTCAGATTTTCACTAGAAACTCTGGTTCTAAACCAACGACTTTCATTCGTTCTAAAGTTGTTTTTTTTACCTCAGGCATACTCCGTCATTTAAAAACCGATTTCGAAAAATAATATTTGGTTCGAGAGAAGGTAGAACCATGTTGGTACCATAATATTTTGGTAAAGATCTGATGACGAGATCCGTGAGGAATCGAAGTAAAACCTCAATATTAAATATTAATTATAGGCACAACTATCACAATTTCGGTAGTTTAATAGTAGCAGTTGTTCTCAGAAATGCAATTTCTTCTTGATGAAGTTGTTTTTTATAACTTTATTAATTATATCTTAGGTTTATAGCCTGAAAGGGGATGATGATCTTTCGGGAAGTTTTAAATACCATATATGGTTTACTTTCAGAATGTTAATATTGTTAATGGATTCCAATAGATACTTACAGATGCCTTAGTATCTGTAAGAGATACTTTAGTATCACTAAGTATCGAATGCTCGGACTTCAAAGCGTAATTACCTGGGCGATTATCGGTACTCACACGATATACTATAGTCCTTATAAGGTTTGTTTCACGCGGCACACATTCTCAATTTTATTAAGTTTAATTGGATTCAGAGAAAGTTATTGAGATTCCTGACAATCCTCTACAGAAAACGCAGTTTAAGTTCCAATTCAAGTTAATTTCGGGATTTTCGGAATTTGAAATTCGGGAGTGTTAATTTAACGGCGCAATGCAGGATTTGTACCTATCTATTTGTACATCGCTATTTGTTACTAACATTTACTTTGTCCTCTACCTAACTAATCACGCCGAAGCTGCAGGATGAATTTAAACTAATTTTGGTACAGTGATATCTTGTCATCAAAGAAGGGTAGGTATAAATATGTTTGGTGTAGGTAGTCAAGTCAATTGTCGTAGTAAAGCCTTTAGCTATAACGTTTTAAAAAAAATGTATAAGTGAAAAAATGAGAATAAAAACAAAATGACATAACACGCACCTGCCTAAATGGGTCAGCATGAACGCACCGGTCGGCAAATTGAAATTGCAACAATAAAACCAAGTAGGAGTGGCGGATCGGTGTCAGTCTAGTACTCGCATGGTCACTTGACACTGCAAAATCGCGCCAAATGAGCATTTGGGGTTGAGTTACCTACGTGTGAACTGAACATAGCTCGCAACAAACTGGGCCCTAATTCGATACCTAGTATACCTAGTATATTGCTTCTTCCCCAACCCAGTCGCATTAAGTTTGCACCGCTTCATTAACTTGATCGGGTAGTATCGTGAATAGTCGCTTTATGCAGCGCGAATCGCGAACATCGCGTTTTAATTACAGTTTAAGGCGATATGCCTGAGATTTACCTAAAACATATCGCATAAGTATTTGGCGATATCTTATCGGTAACTTCTCCATGTTACTGCTGAGGCTGAGTGACTACCTTTGGTATCCACAGGTGGTGGAGGGTGGAATGGCCGCCAAATATGATCAGCTCTGAATATGATAACTGAGGAGTCCCCAACCAAACAAAAAAGTATATGGACAGAGTTTGATGGAGAAAACCTAACCTACCTACTTCATCATCTACTGATCTACACCAACAAGAGTTTGACTCTTAAATGTAAGTATGCTGATGAGCCAAACAGAAAAGGACTTTACCGTGATTTGAAGCGTCAGATATTTATACGGCCATACGATACCCGCAGAATATGAGCATTTGGGATTGAGTTACCGTGTGAACTTTAATGAACTGTTCCCGTGAAACTGCTTGAAATGAGGAATAGATGTGTTCGTCGTGTAAAATAGACGCATTATTTAAGCATCTGATTATATTTTTAAAATTATATGCACATTCGTAGCGTGGTGTTAAAAAAAGAAATTCCCACAGGTCTGCTATTTTAAGGCGACTGTGTTACCTGTACCTGAGAGGGAAGACTTTCCTGCCCTTAAAGACGTAACTATGTTACTAGGTAGGTATGTCATAATACGAATCTATACCTAGAATAGCATTGCTATTTTATGCAGTCCACATTTTACCTACTTGCTTTCTGACATTGGATTGGAGTTTACTTATTGACCTTAATAACAAATAGGTTATATGCTGGTAACGACTAGGTGAACTGTTGATCTAATTTAATGTCATACCGTAGGAGGCCTTGTCTAATAGGAAACCGATATAGGGTAACCAAATCGAAAGAAGTAATTATGGAGTACGTGATTACTGATACAGTATCATTAGAGCTATTGATCAACAGCGTCGAACAGCGTGTACCGAATGTAGGGTTGCCATCCGTCCGGGTTGCCCCGGATTTGTCCTAGTTTAGAGGGCGTCCGGGGAGCGTCCAAGCGGGGTTTTATTTGTAGTCCGGGTTTAAGATTTTCACGCACAGTACGTCAAGAGACGTAAATTAGGTCGCTCGTGATACGGAACTACGTTTGTGGACGGCGACTTATATCTTCATGAAACTACCAATCCGTCTAAGTCCAACAAGATTTTAAGATGATGAAAGACTTCCCTTCCGTCCTTGTATGAAGATTGATTTTAAATTTCACTCAGTAAGTACAAAAAAGACATGAATATGTCCGCCCATCCGGGTTCTGAGCTCAAAAATCTGGGGTTTTCACATTTCTTGTCCTGGTACCTAACCAGATTTTAGAGATGAGATGGCTACCCTAACCGAATGGATGTCGCACACATCAAGCAGTTATCAACGGGTAATCACTGATATAATCCGCCGTGACGTCTGATAACAGTCTTCAATTCGCTCAAGCCAATAATTACGCAAGAAAATAAACATTTCGAATGCTTTTGAAACCAAAATGTAAATGTGAAATTTTATCCAATCGAGATGGCACTTTTATCGAAAATGCGTTTCGTTTAACTACGTTTCCAACTAATATTGGTAATATAAAATTGCTAATTTTTATGTAGCCACATTGGCAATATTGTTACTGAACGACCGCTTTATGAAGTTGACCTAACTGTAAGTCGCTGAGCACATTGAAAAGTGCCTTTAAAAGTCCAAAGACGTTTTAAGTGGGAATAAAAATAAGTGGTAGGAGATGTGGAAAGCAAATTCAAAAGTGCCTTTAAACATCCAAAGAAATTTTAAGTGGGAATAAAAATAAATAGCAGAAGATGTGGAAAGTGTCATTGTGACCACATCTATAAAATGTACACGAAAGTATAGGTACTGTACCTATTTACGTATATTTACATGTCTAAGTCATAAGTCACATTTGGATTTTTTTACAGTACTAACAGATAATTATTGAAGTAGTGGAATCACTTTATTATGGCTAAAAATATTAGAATAAAACAGCGAGGTTTATCCGTTTTAGATAGTCATATAAATGAACTAAGATTTTTAATAATATACATAAAGTATAGACTAAAAACACAATTAAAGAAATTTTCCCCTTACTCATTCATTTACATATTTGTGTCGGTAGTAAGCTATTGATGAATGACCACTTCAGCTAATTAAAAGTAAACAATAACACCCTCAACTACTTTAAGATAAACGATCGTTCCAGTTAAGATTACGACACTTACGCTCTTATCGTTTTTATTCATCTACCTATCTTACTAACTTGCCCATTATTATGATCATCTCTTTGAGTCTACCAGTAGCATCAATCGTACTCGTAAGCAATGTTTATATTAGTTATTGAGTAGGCATGTATATTTCGGAAGATACACATAGTAAGACTTAGTTCCAATATTCATCTAGCTTTAATACTAAGTCTAATAGTGATTGAGAGAGCTCCTATGGCACGTACCTCCCGGTTGCACCAGAGTATTAGGATGCACGAAGCCATCCTTATGCAGCAGCACGTGTCTTGGCTCCGTCACCAGATAACACGTATTCCCATCTGCCAAGCACTTTTGGAAGCATCGCGCCGCCTGGTACGCTAGCGCCCAAGCGTGCTCCTCGCTTATCGTCGAATTGAAGGCCCGAAGAATCTGCTGAAGGGAGACACACTCGGCAGCGTCCAGCGCGAACCCCGCGCCCGATGCGGGCACCTTTCGCATCATGGTCCTAGCCGGCACCCATTATTAAAAAATAAAAACACTGCACTCCACGTTTACACTGTTAATTTTCCGATTTACATAAACACCGAACACACTGTCATGCTGAAACGTCACTGTCAGTTAGGGTGGGTGTCGCGATGTAGCGCGCTTGCGCGTGGCTCGGGCGACGGTACGCGTGTATTCGCGGCGGCGGCGCGGCGAGTACTGAGGCGCCGAGGTATCGCGGTATCGGAACTCACTTCCTACTGCCGGGAGCCTGGGACTTAAGGGTTGGTCCTTGATCCATTCTGACCCCTTTTTGAACTCGCTGACAAACCGTCACACCAATGGTTCTAGTAACATCATCATTGGCCTCTTTCTTTTATAAAAGATGATTTAACCTTTTGAGCGCCAAAGACGGGAAATCACGTCGACAGAAAACTGTGCCCCAGGCGCCACGACGTCATTTGCCGCTATGCAATGCCCCATGCCATACTATCTGCTGTCAGCTTAGCTTCTGGGACACAGTTTTCCGCCAACAAGCTGGGCGGTTATGAGGTTAAGCAGCGTCAATAAAAGTCCGGCACTTGCGGAAGCGACTCCATAGGTAGGGCTATCTAGTAACAACTAGCTAGTAAAACCTTAGTAAAACTGACGCAAGGGTTAGGTTTGGTAACATCATTAACCCTACACTACTCGCGATGTTGGCGATGGCGATTGTTTTCCGCAGCGAAGCGCCCCTCCAAACTATAATATTCGCCCAACTTCAGTCACCTTCGTAAGAAGTGTGGGCCGCAATAAAAGTTTAAACCACTTGTAACCTAACGGATTTGCATTTTTCACTCCTTATCCTTTATTTATGAAGTCAGTGGTATCCGGCAGACAGTTTCTTACAGCAAGGCTATTTTCTATCAGTGTGCTGGATAAAATAATCACTTATTTTAAATAAAAAAATCTCTTACCCACTTAGGTAAGGGTCCTCTGATCCTGTAACCTGACGTTTCTCCAGAACAAGAAAAAAAAATATTTTTTTCATACATTCCTAAATTTAGTAATTACTAATAACCAATGAAACAACAATATTCAGTCATACGTTTAATGAAATATAAAACATTACATTAAAGTTAACAATATATTGTAAATTGGAATATTTTGGTACAAATTTCGATAAGTCCATCATATGACCAAAATTCTTACTTAAGTTTATTAATATAAATAACTTGTTCAGAGCTACATCTACATATTTCTATTGGAGACAAAAGTATATTTATAAGCATTTTAAGTAAATAAGGTATCTATTATTCGCTATATACATACAAAGATCTACACGCAAAGGGAATCGAACCCGGTATCTTTGGATTACCGGTCTAAAGTCTTCAACCTCAAGACGTTGCACCCGTTATCCAAAGATACCGGATATATTTTTTTTGCGTGTTGATCTTTCTATCTATACAGCTATAAAAAATGTGGTGTTAATTTACCCACATTTAAAATCATTTCGAAAAACATAATTGTGTTTCTAAATAAAACATAACAAGATATTATTTTATAGAAAAACATCTGCAGTTAATAAACAAATGCATTTAATTTCCTTCTATATGTTTATTTTTATTTTGCCTAGGTAAATATTACTCGTAAAATAAAGAACAATAGAATAACACCGAGCATTCATAATCACAAAGTACAGTCGAGTTAATTTACATCTACACACTTACGAGAACAAAAATATCTGAACACGACTTTATGCTCCTGACAATAGGGTCGTGTTCAGATATTTTTGTTTTCGTAGGTGTGTAGATGTAAATGAACTCGACTGTACGACTTAGGGTCCAACCATAATTAATACGTGGAAATACATATCCAAAATCAACTTTGTCTTCATGTACCAAGATTCGAAATCAAAATACAGTTTTCAATCTCACGACGTCGCATGTCGAGTCGACTACAACTTCGTATCTTATAATTGTGTTTTGGCCCTTAAACTTGACGCAGCGCGAAATACATAAGGAAGTCAGTTTCGAATAGTAAATCTCGTATCTCAGTAGGTATCAATATCATACTAAGATAAGTGGTTTTGGAGAGCAGTTGTTTTATCAATAGATCCTTTAGTGAGCTGTTTGTCATCCATCACTCAACAGGCATAAATCGCTTACAAAATTGAAGGTTTTAAACAAGACAATTTTTATGACATGTCATCTCGTTCATGTCTGTGTGACGACTATACCCCGTGGTTTCCGATGCACGAATGATTTGACACTAGGCCGACAGTGCACCGAAAACCCCGGATGGTGACGACCGATGACAATTTAAGGGTGTCCCTCGCCGCGAGCTTATTACTGTCATATAACCTAGGGAGACCTGTTATTGGTTATACTAACTGTATCTAATCTGTAGATTATTTTTATATGTTACAAAGCTGTTGGTCTTCTAATAAAGAAAAAGAAAAATAAAATAACAAAAAGCATGTAATTTTCATTTTTTTTTGTTACATTACTGACGAGTGCACCTTATCTGCATTGCTCAATGGTTGACTGGTAGAGAACTCCCAAAGCCATTAATTCCGCCTTTTTTAAGATTTGTTTTTCATTTGTGCAATAAAGATTTAAATAAATAAATGTTTGCGGTGAGGAGCACCCTACCATGTGAAATGAACCGTTAAAAACCAACAATACATGATGAAATCGATCTCAAAGATGTAACTTCTCTACGTACAAACGAAGACGCAGTTAACTATACACCAATAGAATTTAACACGCTGTACTAAGGTTTAGATTAGTTTACAAATCGCCTGGTGACAGCCAAAACTCACTAAAACTTCTGTCACTGCTATTCAAAACCTCGGACTCGGGGGAAAAACTATTATTCACTTCAAAAAGTTGGTTGAAATTATCAACATATTTGTCATAATATGAAGAAAAAGAATTTAAAAGGAATAAGGCCTCTTAAGTAGGTATTTGTTACTTAGTGATTTTTGGTTGCCAACAGACAAAATGTACAGTTATCAGTGTCTTCGATAGTGTTATTATTACCAATTCTGTATAATTACCATCGCGCGAGATATATTTCCTTTGTATCATTACCGGTCAATTTCATTAGAATTTGTTTTGGTACCTATTGATCTTAACACACTTCATTAAATTTTCCATTCCAATAGACACATGATTATAGTTATGACACTATGAATGGGTAAATACCAGTCAGTAATTATCTAACAATACACTCATTTCTTAAGATTTAATATTGGTCTACAACACTGCTAATGATTTCAATAATAATGCCTAAATGATGTTTTGATTAAACCTAAATTTCGTATCAAAAAATTTCTTCGATGCGTAAATACTGCTGAAAATGTACCTAAGGGGCCATTATTTCATTATGTAAGGCCAATTTTGGCTATTTTTGACCTTACTTAACCCCCGTGTTTCATCCTCATACTGATAGGAATCGATTTTATAGGTATGTAAAGATTTTAGAAAATCCCGCCCCCAGGGGCGTAATTAATGAACCGCCCCTAAACTCAATTTTAATGTAATAATATAAATAATACAGAGTAACTAAAGGGAAAATTCTTAGGAAGGCCCTTCTTGTATGGCGACGTATCTGTATAGATAATTTGACGTTCTATATAGGTATTAAAAAACTAAATAAGTTACGAATTAATTAATAAGATTGTGGTCTATGAAGTAGCATAAAAATGAGGTTTAAACTGGATAATCTAACATAATATTGCGGTTGTTAATAGCATACCAAAGATATTATTAAAATGATTTCCAGATAAACATTTTATTTGTTTCCCAATAAAACGACAAATTTTAAATGCACGTTCTACTTCTAGATCATCAATCAGACTTAAATTTAAATACGTGTAGGTACAATGATTTAGCTTACTCTCGGAACCCGTACATCGAATCCAACCTCCCATAAGTACTATTTAAATCATCAATTCATTATAAATTTACTTATAATTCATAATATCCAATAATTTATCACATTTACCAAATCTTACGGTACCGACTCATGCCAGCTAGTGTGAGACGCGGGTACATGCTCATTCTGGCGTCAATAGGGATGAGACTGGTGTTAATTCTACAGCATACTGTATTTACATGAGTAAAAATAGGAGAATATGTCATAAAACAAAAAAAAAAATTTTTTTTATATGCGACTTCTAAGGTAAGCATATTTTATGATTAGTTGATTACTTATTGTTTTCATACAAATATTGGTACCCATAAAATATGACGTCACGATTAGATGGCCATTTGTATGGAGCGTTTTTAGCGCTCCGCAGGAGTGTTTAGCTTTGACGGTTATTTCTGACTTTTAGAGCAGTCTAAGTGTAATCCCATATAGACATTTGATCCCAATAAAAAATAGAATCGATTGACATCCTCAAAAAATTTTTTTCATATCTATTCAGTCCAGCAGTCTGATTAGACGAGAGAATAATCGTTTAATCGTCTCGGACTGACAATTCGGACTGGTGAAAGTGATTGAATGACAGTAAACTAACAGTCCAGAATGGATTGAACTGACGCCAGAACGAGCTTGTAACCGATGTCTTACGTCCCAGTCACGACTTTGGCGGCGGCCATACGAGTGAGCGGGACATCGCTCGGACCTGCCGCTCCCACCTATAGCCGCCGTCACTTCTCAATCTTACCGTACCACTGCTCCCGTCCTACTTCTTCTTCAAGCTCCACAGTGGGTCCAGGAAGTTGAGTGGATCCTTCATGTCGCCGCTCTTGAGGCCGGGCGCCTGTTTCATCTCCTCGAAGGACTCGCGCGAGAAGCGGGCGCGAGCGGAGCCGGGCGCGGGAGCGGGAGCGGAAGCGGAAGCGGGCGCGGGCGGCAGCACGGACGCGCCCGTCGGGAATGAGATGGCTTCGCCGTTGAATGAGGTTGTGCCTACGTTCAATGAGGAATGAGTTTATGTTTGCATGCTTTCGACGACAGGGGATTACTATCATATGGATCATCAGAAATGTAGTCGACACGAACAAACGGGCGAAACTAACTTGACGTGACCATAATTTTCCGTCTTTATAAAAAAATATATTAGTTAGTGTGAGATTTACCATAATGCTCTCACAGTAATTTTATTATTTGCAACATTATTAGTTATTCGTTTAGATCTCTTTACAATTTCTCGGTAGTAACCTCGGAGATGCCACGACTTTGAGCGACGGCAACGGTGGGCGTTACGTGTCTCGCTCACTAGTATGGCTACCATTGGATATCTCAACTCAACTCGCCGCGTCGTTGCTCGCGCCAAGTCGTGCCATCTCCGTAAACGTTAAATAAAACTGTTGAAACCCTTTTCAGTGTGCCCTACTCACCAGAACAAAGCACGCCCTGCACGTAGAACAAGGCCGTCCTGTACGCGTCGGCGAGGTACTTGGTGTCCTCCAGCACGTTGGTGCGGTGCTTGTACAGCTGAACACACGCCGCATCTAGCGTGTCTGAACGGAAAATATTACTGATTAATTAAGATTGATTATGATTAGTTAAGTGGCGGGCGGGGCACATTGCTCGTAGAACCGATGGCCGTTGGGGCAGAAAGATGTGACGACCGTGGACCGGAAGACGCAGCGTGGGAAGGTCCCCAACAAGGTGAACCGCCGAACTGGTTAAGATCGCGGGCAGAAATTGGATGAGGGTGGCGCAAGACCGATGTTGTGGAGAAATTTGGGGGAGGCGTGTGTCCAGCAGTGGATGTCTATCGCCGTTATACGTATGATGATGAATGATGATGAATTAAGGTTGGTACGCATCTAGTGTGTCTGAACAAAAAATATGAAAAATTAAGAGGAAATACCACTGCTTATTTTTAAATACAGATCGAGATTTCGTTTTCATTTGTTTCCTCCTCCAAAACTTACAAAATCTTTACCAAATTTTAGGACCATTTCGATTTTTGCGATTATTATAGAATTTGTGTATTAGGCGGCTGTTTTGGCGCAAAAAGCAAAACGTCCCGACATACATAGAACATTTCTTTCCCATTCTGTTAATAATATTTCGTAGATTGGTTCAGTTTTGGAGAAGGAAACAGACTAGAACGAAACGTCTTTTTATATAAGCCGGTTAGTTTCAGTTTGGACCGCATTTGTATGCGAAGCCATAGTTACCAGGTTCAATCCTAACGTAAACTGAATCCTCTTAATAAGGGTTTGGATGCACTAAATCGAATGCAATTTAATTTCGTAGGCAAGCATAAAAAGAGGGCTGTCGTCACCTGACTCACCACCAATACCATTCATGCGCAATTTCAAGATGTTGCTTGAATATTTGTGATATTTTAAATATATCGGGATTTTTCAAAGATCATTATTCAAATCTTATTATAACTTACCGCACAATGCCAGCTGCCCGGCTCGCACTTGACACACCATTGCCGTCAGAAGAGCCAGCAAGGCGCACCGACCGCCTCCCGCCTGACACTGCAGCCACGCCCCGCTCAGTTGATTGCTGAGACGGCCTTCAAAGGTTTGCGATAGGATCTTGTCTACCAAGAGAACGAGGGGAGAGCACACGATCCTGGAAAAAAACTTACATTGTGATGTCTGTATGTGTCAAAGCATGGCAGTAAGCCAATGAAGCATTCGAGTCCATTCAACAAGTGCTTTTTCTTCTTAGTCGGCATCTTCATTGCTGAAGGTCGTGTCTAACGTGAAATATTAATTCGTCACTTGATGCACCATGCTTTTCCACTCGTTTCTATTCTCGGCGATCTTGATGGCCTTAGGTATTGACAGGCCAGTGAGCGTCTTTACAAGATCTGACCAACGAGTAGGCGATCGACCGCGCGGTCTTTTTCCGTCAACCAGTGCTACGATCCCAGAAATTGGCATTCCCACCAAAGGGAATACGCATTTTAATATAGCTTATAATTCGCGCCACATAAATTTACAGCCCTGAAGTGTAGCTACTTGTTTATATTATTTTTTTGTCAGAGGGGGCAAACGAGCAAACGGATCGCCTGATGGAAAGCGATTACCGGCGCCCATAGACACCTGCAACACCAGAGGAGTCACAAGTGCGTTGCCAGCCTTTGTGGAAGTACGCTATTTTCTTGAAGGTTTGAAGGTCGTATCGATCCGGAAATATCGCAAACGACAATTCATTCCAGAATGCAGTTGTGCGAGGCAAGAAATTTCTAAAAAACGCACAGTTTTAGACTGCCAACTATCCAAGTGACATATTAGACGGAGGTAGCCCTCCTGCTGTATTGAGGCCAAATTCAACGATACAAACTTAGGTAGCACGAATATTGACATAAATATTTCCTTACATTTGACCGGCAGCTGACGCGTATCTTCCGCCTGAACTGTAGTAAATACCTACAGCTCGAGGGCACCTGGTTACAAATATTTCGCTTGGCAAATATCTGGTTTCCTGACAATTTTTAAATACGGCCCGTCTAGAGCGAACTACAGCACAGGTCAAGAGCAAATTATTTATTACTAAATTAGGAAAGCTAAGCTGATAAAAAAATAGCAACTGTCGATGGGGTCAACTTTGAAAACAGTGTTCTGAAATATCCTGCTACCATTTGCTTACTACCGCTAGTACTCACTTGGCCGGGAACACATTGATCTGGTAATGGCTTATCTTCTGCACGGCTTTCCCGTGCGTGGCCGTCAGCTTCCTTTCAGTCCAGTGCACGGTGCACGTGACGTCATCGAGCACCACCTTCGTGCCGCCCGGCAGGTCCAGGGACTGACCCATCGCCGTGGGCCAGTAGGATTGGCCTTGCGTCTAAACAAAACAACAACAGCTTGGTAATTTTCGGTCAATGGTACATTACGTAACAAGGGTGGTAAACAAGGAATTACAAACAAGTGTCTATTAGAAGCCCAAAGCCGAAGGCGAGGGCTTTAATGACACGAGTTTGGAATTCCTTTACCACCAGAGTCACGTACGACGGTTTTCATCACACTTTGGAGGAAATAAAACAAAAGTAATAAGTAGTAGTAAATACCAAAATTACTTACCGCCCTAGGGGTAATATACAACTTACCGTCCAGTTTTCTAGAATGTAAACCCTTTTCTTACATGTTTTCTCACAAAAATATATACAAACAAATGGGATAGCAATGAATTAGATACCTCGATTTCGCTTAGCAGGCAAACGACACAAGCGATTTTGTTTTCTAAGACCGCCTTCCAGAAAGTGCTGTAGTGTTGCTCCTCAGGCATCGCAGATATGACCAGGGGAATGCACCATGGGGCCAATTGCTGAGAAAGAAATAAGTTCAAATAAATAGTTCAGGGTTGGGAATTCTTTTGTAGTTTCGTTCTTGACAAAGGGGTCTTAGTAGTACCTAATCGGGAGGACGCCTACCGAAAGTTCGCCACCTGGCCTGGTTCGCAGCACTTCAATCAATAATTGCCTACAACAGACTTTATCTGGTTGGTTCATCGCCTGAATTACCTATTTAAGTGGGGGTTTGTGCCTCGGTCTTCTTTTTAAACAGCACCTTAAATTTTGGCATTGTAAAACGCAACTAAATGTGGGACCTATTCCTTAATCGCACTATACTGTTAGTCGCTAATTGATCCAAATCATATTTTTCTTTATATCCAATTAATTCTAGTTCAAGTACACAGCCCATAGTATGTACGCAGGAACTTGGTGATGGTACCAAGTGCCTGCGTACTATGGGACTGGCCTCTTTAAGAATGAATTGTGCGGCTCATAGTACGTTCTATCACTTACCTTATAGTAAGAAGCATTGATATACGCATCAAGGTCGCCCTTAAGCACCAGTCTCGAGTCATCATACGGCGCCACGGCGGTGACGATGTTGCCATCGCAGTGTTGCATCGCAATTGACTTTGTCCGCGTCATATTTTCTTTACTCTACAAACAAACAATGCTTAGTGCTGCCAGGAAAATAATACGTAATAAAATTATTAATTAAGAATACGGTATTTGGTGACAGCTGAAATCAGCTACTCTTTATGAAATGTCAAAAACGATTTATTAGTATGAATTTTCTATCAAGGTACCGGATCGTGACGTCATAAAAATCAGTAGTCAAAACACGTCTTCTTTTTAGTTTTTGTCTAATTAAAAATATGTAGTATAATGTCCAAAAGTTAGTGGCAGTTTAATTGGTTCCGTATATTTTTGAATGCGTGTTTGGTGGTTTCAATGATACAGTAGCTATAGTCAAATACTGTATTATGTACGATGTTTTAATAAACAGTGAAGATAGAAACTTACCTGTACATCCTGGAAGGTTTTCCATTTAGTGTCCAGTATCGTCAGTCCACCGGGAGCCTTATTTGTCAATGAATCTACTAAGATCTGCAAATTCTTCACTTCCTGCGTGAAACCGTTCAGCAAACTAGGGTCTGAGAATAGGTCCCTTTTCGCTGGTCTTTGAATCACCTCTTCCTTTGGCACTGGTTTGACAACAGGCTCAGCTTTAGGAACTGGTAACGGCTTCTTGATGGCGCTCTCTGATATTTGAGGTACTTTTATTTGAGGCATTAGAGGTGTATGTTCTACGGAGAAATCTATGTCTGATAGGAGATCGAATACTGATGGTTCAGGCTCAGGTTTTGGTGCAACAGTCTCTGTTTTCACTGGTGTCGGTGGTGTTGGTTCTTCTTTGGGGGTTTCTTGCACTGGTTGAACTGGGGGACTCGGAGTAACTGGTTCTGGTTTAACCTCGAAAGTCGGTTGCTGGATTTCTTCCTTAGGCGTAGTTACTGAAAGAAAATGGAATTAAAATAAAAGATATTTTCGATTCAAGTATTTTATTCATCAAGATAATAAGTTATACAATTCATGGCACTGCTACTTACCTTCTTGGTTATTGCTAAATGTGACATTTGTGTTGTATTGGTGCCCGGACTGCATGTAAGTAGACTGATTTACATCGGCGCCATAGTTCGTCGTCGTCGCCTCCTGATTTGGCACCACTACATTCGACTGGTTAGTATTTGTGACATATCCATATGGCGAGTTATAATACACCTGAGCGTCGCTTGGCTGTGGAGATTGTGGCGTTTCTGAAGGGGACTGAACTGTCTGACACCCTCCAGCGCTCGTGTAGACTCCTTGTGGATTCCAGTTCGAAGTTTTAGCCATCGATTGAGATGCATCCATATTTGGTTGAGTTCCGTAGCTGTTATATGAATTCTGTGATCCGTAGCTATAGTCGTAGCCTCCTGTTCCTGGGTTGAAGTTGTAACCTGGGTGATTTTGGTAGTTCTGCGCGTAGGAAACATTCGTCTGATCTTGATAGTAAGTTGAGGTCGGCGTTGGCTCTGGGTTAGGTGGGTTGGGAGTGTACGAAGGCTCGTAGCTTTGGTAACTAGGGTAGTTCAACGCCTGACCAGTGACGTGTGACTTTATTGGCTGGTCGAAAGCGTCTATTTGAGACAGCGCTGGGTTTGACTCATGCGGCATATAAGCAGATTCCAACGAGACTGGCACATTGGTGACTGGGGTTGCAGAATATGAGATAGTGTCTGCGTTGGTGTATATGCCGTATCCTTGAGGTGCGTTCTCGTATCCGCTCGTGATTTGCGAAGCGTACGTTGACACCGCTGAGTTCGGAGGATATGCGTTCTCGTTACTGTACGGATAATTTAAGGAGTTGTAATCGGTAGGTTGCGCAGCGGGGACAGTGTTGGTATTAGCGTTCTGTTCAGCGCTACTATACGTCGCCATGTTGGGGGTGGCCGATTGCGGATAGTTCACGCTATAATAAGTCTGGGAGTAGTCCGATCCATAGCTGACAGGCTGGTACGCATCAGGCTTGGGTCCCGATACTTGCATCTGCGAAAAACTCGCGCTCAAATCCTGACTCCCAGTGTATGACATGGAAGCTTCTGGGATTGTCGCCATATTCTGTGACGTATTATTCTGTGCCGCCATGTTATGTGGCGTCATATTCTGAGCGTACATATCGTAGGGATTGTACTGTACTGGGTTCGCTTGGCTGTTGTTTGGCATGGTTGAACTTGGCACGGTTTGGCTCGCCAAGTTAGGGGTGTTGGCTTGGCTGTAACTGCTCTGTGAGTCTGTGACGACGGTGCCGCTGTCTTGAGAACCGGAGTAGAAAGGATGTGAGTAGCTTTGCGGGTTGGCCATATGGTGGGAGTACTGTGGAGGAGTATACGCGGAGTAGTAGGGATTATCCTCAGGTTTCTCGTAGCCTTTAGGGTAGGAATAGTTAGCGGGTGCGGAGTAGGTTTCAGGCTCGGCTTGGGCGTAAGGCGAGCTGTAGCGGACGTACTGGTTTGGATTCTGCATGTTCTGCAATTGCGGCATTACCACACCGTCGGGTAACTGCATCTGTGTCGGGTCGGTTGCTGGAACAAGGATATTGGTTGTGATACCATAACTTAATTCTATAGGACTGTAAACTTTGATACACAATTTGTCGGCCCTTTGTCAAGAAATTTAGGAAAATGTTTTGGTATATTTCTGCTTACCTTCTGATCCGACGGGAGCTGGTCGCACGGATGTAGGATATATCGATTCCGGATAATATGCTTCTGGCGCCATTGTTTCCGGTTGAGCTACAAACAAAATCCATACTAATATTATTAATGCGAAAGTGTGTCTGTCTGCCTGTTACCTCTTCACGCTTAAACCGCTGAATCGATTTTGATGAAATTTGGCATAGAGATAGTTTAAGATACGAGGAAGGACCTTGTAGGAAATGTAATTATTAGACCAAAAGCACAATTTTATTGCTCTTACATTTGCTTAGGCGCTTTTAATAATCCCTTTTTTATCAAGTTCCACGCGTACGTAGTCGCGGGCAAAAGCTAGTATCATATAAATCTACTTCTTAGCATTGAGTTACCGTCAACGGTCTGAGGATTTAAAAAACATGCGATAAAGACGATTCAAAAGGGGACTGTTTAAAGTATCAGTTTTTTTACATAAAAATTAGTGATTATTTTTACAATGAAGCGAAAAGTTGAAATTTAATGGTTCAGCTTAGGCATGCCGGAAGCAACTAGTTGAAAAATTCAATGGTTGTTGCATCAGGTTCAAGGTTCAGTGTTCCAATAGGTAGGACGCCGTGTTGACCCGGCAAGGCGTTGGAGACGCATGTTCGAACCCTGCCTGAACCATAAAATTTTTCGCTTCATTATAATAATTTGGTTTTTGCTAGCAGACGTTACTGCTTTTATATAAAAAATGCTGCGGTAGAGACAGCCAAGCGCTGCAAGTACGCAGCTCTCTGTGATAACTACGTATTTGCGGCGTTTGCCGTAAAGACCCTAGGACCGTGGGGACCAGAAGCAACTAAGCTTTTCAAAAAGCTGAGTTATTTGCTTATCCAGTCCTCTGGTGATCGTAAGGCTGGCTCGTTCCTCACCCAACACATTGGCATTGCCATCCAGCGAGGTAACGCGGTCAGCCTTATGGGCACCCTACCCAATGGTAGCGACCTAGGGGATATGTACATATAGTTTAGGTCCCAATAGTTTAAATTAGGTTTAATTAGATCAAAAGTTTCTTAAGGTTCAGTTATATACTTATTATTTTATGTTGTTTTTTAGGGTTCCATCCCCAAAGGGTAAAAACGGTACCCTATTACTGAGACTTCGCTGGCTGTCCGTCCGTCCGTCTGTCACCAGGCTGTATCTCAAGAACGGTCATAGCTAGACAGTTGAAATTTTCACAGATGATGTATTTCGGTTGCCGCTATAGCAACAAATACTATTCATGATAAAACAATAATAATTAAGGGGGCTCCCATACAAAAATAGGGCTTTTTGCTTGATATTTCGTTCAACGGGTATTTTCTCATGAACCGTTATAGGTAGACAGTTGAAAGTTTCACAGAATGTATATTTTTGTTACCGTTATAATAACAAATAATAATAAAAAAAAATAAGTAAAAATTAAAGGAGGACCCCACACAAATAACGTGTTTTTTGTTCGCACTCGCACTTGGACGGTTTTTTATGTCTCTCATAAAATAGTAAAAACGGCAGCAGAGAATCGTACTGTAGGTCATGTATACTACTGACCTGGTCCGTGAGGAGTCTTGGGCAGGGTCCGCTTCTTCATGTAGGGCAGGTAGTCCTTCAGCTTGAGGCCGGGCCCCTCGCCGCGGGGCTCCGCGCTGCCGGCCCGCTCCAGCCTCGCCGGCGACGGCGCAGGCGCTGGTGCTGGGAGATAAGCGATACAGACGTAGATGATTATCAAAGTTATTATTAATTATTATTTAAGTGGGGCTCCCATACAACAAACGTGATTATATTGCCGTTTTAGGGTCAAAACGGGACCCTATTACTGAGACTTCGCTGTCCGTCCGTCCGTCCGTCTGTCACCAGGCTGTATGTCAAGAACGGTGATAGCTAGACAGTTGAAATTTTCACAGATGATGTATTTCTATTAATAAATATTTCGGTTTAAAGAAACTTTATTGTCTAAAGAAATTACAGAAATGTCACTTACAAGACAACATATAAATAGTTAACATTGCTAAAATCAATTATTTGTATGATGAACTCGAATATTTGTGCTTGGGTCATGGTTGTTCTATATATTTATCTTTATAAGTACGTATATCGTCGTCTAGTACCCATAACACAAGCCTTCTTGAGCTTATTTTGGGACTAGATCGATTTGTGTGACGTTGTCCGATATTTATTTATTTATTTATTATTGCCGCTATAACAACAAACAATAAATATAAATATTTAAGGGGGGCTCCCATACAACAAACTTGTTATAGATTATGGTACGGAACCCTTCATGCGCGAGTCGGACTCGCACTTGCCCAATTTTTGTATTTGATGGTACGGAATCCTTCGTGTGCATGTCCGACTCGCACTAGGCCGGTTTTAATATTTCCACCTCAACTTCACCGAATATGATGAAGAAAGCATGCTAGAATGAACATTCCGACAAGAAACAATGGTAAAACATTATGCACTATATCTGTAATATTTCTTCTTTAAAATTAAGCGGTAGCAAAATCCACCTATACACAAAATAATTATGCAGGAAACGACTATGACGTTAGAAGATCACCCTGACAGCTCGATGGATCACCAGCTTTTTCATCGTCGTCGTCTTTGTTCTAAACCAACTTCACCACTTGAGTTGAGGTTTACGGTATATAATTGGCTTACTTTTTTTTTTTATTTAAATAAACAGTTTTTTTACACAGTTTTAAATTTTATATTGCCACTTTTACAAACCCGGGAGGTTAATGTAGTAGTGTACTTTTGGAGAGTAACTGCCTCTCCCGCTCATTTTTTTTATGTCAAGTCCCTTGTTTACCATACTTATGCTAACCATGAGCAATATGGCTCTATTTTTAACCACCGACAAAAAGAGGGGTTATAAGTTTAACATGTGTATCTGTGTGTCTGTCTGTGGCATCGTAGTTCCCAAACGGATGGTTCGATTTGAATGCGTTTTTGAAGTGAAACTTCTTATGCGACTTCCAACAAGGTTGCGTTAAACGTTTAACGCTACCGTGGAGAGGGTAGGAAAGCACTGTTGCGTTAAACGTTCAACGCTCCTGGGGAGGGGGAATAGAAAGAGACAGAGCGAGAGTGAAGAAGTTTGTCTTAAAGAAACAATATGAGTTCACTAAAAATCAATTTCTACCCCTTCCTATTTTCATTTCCACATTACGAAGTTTCACTTCTTCCGCGCGGAGGGAATCCACGCACTATTTTTTTATCGAAAACGTTGTCTGTCAAGATGGCTTTTAGCTCTTTATGTTTGATTGGGTCAGAGGTTTTTTAATTTGGAATCTAGGTTATACATATTATGTAGATTGAATCTTTTGTTGAGACATATTCAGCTAATACCCACCTTTGCTTCCTTTAGTATTCTTCGCGAGGAGCGACTCTCTCTCCTCCTCTTGCACCTGGCAGGTCCCTCGCAGCCTGGTGAGGAGCTGGTTCACGTTGTGGCCCAGCTTCTTGTAGAACTCCAGCCCTTTCTGACACTTGCCCAGCAGCTCGCCGTACGTGTCGTACGAGGTTATGAGAGCTGGGAACAATTAGTAAATTATACAAATACTCTCTTTATTGTACACCTCCAACATCAAGGAATATACAACACAACATGAGATACATTCAAATAACAGGCAGAGGTAAACAACAGGCGGTCTTATCCCTAGGGCAGTGTGGCCCGAATTGAAGGCGGCGGCCATAAATATGCTATTTAGGGTTTTACTAATTACCGCCCGTCATTTGTCTAAAGTTTTACGTCATGCCTTGACCAGGAAGTGAGATTTTCTCCCCGTAGGGGAAATAAAGCACAAAAGTCTCCCAATTTTTTATGTAGTGAAGTGCCGTATTTTTTCAGGGGACACGATATTTTTCTTTATGTCATAGGCAGCAGATACTTCATTTCTGCATTAATCTACTATCTGGGTCCTGATGCTCAATGCGATTTTTTTCTTCGAAGTCTAAAAGCCAATGCTATGATTTATGGATATTTTTATACGTCTACAATCTACAATTCTACGTCTCTTGTCATTGAAATGATTACTTCAATGACAAGAGATGTAGACGTATGTTCCTTAGTATGAAATATCCTATAATAATGCACCACATAAGAAAGACTAAGAGTGCTTCTGCGTAAGATAGAAGAATTCTGATGTAAAATAATCCCCAGATTGCCAAATGGCATATGCCTATGGGACAAAACTGATTGATCACGACTTCCCGCAAACTACATACATTCTATCTAAAGATACTTTGATTCGGTTGGGCTGTTACCGCGCACACTGGCCCAAACTAAACTATCGGGTTGGCTGCACCCACACACACCAGACATACAGTCTGGAGACAATCGTACACAATCACGCCCATCAAACTCATTTGTCGGCCGATACCAATTGGGTGCTTTGTGCGTCTTTTGATGTTTTTTTTATTTTTATAACGGCACAACAGAGGCTCCACTTCGCCTGATGGTAAGCATAAAGGGGAGCCCAAGTCGCAATGGCAACTGACGAGAAACCAATGGTGCCAAGTCAGTTGACACTGCCATGCTGGCCCGAGAGATGCTTCTTCACGCTTCGTTTGAAGGGTCCCAAGTTATAAGAAGGAGGAAACACATGAGCCGGCAAGGAGTTCCATATTTTAATAGTTCGGCAGATGAAGGAATCGCCAAACTTCTTGGTGCGTGTGGGAATATTCTCTTCTCTCAATATACCGGGTGGATTGGCACGAGGGTCCTTTGCGGAAATATAGCATCATTTAAGTGATACACAGTCCATTTACAAGTTTAGAAACTTAAACGAAGTAAAAAAAAAAATACAAATTTTGCTCATTTTCAACTGTTGTGATAACCCTATATTGCATCTGCACATCACGGCAAGGTGGCTAGATTAAGGAATCGCCGTCGGGAAAACTCGAGATATTACCTTTATTTATATTCATACTAATAATTATCAGCCCTAATAAACTATCCCCTAGAAACTCTGTAGTCTGAGGGAACGCTTACCGTTTATGATGCCCTCTCGTTTCCTCAGCAGATCGGACAGCATCCGGCGCGACTCCCCGTACGACGCGTACAATGACGTCAATCGGTTGATGATGTTCTCTTGCGCAGCGAGATTAGTTTCTATTATCTTCACCTAAAAATCAACAGCAAAATTAATTTACGACGACGTAAAACTTTCGACAAACCACGTGCGGTAATTCGTAAAGCCCTAGTTCGCATATTTATGACCCTCGCCTTCGGCTCGGGCAACAAACACCTGCGATCTGGGATATTCACGAATCCACCGCCCTAGTTATGTAATGTACTATTAAGAACTCTTTTTACAATGAAATACAATTGTTTCACTATTCGTGAGGGTACTCAGATGCCGCGTTTGGCGCAGTGGTCAAGCGCCTGCCTGCTAAGCCGGCGGTCCGGGGTCCGGATCCCGGCGAGGGCAAATATTTGTGTGATCAACTCGAATATTTTGTGCCTGGCTCATGGATGTTATTTGTATTTATCGTCGTCTAGTGCCCATAACAAGCCTGTGTTATGGGCACTAGACACTGCAGGGCACTAGATGCTGGCCGTGACGTCATCGTTCGCCACAGCCACGCGCAGTGCGCTGACTGCTGTGACCCCCACTATAGCTACACACCTGCGGCTCGTGCTTGGCGAGCTCGGCGGCGAACAGCTGGTCCCGTGGTTCCGTGGCGCGCGCGAGGAGGCTGGCCGTGACGTCATCGTTCGCCACAGCCACGCGCAGTGCGCTGACTGCTGTGACCCCCACTATAGCTACACACCTGCGGCTCGTGCTTGGCGAGCTCGGCGGCGAACAGCTGGTCCCGTGGTTCCGTGGCGCGCGCGAGGAGGCTGGCCGTGACGTCATCGTTCGCCACAGCCACGCGCAGTGCGCTGACTGCTGTGACCCCCACTATAGCTACACACCTGCGGCTCGTGCTTGGCGAGCTCGGCGGCGAACAGCTGGTCCCGTGGTTCCGTGGCGCGCGCGAGGAGGCTGGCCGTGACGTCATCGTTCGCCACAGCCACGCGCAGTGCGCTGACTGCTGTGACCCCCACTATAGCTACACACCTGCGGCTCGTGCTTGGCGAGCTCGGCGGCGAACAGCTGGTCCCGTGGTTCCGTGGCGCGCGCGAGGAGGCTGGCCGTGACGTCATCGTTCGCCACAGCCACGCGCAGTGCGCTGACTGCTGTGACCCCCACTATAGCTACACACCTGCGGCTCGTGCTTGGCGAGCTCGGCGGCGAACAGCTGGTCCCGTGGTTCCGTGGCGCGCGCGAGGAGGCTGGCCGTGACGTCATCGTTCGCCACAGCCACGCGCAGTGCGCTGACTGCTGTGACCCCCACTATAGCTACACACCTGCGGCTCGTGCTTGGCGAGCTCGGCGGCGAACAGCTGGTCCCGTGGTTCCGTGGCGCGCGCGAGGAGGCTGGCCGTGACGTCATCGTTCGCCACAGCCACGCACAGTGCGCTGACTGCTGTGACCCCCACTATAGCTACACACCTGCGGCTCGTGCTTGGCGAGCTCGGCGGCGAACAGCTGGTCCCGTGGTTCCGTGGCGCGCGCGAGGAGGCTGGCCGTGACGTCATCGTTCGCCACAGCCACGCACAGTGCGCTGACTGCTGTGACCCCCACTATAGCTACACACCTGCGGCTCGTGCTTGGCGAGCTCGGCGGCGAACAGCTGGTCCCGTGGTTCCGTGGCGCGCGCGAGGAGGCTGGCCGTGACGTCATCGTTCGCCACAGCCACGCGCAGTGCGCTGACTGCTGTGACCCCCACTATAGCTACACACCTGCGGCTCGTGCTTGGCGAGCTCGGCGGCGAACAGCTGGTCCCGTGGTTCCGTGGCGCGCGCGAGGAGGCTGGCCGTGACGTCATCGTTCGCCACAGCCACGCGCAGTGCGCTGACTGCTGTGACCCCCACTATAGCTACACACCTGCGGCTCGTGCTTGGCGAGCTCGGCGGCGAACAGCTGGTCCCGTGGTTCCGTGGCGCGCGCGAGGAGGCTGGCCGTGACGTCATCGTTCGCCACAGCCACGCACAGTGCGCTGACTGCTGTGACCCCCACTATAGCTACACACCTGCGGCTCGTGCTTGGCGAGCTCGGCGGCGAACAGCTGGTCCCGTGGTTCCGTGGCGCGCGCGAGGAGGCTGGCCGTGACGTCATCGTTCGCCACAGCCACGCACAGTGCGCTGACTGCTGTGACCCCCACTATAGCTACACACCTGCGGCTCGTGCTTGGCGAGCTCGGCGGCGAACAGCTGGTCCCGTGGTTCCGTGGCGCGCGCGAGGAGGCTGGCCGTGACGTCATCGTTCGCCACAGCCACGCGCAGTGCGCTGACTGCTGTGACCCCCACTATAGCTACACACCTGCGGCTCGTGCTTGGCGAGCTCGGCGGCGAACAGCTGGTCCCGTGGTTCCGTGGCGCGCGCGAGGAGGCTGGCCGTGACGTCATCGTTCGCCACAGCCACGCACAGTGCGCTGACTGCTGTGACCCCCACTATAGCTACACACCTGCGGCTCGTGCTTGGCGAGCTCGGCGGCGAACAGCTGGTCCCGTGGTTCCGTGGCGCGCGCGAGGAGGCTGGCCGTGACGTCATCGTTCGCCACAGCCACGCGCAGTGCGCTGACTGCTGTGACCCCCACTATAGCTACACACCTGCGGCTCGTGCTTGGCGAGCTCGGCGGCGAACAGCTGGTCCCGTGGTTCCGTGGCGCGCGCGAGGAGGCTGGCCGTGACGTCATCGTTCGCCACAGCCACGCGCAGTGCGCTGACTGCTGTGACCCCCACTATAGCTACACACCTGCGGCTCGTGCTTGGCGAGCTCGGCGGCGAACAGCTGGTCCCGTGGTTCCGTGGCGCGCGCGAGGAGGCTGGCCGTGACGTCATCGTTCGCCACAGCCACGCGCAGTGCGCTGACTGCTGTGACCCCCACTATAGCTACACACCTGCGGCTCGTGCTTGGCGAGCTCGGCGGCGAACAGCTGGTCCCGTGGTTCCGTGGCGCGCGCGAGGAGGCTGGCCGTGACGTCATCGTTCGCCACAGCCACGCACAGTGCGCTGACTGCTGTGACCCCCACTATAGCTACACACCTGCGGCTCGTGCTTGGCGAGCTCGGCGGCGAACAGCTGGTCCCGTGGTTCCGTGGCGCGCGCGAGGAGGCTGGCCGTGACGTCATCGTTCGCCACAGCCACGCGCAGTGCGCTGACTGCTGTGACCCCCACTATAGCTACACACCTGCGGCTCGTGCTTGGCGAGCTCGGCGGCGAACAGCTGGTCCCGTGGTTCCGTGGCGCGCGCGAGGAGGCTGGCCGTGACGTCATCGTTCGCCACAGCCACGCGCAGTGCGCTGACTAGCGAGTCCCTCTGTGCTTGCATCTCGTGAGCTTTGCCGACCACTCGACGCATCTCTGCCATCGCCTCGCGGTCTAGGCCCTCTGGATATTGATAAATAAAAAATGTTACGGCTAATTTATCAGGGACATTTTTGTGAGGTTTTTTTAAGGTTCCGTACCCAATGGATAAGAAAGGGACTCTATAACGCCTTCGTGCATTGACATTTTGGGGAATTGGGTGTAAGAAATTTATCTGTTGGCAAAGACCTAAGAGTTGATAATCCACCGAATTGACAATTCACGAAGGCGATATCTACTAAACACGCTCCTCTTTTACGACAAACGCTAATGAGGAACAAAACCACAAAATAGTATTGTTTTGCTTAAGTGGATCGTACACGACGCCATCCCAAGGACTATAATAAGCGGAGCGATCTCTAAGTCTGAAACTAGACCCTAACTTCTGATAGAGTATAGCGCTCATAGCAAGGGGTTTTACCACAAAACAGATAGGTACAGAAATCAATCTACACACAAGCGCGCTCGAGCAAACGCACACGTAGACATTGCTCGCGGACACGTCAAGCGGATGGCACTCGCGCTCGCACTGGTCTGAACTGGTCCGAGATATCGTGTCCGTGAGCAAGGTCTATGTGTGCGTTTGCTCGAGCGCGCTTGTATCTAGATTAATTTCTGTACCTATCTGTTTTGTGATTTTACAACCCACGCCATATTGCGGATCTTCAGTGGTAAGGCTGATTTAGACGATGCCAATTTTGAGACGCCTAAATTACGGCGCCTCGAAAAGGCACCGTATAAACACTTTCCGCGCCATTTTTTCGCCGCATGCCAGCGCTGGCGCGGAATAGAACACGGGCCTATTTTTTGGCGCCAGTGACCCCCCTCCGCGTCTCTCGCTGCCACTAATGACTGGTACTGAAAAAAAGCACCGTGTAAACACGACTGGCGGCGAGATTTAGGCGGCTGAACATAGTCATTGTCTAAACGGTCGGAGGTGTGCTGTGCGGTAATCACTGGCGCCGTCATTTAGGCGTCTCAAAATTGGCATCGTCTAAATCAGCCTGTAGGTACTAAATCATTTTACTGGCAACGGCAATTTTTTGATAACTGACGTTGAAAGTCAGTGAATGTCACCGATGTAAACTAAAAGGAAACAAGACTAAATTCCGGTAATTTCAAGTATTTTTTGCATAACAAAGCCAAAACTATCCACAGTGATGAAAGTCAAGTTTTTTCAATAGGATTCAGTATTTATTTCGCAAGAAGCAGAAGGATTGAGCAGCATTCCGGTAAACAATGTTTTGAATTTTGATAATGACAAATCCTTGACTGACGTTTAATAATGCAAACATGACGTATGCACATTATTGCCATATGAAAGCTGTTTGTAACGCCACTATCCCTCGGCCGGACGGACGCTTGCTAAACTCGGATTTCTAATTCAAAACCAAAAAAACTACGACAGATACGTCACTGTCAAAATTGACAACATTTAAATGACATCTGAGTTTGTTTCTTGGCTTGCACCAAATGGACAATGCTAAAAGTACAATACATACCAGATTGTGTACCAAAAATCTCCGATGTTTAAGTTTTTATTATCTCCTCTCGTAATTATGTAATAATAAATATTTCTAGTCATTTTGTTAAAACATAGAGTTAAAGTTACCAATAAATAAATTATCTTAGCGTGTTTAAAAAATAAGAAGAAATTTACTATTGTAAAAATATTTTATATTAGTGGCAACCTTGTGGTAGTTTTTTTGGTCTTGAATTAGAAATCGTAGTATAGGCTACTCGTATAACACTTACCAATATTATCAATAGAGGGTATCCGACTCTGAAGCACATCCAAAGGCACGGCCAGCTGTCTCAAATTAGCGATGTGAAGCGTCATAGCTTTGTGTAGAACTTGGTTGGACTCATTGGTACGCGCGTGCGCCTCTTGGTACTTGTGGAACTCTCTGGAAAGCTCCGTTTGCACTATGGAGGGAGGCCGGGGGCCCATTACCTTCTGGAACTCTTTCTCTTTGAGGGTTTCTTCCTGGAAATTAAATGCAGATGTCGTAACATTGCCATATCAAATTTATGTTGAAAACTATCGAAATCTGTTGTTTATTGTTGCTTCTTCGCATAGAAGTATTTCCCTTCCCTGTTAACTATGGGGACAACGTATACATCGGCATAATCTTTTCATCACTTATTGGAGCGAGACGGAAGAAGTTGGTCTCTTGTTAGGACGAAATCGCTCGTAAATTACCTGTCTTCATTCGTTTTATGTCTGTTTTCTTTCTGTCTCGTGTTGGTGTGTGTCTATCTCATATGTTGAAATCACTACATAATATAAAACAAAGTCGCTTCCTGCTATCCGTCTGTCTGTCTGTCTGTCCCTATGTATGCTTGAATCTTTAAACCTACGCAACGGATTTTGATGCGGTTTTTATTAGATAGAGTGATTCAAGAGGAAGGTTTATATGTATAAGCATAATTTATCAGCATTGCACCCGCGCGAGGCCAGAGCGAGTCGCTAGTTTGTATATAAATTCATAATTTTACTGCTCACGCTGGTATATCACTTACATCCGAACAAAGTCCATATCTTTACCTGAATTAGCGACTTGATCTCTGTGAGCGAGTTCTCGACGTCGCTGATGATCTCAGCGAGATTGTTCATCGAGTCGACCAGGGTCTGTATCACCTCTGTCTTCGCGTTCATGGCCGCGCATCTGTCTACTATTTCTTGAGGGATCCTGTGAAAAACCAGAGGATATTATTTGGAATCGACTAAATCATTTAACCCTAAACGCCGCAAAAAAGAAACCCAGGTTTAACCATAATGCCGTTAAAAATAGTCAAAAAATCTGTTTCAATAAAGAATTATGTATATCTGGCTATAACAACGTGAAATTAAGGGATTTGAAAATCAACAATATTATTTATTGTTTATTCAGTTACACACATTAGTATTGAATGCCTTTCCAATGTCATTTTATGGCCAGAAGTATCCTAATTTGTGGATAATATTAATGCACAAAAAGTTTCACAAGTTAGTCCGCGAGGGCAAAATGGGTAAAATACTGTATTTGATGACAGCTCAAATCAGCTACTCTTTATGGAATGTCAAAAACGAATGAATGAATGAATGATTTATTGCGTGTATGGTAATTCAGGTTTACAATAAGCAGATGTTATTACATAAAACAGTTTCACCGAACCCTACCTTTGCAGGTGTGCACGCTTAAAATTATACAGTATAAAACCATAATAATATTAATAAGATTACAAAATGATTAGTTAACTATTACAAAATGACCTTCATATATTGGAATAACATGTCAAATATAAATAAAATACAATATCAATGTCAATATATTCATACAAATTATAAGTTATAATGTAAGCTCCATATATTCTTTTAAGTTATAAAAGCATTTGTCCGCGATCCAGCACTTAACTACTTGCTTAAATCTATTGCCATTAATTTGTTTGAAACTGTCTGGTAATTTATTATAAATGTCGATACACATTACGTAACAGTTTTTCGAGGTAAGTTTTAGTCTGGTACGAGGCTTGTAAAGTTTATGTGCATATTGTTGCCGATCTGTTCTGTCGATCTGTTAGTATGAAGCTTCTATGAAGATACTGGCTTGCGTTGCATAAATCAGTAGTCTAAACACGTTTTCTTTTTAGTTTTAGTCAAATTAAAAATAGTAAATTGTCCAAAAGTTAGTGGTAGTTTATTTGGTTCCATGTATTTTTGAATAAATGTTTAGTGGTTTCAATTACATTATTAATTTTTACTATAGTCAAATGCCGTATTCTTGTGTAGGTATAGGTATATTCAACAACATACCGACAAACAAGGCTAGACCATGCGCGATTAGAGCGGAGCGTCGATCATAAAATCTGTGACAAAGTTACCGCGCGGCTGTACGGGTAGCATTCACTGATGAAGAACTCCATACGAGTTTGAAACGATTGATATGTCTATAACATTCGATCTCAATCGAAGTTCAAGTCGTACCTATCAAAAAACCTTCCCACGACTCCGAAAACCAAAGGGATTCTAAAGAAGCTACTCTTTATGGCACATAATAACAAGGACAGGGCTTTAATAACCAATTGTCATGAATCAATGTGTTTCTTATGACTGGAATTAACTTTTTTCTATTTCTCTAAACAAAGTTATTTCCGTACATTGTATTATGAAGGCGCATAAGAAAACGCCTTCATGATACGAATTCTTGAAAAAAAAAACAAGTTTCGTGCATAAAGTTCATCGTGTTCTTCAAATTAGTTGACATAAAATAACAAGAGCATTGAACTCATGCCTCGTCACAGATATGTCACGATTATCACGTTATCGGCGCCCAAACAAGCCAAACCACCGGTAAACACGAGTGACTCACTGATCTGTACCCTTACCATGAGTTTACAGTAGGCTGCCTCGAAAAAATAACAAAACATTGTTTGTCTAACATGTCAGCAAAACATGTTAGCAAAACTGCCCGTCCGTTGCAATTTTGTGAACAATGTTTTTGTGATCCAAAACATTGTTCACGCACAAAAGTCAAAATGAATTCCGACGAAGAAGACGTGTTATCTGTGTTGGCAGTGATGGAGTTGGTCCTAAGAAGTGGAAGAAAAAATAGATTTTGTGTCAGGCCTTACTTACAGCAACGCTCCTTTAACATATACCAAGAATTGCAAGTTGAAACTTTTTCGCTGATCAGAGAGCGATTTTGAAGAGCTGTTATCAGAACTGGTTCCATTGCTAGACAGGACACCCGACACAGTACCAACGACGGTCAAACACGAAATGAACGCTGCACCCCCCTCCACAGGCGAACGCGGTGGATGTTTTCCATCCGTCGGGTCAAACATGTTTGAGTGTTTTCGCTAACCAAAACATTTAGGCCACGCCCCTTTTAGAATAACATGTTAGGTGTTAGCGACTACGTAAACGGTTTGTATGGAGAATTGTAGTTCTAACAAGTAACCACTAGGGCGTGGTACTGTTCTCTATACAAATCCTTTACACTGTCGCTAGTAGAGTACGCTCACGTCACAAAACAGATGGGTCACAGACCACCCCCACTAGACGGAGCGTGTAAGGCGGCCCGCGCGCACCAACGATATGGTACGGCAGAACATTAAAGTATCAACACGGCGGCCACCGTTTAGTTGCGTCCATGTTTATGAGGTCTCTCTACACCACTTAACACTACAATTTACCATGTTATTTATTTAATTTCTTTTTTCGTCGAGGTACGCATGGATCATAAACAAGGACGCAACTAAACGGTGGCCGCCGTGTTGATACTTTAATGTTCTGCCGTACCATATCGTTGGTGCGCGCGGGCCGCCTTACATGCTCCGTCTAGTGGGGGTTGAGTCTGTGAGATGGGTAGAGAAATCAATCTACATACAAGCGCGCTCGAGCAAACGCACACATAGACATTGCTCGCGGACACGTCAAGCGGATGGCACTCGCGCTCGCCCTGGTCTGAACTGGTCCGAGATATCGTGTCCGTGAGCAATGTCTATGTGTGCGTTTGCTCGAGCGCGCTTGTATGTAGATTGATCTCTGTACCTATCTGTTTTGTGGTCACCTTAACTCATGGTAGGGGTGCCGATATACTGCGACGTTCAGAGAAGCCTTACTGAAGAGATAGCGCGGAAACTCACTCATGTGACTAACAAATTCGTCGCATGTGAGGATTAAATTTAGCGGTATTCATTACTTTTCATGAAAATTTTTATGTAACAGTTTAGCGTACAATTGACTATTGTTGTTCTGTAGCATTGTAAAAATAAATTATAACGTAAAACTGGCGTGGCGCCCAAAGAACCCAATTCCCACCGGCTTGCCTGTTTTAGCACGTTTGTAAAGCCAAAATATACTCCGGCTTGCCTAGGGATTTATTTGACGCCACGCTACTGTAACGAATGATAAAATTTATTGCAACTGTGCTGAAACAATCATCCGGATTGGCATCATTTGGTGCACTACCTAATTTTATGAATATGATCATAATTTATGATCATAACGCACACCAGGCGCAACACATAACTTTTTTTTTTCTTTCTGGCTTTATACAGTGATGAGCCAATGTCAATATCATAACTTTGACGCGCGAGTCTTTGTCGCGCTAAAATACTACCTGTCACTTTCCTTTCAATACCGTGCGAGCAAGACAGCTTTTTTGTGTGTTGAGAACACATTTCAGCTGTAGTCAAGGACAGCCGGGCATCCGCACATCCGGAATTCGGATATTACGTAAGAATTTGGGCCAAGCTGAAACGGAGGCGCTTCGCTCACTCGGTCGATTACTTTATTCATTTAAACTTTATTCTACAAAGCAAAAGTCGGTACAAATGGCGAACCTAATGCCAGACCATTCTCGTAACTAGTGTATCTTGTTTCGACATTTGCATCGTGTGCATACACGTATTGTTGTACACCCTTCCCGCACCAATAATGTCTCTGTTTGACCTTGTGGTTGACTGGTAGAGAATGCCTCGGCATTAAATCCGCCATTTGTACTTTTACTTTTGTATTTTGTACAAAAAGTGTCCATCAGTCAACCAAACAGGGCATATCAGGCCAAACAGAGTTACTTCTAGTAGGTTACTCTACTCACTTCTGATCGGAGTCCAGCACTTCCAACTGGTCGAGCTGCAACGAGGACATGAACTCGGTCAGCTCCGTGTTCTTGGCCTCCACCTGCCCGACCACCTGTCGGAGCAGCTTGGCCTTCTCCTCGGAGTACACTGAGGACGCCTCGTGAGCGCCCATCGGGATCAGGCGGGAGAATATGTCGGGGCCTGACACCTGTGGATGAAACACGGCAAAAATATAACAAACTAGAAATTAAGCAAAGCAACAGTTGGTATTAATAATACATTTTACAATGCACCTTTAATAACCGTTATTTTCGTGTAACGTTATCTGTCATAACAATATCTTACACGATTTCGTTATAATAAAACGTTATTTGAAACCTTATTTGTAACGATATTCATTATAACGTTATTAAACCAAATACATGTGCTCGAAAAGAGCGTTTTCTAAGCAATCAAACTGTGTGTAAGGTTCTACTTTACCTTGTGCTTTTTACCTATAAATATACTTTTTTTATTATACTATAAATAACTATTTTAAACTGTTATAAAGCTGCAACTCGAAGTTGCCTTCGTGAGTTACTGATCTATAAAGAATTAAATTTCAATCAAATATTTGGGTGCCAATGTTTGATATAACGCTTTTAATTATATACAACGTTACAGACCTGAAAACATTTACATCATACATCTTAAAGCCCGCTGAGGTGCAAGACACAGTCTGTCTACGCAGACAGTATTATAAAACCTCCAAATCTTCCAATACATACCTCCGGATCATTCAGATTCACCGGCAAAGCCTTGACCAGGCACACCGGCTTCATATCCATCAGCAGGTCCTTATCCGGCACCTCCTCGTGGTAGATGAACTCGTTCTCGTTCTTGGCGGCCTTCCTCTTGCCTTCCACCACGTCGTTGGTGAACGTGAGCGCCTCCTTGGTGATCTGGACCGGCTCCACGTATTTGGCCAGCTTCTGGGCTTCGGCTAGCTTGTCCACGGCGAGCTGGTAGAAGGCTACGCGTTCGCCCATCTTCTGTTGTTCTTCGGCGTTCATTCCTAAGGAATTAGAAAGAAAACGATATTGGTCACCCACTATTAATAGGGTAGCCCAAAAGATGGGGTTACTCAGGAAGACCCGAGGTGTACTTCAAGTTATTTGGAAAGAAGGAACCGACTTAATTCAGAAATTAGTAAGGTCTGTGGAGTAAACTGATCCTGGAACTTTTTATGAATTACATTCTCTCTAATAAGCTTATATAAGAAGACTTTATATACGAAATTCTAAAGAAAGTGTATAGTCAATCAAAGTGTATACATCAGTATAAATAAGTATTACTGCAATCACAACTAAAGAATTTGCGAGCATTTTGAGAGCACCCTTTTGGATGAAAACCTATAGAAACGGTATTAATTTTGTGACGTGTGAAAGTAGAACATTCACCTTGGTATAAGCAGACAATGCAGCCAATATAAGCCGCCTTAAACGAGAGGAACCGCTGCCAGAAGTTGTACAGTCTGCTGCCGATGATTTCGTGGACGTTGTCGATGCTGGTGGACGCCCCGAGGTGGGTCAGGCTGTTCCGGTAGAAGAACATCACCTGGGTAGCCACAGCACCTGAGGGAATATAAATGTTGAGACCCACTGAGCACAAGAAGCACAAAATGATGGACTTAAAATTCAATGTGCAATTAATATACTATAGATATAATGTAAATTAAATATGTCCAAATCAATGAATGAATTTTTAGCTATACTGTGACAGGGTCCATGATATTAGAATACATTTCTATGTAAAATAGGGTGATGTACCTTATATAATATATCTTTTGAAAAAAATAATGAATGAATACCTAAATGATATACTATAACCATACTTCTTATCACAAATGATCGAATTATGGCCCATTGCTTTATGACAGCGAAGTAGAATCATCCTTATACATACGTATTTGATGCTTAGTATATTGTTCAAATACATATATGTATTTCACACTTTTGACAGGTGAAATCCAGTTAGTCAAATTTCTTAATAATTAACGTATGTTTATATTTCTTATTTTTATTCCATTGTGACTACTACTATAAATTGCTCAATTTACAAATAAATATTTGAAATGAAGATTCAAATGATCCTAAGTACAACATAATTTCTAATGTGTTTATCGCAATTTATACTGATTTCAATGTGCATAAAATTAATGAATTATCTTTGAAATATAAACAACAAAAAACCAAAAAGTGGAATAATATTTATTAAAATTAATCTTGCCTTTGCCCAGAAGTGGGACACAATTATAGGCTAGGCAAAAAAAACTTACCAATGACACTTGGCTTTCTCGTATCTTGAATACTCTTCTCAAGGATACACTCCTGAGCCTGTGCATAGCATATCTCCTGAAGCAAAATCATCATCTCTGACGAAACATCTATCCCCGTGGGCTGCGGGTATTGTTCCCGCACCAGCTGGAACGCCCAGGCCGCATTTTGGAAGTGAGTGCATGCTGCTTTGAGGCTTTCCGGAGATGTGCGCGGCTCTGAGGCTCCGAGTTGTGTGTGTAGGGCTCCGATATTGTGCAATATGCAGGCCATTTCAAAGCGGATATCTGCTACTGGGCTACTCATGTTGGCGTATAGGTCTTTCCTGAAAGACGGCAGGGGCAATCAGTTTATAATTTAGATTCAGACATATTGTGTTAAATGGAAAAGGTCAGTTTGCTTCTAAGGCATTAACAGTTAAAATATTAAGTTTTTTTTTTACTTATATCTTACTTTATGACAGTATGTTATAAGACTTGAATGTACAGTCAAGGAAATTGAAACACATACCTTTTTCGCTCTTGTCACATTGAGAATAAGGGTCAAAAAGGTACACATATCAGTTTCCTTCACTGTACCTAGTCAATCTGGTTTGTCTTAAAAAAAGATATACTATAACAATAAGAAAGTGAAAATAGATATAATCTGATAACTACAAACTAGGTTAATCATTATCATCACATATGCAAGACTAAATTGTAGTTATATTGGGTATTAAAAAATATTATTTTATGTACTAAATGTAAGAACAGTAGTCATATTATTTATTAAGCCTATAGGATACCCATCTAACATATTTATCTTCTTTATTAGATAATTTTAAACATAGAATAATACATGCCATGGTATATACCATTTTCAATACCATAACATGTTAAGCTACACAAAAAGACTAATGAAATTCTCTAAAAAAAATTGTAAGTCATTGTTCATGTAAACATCTCAACTAAATATCTTCTACATGAAACCGGTACTTACCAAGCAAACGTACAGGCCGCAGGTTGCCCTTTAGCCATCGGGAACCTGCTCTGGATCGCTCTGAGTTGGCAGAAATATCTGTACAGGGCGCTCAAACCCGCTGCGTCTATAGAAGGCCTTACGGCGGACGACCGCAGGCTTTCCAGCTGATGCATCTCATTGCTGTAGCTGTCAGGATCTTCCCTGTACGCATCCGCAATGTACTGAAACGATTAATCATCCGTGAAAACAAAGAAACTTCTCTAGGAAGCACTTATCACTACAATTACTCTCCACTGACCTGCTTGAGTTTCGGTCCAAAGTGAGTTGTCTCCGGACTCACTTTCAATTCAAAACTTAGTAACGGCAACTTTGGAACCGCCTCCATAGTTTTCAGGATCGTTATCAGACTGATTACATAGAAATCACTTTAAAAACAATTTCATCACAAATTAGTTTATAGCTGTCATTTTTTTGTTTGATTGATTTAGTTAGGAGTTTGGAGACAAATTGAATGGTGAATGAAATTGAACGTGACTTCGACTATGAGTTGTCAAGGAACAACATCATATACACAGATACAATTACCTCAGCATAGCATCTACCGTGACATCTAGTGGTTCAAGCCGTTATTTTTAGAGACACATTATAATTACAACATTATTTATTCATTTAAACTTTATTGCACAAAATACAATAGTAGAAATACAAATGGCGGACTTAATGCCAAACGAACGACGAAGGCCAAAGACGATAAATGGTAATAGCTCCTTTTCATTGGCACTGTTATCATTAAATCAGGTAATTTAACAAAAAAATAGGCCATCCCTTTTATTATGTCTAGTAAAGGGCAATTCCATTATTATAGGTATACATTTTTCTAATAATTATTTAAAGATGTAAATAATAATAATGAATTTCGATCTCATTTTATTGCTGACATAACTTCAAAGATGCTATATGATGTGCACTTTATTTTTTCTGTGCATGTTATGCACAATCAGTTACTTGAATAATACTAAAGGTGCGTAGACAGCGCACAAAAAGATGCGACTCGTCGGTATCAAATATTATTTTTACGAAATTGTATGAGATGCAACGCACTTCGCATCACTGAAACTACACAATTTAGCATACAATGTCTTACAAAGAATATTTGAGTGCGTCGCATGGTTACACCCTGTGCGCGCGCACTCTAACAGATGTCGCTGCAGCAGTGAATATTCTACTGCGATGACTTGAGTTCGGATTACATCATTGCATAATCTGTTACATTTCATTCGAAATCAAACATCCATTCAATCATTCACTCAAAATCGCGGAAATCGCCATTGACTGACGCTCTCAATTGAGATTTTCGTATTTTATTCCACTTGCATATATTTCCCTAATGTTTACAACTCTTTTTGCAGAACACTGTTCGTAGAAAACGATCACAATGAAGTTAAAAAAGCCGAAACTGGATTCGGAGGTAAAGTAAAGTACATTCAAAAACGCTGACCCTTGAAAGCCGACAAACCTTGCTTTGACGTAAATAAACATTTTGCTTTTAGGAGGTGCCGGATCCCGTGCCACCACAAGCGGAAATAATTGAAGCTGATCTGTACAAACGTACGTACTTCGGGCCCGATGTCCCTACATTAGAGCTAGAGTGTTGGGAGGAAGAGCTTTCGGAATGCCAATTGAATGCGTATAAAAATGCTGACGATGAATACAAGAGCATACAGACCAAAATTGACGACCTGGTGAAGGATACCGGCGGACAAATTGTGTACAACGGCGATCAGTTCACTGCGTACCAGTTGCTTGGAAAGTGAGTATATTTTACTGTGATTTGTATTAAGATCATAATATAAGCAACTCTAGTAGAGGGAAGCTAGTTTGCCACTGTTTCTCAAACTTCTCCTTATAACAGCTTAATCTTTTGAAGGCCAAGCGATTAAATGATTCATTGATCGATCAAAGAAGTGTTCTAAAATCAACAGGGATTACAAATACTACCGCTTCGTAATTCATTATGAAGTTTTTTGATTGATATTTGGACATCACATGATGGCATTGGCATCTGGGGCACAGCTTTCAGTCATAGTGATTTGCCGTCACTAGCAAAAAAACGACTGGTATATCTTGGAAACAGTTTATGAAGTCACTAATTATGTTATCAACAATTTTGTTTGTTTTTTTTATTATTTATCATTAGAGATCGGACTTATGTGTGTCATTATACACGGTGTCCTGTATTTAATGGACAACCTTCTAACCGATCCAATCCAACCAATGTTTAAGATAATCGTTTTTTTTTTTAATGACTGGCACCTTGTTGTACTGTAATGCCGGACTAGGCCACAGATGAAGAGACTTTATAGCTGTTTTTTTTTTTATATTCTTTCATTGTGGATCCTAACTAGGGTATATTAGAACTTTATAAAGAGTTTATTATAAATATATAATTAAACCCGTTTTTGTCTAAAATTATTAACATGTTTAATTTCTTCTTCTTCGTTACATTCTTTACAGAGTGGTTGTGGCCATTATGTATTTCACCTTTTTATGAGTTCAACTTTTAATTTAATATTATTAGTTTATCTTAAAAAAATGTTGGTTAGAAGGTTTGCCATTGAATACGGGACACCATGTATAATGTGACGCACATTTGTCCGATCTCTGTTTATCATCTAGATTCCTTGTTAACATATTTATTCCAAATGAAGATATTTTCTTGAATTAGACTGATGATGACAATATTTTCCAGACAACCTGTACTAAAGGATCTGGAGAGACAGAGTGCTGAGATCATTCGGTCGAGGTCTCGATCACTCTCCATCTCTAAGGAACCTAGAGCTAGCAAGAGAGGTAACCGACTAATTTCTTTAACAATTTACGCCAACAGGATTGAATAAATGCCACTGGCATAGGAGCACATATTGCTTAGACACATATGGTTTTGTTACCGTTTGTTTGATTTATATTTCAATACCTTAGTTCACACTCGTACTAATTAATTTTAATTAATTACAATTATTTTGCCGATTAAATTTAAACCACAGAGTTGTGCACTAACATCCTAATTGCAACAACTTTTTCCGAAATGTTAGTATGAGTGTGCTCTAAGGTATTTAATTGATGGTCATTTTCACTCATCAGGTCGCCCCAAAAAGAATCGCGAGGAAGACAGAGATTACTCCCCATCCCCCGATCGAGACCTGGAGCCGCGTCATAAGAAGAAGAAGAAGGACAAAGAGAAGGAGAAGGAGAAGGACAAGGAGAACAAGAAAGAAAAAGAAAAAGAGACCACCAAAACCAAGGACAAGACTCTTGCGCCTTCCAGTAAGTGCACTTACATTTTCAAGTGAATTTACCTTTTGAACGCCAAGCGTATGGGCGATCCCGATACTCTGTACGAATAATCCTGGGATTGGAAGCCTTAGTGGTGAAGCAACTCACTGTGCTACTGACACCAGAACAATAAATTAATTAGTGACTCCAAATCACCAGAGATTGAAAAAGTCTTGTTACGTTTCGAATTTTAAAGTTTTTCACCATTGAAATTTGGAATCTGTGTGAAATCATAGCTCCCAAACAGATGGTACGATGTAATCGAAAGCGTTGTCTGTCTGGTTCTTAGCTATGTTTGGTAAAAATAACTGCAGCCATTTCAAAGATATTCAGCTTTGATTGTAACAATCGACAGGGGGTCTCAGCCAATATTTATTGTTGTTATGTTCAGGTTTAGTAGCATTTTTATTGATGACCAGCTATTAGTATCAGGGGATTTAGAATTTTAAGTAATTTTACTATCTAGATGTGCACAGCGTGGTCACCAATGTCCGTCCGTCGGAAGCCACAGCCATTGGTGGTCTGCTCACGGGCAGCGCCACGAAGACAACTGCTATTGTGGACCTCACCAAGGATGACGGCAACAAGAACGTTGCCGACTCCAGGGAGGTGTCCTTCAATAAACTGCAAGGTGAGATATTTCTGATCTGATTTGTAGAAAATTTAATATATTCAAAATAATGTCAGTAGGAATATACAATGTTCAAGGGTGGTATACTCACTGAATTACTTGTACGAACGTGGATTTGATAAAATAAGTTTTGTGACTTTATTAAGATTTATTTATAAGATGGAGCCTTCGCTAAAAATTACCCAGTTTGATCAATAGTGTTGTAAAAGAGATTTAGAGAATTTTCTCCGGAGGCTGGCCATGGCCTTGTTTTTATGGTCAACTAGCGACCCGCCCCGCCTTCGCAGGGGCAATGCTTATAAATTATGCATATATTATACATATAAACCTTCCTCTTGAATCACTCTATCTATAAAAAAAACCGCATCAAAATCTCCGTTGCGTAGTTTTAAAGATTTATGCATTCATAGGGACAGACAGACAGCAGGAAGCCACTTTGTTTTATACTATGTAGTGAAGAAAGATGCCATGAATACTACTGAAAGAAAACGCTAGGTTTTTGTGCAATATGTGGTATTCTTTATTCCTTTTATTTCATAAAGTTCAGGAGTTACTTTGATCCGCGGGGTAACATTAGTCACTAGTGTTTTATCTATAGGAAGCTTGTTTCTGAACGCGCTTATAAAATTTCTTAGTCAGAGTAGGCAACCTCGACAGAAACACATTAGATATGCTTTTAAAGATAGACGTAATCATGCTTAAAAACCGATGATCAACGTTAGCGATGTTACGAGTCCATTATTTTTGAACTCGGATGATTCGAATAAATTTGGAAGCAAACTCGAATCGGAACTCGAGTTGACTCGACTCGCATTAACCGAACCGGTTGGCTCCGGTTTTCGTTCGCGGTTTTGACCGATCCACGAGTTTGCAAGTCCCGCTAGAGTATTAGAGTCGGCGAGTTGATTCGAGTTGCAAAGAAACCTGATTCGAATCGACTCGATCAGAGTCTTCGAGTTATTCGAATCAGGCAACTCGACTTGCCCATCGCTAATCAACGTTGCCCCGTGGATCAAAATAATCCATGTCCATGGTATGACATTTGATGTCCCCAGGCAAGACGTTCCCGTCGCTGGTGGTGGTGGCGCGGCCGTACCTGCGCGCGAAAGACGCGCAGCCGCCGGCGGACCGGTCGGCGCTCGACAGCAAGGTCAAGTCCGTGCTCATGCACACGCCCATGAAGTTCACCGAGTGGCTCATCCAGCAGGGCCTGGTGCGCTCCGAGCAGTGGTGCGTCATCCATCAGGGCAACAAGCTTAAATTGGGTAAGAAGTATTCCACATGTGTTGTCTCCTTCCTACAGTGAAGAGTCTCATCGGATAGGAAGGTCGCGCAGCCGCCGGCGGACCGGTCGGCGCTCGACAGCAAGGTCAAGTCCGTGCTCATGCACACGCCCATGAAGTTCACCGAGTGGCTCATCCAGCAGGGCCTGGTGCGCTCCGAGCAGTGGTGCGTCATCCATCAGGGCAACAAGCTTAAATTGGGTAAGAAGTGTTCCACATGTGTTGTCTCCTTCCTATAGTGAAGTCTCATCGGATAGAAAGGACGACGCGTTTGGCACAGATTGTAGACACCTGCTTATTGAACCGGCGGTCGCGGTCGGCGGCCGGGGCAAATATTTGTGTGATGAACTCGAATATTTGAACTTGGGTCATGGTTGTTCTATGTATTTAAGTATATATTTATGTATAAGTACGTATATCGTCTTCTAGTACCCATAACAAGCCTTCTTGAGCTTAATTCTTGATATCGCCATCTGTTACACTTTGGTTATCTTGTCGGAGTATTCTTGTCAAATAGCATGTTTGAGGTTTGCAACTTTAGGCTCAAAGTCTATATTGTATATGCGCCCACTTTATAAGCAAATTATAAGTAAATCCGGGTTCCTAGATTCAATTCGCGGCAAGGGCAAATATTTGTGCCATGAACTCGACTACATTTAACCCATTAGCACAAAGATCAAAGCTCCTTTCTTGTTCTGGTTGGTATAAGTATGTACGTATACCTTCATCTAGTGCCCATAACACAAGCCTTGAAATAAACAATTTCCTTCCACACGACGTGCTCAAAAGCCATACTCAGGCTGCATGAAACCATAAGCATTGCAGTCTTAAGGCCCCCATACATGGGAAGGCAAAACTGATCAGGCCGATGTGATTGAATCGCTTCAGTCCATCTGGCCGCCGTAAAGCGTGGTGACCTTAAGGCCGTTCCATTCATACACGGTACGGATTTAAGTCCGATCAGATGGAACTGAAGGTAAACCTGGTCATGTATAGCCTTTATACCACTTGTCGTTCCCAGGAATGTACTCGGACGTGTCCAAGTTCCCGTTCTCCGGCGGCTACGTGTGGATCTCCGAGTGCTGCCCCACCCGCTTCGTGTCCGTGTTCTGCAGTTCCATATTCGAGGGAGCCACCTTCCCTCCCAGCGTGCTTCTGAAGCTGGTGTACCACTGGGCCTGCCAGACCAATGTGCAGAATGTCGTGCAGTGGGTGAAGGTCGACAACCTCTATGTCAAGGTAAGAGCTTCTATTTTCAACTAGCGACCCGCCCCGGCTTCGCACGGGTGCAATGCTGATAAATTATGCATATAAACCTTCCTCTTGAATCACTCTATCCATTAAACAAAACCGCATCAAAATCCGTTGCGTAGTTTAAAAGATTTAAGCATACAAAGGGACAGAGAAAGCGACTTTGTTTTATACTATGTAGTGATTTATGATATTACACAAGAGGAGTGATAAAAGATCTTGTTTAACTTGTGATTGTATTAAGTCGTCAAACAAAGCCTTACTTATTTTTATGCATAATATTAATGTAATTGCAAAAGTATGTTTTAGCTTTCTTTCATGAAGGTGCAATGCATTGGAGTAACATTTGTATTTACATAAAAATAGCGTTCGGATGGCAGAGTGGAATATGCTACTCTTATCCCGAAAAATTACACACATAGGGTAAACTACCGTATTGTCAACATCACCCCAACGATGGGCATCTTCTTTATGGCACTAGTGGCGACAATACTACATTAATAGGCTATTTGACACATTTTTGAAATGTATTTGAAATGGTAAATATTTATGTTATTAGCACAAAAAAATGTATTGTATTTTTTATTGAGCTCTAAAGCTATTAATAGAAAATAGAAATTTCATGAACAAACAAATACGTTGTCCGCTATGTTTGTCTTTAGCTTATCTGTGGCAGGCGATCCTGTAAATAAAGACCAGTAATAAAGTTATCTATGATGCGAATGACGTTTTTAGTCTTTCAAAATACAGAATAAATATAATTTGTTCGTCCATCTTCAGCTTTTATGAACTGAAAAATATATATTTAGGTTTCCTATGTTCAATACTATACGAAATAAACATTATTTGAATACAATTTAACATGAGTTAACTAGCCTATTGATGCTAATGACTAGTATTTTCGAGTGCTGTTTGGGTATTCTCTCTGCATGTGTAACGTTGTGTTTCGTACCAGGGTCTGTTCACGTGGCTGCGCGCGATCTGCACGTCTGCCATCCACCAGCACATGAGCCTGCTGGGCGGCGCCGGCAAGAAGGTGGAGGTGGGGGTGATCTCGCTCGGCACCACCAGCCACGACGGCACGCAGCGCCAGGTCAAGGTCGAGGTGCTGGGAGTGCTGGACCCTGCTGAGAAGCTGGTGAGTCTTCCACCAGCACATGAGCCTGCTGGGCGGCGCCGGCAAGAAGGTGGAGGTGGGCGTGATCTCGCTCGGCACCACCAGCCACGACGGCACGCAGCGCCAGGTCAAGGTCGAGGTGCTGGGAGTGCTGGACCCTGCTGAGAAGCTGGTGAGTCTTCCACCAGCACATGAGCCTGCTGGGCGGCGCCGGCAAGAAGGTGGAGGTGGGGGTGATCTCGCTCGGCACCACCAGCCACGACGGCACGCAGCGCCAGGTCAAGGTCGAGGTGCTGGGAGTGCTGGACCCTGCTGAGAAGCTGGTGAGTCTTCCACCAGCACATGAGCCTGCTGGGCGGCGCCGGCAAGAAGGTGGAGGTGGGGGTGATCTCGCTCGGCACCACCAGCCACGACGGCACGCAGCGCCAGGTCAAGGTCGAGGTGCTGGGAGTGCTGGACCCTGCTGAGAAGCTGGTGAGTCTTCCACCAGCACATGAGCCTGCTGGGCGGCGCCGGCAAGAAGGTGGAGGTGGGGGTGATCTCGCTCGGCACCACCAGCCACGACGGCACGCAGCGCCAGGTCAAGGTCGAGGTGCTGGGAGTACTGGACCCTGCTGAGAAGCTGGTGAGTCTTCCACCAGCACATGAGCCTGCTGGGCGGCGCCGGCAAGAAGGTGGAGGTGGGGGTGATCTCGCTCGGCACCACCAGCCACGACGGCACGCAGCGCCAGGTCAAGGTCGAGGTGCTGGGAGTGCTGGACCCTGCTGAGAAGCTGGTGAGTCTTCCACCAGCACATGAGCCTGCTGGGCGGCGCCGGCAAGAAGGTGGAGGTGGGGGTGATCTCGCTCGGCACCACCAGCCACGACGGCACGCAGCGCCAGGTCAAGGTCGAGGTGCTGGGAGTACTGGACCCTGCTGAGAAGCTGGTGAGTCTTCCACCAGCACATGAGCCTGCTGGGCGGCGCCGGCAAGAAGGTGGAGGTGGGGGTGATCTCGCTCGGCACCACCAGCCACGACGGCACGCAGCGCCAGGTCAAGGTCGAGGTGCTGGGAGTGCTGGACCCTGCTGAGAAGCTGGTGAGTCTTCCACCAGCACATGAGCCTGCTGGGCGGCGCCGGCAAGAAGGTGGAGGTGGGGGTGATCTCGCTCGGCACCACCAGCCACGACGGCACGCAGCGCCAGGTCAAGGTCGAGGTGCTGGGAGTACTGGACCCTGCTGAGAAGCTGGTGAGTCTTCAAAGTTATGTAAAGATGTTGCCTTAATTTTTCGAGTATAAATATCAGTTCGTACTGTTATTTTAATTTAAAAGGTATAAAATCCATTTTGTTAATTGTCAATGTCTCCTTATCAATCATATTTTGTCAAGTAGAATGTCCGAGTCTGTACAATTTTTATTAAAGCAATAACGTCGGCTAGCGTAAACTAAATGTTTACGCTAGGAGAAACATTTGAGAAACCCGCTCTATGCATTTTTTTTTTTTAAATTTTGCGCTTCTATTTGTACTTTTAGTCTGTAGTTGATATTAATGCACAATAAGTTATTATTCAATAATTATCTTATCTTACAATGGCGCTATTCAATTATGACATCCCTGTTTGTACTCAATGCAGATAGATGATGTATGCAGCCGTGACTGATGCATTGGCTATATATATATATATGTGAACTACCATACCATAACATACCTTGAAAATGAAATGTATATAATGTGTGTTTCACACAATATTTGTGGTTATGAATGCAGCGGTGAAATAAAAACCGAATGAGTTGCTCTGAAAAGAGATTAATTTATTATTTACATACACTTAGAACATTTCACCTCACCTATGTTTATACAACTTAACTAAATAAGATATCTTACCTGAAAAGAGAAACAACATTAAAGCTATTATTCCACCAATAACTTTACTTCGTACAATATTATTAAAACTCAATAACTTTTGTAATTTCTTATATCTTCGATGATTACTTGCACTTATTCTGACAATTGGCGCCTAACCTCCGATCTGTCATCTGTCATCTGTCAATGACCGCCACAGATAGTTCCAACCAAAATTAAGACATGAGTTTATGTGCAGCAACTATGAATATGAATGAAGTGGACTGGACTTCATTTACATCTTCCCCCCAGATTATGTTTAAATATCCCATATTTAAATCACAACCATCAAGACCGTTCCATTAGTGGGACAAGTTTGGTTACATGGAATAAATTAGATTCTGATTTTTTATGTCTATCCTGTATATTGAGTTCGATAATTTTTGGAGGACTCTGTATGGACCAATTTTCAATTCATGCAATTTTTTTCTATTTAAGCGGTTACCGTTTTCTACGTATACTGAGTCTCCTACATTTATTTTGCATTCTTTCCTATTTTTATCAAAAAGTTTTTTGTTATAATTGTGTGATTTTATAGTGTTTTCTAACGCGATTTTCCTATCCTGTAATAACTCATTATATGTTTTTTCTTGTTTTAATTCATGCGGCAGAATGTCTACCGATTTCCCTTCCAACAAATATTTAGGAGAAAATCCTGTTACCGTGTGTTCGGTTTCGTTATACCTCTGGGTACATTCGTGAGCAATAGTCGTCCAGGCTAATTTTTCTTTCCTCTCGTTTATTCTACATCTTATTTTATTAACCAATGTTTGATTCAACCTTTCATTTAAACCGTTCGAAAATGGCGCATTTACTGCTGTGAATATAATTGGTACATTTTCTTTATCTAAGAAGTTTTTAAATTCTCTTGAATTTATACCCGGATACTGATCTGACAAAATCATACCAATCCTATTCCCTTGGTTCACCTTTTTTATAAGCTTTATAAAGTCACCAGAACCTTGAGTTCTAGAAGTCATAATATAGGCATACCTAGTAAAGTGATCTACAAGTAAGTGTAGGTATGTTTTCGTAGAACGTGAACCACCAAATCCACCAATAGTGTCTATAGACACAATTTCAAAGGGACTCGTTGCAGGTCCCAAGTGTGACATCAACCCAAACTTGTATTTCCCTCGAGATTTATTTTTTATACAGATTTCGCAACTGTCACAGATCTTTTTAATATTACTTGTTAAATTTGTCGCGATGTAAAATGGTTTGATTTTCCTTTCTATTTGCTGTGATCCTGTGACAGTAATAATCGTGTACATTTTTTATAATTTTCTTGCTCAATTCTTCAGTTATTACAATTTTTTCTCTTTTACCTATTTTCTTATAGTATAGTGTGTCTTTTAGCATTAATTTATTTTTATTTTGTATTATATGTTTATTATTATTCTGATCGTTTTGAATATCTTTTAAGTTAATAAAGTTTACACTTTTAGAATGTTCGTCTTGATTATCACTCGGTTCCAAAACAGGATTCCTACTCAGACAATCTGCCTCCAAATTGTATTTTCCCGGAGAATATATGACTTCAAAGTTAAACTGAGATAAGTAGTATGCAAGGTCTCCTAATTCTTCATCCGTTCGAGCTTTGATATTCATTTTTTCTAAGGGTTTATGATCAGAAAAAACTGTAAACCTTTTCCCCATGAGCCAATGTTGCCAGTATTTTACGGCTTCCTTTATCGCTAAACATTCGAGAAAAATGGCTTTTTTCTTTTTTTGAGCATTATTTAATTTTCTCGAGAAGTATGCGCAAGGTTTTTCTTCCCCATTACATTGCGTTTGCTTCAATATCGCGCCTATGCCTTGTATACTTGCGTCCGTATAAATGCGTATTGGTAGATTCGGATCGAATATTGCTAAAATCGGTTTGGAACACAACATTTTTTTTATACTATCAAATGATTCTTGACATTTTTCAGTCCAACTAAATGTTTGTCCTTTACGTAATAAGTTATGCAAAGGGTCCAATATTATTGAAATATTTGGTACATATTTTCCATAAAAATTGATTTTACCTAGGAATTGAAGAACATTTTTTTGTGTTTTTGGTAAAGGAAAGTTTTTTATAGCAATTAAGTTATCGTTTATCGGAGTAACAGTATTATTTTTTATTATGTGACCCAAATATCTCACTGAGTCCTGAGCAAAGCTACATTTCGAAAATTTCAGTCTGAAACCTTCCTTTGATATTGCTTCCAATAACAGTGTCAAGTGTTTAATATGATCTGTGAATGTTTCAGAAAATACTAAGATGTCATCTATATAATTCACTGTAAAGTCTGATAATCCATTTTTCCGTATGATACTACTTAATATTCTTTGAAATATTGCAGGCGAGGTTTTTAAACCAAACGGTAAACACGTCCATTGAAAGTGACCCTCCTGCGTAACGAACGCTACCTTCTGCCTGTCTTCAATCTTTAGTGGGATCGACCAAAACGCCGAGTTAATATCCAGTGTGGAGAAAAACCGACAATTTCTCGCTTTAACCATCAAATCCTCAACTAGTGGAAACGGCTGTGACTGAGGGACTACAATCTTATTCAAGTCACGAAAATCTACGCACAATCTCGATTTTTTCCCTTCCTCTTTCTTATATGCTAATGTTACAGGGGCTGCGAAAGGACTATAAGACTCTTCAATCAAGTTTTTTTTTAATAACATTGATATCTGTTGCTCTATTTCTTTTCTGTCCTCATTAGTGCACCTATATGGCCTTTTGCTACAATATCTATCTACTAACAAATCCACGTGGGCCTCATAGTCCTCCACAGTGCCTATATCATATTTGTCCCTCGCATAAAGTGACGCATATTTACAAATCAGTTCATTTATTTCTGACCGTTGTTGTAGGTCCAAATGGTCCACTGAAACCTTGAAGTTTTCAACCTCTATGTGTTCATTAAAATTTACTGAACATTCATTTTTTGTTTCCTTCTCAGTTTCCTTCAAAATACCCTCATCCTTATTTTCACAATAATCATTTTTCCATTCAAATTTGCTACCTGTGAAGCCATGAATTATTTCAGCATTTTTTAAATCCAAGTCTTGTTTACAAATGTTCTCTTTAAGAATGGGAATATTTTGTGTAATTACTAATTTTTCATTCTGCACTAAATGAAACTTTTCAATGCAATCCAATCCAATTAAGAAATCGTAATCAAAAGTTTCTTCGTCTATAACGAAAACACTGACATCTTTTTCCATCTCAAATATTTTTATTTTTAAAGTTACCATTCCTACCGATTTCTTTACGCCATTAATCGTTTTTAAGCCTGCTTTTTTAATACCATTATTACTAGAGCTATTTTTCAAGGATAATAATCTTGCGTTTATCAAAGATACATTAGATCCTGAATCATAAACTCCTAACACGCTTAAGGTATCATTTATTAACAATTTAATTTTGATCAATGGCGGAATCGCTAGTTTTTTGGGTCCATTTCATTTAATTCAGTCTCCAACTCAGAATTATTAACACTCCTTATTTGGTCTCGCTTAAATTTATCAGTACTTTTGTTTTTAAACCAACATTGGGGCTCGGGATGGAACCGTTTCCCTTTATTTTCCCTCTCACAAATCCTACACGGTTGATCTCTAACACTTTTTTCTTTATTCTTATTTTCTAAACTTACTGTCTTTTTTTCCCAATTTTTCCATTCCACCAAATATTCTAAGCCCCTAATATTACTATATAAATCCTCCGTGTTTTTCAAAGTATTTCTATCAATTTTATCAGCAATATAGTTTGGCAAACCCGTAGCGATGAGATCTATGAGAGTTGATTTATCCATGTTTTTATTTATCTCTAATAAAAGTCTTTCTTTTTTTAAAGCGTATTCTAAAAGAGAGCCCTGCCTGTATTTATATAAAATTCCATACCTGACTGGTGACCAACTTTTGTCTGCAAAAGTATCGCAAAAGCTATTTCTCCACAAGGACCATTTTGACTCAACGGTATGCTTTATAAGCATGGTACTATACCAGTCCAGACACGATTCATCTATAAATAACCTAAGAGCTTCAATCCGTTTTGTTTCCTCTTCAATTCCTAGACGGGTACATTCCGCTTCAAAGGTCATTATCCACTGCGATACATTTGACGTCTTCCTTGTGAATTTTTCAATAACAAAATTCTCTTTCAGGCTCTTCATGCTCTGTATTTTAGATTTATCACTCTTTATTTCAGCAAAGTTTTCCAGGATTCTTGATAATGCTTCTTCAGAAATTCCAGCCGCTGAAGTCTGGGCCGGAGTCTTCGCTGTAGTTTCTTCCAGTAAATAGCCTTTGAACTGCATATTTCCATCTTCATCTATATAAGTACTGCTTATACCTGGTGTTACTGAGATCCACACTTGCCTTTTGTCATGTCTTTTTAGTAGTGTATTCTTTACCCGTTGATAAGCTTGTGTTGTAATTATTGTGTCATGCAGTTTCACGGGTTGGTATTGTTCCGGGATCATAAAAACATTTTTATCAACATCCGTAATCGAGGTCACACAGATGATACTGGTCTTCGGATCTTCAGTACTTGCTTTCACCACAAATTCAAATCTCAATTTTTCCATCTTCGTTGTGTACTTAATAGCAGGAAATGTTGTTTTATAATGTGTGTTTCACACAATATTTGTGGTTATGAATGCAGCGGTGAAATAAAAACCGAATGAGTTGCTCTGAAAAGAGATTAATTTATTATTTACATACACTTAGAACATTTCACCTCACCTATGTTTATACAACTTAACTAAATAAGATATCTTACCTGAAAAGAGAAACAACATTAAAGCTATTATTCCACCAATAACTTTACTTCGTACAATATTATTAAAACTCAATAACTTTTGTAATTTCTTATATCTTCGATGATTACTTGCACTTATTCTGACAATTGGCGCCTAACCTCCGATCTGTCATCTGTCATCTGTCAATGACCGCCACAGATAGTTCCAACCAAAATTAAGACATGAGTTTATGTGCAGCAACTATGAATATGAATGAAGTGGACTGGACTTCATTTACATGTATTTTCAGATCCGTCTACGCGCAGTCGAGCCGCTAGCGGAGCACGAGAAGAACTACAAGAAGCGGTTCCAGAAGATTCTAGAACCGCTCATCTCCTGGGTGCACCCGTCGTCCATCATCCTCACCGACCTGACCGTGGACAAGGGCACGCTGGTCTCCATGGGCTTCAAGAACGTGCACCAGTCCAGCTCGCACACCGACACCCCGGCCAGGAACAGCAACGCCAACATCATGGAGTACTTGAGGAGGATCGTGCCGAGAATGTTCCAGAACACGCTGTCGTTGTTGTCGAGGCAGATTATACAGCAGTTCTTGGACGAGCTGGTGTGGAGAGAGAAGTGAGTACTAGTAACTTAGATTTCCTTTTTTAATAGCTGATAAGAAACACAGTCGTCTTCCCATACCGACAAACCGGCCAGGAACAGCAACGCCAACATCATGGAGTACTTGAGGAGGATCGTGCCGAGAATGTTCCAGAACACGCTGTCCTTGTTGTCGAGGCAGATTATACAGCAGTTCTTGGACGAGCTGGTGTGGAGAGAGAAGTGAGTACTAGTAACTTAGATTTCCTTTTTTAATAGCTGATAAGAAAGACAGTCGTCTTCCCATACCGACAAACCGGCCAGGAACAGCAACGCCAACATCATGGAGTACTTGAGGAGGATCGTGCCGAGAATGTTCCAGAACACACTCTCGTTGTTGTCAAGGCAGATTATACAGCAGTTCTTGGACGAGCTGGTGTGGAGAGAGAAGTGAGTACTAGTAATTTAGATTTCCTTTTTTAATAGCGGTGAAAATAATAGCTGATAAGAAAGACAGTCGTCTTCCCATACCGACAAACCGGCCAGGAACAGCAACGCCAACATCATGGAGTACTTGAGGAGGATCGTGCCGAGAATGTTCCAGAACACACTCTCGTTGTTGTCAAGGCAGATTATACAGCAATTCTTGGACGAGCTGGTGTGGAGAGAGAAGTGAGTACTAGTAATTTAGATTTCCTTTTTTAATAGCGGTGAAAATACTAGCTGATAAGAAAGACAGTCGTCTTCCCATACCGACAAACCGGCCAGGAACAGCAACGCCAACATCATGGAGTACTTGAGGAGGATCGTGCCGAGAATGTTCCAGAACACCACACTCTCGTTGTTGGATGAGCTGGTGTGGAGAGAGAAGTGAGTACTAATAATTTAGATTAACATTTTTAATATCGGTGAAAATAATCGCTGATAAGTAAGTCGTCAACCGATCACGTTTGTTGTATGGGAGCCCCTTTAAATATTTATTTTATTCTGTTTTTTAATATTTGTTGTTATAGCGGCAACAAGAATTCATCATCTGTGAAAATTTCAATGTCTAACTATCACGGTCCATAACTTACAGCCTGGTTATAGACAGACAGACGGACGGACAGCGAAGTCTTAGTAATAGGGTCCCATTTTTACCCTTTGGCTACGGAACCCTAAAAACCAACTGCCTTGCAGGTTCGGCATATCTCCCGGGCAGGCTTTCGACAACATCGTTCAACATATTGCGGAGCAGACAAAGTTCGAGGCGAAGGACGCCATCACCGTGCGGCTCAACAAGATCGCTGCCAACCCCTTCAAAAACTGGAAGTACCCTACCAAGGTAATTAGTACATATAAACAGTATTGGAGGATATTTCCTTCGGTTTCCGCGACTGTCGCACATTTATATAAAACAATTTCAATGGATTATATCGCGTATGTGAATTATTGCACAGTTTGCACAAATGTAACTTTGACAGGGAAAAATAGTGTCAACTTTTGACAACGGCAACTGGAAAGTCAGGGAGGCTCAAATAATTAACATACGCGATATAATCCGGAGAAAAGTGTAGTTAGTCACATTTGATCGCAATAAAAAATAGGATCGATTGCATCCTTTTTTTAATCTTCTTTCTGATTTTGATTGCATAACAAACAATGAAACCGTTTTTGCATGCTATCCTCTCCTATTTGCGTTCCTATTACCTTCCTTCTTATTTCCGTTTTTGCATCTTCTAATCTTTTGAGAAATTAAAGTTTTAAACTATAAATGCGTATCTACACACGGTCCCGTGATATCTATATAAGATTTGCTCCGTGTGTGCAATCCACAGACAACCCCCACTAGACGGAGCATGTAAGGCGACCCGCGTGCACCAACGATATGGTACGGCAAAACATTAAAGTACCAACACGGCGGCCACCGTTTAGTTGCGTCCATGTTTATGAGGTCTCTCTACACCACTTAACACTACAATTTACTATGTTATTTATTTAATTTCTTTTTTCGTTGACGTACGCATGGATCATAAACAAGGACGCAACTAAACGGTGGCCGCCGTGTTGATACTTTAATGTTCTGCCGTACCACATCGTTGGTGCGCGCGGGTCGCCTTACATGCTCCGTCTAGTGGGGGTTGTCTGTGGTGCAATCACAACTCAATGAATATGTTGTTGTTTTAATGCGGTAGAAATCCAAGAGCGCTGCGGAGGAGCCGTCGGCGTCGACGTCGGCGACGCCGGAGCCGGAGTCGACGCGCGGCAAGCGCGGCCGCCGCAAGAAGGAGCCGACGCCGGAGCCGCCGCCGCGCCGCAAGAAGAAGGAGAAGACGACGTACGTGCCCGACGACGACGAGGAAGAGGTCAGTGCTTACCCAAGGGAGAACTGCTATTTTTTTATCCTACGACGGTGGCAAGCATGCAGCTCGCCTGATGTTAAGCAGTTATCGCCGCCCATGGCCGCTTGCGATACTAGGAGCATCACACGCACGTTGCCTAAGAACCTATTTACTCCCCTCTTGAAGAACCCGCATACTATAGCCCACGGGGAGTGTGTAACTGAAGAGACCGATGGCGAGCAGTGCGATGGTAGAAAGTAGCCGTGCGCATCATGTCAAACAATTCCTCAGAATACATCCCATTATACGGATATTACAGATTGGCAAAACCTAATCAATGCAGTGCCGTATTTACCCCTAGGCCCTCAAAGTCTGGGCCTAGGCGCCCAGCCAGCCTAGGGGCTCCAGTCCCTGAAGCAGGATTTGCACCATACTTATGATCTCTTAAGGGAGGGGGCACCAAATGCCAAGTGCAAGTGCCGGGCCTGAATCAATGCCTAACCTATTTTGCACTCCTTTCAGGTACCATTGGCCCTTCGTCGCACGAAGATAAAGCAGGAGCGCGACCAAAAGAAAGAGAAGGAGAAGGAGAAAGAAGAGCCGGCTCCGCGCGCGCGGCGCAAGGTGGTGCGCTCGTACGTGGACGACGACCTGGACGACGTGCCGCTCAAGAGCATCAAGAAGGAGATGAAACCGGACGAGACCGTGGCCATGGAGCGGTACTACTTCGGGCAGGCCGGCGGCGGCACACCGCCCGACAAGATGGCCATTGCTGTCGTGGTGAGTTGGTGACGTTTATTGATATTGCTTGGACGACGTGCCGCTCAAGAGCATCAAGAAGGAGATGAAACCGGACGAGACCGTGGCCATGGAGCGGTACTACTTCGGGCAGGCCGGCGGCGGCGGCCCGCCCGACAAGATGGCCATTGCTGTCGTGGTGAGTTGGTGACGTTTATTGATATTGCTTGGACGACGTGCCGCTCAAGAGCATCAAGAAGGAGATGAAACCGGACGAGACCGTGGCCATGGAGCGGTACTACTTCGGGCAGGCCGGCGGCGGCGGCCCGCCCGACAAGATGGCCATTGCTGTCGTGGTGAGTTGGTGACGTTTATTGATATTGCTTGGACGACGTGCCGCTCAAGAGCATCAAGAAGGAGATGAAACCGGACGAGACCGTGGCCATGGAGGATTTTGAAAACTAGCCGGTATAATCAAATAAAAATAATAGTCCAAAACTATTCCATTCTGTAATAGTAAATTAATAAAATTAATTTGAACTGAACACTATTTGAAGTGTTGTCAATTGACTTCATTGAGCTGTGTGAATGTTTGCTTCATATATGATTATAATATGTCCAGACCGTATTCGGTCACGGCGACTGCTTCAACTCCGTTGCTTGCGGTCGTGGGCTCTCGCGTGGCTGATGTATCTTATTTGGAAAGCCCGCGCGCGCCGCGCGTATAACGGGCACTTGAGCAAATAGCCGCGTACTGACTGAGCGAGCAGCCTCGCGAGGCAGCCTCGCGCGGCAGTTCCTCGGCCAGTCAGGACGTGCCTCGCCCGAGGCAAATGCATGTCTGGCCTCAGGCGAGCGTGCTGCGGCCCGAGCCGAGCGTTGTCGGTTTTTGTTCATGCTCAAAGGCGCCTCAGTACGTTTTCCGCGCTCACTCAAGACGGTTGTGTTTTGCCTCGTTTGTTTGTCGCGCGCGTGTTAGCGTCATGGAGCCGAAAGAACAGTGTCTTTCTGTCGTGGATATTGCTTCTCGAAGATTTGTGTCCTTCTTCCTTATTTTGGCGTTTGTAAGAGAGTACAGATTTTCAAATTCAATTTCACTCATTCTAGTAACAAAAAATCTGCGTTATCGAAGCACAACTCTTCAAACAATCTGTTCCCAGAATGTAATCTGTTTTTAAATTAACAGTTTCATTCTAAAACGTTTAGGTCTCCGCTTTCTTTTTTTTACAAGCCGTAGAATTATTATTAGAAAGGCAGTGGTGGCGACAACTTTCCGAACGTGCGGCCTCATGGCGTTCTTGAGCAAAACTGGCTCGGCCTTTCCTCGCGCGGCACTTATTTATAAATATCGTTACAACACGAGCCTGCCTCGAGCGGCAAACGTTGCGCGGCAAACGTCCGAGGCGACCTCGCGAGGCTGCTCGCTCAGTCAGGACCCGGCTCATGAGCAACCCCACATACGAATTGTACCTGATTGTGATTACCGCAGGTGGTTGGGCTCTCAGCTCATCCCTTCTGACGTCTAAATCAGCACGTCGATGGGTCTCAAACGTGCAGGTCTTGTTTGATTCAATCTGATTCATAAAACTCAATTTCCAGTGTCCAGAGTGCCATATGGAGTTCACGAGCAACATCGCGCTGATGGACCACCTGTACCTGCACGCGACGCCGGCGCCGGCCGCGGCCCCGGGCAGCGCGGCGCAGTGCCGCTACTGCCTCGCGCGGCTGCCGGCGGAGCAGGAGCTGGCCGCGCACCTCAAGCAGGAGCACCCGAGCGACACGAAGACGCCCGAGCTGTTCACGTACGCGTGTCTCATCTGTGAGGTGAGAGCGGTGCAGTACTACACTCGTGTCCGGGTCACCTGTACCTGCACGCGCAGTGCCGCTCCTGCCTCGCGCGGCTGCCGGCGGAGCAGGAGCTGGCCGCGCACCTCAAGCAGGAGCACCCGAGCGACACGAAGACGCCCGAGCTGTTCACGTACGCGTGTCTCATCTGTGAGGTGAGAGCGGTGCAGTACTACACTCGTGTCCGGGTCACCTGTACCTGCACGCGCAGTGCCGCTCCTGCCTCGCGCGGCTGCCGGCGGAGCAGGAGCTGGCCGCGCACCTCAAGCAGGAGCACCCGAGCGACACGAAGACGCCCGAGCTGTTCACGTACGCGTGTCTCATCTGTGAGGTGAGAGCGGTGCAGTACTACACTCGTGTCCGGGTCACCTGTTGTACCTGCACGCGCAGTGCCGCTCCTGCCTCGCGCGGCTGCCGGCGGAGCAGGAGCTGGCCGCGCACCTCAAGCAGGAGCACCCGAGCGACACGAAGACGCCCGAGCTGTTCACGTACGCGTGTCTCATCTGTGAGGTGAGAGCGGTGCAGTACTACACTCGTGTCCGGGTCACCTGTACCTGCACGCGCAGTGCCGCTCCTGCCTCGCGCGGCTGCCGGCGGAGCAGGAGCTGGCCGCGCACCTCAAGCAGGAGCACCCGAGCGACACGAAGACGCCCGAGCTGTTCACGTACGCGTGTCTCATCTGTGAGGTGAGAGCGGTGCAGTACTACACTCGTGTCCGGGTCACCTGTACCTGCACGCGCAGTGCCGCTCCTGCCTCGCGCGGCTGCCGGCTTAGAGGGCTTTACAAAAACAAAACATTGAGTTCTAAATTTTATTCCTAAATCTAAATTATACAACAATGTTTTTAATTTGCTATTATTTATATTAATAATCACAACCACGCAAAATAGGCTCAAATAGAGTCGTCGAGTTGCGGAAAATAGCCCGTGTTCTTTACTCATGTTTGACGTCGGTTTTTAAAATTTTATAATAGGTAATCGAGTTCATTAATCCCTCGTTTTTGTCTCCGATTTTTAGGTTATGAATAGATCTGTTCGTGTGTAGGTCCGGTTCGCGGCGGTGCTGACGCTGGCGTCGCACATGCAGAAGACGCACCTGCCGCGCGAGCTGCCGTACGGCTGCGACGCGTGCGGCTACCGCGCGTCGGCGCTGCGGCGCGTCGCCGACCACTACCGCAGCCAGCACCGCCACCACTCCGTGCAGTGCCCGCACTGCCTCAAGGTCAGTGCTGCACGCTCAGGCCTCGAGCCGCCGGCCCACGATACGGTATTTGACTACAGTGCTACAGACTACAGCGTTGAAACCACTAAACATACATTCAAATAAGTTTCTGTCAAAAGTGACATTTTAGTGGCAAGCTTTTATAGCCGACTGTACTTTTCTTTGGATATCCATCAAATGCAGTGAGACGATTCTAAAGAGCCCAAGCTCGGTAGGATTGCTTTTTTCTATTATAGAGTTCCTATGGCCACCTTCCGGCTCCATCATCAGATCAGCCCCATGGTACCATATTATTGTATTGTCATCAAAGTTAAGTAAGTATGCAAAATTTCAGCTCAATCGGTTGACGATATCTGCTTCAAAATTGAGTTGCAGGATTTCACCCGAACATACATACTTTAAACATACCATGCAAGCTAAATAAAAGCTTTAAAAAATACACGGAAGCAAATGAACTATCACTAACGTTTGGACATTTCACTAGGTATTTTTTTATTTTTTTTTATCTTATTTATTTTATAAGCCATACATCTTATGATAGGTATTGTTAATTCGATAAAAACTAAAAGGACTTGACTACCGATTTTTATGACGTCACAAGCCAGTATCTTCATATACTTGCCGGCAAACTTTATGAACAAAAATGACGGGTCTGCGCATGTATATTTGTACGTAAATCGGCTAATGCGCAGTCAAGGTTATGCCCAAGAAGTATACCAGCAACTGTACTAACAAATTGTTTTTGATATTTCATAATGAGTACCTGATTTGAGCTGTCATTGAATACCGTATTGCGTGCGGCGGGAACTTGCGAGATGATGATTCACCGTTGACAGTTACAGTACTAGTATAAAATTCTAAACTTATGTAAATCAAACAGTTTCCTATGGAGAGGAATCATTATTTCAGAAAAAATCTTGACAGCGCGATACAGGATTTGTACGGTTGTGCGGCGCCGGCTGTACAGCGCCATGTCTTGGTTAAATTCTTTGTATGCTCATCACGTGTAAACCGCCGGACGGATTTTATCTAATTTTGGTACAGGGATAGCCAGCCATCCCGCGCTCCACCCTAATGTCCAGACAAATGGGCATCCAAAGATGGGTTACACCCGGCGACGGTAAAGAAAAAATACGCTAGTCTCGATCCAATATTCCCGTATAGATATATGTTTGATTTGCTGCGCAATTCCTCGATCATCTGAGCATCCTAAAGAGGCTTTAAGCGTCTGCTAAGGTAGATCTACCCTGAAAAGGGTCCGCGCTACGTAAAACTACTAAACCGCAGCAAAAAAAACTTATTTTTAAGGCCCATATTAGACTATCATATATTTATCATAGAAGTATGATCTCATATCTGTAAAAATCTTGGATCATATTTTATTTATGGTATTCTATAATTTTACATATTACACCTAATATCATATAAACGTCATAGGTAATCAAGATGGATACCGATTTAGCCGCGTTTTCTCACGTCTGCAACGAGGCATACTCTAACGAATCAACTCATCAGTAACTAAACGAATCTGAATCTGAATCTTCCCGTCGAATTACTTATTAAATTAGCAATGTTTGTCATTACTGTCAATCGTTTGTCGCGATTTTTGTAATCTGGATTGAGATTGTTATATAAGCACTCATATTCCTCGTACAGGTTTATTAATGATTTTGTAGTTTCAATATTCCACTCGAAATTCTTGGTTTTTGACGACGCCATCTTTGAGGTTAGACCACATATGATCATAATTGTACGCTTGCTGTCAAATAGGATCAAACTTCTATGATCATAGCCTATATAAATCATAGGTTGTTATTACACTGTCATAGGTTTATCAAATTAATATGAGTCATATGTCTATGATCATATTTCTATGATAATGTAATATGGGCCTTAGGTAGGAACTATAAATAAGTTCGTTTTCGATGCGCAGATTATACAAGTGTACGCGGACGGGCACGAGCTGACGGCCAACATCTTGCTGTTCCTCGACCACCTGAAGCAGCACCAGGACAAGGAGCTGGAGGTGCGCTGCAACCGCTGCGTGCTCAAGTTCGTGCATCTCGGTGAGTGTCATGAGTCTCCTCACCATCCAGCTGACGGCCAACATGCTGCTGTTCCTCGACCACCTGAAGCAGCACCAGGACAAGGAGCTGGAGGTGCGCTGCAACCGCTGCGTGCTCAAGTTCGTGCACCTCGGTGAGTGTCATGAGTCTCCTCACCATCCAGCTGACGGCCAACATGCTGCTGTTCCTCGACCACCTGAAGCAGCACCAGGACAAGGAGCTGGAGGTGCGCTGCAACCGCTGCGTGCTCAAGTTCGTGCACCTCGGTGAGTGTCATGAGTCTCCTCACCATCCAGCTGACGGCCAACATGCTGCTGTTCCTCGACCACCTGAAGCAGCACCAGGACAAGGAGCTGGAGGTGCGCTGCAACCGCTGCGTGCTCAAGTTCGTGCATCTCGGTGAGTGTCATGAGTCTCCTCACCATCCAGCTGACGGCCAACATGCTGCTGTTCCTCGACCACCTGAAGCAGCACCAGGACAAGGAGCTGGAGGTGCGCTGCAACCGCTGCGTGCTCAAGTTCGTGCACCTCGGTGAGTGTCATGAGTCTCCTCACCATCCAGCTGACGGCCAACATGCTGCTGTTCCTCGACCACCTGAAGCAGCACCAGGACAAGGAGCTGGAGGTGCGCTGCAACCGCTGCGTGCTCAAGTTCGTGCACCTCGGTGAGTGTCATGAGTCTCCTCACCATCCAGCTGACGGCCAACATGCTGCTGTTCCTCGACCACCTGAAGCAGCACCAGGACAAGGAGCTGGAGGTGCGCTGCAACCGCTGCGTGCTCAAGTTCGTGCACCTCGGTGAGTGTCATGAGTCTCCTCACCATCCAGCTGACGGCCAACATGCTGCTGTTCCTCGACCACCTGAAGCAGCACCAGGACAAGGAGCTGGAGGTGCGCTGCAGCCGCTGCGTGCTCAAGTTCGTGCATCTCGGTGAGTGTCATGAGTCTCCTCACCATCCAGCTGACGGCCAACATGCTGCTGTTCCTCGACCACCTGAAGCAGCACCAGGACAAGGAGCTGGAGGTGCGCTGCAACCGCTGCGTGCTCAAGTTCGTGCATCTCGGTGAGTGTCATGAGTCTCCTCACCATCCAGCTGACGGCCAACATGCTGCTGTTCCTCGACCACCTGAAGCAGCACCAGGACAAGGAGCTGGAGGTGCGCTGCAACCGCTGCGTGCTCAAGTTCGTGCATCTCGGTGAGTGTCATGAGTCTCCTCACCATCCAGCTGACGGCCAACATGCTGCTGTTCCTCGACCACCTGAAGCAGCACCAGGACAAGGAGCTGGAGGTGCGCTGCAACCGCTGCGTGCTCAAGTTCGTGCATCTCGGTGAGTGTCATGAGTCTCCTCACCATCCAGCTGACGGCCAACATGCTGCTGTTCCTCGACCACCTGAAGCAGCACCAGGACAAGGAGCTGGAGGTGCGCTGCAACCGCTGCGTGCTCAAGTTCGTGCATCTCGGTGAGTGTCATGAGTCTCCTCACCATCCAGCTGACGGCCAACATGCTGCTGTTCCTCGACCACCTGAAGCAGCACCAGGACAAGGAGCTGGAGGTGCGCTGCAACCGCTGCGTGCTCAAGTTCGTGCATCTCGGTGAGTGTCATGAGTCTCCTCACCATCCAGCTGACGGCCAACATGCTGCTGTTCATCGACCACCTGAAGCAGCACCAGGACAAGGAGCTGGAGGTGCGCTGCAACCGCTGCGTGCTCAAGTTCGTGCATCTCGGTGAGTGTCATGAGTCTCCTCACCATCCAGCTGACGGCCAACATGCTGCTGTTCCTCGACCACCTGAAGCAGCACCAGGACAAGGAGCTGGAGGTGCGCTGCAACCGCTGCGTGCTCAAGTTCGTGCATCTCGGTGAGTGTCATGAGTCTCCTCACCATCCAGCTGACGGCCAACATGCTGCTGTTCCTCGACCACCTGAAGCAGCACCAGGACAAGGAGCTGGAGGTGCGCTGCAACCGCTGCGTGCTCAAGTTCGTGCATCTCGGTGAGGGCCCAGTGAAAAATAGTGATTAAACTTCTTCGAAAAGTGTTGGTAAGTTACCAATATTACCGGTCAATAGATAACCCACATCAGAATGGGCTTATAAATTATTGTTTTTGGTCAATATAAACGCCGAAATCGTAATTTCAATCGTAGTTTTTTAAAGGGGGCACAACATGGCAGCTAGCAACAGTAAAATGTTGAGTGACCCCTAAACAAACTTCAGTGAAGGACATAGGCATCCGCCAAAAGAAGCCACCTTTTTGAACACTCAAGACTTCATGAATACCCGTATATAATTTTTTTGTGCCCGTTACGCGGAGACGAAATCTAACTTCCTGGTCAAGCCAAGACGTATAACTTTAGACAAACCACGGGCGGTAATTCGTCAAGCCCCTGATCGCATATTTATGGCCACAACCACCTGCGATCTGGGACATTTACAAATTCACCGCCCTACGTATGTGTAGTACATTACGTAACAAGGGTGGTAAACTAGGAATTACAAACGAGTGTCTATTAGAAGCCCGAAGCCGAAGTCGACGGCTTTAATGACACGAGTTTGGAACCTGCGATCTGGGACATTTACAAATTCACCGCCCTAGGTATGTAATGGACTATTACGAAACATGTTTATTTCAAACTCAATCATGTGGCCTGCAATCCTTAAACATATCTTTTTCTTTGAGCGTATACTATGAGCTAGAGTGAATATAATGATGCACGTAAATTAATCCTGACTGTACTTTTAGGCCAGATGAAGGAGCATCAAGTCCGCGACCACACCACGGTTGAAGACGCCATTCCTCTCTGCTCAGAAGAACATCTCATCAACAAACCCAAGGTACAATTACCAAATTGAAATAGTAAACTATAGTTGACTGTTTATGTATACTATAACTCTAGAATTAGAATAAAACATTTGATATTTCGTTGTCAGTGTCTACATACGTGGCAATAGAAAAATTTCACTGAATAAGATGATCAAAGTAGATAGATTTTTATAACAGTAGAAAACTCGAATTTGAAGTTTGAACAGGTATGCATTCATATTACATTGTCAGTTTACCTACGGTGTAGAAAACGGGCCACAGAAGCCGATCAAAATCGATAGATTTACTCTCGGGTTGAGATTATTGTTTACAATGACTGATTATTGAACTTGGCATACATGTTGTATGTAGACCAAGGCCCGGCCGCCGGTGAAGGATTCGTCGAGCCACGCCATGAGCGCCACTTACGAGGACGTGACGCTGGTGCTGCCCGACGGCGTGATTTGCCGCGAGTGCGACACCGCGCTCGACAGCGACAAACACTTCCTGTGAGTACATTATCATCACACTTGGTCGTAAACAAGGGTTTACATACAAGAAAAGCGGGCGGTAAGTCGTAAATTACGCCCTAGGTCGGTAAGTAATTTTTGTCACATTTTAAGGGTTTACATGCTAGAAAACCGGGCGGTAAATCGTATATTACGCCCTAGGGCGGTAAGTCCTATATTACGCCCTAAGGCGCTAAGTAATTTTGGTATTGACTACTACTACATACTTTTGTTTTATTTCCTCCATAGTGTGATGAAAAACGTCGTACGTGACTCTGGTGGTAAATGAATTCCTAGTTTACCACCCTTGTTACGCAATGTACTACACATACGTAGGGCGGTGAATTCGTGAATGTCCCAGATCGCAGGTGTTTGTGGCGCGAAATGAAGGTGAGGGCTATAAGTATGCGATCTGGGGCTTAACGAATTCACTGCCCGTGGTTTGTTTAAAGTTTTACGTCTTGCCTTGGCCAGGAAGTGAGGTTTTCTCCTGCTTGTGGAGAAAATACCACTTACGGCATAGGGTGACGAAAACTCTCTTTCTCATTCTAACTGCTCAAATGCCAGGTGTTGTGTGTATTGCATTTACATAAACACATGTTCTTAGAATGGAGCTAAGGCTTATTTAAGCCTTTAAAATACCTGCCATAGATGTCGCAAGTAGCAATTGAGAAAGCTTTTCCGGTATAACAGAGACATGGCTTCGGTTCCTACTTAGACTGCAGTAGATCACGTCTAATTTGACTTTATACCTAACCTATGTAACATTTAAAAATATGTCGATTATTCATAATAACGGGTGATAACAAAAAAATGAGAATAACTTTCTATGGACCTCAAAACAAGACTATTCACTTAGACAAAAAACTTTGTTTATGAAGTTGTTACTACTTCTTTTGAGGTTCTTAAACTTAATTTGATTTTGTTTTTCTAGCATTAATATTTGTCAAAATGGTGTCGAAACAAGAAACGCTGCGAAAACGGTTGAACATTTTTATAATTCAAACTATAACTGGGGGAAAAAGTCTACTGTAGATCATTTTAGTAAAGAATATGTACTTAGTCTCCACTATTTATAGAATTCTTGCATCCTTGACGACAGATCACAAAAGTGGTAGCGGGCGACCAGCAAAGATAATGACCAAGAGAAGGATGAACCTACTCCATAGCATTTTTACCGATAGTAATCCTATGAGCCAACGAGATGCCGCGAGAAAAAATAAAGTGTCCCTAACCGTGCACTTGTTCGTTCTTGAAAAAGATAGGTCTGAAATGCCGCAAGAAGGTGAAAGCACCGGAATACACTGAACAGCAAAAACTGACTATTATATCACAGTGTCGCTGGATGATACGAAATTACAAAGGAAAATCATTCATTTTGGACGATGAAAGTTATTTTCCTTTGAGTAAAACACATATACCTGGAAATGACCGATACTACACCAGCAATAATGTTACAACACCAGACGATATAAAACACAAGTATAAGCACAAGTTTGAGCAGAAAGTTATGCTTTATGTGGCTATATCCGACATAGGTCTTTCGAAACTGTCGTTCAAACCGAGTGGTTTAGCGGTCAACCAAAAAGTATATGAGAGCGAATGCTTGAAAAAAATACTGATAGCATTTATTCGCAAACATCACTCAGATGGAGAATATGTTCTGGTCGGATAAAGCATCGTCGCATTACGCCAAAAAAACGACGCGTTTCCTAGACGCTAATAATATACCATTTGTACCGAAAATCCGAAACCCCATAAACCTTGCACAATGTCGGCCGATTGAAGATTTCTTCGGTTATTTGAGCAGTTTAGTATACAAAAATAATTGGAGAGCTGAAAATTGTACCCAACTAATATAAAGAAGTAAAACATGTGTGCGGAAAATGGACAAGAATTCCGTCCAAGAGTCTTGTTCCAACGTCATGTCTATACTGAGTGGAACAGCTGACCACGAGTCCAATTTTAATGTGCATTGATGATTTTGTAAATAGTTTCTATGTACATATTTTCCAATAATATCAAATTGTGCTAAAAAGATACTCGAGTATTTTTTTACACCTCTGAACGAATTCTCATTTTTTTGTTATCACCCGTTATTATATCGAAGAAACATTATATTTTTACCCAGTGGTGCGTCGTCGTGCACGAAGTGTCCGTACTCGTCGTCCTGCTACCGCGCGATGCTGCGGCACAGCGGCTACTGCGCCGGCGCACACTCGCTGGAGGACGCGCCCAGAGACGCGCCGCGACGCCTGCACTGCGTGTGCTCCTACAAGACCACTGTCGGTGAGTACTCACCAGAAGTGTCCGTACTCGTCCTGCTACCGCGCGATGCTGCGGCACAGCGGCTACTGCGCCGGCGCACACTCGCTGGAGGACGCGCCCAGAGACGCGCCGCGACGCCTGCACTGCGTGTGCTCCTACAAGACCACTGTCGGTGAGTACTCACCAGAAGTGTCCGTACTCGTCCTGCTACCGCGCGATGCTGCGGCACAGCGGCTACTGCGCCGGCGCACACTCGCTGGAGGACGCGCCCAGAGACGCGCCGCGACGCCTGCACTGCGTGTGCTCCTACAAGACCACTGTCGGTGAGTACTCACCAGAAGTGTCCGTACTCGTCCTGCTACCGCGCGATGCTGCGGCACAGCGGCTACTGCGCCGGCGCACACTCGCTGGAGGACGCGCCCAGAGACGCGCCGCGACGCCTGCACTGCGTGTGCTCCTACAAGACCACTGTCGGTGAGTACTCACCAGAAGTGTCCGTACTCGTCCTGCTACCGCGCGATGCTGCGGCACAGCGGCTACTGCGCCGGCGCACACTCGCTGGAGGACGCGCCCAGAGACGCGCCGCGACGCCTGCACTGCGTGTGCTCCTACAAGACCACTGTCGGTGAGTACTCACCAGAAGTGTCCGTACTCGTCCTGCTACCGCGCGATGCTGCGGCACAGCGGCTACTGCGCCGGCGCACACTCGCTGGAGGACGCGCCCAGAGACGCGCCGCGACGCCTGCACTGCGTGTGCTCCTACAAGACCACTGTCGGTGAGTACTCACCAGAAGTGTCCGTACTCGTCCTGCTACCGCGCGATGCTGCGGCACAGCGGCTACTGCGCCGGCGCACACTCGCTGGAGGACGCGCCCAGAGACGCGCCGCGACGCCTGCACTGCGTGTGCTCCTACAAGACCACTGTCGGTGAGTACTCACCAGAAGTGTCCGTACTCGTCCTGCTACCGCGCGATGCTGCGGCACAGCGGCTACTGCGCCGGCGCACACTCGCTGGAGGACGCGCCCAGAGACGCGCCGCGACGCCTGCACTGCGTGTGCTCCTACAAGACCACTGTCGGTAAGTACTCACCAGAAGTGTCCGTACTCGTCCTGCTACCGCGCGATGCTGCGGCACAGCGGCTACTGCGCCGGCGCACACTCGCTGGAGGACGCGCCCAGAGACGCGCCGCGACGCCTGCACTGCGTGTGCTCCTACAAGACCACTGTCGGTGAGTACTCACCAGAAGTGTCCGTACTCGTCCTGCTACCGCGCGATGCTGCGGCACAGCGGCTACTGCGCCGGCGCACACTCGCTGGAGGACGCGCCCAGAGACGCGCCGCGACGCCTGCACTGCGTGTGCTCCTACAAGACCACTGTCGGTGAGTACTCACCAGAAGTGTCCGTACTCGTCCTGCTACCGCGCGATGCTGCGGCACAGCGGCTACTGCGCCGGCGCACACTCGCTGGAGGACGCGCCCAGAGACGCGCCGCGACGCCTGCACTGCGTGTGCTCCTACAAGACCACTGTCGGTGAGTACTCACCAGAAGTGTCCGTACTCGTCCTGCTACCGCGCGATGCTGCGGCACAGCGGCTACTGCGCCGGCGCACACTCGCTGGAGGACGCGCCCAGAGACGCGCCGCGACGCCTGCACTGCGTGTGCTCCTACAAGACCACTGTCGGTGAGTACTCACCAGAAGTGTCCGTACTCGTCCTGCTACCGCGCGATGCTGCGGCACAGCGGCTACTGCGCCGGCGCACACTCGCTGGAGGACGCGCCCAGAGACGCGCCGCGACGCCTGCACTGCGTGTGCTCCTACAAGACCACTGTCGGTGAGTACTCACCAGAAGTGTCCGTACTCGTCCTGCTACCGCGCGATGCTGCGGCACAGCGGCTACTGCGCCGGCGCACACTCGCTGGAGGACGCGCCCAGAGACGCGCCGCGACGCCTGCACTGCGTGTGCTCCTACAAGACCACTGTCGGTGAGTACTCACCAGAAGTGTCCGTACTCGTCCTGCTACCGCGCGATGCTGCGGCACAGCGGCTACTGCGCCGGCGCACACTCGCTGGAGGACGCGCCCAGAGACGCGCCGCGACGCCTGCACTGCGTGTGCTCCTACAAGACCACTGTCGGTGAGTACTCACCAGAAGTGTCCGTACTCGTCCTGCTACCGCGCGATGCTGCGGCACAGCGGCTACTGCGCCGGCGCACACTCGCTGGAGGACGCGCCCAGAGACGCGCCGCGACGCCTGCACTGCGTGTGCTCCTACAAGACCACTGTCGGTGAGTACTCACCAGAAGTGTCCGTACTCGTCCTGCTACCGCGCGATGCTGCGGCACAGCGGCTACTGCGCCGGCGCACACTCGCTGGAGGACGCGCCCAGAGACGCGCCGCGACGCCTGCACTGCGTGTGCTCCTACAAGACCACTGTCGGTGAGTACTCACCAGAAGTGTCCGTACTCGTCCTGCTACCGCGCGATGCTGCGGCACAGCGGCTACTGCGCCGGCGCACACTCGCTGGAGGACGCGCCCAGAGACGCGCCGCGACGCCTGCACTGCGTGTGCTCCTACAAGACCACTGTCGGTGAGTACTCACCAGAAGTGTCCGTACTCGTCCTGCTACCGCGCGATGCTGCGGCACAGCGGCTACTGCGCCGGCGCACACTCGCTGGAGGACGCGCCCAGAGACGCGCCGCGACGCCTGCACTGCGTGTGCTCCTACAAGACCACTGTCGGTGAGTACTCACCAGAAGTGTCCGTACTCGTCCTGCTACCGCGCGATGCTGCGGCACAGCGGCTACTGCGCCGGCGCACACTCGCTGGAGGACGCGCCCAGAGACGCGCCGCGACGCCTGCACTGCGTGTGCTCCTACAAGACCACTGTCGGTGAGTACTCACCAGAAGTGTCCGTACTCGTCCTGCTACCGCGCGATGCTGCGGCACAGCGGCTACTGCGCCGGCGCACACTCGCTGGAGGACGCGCCCAGAGACGCGCCGCGACGCCTGCACTGCGTGTGCTCCTACAAGACCACTGTCGGTGAGTACTCACCAGAAGTGTCCGTACTCGTCCTGCTACCGCGCGATGCTGCGGCACAGCGGCTACTGCGCCGGCGCACACTCGCTGGAGGACGCGCCCAGAGACGCGCCGCGACGCCTGCACTGCGTGTGCTCCTACAAGACCACTGTCGGTGAGTACTCACCAGAAGTGTCCGTACTCGTCCTGCTACCGCGCGATGCTGCGGCACAGCGGCTACTGCGCCGGCGCACACTCGCTGGAGGACGCGCCCAGAGACGCGCCGCGACGCCTGCACTGCGTGTGCTCCTACAAGACCACTGTCGGTGAGTACTCACCAGAAGTGTCCGTACTCGTCCTGCTACCGCGCGATGCTGCGGCACAGCGGCTACTGCGCCGGCGCACACTCGCTGGAGGACGCGCCCAGAGACGCGCCGCGACGCCTGCACTGCGTGTGCTCCTACAAGACCACTGTCGGTGAGTACTCACCAGAAGTGTCCGTACTCGTCCTGCTACCGCGCGATGCTGCGGCACAGCGGCTACTGCGCCGGCGCACACTCGCTGGAGGACGCGCCCAGAGACGCGCCGCGACGCCTGCACTGCGTGTGCTCCTACAAGACCACTGTCGGTGAGTACTCACCAGAAGTGTCCGTACTCGTCCTGCTACCGCGCGATGCTGCGGCACAGCGGCTACTGCGCCGGCGCACACTCGCTGGAGGACGCGCCCAGAGACGCGCCGCGACGCCTGCACTGCGTGTGCTCCTACAAGACCACTGTCGGTGAGTACTCACCAGAAGTGTCCGTACTCGTCCTGCTACCGCGCGATGCTGCGGCACAGCGGCTACTGCGCCGGCGCACACTCGCTGGAGGACGCGCCCAGAGACGCGCCGCGACGCCTGCACTGCGTGTGCTCCTACAAGACCACTGTCGGTGAGTACTCACCAGAAGTGTCCGTACTCGTCCTGCTACCGCGCGATGCTGCGGCACAGCGGCTACTGCGCCGGCGCACACTCGCTGGAGGACGCGCCCAGAGACGCGCCGCGACGCCTGCACTGCGTGTGCTCCTACAAGACCACTGTCGGTGAGTACTCACCAGAAGTGTCCGTACTCGTCCTGCTACCGCGCGATGCTGCGGCACAGCGGCTACTGCGCCGGCGCACACTCGCTGGAGGACGCGCCCAGAGACGCGCCGCGACGCCTGCACTGCGTGTGCTCCTACAAGACCACTGTCGGTGAGTACTCACCAGAAGTGTCCGTACTCGTCCTGCTACCGCGCGATGCTGCGGCACAGCGGCTACTGCGCCGGCGCACACTCGCTGGAGGACGCGCCCAGAGACGCGCCGCGACGCCTGCACTGCGTGTGCTCCTACAAGACCACTGTCGGTGAGTACTCACCAGAAGTGTCCGTACTCGTCCTGCTACCGCGCGATGCTGCGGCACAGCGGCTACTGCGCCGGCGCACACTCGCTGGAGGACGCGCCCAGAGACGCGCCGCGACGCCTGCACTGCGTGTGCTCCTACAAGACCACTGTCGGTGAGTACTCACCAGAAGTGTCCGTACTCGTCCTGCTACCGCGCGATGCTGCGGCACAGCGGCTACTGCGCCGGCGCACACTCGCTGGAGGACGCGCCCAGAGACGCGCCGCGACGCCTGCACTGCGTGTGCTCCTACAAGACCACTGTCGGTGAGTACTCACCAGAAGTGTCCGTACTCGTCCTGCTACCGCGCGATGCTGCGGCACAGCGGCTACTGCGCCGGCGCACACTCGCTGGAGGACGCGCCCAGAGACGCGCCGCGACGCCTGCACTGCGTGTGCTCCTACAAGACCACTGTCGGTGAGTACTCACCAGAAGTGTCCGTACTCGTCCTGCTACCGCGCGATGCTGCGGCACAGCGGCTACTGCGCCGGCGCACACTCGCTGGAGGACGCGCCCAGAGACGCGCCGCGACGCCTGCACTGCGTGTGCTCCTACAAGACCACTGTCGGTGAGTACTCACCAGAAGTGTCCGTACTCGTCCTGCTACCGCGCGATGCTGCGGCACAGCGGCTACTGCGCCGGCGCACACTCGCTGGAGGACGCGCCCAGAGACGCGCCGCGACGCCTGCACTGCGTGTGCTCCTACAAGACCACTGTCGGTGAGTACTCACCAGAAGTGTCCGTACTCGTCCTGCTACCGCGCGATGCTGCGGCACAGCGGCTACTGCGCCGGCGCACACTCGCTGGAGGACGCGCCCAGAGACGCGCCGCGACGCCTGCACTGCGTGTGCTCCTACAAGACCACTGTCGGTGAGTACTCACCAGAAGTGTCCGTACTCGTCCTGCTACCGCGCGATGCTGCGGCACAGCGGCTACTGCGCCGGCGCACACTCGCTGGAGGACGCGCCCAGAGACGCGCCGCGACGCCTGCACTGCGTGTGCTCCTACAAGACCACTGTCGGTGAGTACTCACCAGAAGTGTCCGTACTCGTCCTGCTACCGCGCGATGCTGCGGCACAGCGGCTACTGCGCCGGCGCACACTCGCTGGAGGACGCGCCCAGAGACGCGCCGCGACGCCTGCACTGCGTGTGCTCCTACAAGACCACTGTCGGTGAGTACTCACCAGAAGTGTCCGTACTCGTCCTGCTACCGCGCGATGCTGCGGCACAGCGGCTACTGCGCCGGCGCACACTCGCTGGAGGACGCGCCCAGAGACGCGCCGCGACGCCTGCACTGCGTGTGCTCCTACAAGACCACTGTCGGTGAGTACTCACCAGAAGTGTCCGTACTCGTCCTGCTACCGCGCGATGCTGCGGCACAGCGGCTACTGCGCCGGCGCACACTCGCTGGAGGACGCGCCCAGAGACGCGCCGCGACGCCTGCACTGCGTGTGCTCCTACAAGACCACTGTCGGTGAGTACTCACCAGAAGTGTCCGTACTCGTCCTGCTACCGCGCGATGCTGCGGCACAGCGGCTACTGCGCCGGCGCACACTCGCTGGAGGACGCGCCCAGAGACGCGCCGCGACGCCTGCACTGCGTGTGCTCCTACAAGACCACTGTCGGTGAGTACTCACCAGAAGTGTCCGTACTCGTCCTGCTACCGCGCGATGCTGCGGCACAGCGGCTACTGCGCCGGCGCACACTCGCTGGAGGACGCGCCCAGAGACGCGCCGCGACGCCTGCACTGCGTGTGCTCCTACAAGACCACTGTCGGTGAGTACTCACCAGAAGTGTCCGTACTCGTCCTGCTACCGCGCGATGCTGCGGCACAGCGGCTACTGCGCCGGCGCACACTCGCTGGAGGACGCGCCCAGAGACGCGCCGCGACGCCTGCACTGCGTGTGCTCCTACAAGACCACTGTCGGTGAGTACTCACCAGAAGTGTCCGTACTCGTCCTGCTACCGCGCGATGCTGCGGCACAGCGGCTACTGCGCCGGCGCACACTCGCTGGAGGACGCGCCCAGAGACGCGCCGCGACGCCTGCACTGCGTGTGCTCCTACAAGACCACTGTCGGTGAGTACTCACCAGAAGTGTCCGTACTCGTCCTGCTACCGCGCGATGCTGCGGCACAGCGGCTACTGCGCCGGCGCACACTCGCTGGAGGACGCGCCCAGAGACGCGCCGCGACGCCTGCACTGCGTGTGCTCCTACAAGACCACTGTCGGTGAGTACTCACCAGAAGTGTCCGTACTCGTCCTGCTACCGCGCGATGCTGCGGCACAGCGGCTACTGCGCCGGCGCACACTCGCTGGAGGACGCGCCCAGAGACGCGCCGCGACGCCTGCACTGCGTGTGCTCCTACAAGACCACTGTCGGTGAGTACTCACCAGAAGTGTCCGTACTCGTCCTGCTACCGCGCGATGCTGCGGCACAGCGGCTACTGCGCCGGCGCACACTCGCTGGAGGACGCGCCCAGAGACGCGCCGCGACGCCTGCACTGCGTGTGCTCCTACAAGACCACTGTCGGTGAGTACTCACCAGAAGTGTCCGTACTCGTCCTGCTACCGCGCGATGCTGCGGCACAGCGGCTACTGCGCCGGCGCACACTCGCTGGAGGACGCGCCCAGAGACGCGCCGCGACGCCTGCACTGCGTGTGCTCCTACAAGACCACTGTCGGTGAGTACTCACCAGAAGTGTCCGTACTCGTCCTGCTACCGCGCGATGCTGCGGCACAGCGGCTACTGCGCCGGCGCACACTCGCTGGAGGACGCGCCCAGAGACGCGCCGCGACGCCTGCACTGCGTGTGCTCCTACAAGACCACTGTCGGTGAGTACTCACCAGAAGTGTCCGTACTCGTCCTGCTACCGCGCGATGCTGCGGCACAGCGGCTACTGCGCCGGCGCACACTCGCTGGAGGACGCGCCCAGAGACGCGCCGCGACGCCTGCACTGCGTGTGCTCCTACAAGACCACTGTCGGTGAGTACTCACCAGAAGTGTCCGTACTCGTCCTGCTACCGCGCGATGCTGCGGCACAGCGGCTACTGCGCCGGCGCACACTCGCTGGAGGACGCGCCCAGAGACGCGCCGCGACGCCTGCACTGCGTGTGCTCCTACAAGACCACTGTCGGTGAGTACTCACCAGAAGTGTCCGTACTCGTCCTGCTACCGCGCGATGCTGCGGCACAGCGGCTACTGCGCCGGCGCACACTCGCTGGAGGACGCGCCCAGAGACGCGCCGCGACGCCTGCACTGCGTGTGCTCCTACAAGACCACTGTCGGTGAGTACTCACCAGAAGTGTCCGTACTCGTCCTGCTACCGCGCGATGCTGCGGCACAGCGGCTACTGCGCCGGCGCACACTCGCTGGAGGACGCGCCCAGAGACGCGCCGCGACGCCTGCACTGCGTGTGCTCCTACAAGACCACTGTCGGTGAGTACTCACCAGAAGTGTCCGTACTCGTCCTGCTACCGCGCGATGCTGCGGCACAGCGGCTACTGCGCCGGCGCACACTCGCTGGAGGACGCGCCCAGAGACGCGCCGCGACGCCTGCACTGCGTGTGCTCCTACAAGACCACTGTCGGTGAGTACTCACCAGAAAACGGACCTTCAACACAAAACAGATAGGTACAGAAATCAATCTACATACAAGCGCGCTCGAGCAATCGCACACATAGACATTGCTCGCGGACACGTCAAGCGGATGGCACTCGCGCTCGCACTGGTCTGAACTGGTCCGAGATATCGTGTCCGTGAGCAATGTCTATGTGTGCGATTGCTCGAGCGCGCTTGTATGTAGATTGATTTCTGTACCTATTTGTTTTATACCTTCAACTCCTCCACCTAATGAATAAAACTGATAGAGACATTCAGAACTACTAACACTCAACTTCACATTACGATTTATGCAAGACTGCTGCTGATGAGAATGACACAGATCTCCAAACGACACACTTTCTTGACTGACAGATCAAATTCGCTGCATTTTATGAGGTGTCAAATCCTCCGGCAGAACGAAACGCTAAAGAAATATAGTTTTATGACGTCACTACATTATACGGTCCGTTGGCCTCCTTATTTTTACTGTTTGAGCATTTAAAAATCAAAGCAACAAACCCAAGTTTTGGAGTTCAAAAAACGACAAAGCGTTTCGAGAAAAGGTAGGTAGTGCCCTCGCGCTTCCCTTGTCGCGTCCAGATTGTACAATAGATATTTTCTGCGTGTTTTCGGAAATAGTATTTAATGGCTCGACACATATCTTATTGTGCCTACCAAATCCTCGTTTATAATTCCATCAGTTACATAATGACGTGTTCAGGTACCGACATGCTGAGCCACCTGCTGGTGTGCGAGCACAAGAGCGCCTACGACTCGGAGGAGGCCGCCAAGCTGAACACCGTCAGGGACGAGCCCGCGCCCAGGCCGCACGAGGACGCGCCGCCGCAAGACGTCGTAAGTTACACCATCCACATCTGCTCTCCTAGTCGTAAGCGCAGTATTAGCAGTCACTGCAGCCAAGAAGTTTGCTTTTTGCGTTGCAATGGGGTGCAAATTTATTTCACCGTTGAACCATAGTTATGTAACGAGGAGTGCTCCGAGGAATTGTTCTAGAAATTTCGTGCCTTGACGACTGCATTGTGGAATGAATTATAGCTTGCAGTATTTTCGGACCGATACAACCTTCAAGAAAAGAGTGTACTCCCACCTGTGCGGTCGACAACGCACTTGTGACTCCTCTGGTGTTGCAGGTGTCTATGGGCGACGGTAATTGTTTTCCATCAGGCGATCCGTTTGCTTGTTATGCCCTATGACATTTACTGCATTTATCACTAGGACTTACGAATAAATAGTACTGATAAAAATGCCCTCCTGACCGATTTCGATGACTGTGTATCGATTGGATGCTTAAATACTGTAGCGTAGCGACCAGGGAGCTAGGCGGTTCCGAACACTGGAACCCTCAAGCCAATATACCAAGGCCATGAATAAGCTGAAAACCTGGAACCTCTCATAAAACTCGTGTTTTTCTGTTGTTACTGTATTTGTGGTAATAAATGACTTGTTCCCAGGCGGAGAGCGTCCCGGTGATAGCGGACTACGCGCCGCCGTCGGTGCTCAACACGCAGCTGTCGCTCGACGACCTGGCGCCGCCCTCCGTGCTGCAGCCCGACCAGGTCCGGCCGTCGCGTCATACTCTAAATAATAACCTAAATCAATAAACACCCCCGACACAAGTAGCTGGTCATCATGAGACCCCCATTCAATGAGTGATATAGAAAATGCTACTAAAACTGAACATAAATACAAAATTTGGAATTCTTAGCTTCAATATTGGCTGAGATCTTTGCACTTGTTCCTATTAAAGTTGAATATCTTGAAAACTACTATTTCCATCAAACATAGTGTTTTGATAAAAAAAAACATCACACTTAAATTGATCTATACGTGGGGGTATGACGCAAGAGATAGACACACAGATACAGAAATACACATGTTAAAAGCTTCCGTCACTAACACGTACATACTGGCGCGTGTCGGATAATGACTCCACGAAATTGAGGCAAATGAAAAACACGAATAGTGACCAAAATGCGCCGACATGTTGGCGTTCCTTAACAGTGTCTCCTGTCGATATTTCAATGTGGTTCTTAAATCCAAGATTTAACCTTTTGATCGTCACAGTAGTTGGCTGTAGCCAACAACGGAAATGGTCCCCTGAGACCAACGTCGGCCATAGCCGTTAAAATTTCAGTGATCAAAAACTAAGTACTTCAAACCATTACATGTGTTTATATAATACCTGTTGATTTTGGAGAACTTCTTTTGTTTTTGCTGTGGCGTCTGTAGCATGGTGAATTATACACTTTCAATGAAATCGCTCCATGTTGTCAGGCATTAATGTGTTATTGATATCCAGCACGACGCGGAGTTGCTGAAGGACGCGTACGACCGGCCGCTGGCGACGCCGCGGCACGAGGAGGCGGGCTACAGCCTCGGCGACTTCGAGCCGCTGCCGCAGGAGCCGCCGCCGCAGCCCGACTTCGAGCAGCTGTAGAATGTCACCCCGATATACACTCGCAAAGGGGTCACGCATAGATGGTATAAGATAATAAGGTACGGCACTCCGGAATGACTGGTGAGATTTTTGACGTCATCATGATGTGATTGGTTGGTTGGTTCTGTCAATCCTTATCTGTGTTGCCAGTGGCGTATCATAATACCCCCTCAAATATTACGACAAAATAACACTTAGTACAATTGTAACGCATAAATGCATAATTAATTATTGTTTTTTGTATGACCGGCGGCAAACAATTTTCTCCTTACAATTATTTTGTTACCATACCAACTAATCAGTGACGTTGAAAGGCTCACTAGCTGGAGTGCCACACCTGATTTGCTTATACCATGGCATAGGCAGACATGGCAACAACCTGGACATAAGACGGGATTCCTCCGTGGATATTTCCAGAGTAGGGTTGACACTTTTCAAATCTATTTTTGACATCCCACATGGGTTCACTAAAAGCACTTACAGATTTTATTCTTCTATTAGTAGTTCGTTTTTACATGTTTGAAGTGCAAACACCAGGATGCGTGTACCTCCGCTTAGGGGGTCTCCACTGAAGACAATCTTCTTCTTCACAAAAGTGAAACGGAGCCGAGATACAAAGATCAACTCAGGTGATTTTGTCTACTCCCCACATCTCCACTCGCTTCAATGGAGGCGCACCCTTATTCTGCTGTGTTTTTATATTCGCGACAACATTCGTACGAGTTCGCATTGTTGTGTTCCGGTGTGGGGGTAAGATAGCCGGTGAAATTACTAGCATAGAGGCATTCTATCTTCGTCCTCCGGGTAGGCAAGCACTTGTGACTCCTCTGGTGTTGCAGGTGTCTATGGGCGACGATAATCGCTTTCCATCAGGCGATACGTTTGCTCGTTTGCCCCCTATGACATTAAAAAAAAAAAAAAAAAAAAAAGTTTCGCATCCGATTAAAGTCGCGACGGTACACGCTTACAGATCCAGAAGAAATTGATAGCTATGAAATGATATGCTAAAAGTGTTTGAATAAAAACAAAGATTATGATACCTAGTAGGTATTTGGATATTATGATTATGTAATAAGTGGTGTCATGTGAAAATCTATAATTATAATAAGGGTAAACTAACATTACAGAATAATAAAATATATTATGAATATTTCTTTGTTTTCTTTCTTCTCTTCTTGAATGTGAGTGTCACTTTGTTGGTGACCCCATAGTCTTCAATGTTGCTTTGATCGTCATCCAGCACAAGTGAATCAAAGCACAAGTTATAGGTCTTCCAGATGTATTTCCAGGAGATTTTCACTTTGCTTCCGATTCTTTGTTGGTAGATTTCAAAATGCCTTGCCACAGCCTTTTTGAGATCTCTTACTGAAGCATTTTGTGGCACCTGAAATAAGATTGTAGAATAAATTAGCTCAACAACTCGTAACCCGCCTGGTGGACGCTTGTAACTTCTACTCAGCTGCCGGCCCAGTTCACCAGGCGGATTGTACTTTAAAAGCGCCAACCTGGTGGGCTCTGTCGGTTTCTGGGGTAGTTTTAATTTTTATACCTGGTTGTGATAATGTTAACCTTTCGTATGCAACGTCAAAAATTTGCTAATCAAATTGAAATTAACCGATATTTTAAAGTAAGGTTCAAATGTCCCGCACAGATCTGCGCCTAAGCATACAAGAGGTTAAACATGTTATACTAAGATTAACACAAAAAGAGTGTTGCTTTTCCTGCACATTATAGTACTGTGCAAATGAAATAAACAGTGCTCAACTAAGTACCTAGAATTACAGCAGAGACCAGAGGTATCAGAATGATTGTGTAATTAAACTCTTCTCTGTTACTGATCCTTACCACATCCTGACTAGTAATGCAACAGTTATGTGACCAGGTTTGTGCAATTGGTTAACTTTATTCAGACACTAAAGATAAGGTCAAAGATGACAATGACATGTATATCTAGGAAATGGATCACTAAATCCAAACATCAATTTTCAGGAATAATACTTACAATAACTTTCAGAGTTGGTTCATCTTCTCGTGATATGTTAATTGTAATTGATTGCCCATGTTCAACTGCGATCTATAAAAAAATCATGTATTATTTTATCAGAAGTACACACTTTCCTCATGTGAATACTGACTGGGTTATTCGAATTTTAATTTTAACAATTATGCTAAATTCCGTAGTAAGCTTAGTAAATCTCAGTACCATCAATGTTCGTAACTTTGCCTGCGCTTCTTTTCTTCATCTCTACGAAACCCAAACTAACCCATTACACCAAACTAACTGACACTTAAAGGTAGTTAGAATTTACCTGAGCAAGAACTTCCTCGAGTATAATATCAGTCGGCAGATCTGAGAGCAATGGATCGCAACTGAGCAAAGTGCACACAGACGATTTGGTTACTTCGAGTAATTCGTCGTGAGATAGAGTACTAGTTATGTCTTCAGAGTCAGTCGTTCCTTCCATTTATATTGTTTAAATAGCCAATAAAGCCCCCGATAATATTAAATAGTCAATAAATCAATCGTAAATAAACAAACCCCACATTTTAATGTTGAACTGTCACTGTCAGTGTCATACTCATACTCAATGTTGCCAGCGCGAGTATCCTTGTTACCCTGCTACACCAACATCGGTCAACTTGGCGAGGAGTGTAAGCCGGCATATAGGAAGCCCAGAGAATGTTTGGGCAGGGCACAAAGTATCAGTAACTTTAATTTGGATTTATAGGACAACAAGATTGAGTAAACAGATAGTATTTTGATGAATATTATTCCGTGTAGGTACTATTACCTAATGTTTCGTCAATTTTTTGATAGGTACCAACGGTTAGCAATATCAAATAAAATCAATCATCAATTATGATGACCCTAACTTGGTTCATTATCTTTATCTCCTACAAAACGTGGCAAATTCTCCTTCAAGCGCATGTTGCGCAAGCATCTTTCGGACAATTCAATCAATTCTTCGAAATATTTTACTTTGGGTACATAATATACATACATGTAAGTATCACTACAAAGTATAAAACAAAGTCGCCTCCATGAACATTTTCGAAGATATTACAGATTTAAAATGCAGGGAGATAGCGGTTGCGGCGGAACCGGCCGGGGGGCCGGCGGTGCGTGCTTACAAATAGCATTGCATCCGTGCGAAGCCGGGGTGGGTTGCTAGTATCATAGAAAGTATTCGTATAAGTTTATGGTAATTAATGTAACTATATATGTATACATTCTTATATAACGTATATCTTTAGGTAATTGATTAGTGTTTTAATGAATTTGTTTATCTATAGGTAACCTTTGATCCTGCACCGACTACATATTTTATTTAACCCAGTGGTTTACTGGTAGAGAATGCCTAAAGGCATTAAGTCCGCCATTTGTGCTTTTGTACTGTGCAATAAAGTTTAAATAAATAGATAAAACGTTACCTACTTACTTACCCTTTGAGGCCGCGCGTGGACGCAAAACCATGTCCAAAACGAGATTTTATTTTTCATAATATAAAATGACAAGATTACACTAAGACAATTTACATGCATTTATTTTAATAAAATAAATATCAGACAACCTCACACAAATCGATCTAGTCCCAAATTAAGCTCAAGAAGGCTTGTGTTATGGGTACTAGACGACGATAATAATATATACATACTTATATAGATAAATATATACTTATATACATAGAACAACCATGACCCAACCACAAATATTCGAGTTCATCACACAAATATTTGCCCTGGCCCGGATTCGAACCCGGGACCGCCGGCTCAGTAGGCAGGTGCTTACAAACTGAACCAACCGCGTCGTCGAATAAAGCAGAGGGAGGCCTTTGTCCAGCAGTGGACGTCTATCGGCTGATATGATGATGATGATTTTAATAAATAAAATAACATTTATACTCTAGTTCTAGTTGTCTTACACGTTTACGCTGCAAGAAATCAATGAAGAAACTATTTAACGTTCCGGCTCTCGTACCTACTTGGCAATTTTTGGCAAGGTCACGGTCACAGACGGTCAACAAGAGAGATAAACATGTGTGTAATTATAGGTATTGCTTCGCATGTTTATTAGGAATTTACGCGAGAATTAAAAACATCGGCGTGTATTGTGCAATCGGGATAAACCGGGGCTATTGACAGTCGTGGATTTCCCAAAAATTGCACAATATTTGTTAATGTTTGGAAGCATACGCAATATCACTGTATAAATAACCTGTTGTCAGATGACGTTATCCATTCTGTTTCCGTCAGTCGTTGAAGTGCATTGTCGGAATTAAGAACTTTTTGGATGGTTTGTGATCGTGATTACTGTGAGAACACGTGTCGTGCTCACTCCGTGATCGCTGCAATCACGGTGGTGCGTGGTGAGGAAAAGGTAAATCTAGACTATTATAAAATTCTAGATTTTTATTGAAGATCAGTTTTCTATGGACAGGGGTCATTATTTCAGGAAAAATCTTAATAGCGTGATGCAGGATCGTCATTTGTTTTGTATGGGCGCGCGGCGCCATCACGGCCTTGTGTCGTCTGTTTTCATAATTTCCTTTGTCCTCTTATTACGCCGAAACGACTGGATAATTTTAACCAATTTCGGTACAGTACAGGGATAGCTGGACATCCAAAGATGGTCATAGGATACCTTTTATCAGATTACGGTATAAAAAAAAGATATGTGTACGAAGTTGCGGGCACCTTCTAGTACCTACTTATTTATATGTATGTACTTATAATATATTGCCAAAAATGTTTGCATCGATTCAGGTCAAATCATATGTAAATATAAGGAAAAAAACGTCACTTTTGAAATTGAACGCCATCATATAGTCGGAAAGTGACGAACCATTTTATTCCACGACTATACCTTTCCTCCTCTTTCCTCTTTTGATATAATAGTTACGTTATCATATCGCGCCATTTGTAATGTACGGTTTATAACTAAAATAAATAAATATCGGACAACCTCACACAAATCGATCTAGTCCCAAATTAAGCTCAAGAAGGCTTGTGTTATGGGTACTAGACGACGATATACGTACTTATATAGATAAATATATACTTAAATACATAGAACAACCATGACCCAAGCACAAATATTCGAGTTCATCACACAAATATTTTATTTAACTGAGTAAAATCTGCTCCGGCTTGCGTCACTTTTGAAGCCACGCTGCTATTACGGTCGGATCTATACTCAACTTTAACATAACATTAACTTTCAACAACGTAATCACGCACGCACACGCACAAACACAAAAAAATAAATATTAAGGGGCATCATACACAAATCGCCCTAGTCCCAAACAAAGCTTGTGCTATGGGTACTGGACGACGATATAAATAATACATAGGTAACCCAGGAACAAATATTCGAGTTCATCACACAAACATTCACCCCGGTCTGGATTCGAACCCAGGACTGAATGAAAATGAAATGAAATATATTTTTTTGACTGAGCGAGCTGAGCGTCTCCGTTTCAGCTTGGTCTAAAATTATTTCGGATGTCCGTTCTCGCGAGGAACACAGCTCATAGCCACTACTTTTTTAAATATCACATTTCTGCTTCATTTTGCAAATACATAAAGTATAGGTACAGATGGCGCCTTTAACTTTGTTCACACAGGAAAAAAAAACATAATACGTTTTTTGCTTTATACCTGAGTTTGAATCTATCTATAATCAATTTATACTATTATTGTTCACAGATCGCCCAGAGCTGGTATCGCCTAGTCACCAATACCTTACCTATGCACATGCAAATGTGAAGAACAACAAGTAGAAGAGTGAAGAGTGTTAGCCATTGCCAGATACCGTGCGGTTTCTACTGCAGCAGCGAGGCGCCTACAAGAGTGAGGCACCCTACAAGAACGAGACCTTTGTAAGAGACAGACTCCTACAAGAGCGTGGCCCTCACAAGAGTGAGCCCTAAACACAGACCACCCCCACTAGACGGAGCATGAATGGCACATGTAAGGCGACCCGCGCGCACCAACGATATGGTACGGCAGAACATTAAAGTATCAGCACGGCGGCCACCGTTTAGTTGCGTCCATGTTTATGAGGTATCTCTACACCACTTAACACTACAATTTACCATGTTATTTATTTAATTTCTTTTTTCGTTGACGTACGCATGGGTCATAAACAAGGAGGCAACTAAACGGTGACCGCCGTGTTGATACTTTAATGTTCTGCCGTACCATATCGTTGGTGCGCGCGGGTCGCCTTACATGCTCCGTCTAGTGGGGGTGGTCTGTGGCCCTAAAGGAGCGTGACAACCACAAGAGCGGCCCCTCCCCCTCACCTCCCAAAGCGAGGCACATCAACATCATCATCATATCAACCGATAGACGTCCGCTGCTGGACAAAAGCCTGCCCGAACGTTCTTCACAGCAATCGATCGTGGGCGAGAAGGCGAGACCCCTACATGAGCGAAGCCTTTACAAGAGCAAGGCCCCCACAAGAGCAAGGCCCCTTCGAGAACCAGCTTACAAGATGGAGGCCCCTGCACAAACGACATCCTGCGAAGATTCCCCGGCTACCACCCTTAAGAAGACCACTGACTGCATCTGTGATGAAACCGCATCGAAATTGGTTAACTACTTTATATACGCAAAAGATTATTCGGGGTCGACTGACAGGATCCCGTTTTACCATCGTAACGGTTTACAAACTCTACGTAAATTCAAACAAGACATTGAAAGAATTAACACACAGCTTGGGCAGTCTCGAAAATCTGCTGAATCACGTGTAATTTATTTACACTGGGGATGCGAGTGTTACGAGGTTGGGGAAGAAACAGCCATAGAAGCATATGACAATTTGAGAGGCGACAGTGCGGGTACATCACCTGAAACAATTATCCACTGGATACAGGACAACATTAAATGTAACGATAATAATAATAATATAAAATTATTGTATATAATAACAGATGGCTTGATAAATCCTCAAAGTGCAAACCATTGTCTCAACATGAATAGAAATATGTATTACGACAATGTTGTTTTTCATGCGTTTAATACCGATATAAATGGAATAGATTTATCTGTAGCTGCGTCATTTTTGAAAGGTCAATGCATGGTTTATCGTAACAATGTGCTGTTTGATGATACAGATATATCTGTAGAATTTGATTATGATAGAATCAAAGTATACAATTTCGCTACCGAAAAAGAAAGTTTAAAATCTTACGTAAAATTAAAATACATTAACAATTCAAAATCTGATGCCCGTGGTCTAGTAGAAATAAACGAATTGAAGAAACTACGACACCGGTTGTTTCTCGAGTTAGCATCAGAATCACAAAAAAGCGCCAGTAAACTTAACACCAAAGATAAAAGTATATTTTTACAAGAATTTATGAACACTCGTTGGTATAAAAATTTAAAAGTTCCATCAAATAGCGTCAAAATCGAGATTGAAAAATCGATTTCAACGTTGATTAATTACATTATAAATGACAAGAAATCTTATGCTTTCGATGCGTTAAAATTTGATAATACTTTTAAAGAAGTTATCGAAGAAGAGGTCGTAGATTTACATTTTGCAGCTGAGCAAGAAATCGAGTTTCCCGACATTATTCTAGAAGAAGATAAAGGTGTACCTGTTATTCTATTGACAGTATTTAATTTACTGGATAAATTAATTTTTCATACGAAGGAAAACACAGCAGAAGTATCACCCGCCAGTTTTTCAAAGTTTAATTCAACAATGGAGTGTCCGCTATTTTTGGTGAACGATTCAGATATAAGCGAGTCAATCGGTTACTTTTATACGTTAACTGTTTATAAACAATTGTTATTAAAAACAAATAAGACAGAACCGCGTACACGGAAACCATACCACGGTGGTTTGGTCCTGATAGATACTGATGAATTTGACAAATACAACGATTACGTATTATCCGCCACATATTTTGATAAAAAAAAGGTAAATTATAATGTTGGGTTGTTTTATTTTGTCTTATGGAAAAACTGTGCAAAGAAAGAATGGATGGACAAAAATGTAGTTGAGCGGTTAAAGAAATATGTAATGCGGCGTATCAGTGCGACAGTGTGTAAAATTGGGCTGTCGTCACTACCACTGGATCCTCCTGAAAGGACGTCACTACTGACGGCTTTGTGGTACTGCGTCGAATTGTCATCTTGTATATTCAAAGATGATCCTCAGAGTTTTATGCACGAACGTTTGAGGATGCATTACGGTATAGCACATTATATGATAGAAATATTGAAAAATTTCAGTTACGATTTAGATCTAGACTTCATCAAAAGTCGTAAAGACTTAATTCGGGATGTAATGGCTTTGAAGAAAATTCCATCACATAATGACAAGGTTTATTACTTGCTCGAAAAAATATTTGAGAAAAGGAACGGCTTTCTAGTTAGTGTAATTAAAAATTCATCTAATTTGAAGAAACTTAACTATTTAAAATTTAATCATAAAGATATGCTGTGTGATGACATGGTAGAGGAAGAGGTTAATATAAATCAGTTTGTGCACTTAATGCACTACTTCGATTGTAAGAATAAGGTTAAAATGTGTGAAAAAACGTTTCGACCCTTTTTTATGGTTGATCATAATAAATCATTTTATACAGAATTATTAAAAATTACAAATAGAGTAGTTATTAGTAATGATGGCGACGAGAAAAACATAAGAATAACATACGAAGATGTTGATCATTTAGAATTTACTAAAATTGTGTCATATTATAATCTGTTCATCAGATATGTCATAGATAATTCAAAGTATCCCACTTTAGTAGAATATTTAGAATACATTTATATGAAGAAAAAATATAAAGATAATTTAGTAACAATTTTTCCACCGAATGTTTATTATGATGCCGAACATGTATATTCGTGCTATGAAGATGTTATGAAGAAAGTCGATGTCCAAGAATTTATTGCTCTATGCAAAAAATACGTAAGTCGCCGCGACCGAATTAAAGTAGAAGGCATACAAAAACTAGACACAGATAAAGAAATTGACAAGTTTATTTTAAATGAAGAATCTAAAGTGAATCTCAGAAAACGGAAATGTAGTGATAATGATAATAGAGCACTCTACAAATTAATAGCAGAATGGTAAAAAGGTAGCTTTAAACCAATTAAAAAATGCGCCGCTGCATGTGAGTCTATGTAGGTAGGTGGTTTAAAAAAATTATATTACCTTATATAGGTATGCTTGAATATTTTTTCTTTTAAATTGGCCTTACCTATGTACTTTGCTAAGGCAATGTGTAGTGTAGCCATTATATCTGTAGGGCGATTGGCTAAGTCGTCGCTATAGTCAGACCACGCCTCTTCCAAGCTGCCAAACTATACAAACCGACTCACTTTGCATAGTTTGACAGTTCATTTGCTTGGATAAGTTAGCTGACTAGCGGTAAGAAACGAACCGCGGAAAGCAAGTGTAAAATGCAATCGGTTAACTTGGTTTTTTGGCCTATACTAAAAATAACTAAATGATGGCATACTGTAGTAGCGATGACTTAGACTCACAATCAGTTATCTTGTACAACTGCAGCTAGTTTAATATTAAATAGAGTGCGACACTGAGTTGCAGAAGTCCGTAAAGTATAATAAGCATAAGCAACCTCATATATATTTTTGTTATCCATTGTATTTTTGAAAATTATGGTAGGATAACGAAATGCACACCTAGAACCTTCGAGACTTCGCGTGGTCAGGCTATCTAGTAATTTTGTGTAAATTTACAGGCGTATTTTATTTAAGCAAAGTAATTTGTTTTGATAATAATAATCTATTTTGTTAAGATATGATTCTGAAGAAAGTTTGTGTGCCATAGTGCTATTATATTTTAAGAGTTAGTATTATATTGTAAGCTGTAATAAATGCAAAAATAATAAACATATTTTTTATAACATGTGTGTATTTATTTCTTTCGTCATTCCCCCTTTCACAAAAATGTGCACACAATTCACGTACCAACATGTTAATTTGTTGTGTGGAGAAGAAGTACATAGGTACTGTTGTCTTACTTTATAGAAATATCAAAAACAAGAAAGACAAGCCCAATTTGGAGTATTTACTGAATGCATTAAAACGAAAAAGGACATATTATACACTATTGAAATTTTGCCGAAACTATTCGCGTAAAGAATCTTGCTCGGATCCCCACCGTCCATCAACTTCCAAAACAAGTGCTACCGTGCGTACTGTGTGGTACTATACATAAATTTAAATCGACGTAGAACAAATCTCATACAGCCATGACAACCACACGTTTAACATTAAGTAGCATTCACACATTCGCAAACTTTGCCAAGCTGATCAGATTGGCCTTTGTTTCTAATTGGCGCCCGACAACATCCAACGCCATTCGAGCGGGCGAATAGTCAGGTGATGGAATCAGGAACGTGTAAAGTATGTTTAACAGTTCGTGCAAGTTTTGTTTTTTTTTAGATGTCAGAAGAAAAAAGTAAGTTTAGGCGGTAAAATTACAATTTTATTTAATTGCTATTGAGCGTATGCGCGTAAATGATTTGCGAGTAAATAAATAATATAATGCTACCTACTAAATTAAGAGATAAATATAATCAAGTGTACGACCAATTTATGTTATGGAAAGAAAGCAAACATGCAAATTCGTTTTCTACACGAACCTGACAAGTCTGACAACATTTTGAAAAGACAATCCGATGGTTATAAAAGCAAGAAATGTAAGGTTTTGACTGGAGAAAGTGTTGTCAATTTTTTAAAGGGAGCACCAGACGCTACTTGGCTGTTAAGGTAAAAGTTTTATCATAAAATGTACCTATTTTGAACTGGTTATTTTTGTTTTAGTTAAGTGTGTGCTTTACTGTAATTCAATATATTTTCTTTACAGGTTGCCCTTATCATGGAACTAAACGGAGCGAGCCGCAGTTAACAATTTTCGAATATTACCATGGAAGACATCAAAAGCCACGACCAATCTACCCAACTAGCAAAAATATGTTGTACAAGTGTTCTACAAACGTTTTTGATAAAACTTAATGGTATGCAATTTAAGGTATATAAACGTTTATAAAATGCGATTTTGGCGCAGTTTTTAAGACGTGATCACACAATGGTCATAAGCAAACACATTTAGTCACACGGCTGTCATAAAATAGATATTAAACAATGATTTCGTCAGAAAAGTATCGTAAGTTCTCGCTTCCTAAGAGCAATTGGTTGTAGAGTTATCATAACGCAGACGTTTGTATGACAAATAAGTCTGTTAAATGCAACAGCGAAGCGGTTTTAATTATAACAACGTGCAACGTTTGTGAGTGATATTATTATCGTGCAAATAGTATCTGAAAACAGTAAGTATTACACTTTAATATATTTACTTTACCGTTTTAAGTAACAGACTCGACATCAGATCTACAAGTGTGAATGAAATGCGAACATTACTTTATCGATCAATTTGCAAGGTTATTGAGTATATTTTAAAAGCCCCCTTTAAATATTGTTGATTTCATTATATTTTAATAAATTAAAATAATTTAGGTTTTAGTCTCTGTGTAAATATGACTTGTTAAAACTTATTGTACTTAAAAACGCTGCCTTATGACTTAGAACAACACTTTGCCGACGCCATCACTACCTAGTTAGGGTTCCCTACTGCTGGGGCCTAAACCTTGTGGGACACAGTCATGTACTTGTGATATTATGTACTTGAATAATAGTAATAAGACATTTTGACTTTGACGCTGCCATATTAATTACCTCTGTGGTGACATAATTTATTATTCATTATTATTAATTTTAGTGGCTGAAAAAAATTGTGCTTTTAATTTTCAAACACGTAATTCGTATTTTTTTGTAGATCGTATGATACAAATATGGCCTTTTTGGATGTGGACACTTTTCTTAAGAAAGGTGACTTCGAAGAGCTGTCACACCGATTTTCTATAAAAAAAATATCTACGGAACCTTCCCTCTCTGGCATGTTTATTTCTCTTGGCTGTTTTCCGTTCGTTCACTGTCCGAGTTGAAGATGTTATGAAACATTTAAGTCGTAAGATCTATCTTTTTATCATAAGACGGCTGTGTATATGACTGTCATATGTCATTTTAACAGTATTAAAGTTGTAAAAAGTTAAAATTATGATTAGTCGTACAGTAGTCACTCTAAAAGCTTTTATATGAACAATCTGCTGTAAAATGTCATATTAATGTTGTAACACCGGGGAAATGTCACGGCTAAAACTTTTGTACGACAAAGATTAAAGTTGCTGTAGTACTATGTCATACAAACGTGTGTACAACTGTGTTTTATGAACAAATTGCTTTTAAACTAAAATGCTGTATAAATGACAGTTACATAACTTCACGTTTTAAAACTTGCTTATTTACGACGTATCTACGATGAAATAGTCATATAATGTTGAGATTTTATAACCATTTTGTTAGTTGGGTATGATTGTCAAATTGTGCGACACTAAAACAAAACTACCGAGTATTTGTCATCCGCGGTGAATACCTCAATATCGTTCGAAAATATATACATAGAACTTCGTACCCCAAACACTAATACATAAATGGATTTTTCTTAATTTATAAGGAGGGAAAGTGTACGCGGCAGCCTATTGGAAAGAATAAAACAAACATACCTCTACTTTGTGTACTTAAATGATTGTTGTTCGGTTATCTTGTTAATCCTATTAAATTACTTGTTATTTTGCAAGTGTATTTTTATTATTTCCTCACGTTGTTTGAGAAAAGCACTATATAAACCTCGGCGGAAACGGGGATTGCCTGACTCGCATCTTTTGCAAGCCTCGCGATGCTCGGCTTGCAAACCACCTCGTCAGGCAATCCCCTACTTTCCGGGCCTCGGCAATAATGTACTATTGCTTCTCGTGTCTCGAAAGCCTCGCTACGCTCAGGAATCGATCTTTGATTCCTTCGCTCGCTCAGCTTTCAATTTCAACACTCGCGCCAAATAACAACTTTGCAGCCTTGCATAACAAATAACCATTTCATCTTTAATTTTTTAACTACAGATTTTTCTTGTAGAAATAAGGGGTTATTCCTATCTATAAAACAAATAAATTAGTAATAAAAATAAAACCCCATTCCGAGATCCCGCGGGATTGAAAATCATCCCGCAAATGCGGAGAGATCATAATATAGAACATGCCGGGCGGAATTAAATACAATAATCATCATCAATTCATCATGTAAAACGCTTCACGTTTGAAAATAAGTTAGTATAGCTAACATTTCATATTATCGTTTACATGATTAATAACATTAAATGAAGAGGTCGGGTAAATCATAACACAGAACCAACTTTCCGTATAAGTACTAAAAAAAAATCAAATCACGGTCAATTAATAAAATAAATAATGCACATAGATTAGACACAAAATCTCGCTTGTTTGTCTGAGTCTGGAATTTCCCCCAGACAAAACAGCGATGTAAACAGCGATAATATCAGCGTTTTACCTACCAATAAAACGCTTATTAAGCAGTAACCTTATTTGAAGCCTAAATAAATAAATAATTTGAGAGTAGCGAACCTGATTTCCTGTAACAGATCGGTCAAAAGTACTAATACTCCCCTTACATCCCTTCCCTTTGACGTCATGTCCTGTGCTGTGCACCAGGTGGGGGCCGAGCTAACGGATCGTGCTCGGAACCCTCCTCATTGGATCTTAAATTATTTTTAAAAATTTACCAGGCAGAATTTAAGTATTAGGCTTCAAATAAGGTTACTGCTTAATAAGCGTTTTATTGGTAGGTAAAACGCTGATATTAAGCTGTGAACCGTTATTTGAAGCCTAAATAAATAAATAATTTGAGACATGTTTGTTATCGCCTGGTGAACAGCACGACGCCAATGTGACTATAGAGGGATATGGATAGATATAGATGATATACAACAAACAAACAACATAAACTCCGAAATCATATTATTTATTAATCAATAAAATTTCAAATGAAGTTGTACATTGTAAACAAAGGTATACTAGGCATGTAATCATGTATTTTACTTAATCTAGATTAGACAACTTACACTAAGATTAACCATTACTTATACACAATTATTTCTGTTTAAAAATCATTTATAAATCTTTCGTTCCGTCAAATTAGTTTGTACCTACAGCATACTACCTATATACAAAAATTGAGCAATCACATAAAATGAAATTTTAATAGATACATTTTACTGACTTACTGGTGCAAATAAATTAGCACAGGACTGTGTAGGTACATTCACGGGTTCAATTGGTCGACAATAATATTTTAGGAAAGTGTTCTCGGACCGCCAGTTCCCCCGGGCTAGTATTTCATCTAATGGGGTGTTCTCAACCCAGCTCTTAGATGCTACTGCAGGTCGGATGCTGCCAGCACTAGCCTTAACACCGGCCTGCATTAGGATCTTTTTCACCCAGCCCGAAATAACCGTCCGTGAAGCAGCTTTTGGCTGTCCACACGTTGTCAAAAACAAGTTATCAACAGCACAAGCTGTACGTCTATGTTGAGATAACGTAATTACCTGCTTAATCCAAAATAATGGATCCAAAACTTTACAGTCTCTATTACAAAAAATTTGCCAGCCGGATTGACGATTTAATACAGTATCTGTTTTGGATCCATATTTTGGCCAAAAGGTTATAGAATTATCTGTAATAATACAACTATCACCATCTATGCCCAAAAGTGTCAAATCATGCACTCGTCGGCCAGAGCATAACAACAATAAGATTGCAGCGCGTGCAGAGCATTCAAACAAACTGTTCTCGTTAGAGTTATTATTTTTTAACCAATTAACAAGTATATCCGTATCCCATATAGGGACTATTTTATGATTAACCTTAGAGAGACTTATAGACTTCAAAGCTTGGCGTACTAATATATGTGAACTGAGTCGATTACTCAGGCATGGATCACAAAGAGTTGAGATTGCTGATTTGTACACTAAAATCGTACTGTACGCTAGACCCTGCGTAAGGTGAAGGTCTATTAAAAACTTTGCTAAGTCAGCACCCTGTGGTTTTGAAATACTAACAGAATTATTATTAGCCCAAACTTGCCATTTCTGCCATGCATTCTTGTAAGTTTTCATAGAAGAGTCTCGCCAACTTTTCTGTAAAAACTCCATTTGATCACGCGACCATCCAATCAAACTTTCTGACCACCCCCACATCTCCAGACTTCCAGGGTCATGTCCTGCACCATTGGAGGGGGTTGACCGGTCGTTGCATCCACTAGGACCTTCTCCAGGTTGTGAATCGTGAACGGGGGTCCTAGAGCCCTGTTCTTGAGGTCTGGTCGCCAAAATACTTTCAACCAACGCGGAGCTACAACTAGGTAAATTCCTCTCGCGTTGTTGAGGTGTTGTAGCACGCGAGGGATCAGAAAAGGCGGTGGAAATACCCACGCTAGGGGATAGTTCCACACTTGGCTGAAGGCATCGTAAAGGGTGGCTCGTTTGTCCGTCAGATCTAGGGTCCCGTATGATGGGAGAACGTGCGCCACTGATGACGCAAAGAGGTCTATTATTGGACGGCCGAACTTGGCGAAAATCAGATTCATTAAGTCGGGTAGGAGATGCCACTCGGGGGGCCTTGAAAGACGAGACAAGTGATCGGCTTCGCCGTTGTAGCGGCCTGGCAAGTAATGTACTTCCATGTGGATTCGGAATTGATCTAAAATCGTGAAAATGTGATGAGCAATTTCCATCAGGGACGCAGATTTTGTGCCTCCCTCGTTCCTCATATACGCCACTACTGTTCTGTTGTCTGATTGGATCAACAGAGAGGAACCGGCCAGGCGCCGACCGTGACCTTCTAAGACGTATCGAACTGCCAACATCTCGCGATGGTTGGAGTGAAGCTTTGCTTCCTGTGGGGACCACAGACCCGACAGTCGGAGGTTGTCCAACTGTGCTCCCCATGCTTGTCCTGACGCATCGGTAACCAGGTAATTGGTGATTGGTGGATAATGTATCGGAGAACTTGCCTCGAGGTTGGTGCACCACCATCTTAGCTCTTCCATTACACTGGCTGGTATCTGATAGCGATAGCGTTGGTTCACTAGTAGTAGATTTTGACAATGGTTTAGTAAAGCTCTGTGATTGAGACGACCCCTGGGGACCATAAAACTGGCAAAATTTAGCATTCCCACCAAACTTCGGACTTCGCGTACATTGCCTTTCCCCTCTCTTAGCAGGTTTAGCACCTTTTCTCGTATGCTTTGTGCTTTTTGAAGAGGTAGACACTTTTCGTTTGTGTGAGGATCCCAATTTACTCCTAAATATTGAAGGCACATTTGTGGGATCAACACCGACTTGTCGTAATTTACTTTCCAGCCTAGATGCTCTAATACTTGAGTCACATGAACAGATTGACAACCCAGAGTCTGTGGGTCCTGATGGGCGAGCAAAAAGTCGTCCAGATAAACCACTATTCGAAGGCCTTTCTCTCTGAACACCTGAGCTACCCAATTCGTTAGGGATGCAAAAATTCTTGGTGCACAAGCGAGGCCAAAAGGTAGTAGACAAGTCATTTGCAGTAATTGTTGGTCGTAAATTAGTCTGAAGTAACGTCGATGTCCCCGGGCGACCGGTACATGGAAATATGCATTCGACAAATCTATTTTGACAAGCCAGTCGCGAGGTTGAAGGAATGTTGATATTTTGTGTGTGTTTATCAACCGAAACGGTTTTACGAACACATAATCGTTTAGGTTCCTTAAATTGAAAATCGGTCGGGCAGAGCCGTCGCTTTTGGGTACCAGAAATATTTGAGACACGAAGCTGGGACTGGGATCCACAGGCTCCAACACTTTCATTTGCAACATTTGATTTATAACTTGATCCATTTCTAGACTCTTTGGGGTTTCCAAAGGATGCATCATTAAATTTGGATAAAACAAAGGGGGCTTGGCAATGAAGGGAATTCGAAAATTTTGAATGATTTGTATTAATATTGTCGGAGCCTGAAGATCCCTCCAACTTTGCACAAAGTCCGCCAACCGGCCTGCCCGAAATCTCGAGTCAGAACTTTCGTTTACCCTGCCCTCGTGACGTGGAGGGGCCTGGGAATCGAACCACTCTGTAGTTATTGGCAAAATTGTCATTGTTTTGAAAATTCTTATTAGGCCTCTGGCGCGACGGCCTAGTCTGTTGACCAGATTTTTGTAAATGGCGAGGGTAGTCGCGCGGTTGGGTTGGATAATTCATGAACATGTTAGGCATTTGCATTGGCAATGGCATCCGATTCATAAAATCGGGATTATATACATAATTGGAATGAAACAAAGTAGGGGCATTGTTTGTGTAAGTATTCGCATAACTAGGCATGGCCTGAGTCTGCTGTTGTGGCTGAGCTTGCGCAGCAGCTTTGTTATTGGAGGGCGCCCGGGGCGGCCAAAATATTTTAGATGCCCCACCAGCTTTTTCGATTGCGCTGGCAAACAATTCTTTATTAAACAAGTTATCGCAGGTAGGCGGAATTTTTCGCAAGCTAGCTTTCAGAAAATTATCTTTTACCGATTGCAAGATACTGTCTCGCCTTTGTTGTATAAGTTCGGCCCTATGGCCGCAAGCAATTTGTAAAACATCATTACTAATTTTTTGAAAGCTACCCAGCACAAAAATTTCGTTCAATTTTTCCTCTAATAATTTTGGCGTAACTTGCCCAACAGAGTTCGACCATTCAACTAAAGTCTTGAAACCGCTTTGAGCTGCTTCATTTTGTTTAATGAGGGCTTGTGTAATAGCTGCGAAGCCCCGTTCGATCAATGCTAGAGAATTAAATTTATCATAAGGCTTAATCTCATCGTTAGTTTCTAAATACGTGAACCCTGGCGAGGAACAGTATTGTTTTTGTGCGTCTGCATAGCGTACGCTATCCCAGTCTTCAGTGTTGAAGCGCTGAATGCTGTTTATCAATTGTACTAAATTTGGCAACGATTTAGGGATAGACGGTTCTTTTAGAACTGTATTCAAAGGCAATTGGAACGAGCACGTGGGCACGGGCTGTTCAGATTGCGGGGGCGCAGTGGCCGCTTCCTCGGCAAAAAGTTCGCCACTGACATCGGCACTAACATCTGAATAGTTATCGGCTGGCCCCGGGGTGGAATGGAAGGCAGGTTGAAAAGCCGCACTACCCGCAATAAAATTTGTAATACCACTTACTTGTTCACTCAAATATCTTATTGCACTAGCTGTCGAATCCATACGGCATCGCTTATGCTTACGTTTCTTTTCTTTAGCCTTCCGTTTCTCTCCAGCTCGAGGCGGCATGGGCACCTGCGCCTCCGTAGGCGGTGCCGGTGGGGGAGTATCCGCTGATGAACTACTACTCGTAGAAGAATCCGTGGTTTCACCCGAATCGTTCTCCATTGTAGTATTATATTCTGGAAATATAATCAAGTTAAAAAACGAACGGTAACACCGTTAATATTTTAAATTATCAAAGTACTTAGCTGCTAAAATTTGGAACTACGTACCTAGCAGCACGATCGATTGCTACGGCAAACAAGACGCCAATGAGGAGGGTTCCGAGCACGATCCGTTAGCTCGGCCCCCACCTGGTGCACAGCACAGGACATGACGTCAAAGGGAAGGGATGTAAGGGGAGTATTAGTACGAGTACTTTTGAGTAGTAGGGATTCGCCGATACTACGATACGGGGCGGACGGGCCTGATGGGCGGCATCCAGGGCGGATTCGGCGGACCACGAAACCTAAAAAAAAAAAAAAAAAAAAAAAAAAAAAAAAAAAAAAAAAAAACAAATAGCCCCCTACTTGGAGCGTTTGGAATAGGTCCCAGGACGCTCAGACAGCTCTGTCAGGACTTACAGAACGCCCTACGCTAACAATGCAACACCTTCCCCGACCCATCGACCCTTTTCTATTGTCTACCCGAGCTCGGGTTTTATTGCCCTCTCGGACGCCGAGCTCACTTTTATTACGGTCTACTATTGTTTCCCTCTTTTATATTTCTCTTTGGCTTCAACTGCCTACAACTTCCTTTCCAAACGGTATACATCTTTTAAGAACATTCTTTAGGTAAAGCTGGACAAATACCTAAACATCTCATACCTAAACTATCAGACTAGGTCCGCCACCTTGGTTCTTATTGGAATCGCTGTTTCAACCCAGCCTGTCTCACATCGTCTCTTTACTCCAAGGTTTCTTACTACGTGATGTGTGCTACGGTGTACGTATCACTAATCTAAGCTAACCTATGCTAGATCACAATTCTAACCTAACCTAACCTAAGCTACAGGACTACGCCCAGCTAACGCAGGATACGTTAACTGACTACTTAACTTCAGGTAGCCTTACTTCAAAGTATGTATTTTGTTACTCACTACATATGCTGCATTTCGAACGTTGTTCTATTTATATATTTTATCTTGTTCAACTTAACATTACTTCTAACTTATCACCTAACTTCGAAAACTTAATTTTGAAGAACTGCTTTATTTACTTACCTACTTAAAACTAGCTACGAGCACAGTACAGTTGTTTTGGTCTTAAGAACGCTGTTCTAACCTAACCTAACCTTGCATAAATTTGAGTACGTACTCAATGTTACTTTCATCTCTTTTTTGTAATAACCGACTTCAAAAAGGAGGAAGTTCTATGTAAAAATATTGCCTGTAGCATAAGGATAATACGAATCTAATCTTACAATAGTAATGCGGTATTTTATACAGTAATAACTGCTTCAAAACTATACTAACTTATTTAAGCTGTAAGTTAAAAATACGAGTTCTAGTTTTGCATATTTATTTATTTCGTCAAATATTATGTTCTTGAATAGATGCTTAAGAAAATACCTGAATAAACTTTGTAACTTGTACTAACGTGTATTTGTAGTAGGCTGAACTAAACTCGTTGATTTTTTAATTTGTTTGTTGGGTCCATATTGTTTGTAAAGATTTATGACAGGTTTCTTCTCCGAATCATCAAAAGATTCGAAAGTCTATTATAAATTTTATTACTGTTTGTTGGTGGCTGTTGGGCGCGGTACAAACTAGTCGAAACGTGATTTTAACGGTAATCTATTGTCACATCCTTATAAAAGCCGATGGACAGTGACGATCTATAAGTATTCAGAACCGAGTCGTGCTTGTTACCAGAGCTCTCTCAGTGTACAGTGACATAGTGTTGAATCGTGCTACAGTGCTTATAAAAAATGGCAAATGTAAGTATGTACTATTTTTTATAAAATATGTATGTAGTATTTTTATGTACTATTTGTTTAACAGTGTTTTTTTTTTTCTGTAACTTGTGTTCATCGTGTTACTTGTTAAGTGTGTTAATCGGATGTATAACTTATTGTTGAATATTGTTACAGTTCACGGAAAACACTTTCAAGAATTTTTATTACCCTGAACCTGAACATGATGATTCAGGGAGTGATGAAGAAGGCACACTCGGTTTTAAAGTGAAACAAGCCATAGCGAAGAAACGTCCTGCAAATAGTATCGAGAGTTTCTTTGAAAAACCGCAGAAAAAAGTGAAACCAGTGAAGAGATCTTCCAGTGTGTCGCAAAGTTCCCATACCGGTGTTGCTTACCTATCTTCGGGTAAAGACGATGCTGCGTATGCATCACACCTTATTAAGATAGAAATATACGATCTTGAAAAAGTTAGGAACATCGCACCAGAAGAGCACTGGAAGCACGCCGATGTGAGATTAAAATCTTACATCTCAACTGAGCAAGATCCACAGCTTGAGACTGTCCGTGATGTGATATACAACATAACGAAAGACATAGCTTCAAAGGACACTTGCGTGAAATATTTTATAAACAATACGAAAAAGTAAACTAAGTGTTCGTGTAGTTTTAATACTAGGTTAAAACTGTATTTATTATATAAGACATTAGATAATATTTTATAACATACCCTTGTGTACTACTAGTATTATATATTTCTTACTGCTTAAACAACAACTTTTTGTTATTCAAAATTGTTAAGACTCGTTTTATAACCACATGTTGTAATTTGTTTTGTAGCCTAATCATATTGATCTATTTCCCTTTGCAAATGTATAAAAGTCTCCACCCTTTAATATAAAATCACTAAGCTACGTTTGTTATTTTAAGGAAAAAATTTGTTGTAATGTAATCACTATTTTCTTAGACACATCTCACGATGGACTGTTTAAGCTGTGATGTTTACGATTCCGAGCTCGTCAGGCTATGCGAAGAAATTGAAAGTGATCAAGAAATGTATGAGATCGGGGAATTACTAAGCCAGCTGCATAGTCAAGGGTGAGTACTCTTGTTCCAACCTGTTATATTGTTTATTGATATTGTACTTGTATATTTAGACATGCAATTTAAACAGTTTATTCTTGTTCAAACTTGTACAAAACCATTGACCAGTGTCATTGAGTTGTTGCCTTTTTATGGCTCAGTTTCATTGTTCTCTGTTGGGTGGGGATCCTGGAAGGTTCTTTATAAGCGACGTCTCTGGTGTAGAAATCATTCTTTATTCCAGTTACTGTGTTTGTGCTAGTACTGTGTCTGTGTATTGTACAAAATACTGTTTTAAAAATGGTGCTTGGATACTTTCATATGGGAACTAGTTTAACCCACGACAAAATTGCAGTTTTAAGCAAAGGATTCATTTTAAAAGTATTTCATAGAAACATAAGATTGTGGTATATTGACAATCAATTACCTCAGGCGCTTTTGGAAGATGAAGATATTATACCCTATTACACACCATGTGATGGGCATATCAATAAGTCGATGCATAACTTGTCATCAGATGTCATTGATGGGGTTTTAACAATGCAGGCATATTGCCAGCAATGTCGAAAAAACTTAAGTTAGTATAATGATAATAATTTAATCATTGTTTTGAAGTTTTAAATCTTGTATTAAATACTAACGTTTCACTTTTTCTATTACAGATCTAACCAAGTAGGACTGGGGAGAAAAAGGACAGCTACAAGTACGGGTGCAGAAGTACCAGTGAAGAGAAACTACCCTTCCAACAGTCGTGATATGTCTACATCCTCAAGCGAAGAACCATTATCCGATGTCAATGTAAGTACAAAAAATAATTCTGAAATTGAATGTTCGGTGTGTAAAAAGTTCGTGTCAAAAAGATATTTTGGTAACCATTTAAATAGTAATATTCACAAAAATAATGTGTTGAGATCCGATAGTGAATATGTTAATGTCCAATTAATTGAAAATGCATTCAAAAACAGAGTCGCTACTTACAGAATATTATTTAATGAAATGGATCACCAACCTCTTGATCCCGAAACTATTTTACAAAAACACAAGGATAAGATCTTTACATTATTAGATCGTTCACTTAACAAACATCACGCTTTAAAAGTAAATTTTATTCTTAATGCAAATTTTACACAAGATACCAAACAATTAAATAATACATTTGATTTCCAATTAAGTAATAGTATTGTTGATATCAGCACTGATAAAGCTGCTGTTTTTACGTCCCTAGTAAATGAAATTGTGATAAGGTTGTCAAACTTTGAAAGAAAAGATAGTGGGTGGAGTTTAGTAACATTTAATCATATCGATCTCAATATTAACAAATATAATCCATTACGCGGCTCTTCTTTTATCGAATTACCTCGTGATATAAAGAATAAAAAAGCGGTTATTAATGTAAAAAACAATGACCATGAGTGTTTTCGATGGGCTGTATTGTCTGGTTTATACGAACCCAAAAGTCATTCAAATATGGTCAGTTCATACATATTACATAAGAATAAATTGAACTTTGAAAATTTAACTTTTCCATTTAAATTGGGAGATATCCATAAATTTGAAAAAAATAATGATATTAGCATTAATGTATTTGGTCTCGAGTACAACTCTCAAAACAAAAAACACGATGTTATAGGCCCACTACATTTAACTAAATTAAAAAAGTCTAATCACTTAAACTTGTTGTACATAACTAAAGATAACCAAGGACATTATTGTTTTATCAAAAATTTATCGAGGTTAGTGTCTAAGCAATTGTCAAATGCACAACATGCTGTTCATATTTGCGATGGTTGCTTAATTAAATTTACATCACACGAGAGACTAAACCAACATCAAAAAAACGACTGCTTCCACGTATGCACAAACTTACCATCCGAAAAAGAAGACACAAGAAATTGGTTTAACGAATATGTTCCATCGAATCAAGTTACTTTTAATAATTATGAACGACAATTAAGAGTACCTTTTGTTGTATACGCTGATTTTGAGGCATTTTTAAATCCAATTCAATCCTGTTCTAACAACCCCAGTACATCTTCTACTACCAATATTCAAAAACATGAAGTTTATAGCTTCGGTTACTATATTAAGTGTTCTTATAATGACAAGTTATCTGTGTACAGAACATATACAGGTGAAGACTGTGCAAAAACATTTATGAAAGTCATAAAAGAAGATTTAGAAACTATTTGTAAAAGTAATGCGTTTGCTAAAACTTCTTTCCCTCTAACAGATGCTAATAAGGTAGACATTATGCAAAGCCATGCTTGTTATATTTGTGATAGAAATTTGAATGATGACTCAACCGTTTCTTATAATTATCATACTGGACTTTACGAAGGCGTTGCACATAAATTTTGTTCTGAAAAATACAAACCTCCCAATTTTGTACCTGTATTTTTCCATAATTTGAGCAATTACGATAGTCATTTTATTGTACATGGACTTGGTCTTGAAGATGGTGACATAGAACTAATCCCACAAAATAAAGAAAAGTATATTTCGTTTTCTAAGTCTTTACAAGTGAATAATCGTGTTGTAAAATTGAGATTTGTCGATTCTCTTAAATTTATGTCGAGTAGCTTGGATAAATTAGCTAAAAACTTGACTACTGACCAATTTTACGAATTGAAATTGAACTTTCCTCGTGAAGAAGACTTTAAACGTCTAATACGGAAGGGTGTCTATCCATATGAGTACATGACTTCGTATGATTCACTGAAATTAACTTCGCTTCCTACACAGGATCAATTCTATAGTTCTCTTACTGACAGTCACATTTCCGAAAACGATTTCCTACATGCTCAAGATATTTGGTCTCATTTCCAATGCAAAAATATGGGGGATTATTCCAATCTTTATCTGAAAACAGATGTTTTATTACTAACTGACATATTTGAAAATTTTAGAAATGTGTGTCTTAAGACATATGGTTTAGATCCCGCCCATTATTATACCGCGCCTGGAATTTCCTTTGATTCGATGTTGAGGACTACCAAAATAAGTTTAGAACTTTTAACAGATGTCGACAAAATAGCTTTTATAGCGAAAAACATTCGAGGAGGGATTTCCCAATGTAGCAACAGACATGCAAAAGCAAATAATACATTTATGGAAGACTATGATCCAAATATTCCTTCATCTTTTCTCATGTACTTAGACGCAAATAATCTCTATGGGTGGGCTATGTCACAATGTCTTCCGTCTGGCAAATTTGAATGGGTAAATAAAGATACCGATTTCAATGTTTCAGACGATGCTGAATATGGGTTTATATTAGAAGTTGATCTAGAGTACCCCAAGGAATTACATGACTCTCATTCAGATTTGCCGTTCTGTCCAGAAAATGTATGTCTAGGTGATTCTAAAGAAAAAAAATTGATTCCCAATTTAAACAATAAATATAATTATGTATTACATTACAGAAATCTTAAACAATGTTTAAAAAATGGGTTGCGTTTAGTGAAAATCCATCGTGTGTTGAAGTTCAAACAATCTACTTGGTTAAAAAGTTACATAGATTTGAATACCCGAATGCGTTCGCTGGCGACATCTGATTTTGAAAAAGATTTCTTTAAACTTATGAATAATTCTGTTTTTGGTAAAACAATGGAAAATGTCACGAAACGTGTGAATGTTAAATTATTAAGTCACTGGGAAAATCGCGGAAAATCCCAAGGGGTACAGTCCTTAATATCTAAACCTGAATTTCATAGTTTATCAATATTTTCTGAGAATTTAGCTGCTGTGCAATTGAAAAAAACAAAAATCTTTTATAACAAACCAATTTACCTTGGATTCTGCATTTTAGATCTATCGAAAACTTTAATGTACGAATTCCACTACAATTATATGAAATACAAATATACGGAAAATCTCAAGCTCCTTTACACGGATACTGATAGCTTAATATATGAAATAAACACTGCTAACTTTTATGAGGACATTAAATCTGACCTGAACTTGTATTATGATACATCTGATTACCCACCCAACAATGCATATGGTTTACCATTACTAAATAAAAAGAGGTTAGGTTTTTTTAAAGACGAAAATAATGGCAAAATTTTGAAAGAGTTTGTTGGTCTTAGATCAAAAATGTATGCCTTAGATGTTCAAAATAGTGGTATTATATCCAAAGCTAAAGGAATAAACAAGTGTGTTACCAAAAAATTAACCCTTAACGACTATAAAAGTTGTTTATTTGATAGAAATATACAACATGCTCAAATGTTACGATTCCGATCAATAAAGCATGTTTTATTTACGCAAAATGTCAATAAAATATCATTATCTTACAACGACACAAAACGATATTTATTGAAAAACACTTCGGATACTCTTGCGTGGGGTCATTATAGAATACCTCATAATTCTTAAAAAAAAAAAAAAAAAATACACGGAACATTCAATTTTCATATTTATTTTTTGTACATAATATTGTATTTTAGGATGTTTTTTTTTTAATTTTTAAGTTTTGGCAATAAAATTATTGGCGAAAAATATGTTTTTGTAAATTTTTATGTGATTTATCTAGAATAATATAAATATTAAAAAATATTTAGCAAAATTTTTGTTTTTTTTTTTATTTGTTACCCCATTTTTTTTTTATTTAAAATTTATTTAAAAAGCTATGGTCTAGAAATTTTCTCATTTGAAGTCAATCCGTTAACATATGAACACACATATTTAAAAATTTATAATGATTCATTTTAACCACCCTTTCACTACAATAGTAGCGGGTCCAAGTGGGTGTGGTAAAACTCAGTTTGTTACCAATTTTTTAAACAATGCAAAAGAAGTATGTAATGTTGAATTTGATGAAATTATTTGGTGTTATGATGAAATGCAACCTTTGTACAATCTGGAAAATGTAAATTATAGCCAAGGAATACCAGATTTTTCTTTATTTGATGGAAAAAAGCCCAAGCTTCTCATAATTGATGACTTGATGAGAGAATCGGATGGACGAATCGTTGATATTTTTACAAAAGGAAGTCACCATAGAAACTTAAGTGTTTTTTATATTACTCAAAACATATTTCATCAAGGCAAAGGACAACGTGATATTTCATTGAATACCAGCTATATTGTATACTTCAAAAACCCGAGGGATAAAACACAAATTCGCTACTTGTCACGACAAGTTTATCCGGAGAACCCAAAATTTGTAGATGAAGCCTACAAAGATGCCACTAAAGATGCTCATGGTTACCTTATGATTGATCTGAAGCAAAATACCGATGACATATGTCGTTTTAAAACTAAAATATTTCCTTTTGATGGGCATTGTACCGTATATGTTCCCAAGAAAGGGTTTAAATACGACAAGAATCAACACGTTTTAATCAGTTCCAAATAATGCATCCAAGAGTACACACATATAAACATTTACTTGAAGCACTGCAGTTACTTAAACCAAAGTATCGCACAGCGTTGCTAAAATCTTGTGAAGATGAAGAAATTAATATTATTTGTGAGTGTATTTATAACGTTTTAAAAGGGAAAATACCACTGGAATCAAAAGATAAATCAAAACTAAACAAATATAAAGACACATTACGAAAACTAGTTTCGAAAGGGAAACACAAATTGAGGAAAACTGTTATTATTCAAAAAGGAGGTGCATTTCTACCTATTATATTAGGTGCAGTTTTAAGTGCCTTAGTAAGCTCCGTAACATAAAATAAAATGGAAAACACAAAAAAAATGTTGTTAGTTGAACCAGACTTTATTGAAAGACTCAAACGAAATGATAGCCAACCCGAAAATGTATCATCTCGCCTAGACGGAGAGATGCAAAAAATCCTGAAGAGTAAAATTAATGATCGTGAAAAGTGGGCATTATATTCTCAAGCACTACAACGATTTTTGCACTTTATTGAATCAGATCGAAAACCATTTAAAATACCAATAGTGATGGAGGGGTTTGATCAACTCAACGATGAAAGTAAGGATTTAAACTTAAAAGTAAACAAAAAGGAGGAGGATGAAAATTATGAATCAGTTGCAAATAAAACACTACCAGATGGTGATGTTTCTGCAGTTACTGCAGCTACACCGTCTGGTACAAAAAATCCAGAAACTGTACTATTCAGTCCATCTCGTATTATAGATAATTTACCAAAATCATATGAGAAAAAAACCAGAACATTATTGACTTGTATTGTGTCAAGCAGACCAAAAATATGGTGGAAAACAAATGGTGAAGTTGTAATAAACAATCGAACTATTCCAAACAGCAATATTCTCGATCTGGTAAGCGATACGGTTAGATCTCTTAAACGCCCTAAGCCAACAGGATGGGAAGAGTTTGCTTTATTTTTAAGAGATATAAAAGTTCCTACGTCTTGTATAGGTAATCCTACTAATCTAGAATTTATAAATAAACCTCAATCGAGTGAACCTCACGCATCATCTGCTCCATCAAGTGCTCGATCGTCATCGTCATTTAAAGACACAAGCGCCAGTACACCTCTTTCAAGTGTACTGCTCAAGGCAAACAAAAAGAAACTAGATTGGGAAAGATGGAGCCCTTATTAGACATTCATGCAATATACTACGATGTATCTAATCCAGCAGGCTACAGTAGTTTAAATAAATTAAGTAAACAAATGAAAGGACGAATGAACAAAGACGAAGTAAAGAACTGGTTACAATCTCAAGAAACGTACACACTGCATAAACCGGTTCAAAGGCGATTCACAAGAAATAGATACGTCTTATCTAACTTTAATGAACTCTGGCAAGCTGATCTGAGTGATATGGGTACTTACAGTCAATATAATGATGGATACAAATATATTCTGTGTGTTATTGATGTGTTCAGTAAATATGCTTTTGCGAGAGCTATGAAAAAGAAAGATGCCACAACCGTTATAAATTGTTTTGAAAGCATATTTACTGAAGCCAATTCTACTCCTCGTCACATCCAATCTGATAAAGGCACCGAATTTGTTTCAAAGGCAGCAAGGGATTACTTTAGGAGCAAAAACATTAACTACTATACTACTAACAATCCTGACATTAAAGCAAGTATAGTAGAAAGGTTTCAAAGAACTCTTAAAATGAAAATGTGGCGTTACTTTACTCATAAGAATACATACAAATATATAGATATTTTGCAAGAACTTCTTTATTCTTATAATCACAGTTATCATTCTAGTATTAAAATGCGCCCTATCGATGTAAATTTTGATAATATCATGACTGTTTGGTGTAATTTGTATAACAGAAAAAAGGATAGACAACTTACTTTGGAAATCACAAAACTAAATGTTGGTGATCATGTTAGAATTACTAAATATAAACATATATTTCAAAAGGGTTACGAAACTAATTGGAGTGACGAAATATTTAGAATTGATTCAATAATAAACCGCTTTCCACGAGTTGTGTATACGTTAAGAGATTTAGAAGGTGAGCCTATCGTTGGTACATTTTATTCTAAGGAATTACAAAAAGTGACTTATCTCCCCTCCATTGATTATAAAATTGATAAAATAATACGCTCACGTGGGGTTGGTGCCAGAAAAGAAGTACTAGTGAAGTGGCGAGGTTATCCTAACAAATTTAATTCTTGGATACTCGCTTCAAGCTTAAAAAAAATATGAGTGAAAACAGCTTTTATATTACATTGTTAAGTAACAGTTCCTCGGACTACTATACCGATAATACGACTGCACACTTCTTAACCAAATTACCCAGGAGTATAAAGTTGGAAGGAGAATGGGTAGTTGGCTTAGTAGAATTTCAATACCCTTGTTCAATGTACAATGTTCAAGATCATGAAAATATGATTTATTTAAAAAAGAAAGTAGTGTCACCCACTGACAAGATAGCCAAAATTGTAGATATAAAAACTCATATACCAGCAACTACATATGACAACGTTGACCATTTTATTCAAGCTTTTAATGACAACCCACAACTGAAAAATAATGTAAAGTTTAGATATGATAATCTAACCAAAATGGTTGGGGTAGCAACAATTAATAACGATATAACTTCTCTTATAACAACCCCAATACTAAGTCTACAGTTAGGTTTTAAACCGAAAACAAATTTACGGCAAGTTTCATTTGGTAAAAATCCTGTTAATTTGTATTTGGGCTTACCATCACAATTATTTGTTTATACAGACATCATACAACCACAGGTAGTTGGTGATGTTATAACTACGTTGCTTAGAATAATACCATTAGATCCAACAGAATTCCATTATGGAGCATATAAAACACACATTTTCTCACCCGCTCATTATGTACCTGTTTTACGTAGAGAATTTGATACTATGGAAATAGATATAAGAACAACTACCGGTGCAAGAGTGCCATTTCAATTCGGAATTTCCTGCGTGAAACTACACTTTCAACGGCTAAGATGAATTATAAAAGATCATCTCACTCTTGTCCCTACGATCATTATTATACCCATCAAGCTGGTTCTGGTATAGGAATTGTCTATAAAGGTGTTCCGTTTCAGCGAGGGCATGGGATTGGAAGTTTTTTGGGGGGACTGTTTAGGTCAGTAATTCCTTTGTTGTCTAGTGGTTTTAAAACTGTTGGAAAAGAAGCGTTAGATGCGGGGGTTGGTTTGTTATCTGATATGGTAAATTCACGCCCTATAGATAGTTCAGTTAGGTCTCGATTTAAAGAAGCTAGTGCTAACTTAAAAAGAAAAGCTGATGAAAAGATCGATTCTCTGATGTCGGGATCTGGGTATAAAATGTCAACTAAGAGACGGGAACCTCTCATTACCTTGAAAGCATCGCGCCGAAGAGGAGCTAAGAGAAATAAATATAGTGACGATATATTTTCAAAGTAAATCATGTCATTCCTACACAATCATTCGTGTGAATGTGCAAAATCTGAGTTAGATATATTTGCCCTGCCTTCGACACAGACAAGTATTGAGAGTGGACAGTGGGTTCATTATAAACCAATCTCATCTTTAAGTGATGATGGTCCTATTGAGTTTCAAGTCCCCGGTTCAGGTGATGACTACATTGACTTATCACATACATTATTACATATAAACGCCAAAATATTAAACCAGGATGGTACAAAGTTAAAGCCTGATACTCAAGTTGCCCCCGTTAATAATTGGTTGCACTCCCTTTTTAATCAACTTGACGTATATTTAAATCAAAAACTAATCTCGCCACCAAACAACACATATGCTTACCGTGCTTACATGGAAAATCTACTTAACTATGGACCAGCCGCTAAAAAAACTCACCTTACTTGTGGGTTATGGTATGAAGATACAGCACATTATATGGACACCGTTGACGCAAATAACAAAGGATTTCACAAAAGGATGGAATTTGTTACAGATAGTAAACAAGTTGAAATGATTGGACATTTACATGGTGATATGTTTAACCAAGAGAAGTTTCTAGTGAATGGTGTAGAAATGCGTGTTAAGTTAGTGCGATCAAAAGAATCGTTTAATCTTATTTGTCACCAAGATAAGAAATTTAAGGTACAAATAATGGACGCTAGTCTCATAATAAGAAGAGCTAGAATCAGTCCAAGTGTTTTGTTAGCTCATCAGAAAGTGCTAGCATCAACAACTGCAAAATACCCTATCACAAGAGCAGAAGTAAAGGTACTTACAATACCGTCAGGAATACAGGGTAAAACTTTAGATAACATATTTCTTGGACAAGTACCTAAAAGATGTATAATTGGTTTTGTATCAAATTCATCGTTTAATGGTAATTTTGCATTGAACCCTTTCAATTTTCAAAATTATAATATGAACTCTTTTAGTTTATTTGTAGATGGTCATGAAATTCCTTCTAGAACATTACAACCATCATTTAGTTCTGGTTTAATAGCATCAACATATCATACTCTATTTTCTGGGACTGGTATTCACTTCCACAATGAAGGTAATGCAATAAGCAGAACCGATTACGGGGAAGGTTACTGTTTGTTATGTTTCGATTTGACGCCTGACCTGTCAGCCAGTTCTACCTCACACTGGAACCTTGTAAGACACGGAAGTGTTCGGATAGAAGTTCGTTTTGATAATGCCTTGAGCACTACTATTAACTGTATTGTGTACGCTGAATTTGATAATGTTATTGAAATAAACAAAAATCGTGATGTATCTGTAGATTACAACAGTTAAAATAAATATAAATACAGTGAAATTAACAATTAATCTCATTTCTTCTTAATCTGTGTTTGTAACATCATCGATGAATGTATACATATTTTATTTATTATGGATACTAATGAAATTCAATATTGTATGAAAAAAATTAACCCTAGATTTAAATCAAATGTTTTTGCTGCTAACCGAATCCCTATTTGGGTTGCTCGTCCAGTTTTTATTGTAAGCAATTTGGACCCTGATTCGAAACCAGGTTCCCATTGGGTTGCAATGCATATTGATGCTAAAGGTGTAGGGGAATACTTTGACTCATTTGGTCGGAAACCTACTGGTTATCATAAGTTATTTTTGAATAGAAATGCAAAACGGTGGTTTTATAACCAAAGACCACTTCAAAATCATTTTACTTCAGTTTGTGGCGAATATTGTTTAGTTTATTTATATTTTAAGTATCAAGGAAAAACTATGAGCGATTTATTGAGTTTGTTTTCTGAGAATTCTCTTTGTAACGATTTAATTTTAAGAAATATGTTTAAGTCAATTTTTGTGAAATAAAACAATATATATATACTAAACTGATTTTTTTATTTATAAATAATACCTTAATTATACCTTATTTACCTAAAAATAGTGATTACATTACAACAAATTTTTTCCTTAAAATAACAAACGTAGCTTAGTGATTTTATATTAAAGGGTGGAGAGTTTTATACATTTGCAAAGGGAAATAGATCAATATGATTAGGCTACAAAACAAATTACAACATGTGGTTATAAAACGAGTCTTAACAATTTTGAATAACAAAAAGTTGTTGTTTAAGCAGTAAGAAATATATAATACTAGTAGTACACAAGGGTATGTTATAAAATATTATCTAATGTCTTATATAATAAATACAGTTTTAACCTAGTATTAAAACTACACAAACACTTAGTTTACTTTTTCGTATTGTTTATAAAATATTTCACGCAAGTGTCCTTTGAAGCTATGTCTTTCGTTATGTTGTATATCACATCACGGACAGTCTCAAGCTGTGGATCTTGCTCAGTTGAGATGTAAGATTTTAATCTCACATCGGCGTGCTTCCAGTGCTCTTCTGGTGCGATGTTCCTAACTTTTTCAAGATCGTATATTTCTATCTTAATAAGGTGTGATGCATACGCAGCATCGTCTTTACCCGAAGATAGGTAAGCAACACCGGTATGGGAACTTTGCGACACACTGGAAGATCTCTTCACTGGTTTCACTTTTTTCTGCGGTTTTTCAAAGAAACTCTCGATACTATTTGCAGGACGTTTCTTCGCTATGGCTTGTTTCACTTTAAAACCGAGTGTGCCTTCTTCATCACTCCCTGAATCATCATGTTCAGGTTCAGGGTAATAAAAATTCTTGAAAGTGTTTTCCGTGAACTGTAACAATATTCAACAATAAGTTATACATCCGATTAACACACTTAACAAGTAACACGATGAACACAAGTTACAGAAAAAAAAAAACACTGTTAAACAAATAGTACATAAAAATACTACATACATATTTTATAAAAAATAGTACATACTTACATTTGCCATTTTTTATAAGCACTGTAGCACGATTCAACACTATGTCACTGTACACTGAGAGAGCTCTGGTAACAAGCACGACTCGGTTCTGAATACTTATAGATCGTCACTGTCCATCGGCTTTTATAAGGATGTGACAATAGATTACCGTTAAAATCACGTTTTGACTAGTTTGTACCGCGCCCAACAGCCACCAACAAACAGTAATAAAATTTATAATAGACTTTCGAATCTTTTGATGATTCGGAGAAGAAACCTGTCATAAATCTTTACAAACAATATGGACCCAACAAACAAATTAAAAAATCAACGAGTTTAGTTCAGCCTACTACAAATACACGTTAGTACAAGTTACAAAGTTTATTCAGGTATTTTCTTAAGCATCTATTCAAGAACATAATATTTGACGAAATAAATAAATATGCAAAACTAGAACTCGTATTTTTAACTTACAGCTTAAATAAGTTAGTATAGTTTTGAAGCAGTTATTACTGTATAAAATACCGCATTACTATTGTAAGATTAGATTCGTATTATCCTTATGCTACAGGCAATATTTTTACATAGAACTTCCTCCTTTTTGAAGTCGGTTATTACAAAAAAGAGATGAAAGTAACATTGAGTACGTACTCAAATTTATGCAAGGTTAGGTTAGGTTAGAACAGCGTTCTTAAGACCAAAACAACTGTACTGTGCTCGTAGCTAGTTTTAAGTAGGTAAGTAAATAAAGCAGTTCTTCAAAATTAAGTTTTCGAAGTTAGGTGATAAGTTAGAAGTAATGTTAAGTTGAACAAGATAAAATATATAAATAGAACAACGTTCGAAATGCAGCATATGTAGTGAGTAACAAAATACATACTTTGAAGTAAGGCTACCTGAAGTTAAGTAGTCAGTTAACGTATCCTGCGTTAGCTGGGCGTAGTCCTGTAGCTTAGGTTAGGTTAGGTTAGAATTGTGATCTAGCATAGGTTAGCTTAGATTAGTGATACGTACACCGTAGCACACATCACGTAGTAAGAAACCTTGGAGTAAAGAGACGATGTGAGACAGGCTGGGTTGAAACAGCGATTCCAATAAGAACCAAGGTGGCGGACCTAGTCTGATAGTTTAGGTATGAGATGTTTAGGTATTTGTCCAGCTTTACCTAAAGAATGTTCTTAAAAGATGTATACCGTTTGGAAAGGAAGTTGTAGGCAGTTGAAGCCAAAGAGAAATATAAAAGAGGGAAACAATAGTAGACCGTAATAAAAGTGAGCTCGGCGTCCGAGAGGGCAATAAAACCCGAGCTCGGGTAGACAATAGAAAAGGGTCGATGGGTCGGGGAAGGTGTTGCATTGTTAGCGTAGGGCGTTCTGTAAGTCCTGACAGAGCTGTCTGAGCGTCCTGGGACCTATTCCAAACGCTCCAAGTAGGGGGCTATTTGTTTTTTTTTTTTTTTTTTTTTTTTTTTTTTTTTTTTTTTTTTTTTTTTTTTTTTTTTTTTTTTTTTTTTTTTTTTAGGTTTCGTGGTCCGCCGAATCCGCCCTGGATGCCGCCCATCAGGCCCGTCCGCCCCGTATCGTAGTATCGGCGAATCCCTACTACTCTTTTGACCGATCTGTTACAGGAAATCAGGTTCGCTACTCTCAAATTATTTATTTATTTAGGCTTCAAATAACGGTTCACAGCTTAATATGCGGTCGCGGCCTCGCGGCTAAAGTTGCCATATCCCAAATTGGCAATGGCGGACTCCGCGGACTGATAGGTCAAAAAGGATTTTCTAAAAAAATCCGTTGAGTACAGTTGCCGGCAAACTTCTTGAGCATAACTCTGACTGCGTAATAGTAGCCGATTTACGTACACATGCGGATATCCGCCATTTTTTGGTTCAAAAAGTTTACCGACAACTATGCTAATCAGACTCGCGTAGCGAGGGTTCAGTGTCACTACAACGCAATTTGCATATGCAAGCGTACTTACTTACAATATTTAATGAACACTAAGTTATATGTATTACAAACCACGAGGGTACCTATATAAAATGTTGTACGATACAAATACACATTATCTTTAATGCACACCTCAAATAGGTACACAGGGATACAAAAACATGAGAGATATTCAGTAAAATAATAAACAGAGGTAAACAACAGGCGTAAAAATAGCGGTTTCTTCCAGACAATCTGTGGCCACAAAATTAACAACAAAAAATAATTAAAAAAAACCGGCCAAGAGCATGTCGGGCCACGCTCAGTGTAGGGTTCCGTAGTTGCTCATCCACAGCGGTATTAAGCCCGAGGTTTGAGTTACGACTAATATTTCAAGCTCTATAAAAAGGTAGTAAACGCCAATGTAACTGTAATTACTTATTACCTTCTGGAAGTCAACTTACGTCCTTTTAAAGAAAATTATGAAATTTGGCGATAACTCAAAAACGGCTTAACCGATTTTGTTCAATATAGTTTTCATTGAAAGTACTTACAAGTCCTCATTTTCAAGAATTTTTCAATAATTTTTTGACCCGTGGTTGAAAAGTTAGAGGGCGCTATTTTTTTTATTTTCGGAGCGAATATTTACAACACTGCTGACTTTATCAAAAAATAATGTTTGGAGACCCCTATTATTTTTAAAAGACCTATTCAACGACACCCCGCTTACTAGTGTTGAAACGAAAAAAGAAATTCACCCCCACTTTAGGTGTTCGAGAGGTACCCGAAAAAACATTTTTTATTAGATTTTAATTTACCGTTTTGTCGGCGTGATACATACACATACTCATACTAAATTTCAGCTTTCTAGATCACGGAGGTAAGCCGCGGACGGATAGACGGACAGACGGACATGGCGAAACTATAAGGGTTCCTAGTTGACTACGGAACCCTAACAACAAACATATTAGGTAATTGAATATGTATAGGTAGATCTAGATATACCTACATACCAAAACTTAGGCATATATATGAGACTTGAGTCAAACCACAATTATAGAGTGAATGAAGAGGTACAGGGAAAAGGACAGTAAGAAGATAATTTTAATATATCTATTTTAAACTCAGAAAGGTTTTTGTACCTGGTCTATGGCGTCACATACAAAAATACAGTGGAAAATGGAAAATATTTCCTTTTCGCCGTCCACAACCTCATGTTTTGAGAGCCCTATTTAACGCACGTAGTCGCACTACAGGAAAAAAGGTAATCTAAAAAAGGACTTTTTCTAGATTTTATTTGACTACTTTACCGTGATTAATATGCAAAAATACTAACAGAAAAGTAACTAAGTAATGAATGTAACTAGCAGTTTATAGTCACGTAAAATAGTCAGGAACGGCCCGACAAGTTTCGAACTCGTATGGAACTCTTCATCAGGGACATGCTCCCAAGCAGCCTCGCAGTAACTTTGTCAGTTGTTGTGTGAGTGACAAAGTTACCACGCCGCTGTACGGGTGACAGTTACCACGAGTTCGAAATTTGTCGGGCCGTTCCTGAAAATTTCACGTGAATGTAAACCGCTTTAATCACCGACAGGATACCCAAAGCAATTCGTCTTCGACAAAAATATAAGATACAACTGCACGAGGAACCTGGCGAAGGTCTTAACCCAAGGGAGTTAAGAATCTTCACAGACGGGTCCAAAACAAGGTCAGGCACTGGCTCTGGGGTATTCTCAGAGGACCTAAACATACACCACCTAGTACCCATAACACAGTCTTCCAGGCAGAATGTATGGGTATCATAATGGCAGCCCATGCAATCATCGCGAGGAAGGTAAAGGACTACCCCATCCGCATACTCTCCGATAGCAGATCAGTTTTACAAGCCCTGCAGAGCTACACAGTAACCTCAGGACTCATACATGATTGTCACCGAGCATTGTCAGAAGTATGTAACAATAATAGCATAACTCTACAGTGGATCAAAGGACACAGCAACTCACGTGGGAACGACGCAGCTGACGAACTGGCGAGAGGAGGTTCGGAGATGGAAGCAGAGGGACCCGAACCAATCATACCTCTGCCATTCGCCTGGCTGCGCAACACAGTGCGTAAAAACACGAAGGTAGAACAGCAACTATACTGGTCTAACTTAGGTACCTGCAGGCAGAGCAAAGAGGCCCTTCCGACAATCTACCCCGGGTTGTCACGCAAGCTAAGGCAGCTGAAGAGGCCGCAGCTCCGGCTCATAACTGGAGCGATAACTGGACATGCCCTGCTAAACAAGCACTTATTTACTCTAGGTGTTACTGACAGTCCTCTTTGCAGAGCTTGCATGGAATGGAGGCCGAAGAGACAGCCGCCCACGTCATTCTCGAATGTCCTGGTGTGGCCAAATACCGGGCACAACACCTCGGGTCTCCGAGGTCACTCCCAGAAGTCGTCGGCAACATCAAGGGACTGCTAGGCTTTCTGGTAGAGTTTGGTTGACAAGAGTAGTGCCAGAAACCCTTCACGCAAAATAGGCGCATTGTAAGACGTCGAGTTGCGGAAAACTAGCCCGCGATAACCTATAACCTATATAAACCGCTTTAATACATCCTTCCTAATCTATATAATAAAATTGAAAATGCTAGAACGGGATAACGCACTAGGGAGGAAGCGAGATGGCGCCTTACAAAACTCGACGTTCTTTTAGATCACGTTTCTCCAATACGATGCACGTTACCGCAGAAAAAACTATTCAAATCTATTGTCTAAATATGAGAATGGAATAAGAGCGTAAAAAATACCGTTTTCACTACGTATTACCTTCACAATCGGCTAAAGAAATCTTCATAAAATTCTTCATTTCGCGACCGTCGACCATTTCCGGCGATACTCGGTTCTTCTCGCTCTTATGGCTCAGGTTCAAGTAGCCTAAAGTTTCTTTTCGCTATATGACTTAAGTTTAAGTAGCCAAAAATTTTGGCGTCATGTTGGTACGCCGTTATATCGAAGTTTTTTACTCGAAATGTAATGACTACGCACTTTGCTTGACGTATGTTGTTTTCTCTGTCAAACTAAATGTCATCGGCATTGTCATTGTCAGCGAATTTTCTGTGCAATAAGCAAAAAGTGTTATGAAAATGCCGAGAATTGAAAGTATTAAGTGATTATGTTATTAATTTGTATTTTGATTGATCGACCATCACGGTTTTATTCAGATTGACCACCACGGTTTCGGGAGATGGAGGAATGGGGATGGCATGTTTAATTTTTGTTAAATTTGAATTTAACAGATTATTTGTATTATTATAAACACAAGAAAAATATCCTTGCAAGGCAATGTACTCATTGTTCTGCATCTCGGTGCGTAGAATGCGATGCGATAATGTTGGGTTAGTAAGACCTCAGGGGTTGCGGTATAGGAAAGGTGGGCCAGTTTTGGGACTTAGAAAAATTTCGGTGTCGTGAAATTTATGTCAATATAACACCTCATTTTTATTAAAGTATCCTTTAAAACATCCTATAATAAGCATGTTTTGTTATGTAAACTTTTTCTCTCAGATCAATATTTACCGAGATATTGGGGTTTTTAAGGTAAAAATGCTGTATGAAAATATGGTACATGGGTTGAAAACCGAAAACTGTAGGTTAGGTTAGGTTTGTTTTGTGACCATGTATAGCGGAGCGAGCGTAGCGAGCGGAGCGTCAAAATGCTTGCTTACATGACCCTCATAAATAGTCTACTATTATTACGTACCTACATCAAAATATGTTTATGCATTTGAACCCCAATATCTCGGTAAATATCGATCTGAGAGAAAAAGTTGAAAGAATAAAATATGCTTATTTTGGCGTAATCTACTAGATTCAATCTAATTTAAGCCCAAACCAACAAAAAAAAATTAGTCCTAAAATCGGTCCAGCTTTGCTATACTCTGACCCTTACTGCTTATTTCTCGAGAAGATCTAGATTGTTTCCTATTTTCAGAGGATTCTTTTCCCACGGATTTGTCTGTTACTGAAGCGGCACTGCCTATTAATGGTTATTATTTTTACTTTTGTTTATTAAGCTTTGCTAGGCTTAGATTTGCTTTGAGTAACATTTGTACATGTATGTATTACTCTCCAGTCCATGTAAGTATACAAATATAAAATGTGTTGAATCCCTTTTGCTTATAATTAATTTTATTTCGGAAATACTAATATGAGGACGAAACGCAGTTTCCTTTTAAAAAGCTTTTATTTAACTTGCAATGACAGTTTCCTTTTTTCATTAAGTATATAATAATAAAAAAAAAAACAAATTACGGGCACGTCTAGTAATATTATAAACGTGAAAGTTTGGATGGATGGATGGATGTACGTTCCACTTAATCTCAAAAACTACTGAACGAATTATGATGAAACTTTCCAGTTATGTACCTTATATATCAGAATAGGACATAGGCTATCATTTATATCAAGTTTTATCCCTTTTAGGGACGAAAAACGGGATTAAACTTTCTATGGAGAGCAAATCATTGTAGTTGCAACAACTCCCTACATGTCATCGTTTTGACGTTAACTAATCTACCTTCGATAGACCTTCACGAAACGCATAACAAACTATTCTTTGTAAAAAAACTATAAATTCTGATATGGGAACATGTATCCACAAATTTCGATTAATCGCGTAATTTCAAGAATCAAATACATTCTAATTCTAATTTTAAAATATGGCTTCCATCAAAGTTAATGATGATTTCGCCAATTTCGAGTTTGCTCGTAGAGCATGCCGTTGTTCGGTGAGGTTTTGCTTTTTGTAAAGTGATAGCAATTTACAAAAAACCACGCGGACTATCGGGCCTTGACCCAGGAAGGGCTATGAACGCTTCAAGTTGAATTCTTCATTAGCTATTCATTCATACGTTAGATCACTGCACAATACGCTATCAATACTACACATTGAATAACAAAAATGAATAAATAACGAACAACAAAAACTTAAACGCATGCGGCCATCTTAAGTCACGAACCGGAAGTCCTCAATCAAATACATAAAATTTTACAAATTTGAATCAATCACATTTGATTTGACAAACGTCACACACCCATCTGGCAAGACATGTCAAACCAGTGTTTGCAGAAGGGCTACTCCGATGTTCAAAATTCGACTGTCGAATAGTGCCATGCCTCTCGATCTCCTGTCAAGGTATATTTGAGTGAATGGAATAGCACTATACGAAAGTAAAATTTCGAACATCGGAGTAGCCCTTTTCAGGTAGGTATCACGTTCCGTTACGCACATAGTGCCTACGAGCTTTGATTATGTACCTCCGCTTGGTAACTGAGTATAAATAAAGTAGTAAATAACTCAGTATGCAAAGATAGGATACTTAACATAATATATAAATAATCCTAATAATATTATAAACGTAAAAGTAATAAATATTCGTTCCTCTTAATTTTAAACGATAATTGATGGGCGGTTGCCAGTGTTCGGAAATCGGCGTAAACAGCCAATTGTTGAACTGCCTCTTTCTAACCCTTAATTTGGCGTGTATGGCAGGGTGAACAAATTCTTTGACCATCTTTTTCCATATATTTTTTTCGAACCAGAATATTTTGCTCTATTTTACTATAACGAGGCTTGAACCAGCGACCTTCGTTATCTTTTGTCAAATTAAGGGCTAAAGACCGATGTGCAATATTTATCGCCGAGTACAGTATTAGAGCATAAAGTTTTTGTATTTTTCGGATCTTAGACTCGGATACTCGACAAGACCCGAATTGTCAATCAATTATTATGCTACATAATCGACGTGCTTAAGTCAAGGGCCTGACATGCTTTGATGGAGAAGGATAGCCTTATTACGATACTTATAGTTATAAGAGGAAATAGAAAAAAGTGGCATTTTTTGGCTCTATCACCGACCGAGCAATTTTTCATGGTGGGTTTATAGGCACACTTATATTCATGACGAAAACTGGCTATGTGAAATACCCATATTGGCACCAAAAATGATATTGTTTTCAAAATTAACAAAAAAAGTACCAGTTTTGTTAATGCGCAACTTAGACGCACCCAAATTTGGCAACGGCGCTAGATTGAGAATCACCTAATTAGGGAAATACATTGTGAAGGGCACGATTTTAACGGGAGAAGCCAAGGGACAAAGTGTACTTATACCACGTGTTTCAATTATACCGAATAATTTACCATTTAATTTTAAACGTCTACAGTTTCCATTAAAAGTTTTTAACATTTTCTATGACTATTAATAAATCACAGGGAAAATAAATTAAAAATATACATACTGAAACTTAAAATTGGGGGGACAGGGGGGGATGCAGCAAGCCTTCTCGAAGAGCAGAGCGTATAGCCATAAAAACTGCTCGGGCCCTCCCTGTGAGTAACGGCCACCAGCCGTGAAACCAATTGCTGCACACCGAAGGAGATCAAAGTTTAAATGCGAAATAAAATGCGAACTATGCCACATGTGCTAACAAGACAAATGCCCCCGTCGGGGCCATGCATGACAATAATATCCATCAATATAGAGGGATTATCGGCAGGAAAAGAATTTTTTCTCTCAAACATGTGCATGTTAAATAAATGCGACATCCTCTGCATGCAGGAAACTCATAGAGGACCTGACAACTGCCGTCCTGTCATCAAGGGGATGATACTCATCGCCGAAATACAACACCGCCAATACGGGAGTGCACTGTTTGCAAGACCAGAAATTAACATTAAATCCGTACACAAAACCAATACAAACAACATTGAGATAATCACTGCGGAACTTAACAACTGCACGGTCACATCTGTGTACAAGCCACCAAACGAAAAGTTTGAATTCCACAAGCCCCTAAATTTCGACCTACAACCCGTTAAACTTGTCCTAGGAGACTTCAATAGCCATAGTGAAACCTGGGGCTATAGGATAGGAGATGATAACGGCAGCAAGGTTGAGGAATGGGCAGATTTATACAAGATTTCACTAATCCACGACCCTAAACTACCTCCATCTTTCAACAGCGGGCGATGGAAGAGAGGATACAACCCCGATCTGATTTTCTCTAGCGACAGTGTTTCAAAACAATGCCTAAAATCAGTGTGCGGGGTCATACCAAGAACTCAACACCGGCCCATTGCTTGTAAAGTGTACGCAGCAATACGACCGCGCACGGTCCCATTCAGAAGGCGATACAACTTTGCAAAAGCCGACTGGGAAAACTATGCTGAAGTACTGGATCGCCTCGCGTTGGGCCTCTCACCCACGACAAACAATTACGAAGAGTTCGTTGAATTGGTAAAATTGGCGTCAAGAAGGCACATTCCACGTGGTTGCAAAACCGAGTACATACCGGGAATGTCCGACGAACTTAAGGGGCAGGCCGATGCGTACTACACCTCATATGCGGCCGACCCATTTTCTCAAGAAACCATCCACCTAGGCAATAGACTCATGGACGAAATATCAGAGGTTCAAAAAAGAAAATGGAATGAGCTGGTAGAAGGTGTGGACATGACCCATAGCAGTAAAAAGGCCTGGACATTCATCAAAAAACTTGATTGCGACACAAAAAACCATACGTGTCACTCAAATGTAACTGCTGACCAGATAGCTCACCAACTCCTGTTAAATGGAAGAATCACCAACCAACGTAATTCAAGAAAACTTGCACGCTACCCTCCTGCCGACGAAAATGACCACCTCGAACGTCCATTCACAATGTCGGAACTGGAAACAGGAATTCGAAAGCTTAGGGTTGGCAAAGCAGCTGGACTCGACGACATTAGAGTCGAACAAATTAAACGATTCGGCCCTGTAGCTAAGTCTTGGCTCCTACAACTTTTCAACACCTGCGTTAAGACCACGGCCTTCCCAAAATTATGGAGAAAATCTCATGTCACTGCCATTCTGAAACCTGGCAAAGATCCTGAAGATCCGAAAAGTTACAGACCGATCTCTCTTCTCTGCCACAGTTTTAAGCTCTTTGAACGCCTCTTACTCGAACGCGTGTCATCAACCTTAGAGGAGTCGTTTATAAAGGAACAAGCTGGCTTTAGGTCCGGTAAATCCTGTACCTCACAAGTACTCAACTTAACACAGCATATTGAGGTTGGCTTCGAGAAAGGGATGGTAACAGGTGCAGTTTTTGTGGATCTCACCGCCGCGTATGATACCATTAACCACAGGAAACTGGTAGCGAAACTTTACCAAACTACCAAAGACTACAGACTCACGCAGGTTATATCCGAACTACTTTCTAACCGTAGATTCTTTGTTTCATTTCAAGGGCAAAGAAGCAGGTGGCGGTCCCTCAAAAACGGTCTACCTCAAGGGAGCGTCTTGGCACCGGCTCTTTTCAACGTATACACTAACGACCAACCTATCCAAAGTAACCTGCGACATTTCCTTTTTGCTGACGACCTAGCTCTTACGTCGCAGGAAGGGACGTTTGAGGCGGTTGAAAAATACTTAGCGGAGGGCCTGGCAAACCTCTCAACATACTATAAGGAGAATCAACTCAAACCGAACCCATCAAAAACACAAGTCTGCGCCTTCCACCTCAAAAATAAACAGGCTTCTAGAGAATTAAATATTGAATGGGAGGGTTGCCAGTTGGTCCATACTTTCACTCCAAAGTACTTGGGTGTAACCCTTGACAGATCTTTGACCTATAAAAAACACTGTTTCGATACCAAACAGAAAGTTGCGGCAAGGAACAATGTCTTACGTCGTGTCACCGGCACCACGTGGGGCGCGAATCCTCACACACTGCGCACTACAGCACTTGCCCTCAGCTTCTCGGCTGCAGAGTACGCATGCCCAGTTTGGAAGAACTCTGCACACGCGGGCCAGGTCGACATTGCCCTCAATGAAACCTGCCGCTTAATCACCGGATGTCTGAAACCTACTCAATCCGGCCACTTGTACCAAATAAGTGGAATTACACCACCGTGCATACGCAGAGACGTAGCTGCCGCTGTGGAACGACACAAGCAACTGCAGGACCCACGACACCCACTTCACGGTCACCAACAAGCAACCAGTAGACTCAAGTCACGTAAGAGTTTTCTGACAACTCTTAGTCTTCAACACCAAACGGCCCAAGAAGCTCGTCTTGATGCTTGGAAATCGCAACTGAACGAGACTTCTCTACCAATGACACCTGTGGAACATTTGACGCCTGGCGCTGAACAGAAATGGATCACTTGGAAGTCTCTAAACAGATTGAGAACGGGTGTCGGACGGTCTAAAGACAATCTGGTGAGATGGGGAATTAGATCTGAACAGAGCGGCGCATCCTGCGGGTGTGGCGTACTACAAACAACCAAACACATGATGCAGTGCCCTCGGTGTCCAACCACGTGCACTCTCGAAGACCTCATAAAAGGCACTCCCCGAGGGATAGAAGTGGCAACGCATTGGCAAAACACCATTTAGTCTAAGGAATTTGATCCCTTCACACGAAGAAGAAGAAGAACTTAAAATTAAAAAGAATCCCCCAGTACTGAAGCCGTCTGAGGCATCGTCCCCAGCACGCTCGCCGCGTTTCCCCTTTGAATGGCGAGGCTCAGTCTTTGAGCGAAAAAGGAGCCCGCTCTGATATTACCCGATACTCCGATTAATTTTTGTGAAATTTCTTTTACAATTTTCTTTGCATCCGAAGACCACGGGCCAAATGTTTCCACCGCCAGTGCCGCAAATTCGTAATTTTTATTTAAGAAGGCATATTTGCGGCGCTTGATGATTTGGGCATCTTCTGCGGCCATCCCCGGTTTTCTGGCGGAACGTTGGACATGGGACGGGGCTAGAGTGTCCACACATGTAACATCCCATGCCAAAGGCCGCCCGAGATGCCATGGCACCAGTGTGCAGCCATCCGGTCTCTTCCCGTCTTCAGCGGAAAGTCCCACAGGCTCCAGAGTTGCTGGAACGGATGCTGTGCCAAGGGCCCGGCGAACGAGGTCGTTAAGTGCCCCGTGTCTATAAAAACGACCAGCGCTTGACTGGCAAAAGAGGCCGTGTCGTCCGAGGGTGTCAGCTGAGCCTCCGCAACGGCAGCAAGGGTGTGGCTCGCAAATTTTTATACCGAGACGGAGGCAGATTGCGATTCTAAGGGTACTTGGATCTAAGACGGAACCGATATTGCGTGAGGGCAAGGCATGCAGCCAATGTCCCGACTCCGGCTCGGATACTGCCAGTAGGCGGGCCCGCTCGGTCGCAGTAAGGCAACTGTCTAATAGAAATTTGTGAATGGATTTTACTGTTATGTGATCCCAGGCAGCTTGGCTGGCTTTTTCAGATGGCGCGCTCTCACCCGGGTTCCTAGCGCTCCATGCTGACTCTGCATCCACCAGGTCCGAAACCTCTACATCAGTGGGATTAGAAATGTTAAGAATACCACTGATGAGGGTGACAGTACTGTGAATGGATGAGAGAAAGGCAGGAAGAGCAAGGTCGCCTGTGGAGCGTATGCCTAGTCCGCCATATTTAATAGGAAGAATTGCCTGGGACCAACTAGATAAATTTTGAGAAACGTTTAGAATTTTGCTCGTGGTTGTTTTTAATAGATCGTCGATAGTAGTGGTCAAAAAGGGAAATTTCCAGACAGGGCAGCAGCGTAAAATGAACATGAATTTGGGTGAAAAAAGACATAAACGTAAAATGTAGATAGCTACATGAGGGCTGATTTTAAATAACAAATCCGAAGAATTGCGAAACTGGTTTAGTTTTGAATTTATGGTTGGTGGAATGGCGTCTTCAAAAATTGGAGCACCGAGTAGGGTGAGGGATTCGCGATTAAGTAAAGTAATATTAGGCGTTACACGGTTAAAAAGACTTAAAATGTTACCTCGGCATTCATCTGTGAGTTTTTCTGAGATAAAAAGCTCACACTTGTCGAAGTTAAGAGATAGGCCAATCTCAGAGAACCTTTTATAACATAATTTAGGTCATTGAAAGCTGAAGACGCCGATCCTCCTAGCGTTCCGTCATCCAGATACCATATATTTAAATCGGAAGTGAGGTGTGATATGATGGAATGGATGGCCAGGCTAAAATGACAGGGCCGAGCGGGTCACCTTGCTGGCAACCAACGGAAGAGGAGATTTACTTGTCACCGAACATTAATTTTGATGGGGTACCGTAGCATTGTAGTAAATAATTATAAATTTCGGGAAGTTCATTTTGAATTTCGTCTAGAAGGGTGCCCCTGTCAATCGAATTAAATGCATTTTTGACATCTAGCTTTAATATGACTTCAAAGTTAGATTTATTTAGGAATGTGCGGGTGGCATGCACTGCAGCTTCACACCCCCCTCTAACTCCAAAACCGAGTTGTTTCGGTTGAAATTTGTCGGTGAGACGGGTATGATACTCCCGGCAGCATATTTTAGAGGCTAAGCGGCGTAGTGAACTTCCCACTGCAATAGGACGAATACCACCGTCTTTTTTCTTTAGAGCAATTAAGTTAGCACCGTATAAAATGGGAGCAATTTCGCTGCAAATTTTGCCCGATAACATTAGATTAATTAAACCAGTCAGCTCCTTCAGGAGGGATTCCCCGGCGTCACCCATTAGAGGGTCGGTAAGGTCTTGGAGGTGCTGCGGGGTCAAACCATCCAACCCTCCGGCAGAACCGTTGGGGAAGGATCGAATAGCTTGTAAAGTGGCAGCCTCAGTAACCTGTAGAGGCTGAAGGACGTTAGATGGCGGAAGGGGTAACGGATTTGTTGCGGTGGGAGTTGGGTGTTTATCTTTAAGAGCGGTAAATACGTCAACAGTGCGCGGGGCCAAGGTGTCGCTAGAAAATAAAAGTTTTGTAGCACTTCTCACGTTGCCATCAGATATTTTAGTCTCGATCGCCCTGATCTTCGAGTAAGTGTTCGAATTACAACGTTCTGTGATTGGCTGCTCCAGGTCAGTTGGAAAACCCGGATGAAGAACGTTCTCTTTTATTATGGCGCATAAAGTACGATTTGATTTATCCCGTGGGATGTGGCAATTTTTGTAAGTGAAGGTAAGTAAAGCTTCCCACGCTGCAAAACTGTTACTCGACGTTACCTTAGATATACAATCCGATAAACTTCGCGCTACAGCCGCCCGAGCTCCCTTCGGTATCCGTTTGGCTAGTCTGGTGCTCGCTTTTAGGGTGGCTAGGCGAGCGGATAAATCTGTTGAAGAAGTGGATATGCTGGGCCCCGTGACCCCAGACGGGCAGTTAAGCGAAGAGCTTGATGGCAATCTGTCAATGCGTGGGACATGTATCTTGCCGAGATGTATATTAAGTCCTTTCTTCCCTTTGTACACTTTCTGATCTTCGCAAATAGGGCATTCGTAAAACTGCGTCGATGCACAAGACATTGTTATAAAAAACAGAAAATTATAAATTTGTAAACATGTAAGAAAAAATTGATTATTTGTGACATGTTGCTGCCGGTGTCATACAAACTGACGGTTGCCTTGGCAAATCGTAGGCTTAGCAACGGCGGCGTCTCTGGCTTTTCCAGTTAAAATAGATTTGCCGGGTCTGTCTTGAATGTGTACTCGTGTACGGAACGATAATATTCTTTCGGAGAGTATAATTGCTGCAAGGATTTCTTTGTTGAGAGATTCGTTCTTTTTTAATACATTTTTATAATATTTTACGCCTCAACAGTCTTGACAGCGACGACTTGACGGGTACAAGTACAGGGGCAAACATGAAAAGTAGCAGGATACATGGGCACGAAATGTTTTTCTCATGAACAGTACGAGTATGTAGCTTGCTCATGTCTCCAAATCAAAAAAATTACATGTTTTTACTGACAGAAATAAATCATTATGGATAATTTATTGAACTATACTTCAATAAACTAAGTTGTAAAAACGAAGTTAGAAAAATAATAGTAGCTACCTAATAATTATTTTGTCCCAATTTCATAATGTGACAAAATTCTTTGGTGAATAGAACCATACCTTCTTCGTCAGTTGATTATGGACCGTCACCATCTCGAGCCATTTCTGAGCATAGCTTATGGAATCGAATATCGGATAACTTATTGAATTGCAACTCCAAAAATATTCAAAAAAAGGATGTTTTGCATTTTGTCCATGACTTGCACCCAATAGCCCAGAACTAAACTACTAACTAGATTCCATTCGAGTATTGAATACCTAAAAGGGTTGAAAGTCTAATTGTTTTTTTTTTTTATTGGCACTATCATTTAACGAGTTCTACGCGTACGAAGTCGCGGGCAAAAGCTAGTTATTAAAATATTCTCACGAAGGTTTTAATAACATTATTTAAGTAATTATGGAGAGACGCAACTATAAGGGCTCCTCTTATTAGTACCCTACCATGGAAACCTAAAACTGTATAACATGTCCTCTTTCAGGATGCCAACTGGTAACTAGAGATGGGCATTAATCGATTATTTTTTTTTATCAATAAATGAATTAATTAATCAATTACTCGTCGCAAGATTAATCGCGATTAAATTAATTGACAGAGTTTACGATTCACGATTAATTCATCGCCATTACGAGTATAATAGATTAAATTTCAAGATTGATTCTTTATTTAAAGTTGAAACCCGCTCATTTGTCCACGATACAAAAATGCAATTTGTCTTGTCATGTGTACAAACACTTGAAAAATCATTCTAATGTGTTGTGTGAAATAAACTTGTTCCAATAATACAAGGTGGTTTTTATAGGCCAGTACTCGAGGGGCCCCTTGGTAAGGGCGAGACTTAGACTTACAAAAATATGTTATTTCTTCCAAATATTAAACGCGAGAAAATTAATCAAATTAAATAATCGATTCATAATTTTATCGCTTAGTTTGGGACCAGGTCGATCTGTGTAAGAATCCCCCCTATATTTTTTATTATTCATTTTATTTATTTACCTATTAATTTACGATTAATTAATCGGGATTAAATTAAACGGAACTAGTTCGATTAAGATGCATTAACCGTCATTTTTAATCGCGGTTAAGTAGGTTTATTCTTAAGCGATTACATTTTGCCCATCTCTGCTGGTAACCCTATTCGCAGTAAACTAGGGATCGCGGTCCTGGAGTTTCCTCTAGCTGTAAATTGCACCATCATTTCGTAAGTTTGGTGACCCATGCATAATATAACTGCCCTATAACTGCATAAAAAATGATAAGGATTTCTTATAGATTTTAGAGTACGGAACCCCAAAAATTAAAAACGCATGTCTTTTCGGATACTTACTAAATAATGTCAATTGTATCACAGAAGCCTAATAGGGATCGTGGTCCTGGAGTTTCCTGTGGATTGCGTCATAATTTCATTATGTTTGGCAATCCATGCACAAGCGCCATTGCACTACATAAATAGCCGGCGGCCCGTTAGTTTTGTTTAATACGTCTCCGTCGGCCGAGCGAGGACGCCGAGAACGTTGGCTGATCCATTGCGAAATTGCGAATAAATTATTTGCTCGATGTGTTGTTAATAAAATCGTGACTGATATCAGTGATTGGCATTTGTTTTGTGATTGTTGCAGTCACATTTGTGATATTTGCGGACGCATAGCCATTGGTAAGTTGGTTATAATTTTTAAACAATCAATCAAATTAGGTACTTACTTACTTTAGACAGAGCTCTTATCGCTGTTTGTATTGTATACGTGTATTTACTTCTACAGTCGTGGAATGTAAAGGATTCGTCTTTTATAAACCTAGAAATCATCACATGAAGTAGAAATGTGACCTGTAACCTCTTTTCATTCCTCGCCTATACCTATGTAGGTACAATTCATAGGGTCAGTGTCAGTGCACATGGAAAGGTTACGACATTTACGAGTTACATGAGTTTTTGTGGAAGCGGGTGAAAAAGTGCCAAAATGGTAAAATTGGGTTATTTACATCCTAAGGAACATAATTATGTGTACCTACAAGAATACCAGCAAAATTATGTTTAGTAGTCAGGGTACCTTGTCACGGCATGTCTTAAAAGCGTTTAATATTTGAATAATTTTGTTAATATTTTCCATCGCGGGTAGTCAAATGCCTCTTTCTAAGATAAGGTAAGTATAGAATCGGCTCATAGCAAAATGTTTTTTTTGAGCCATGAAAATTTAATGTTTTTTTATAAGAAAACATCGAACTTGCGTGACTTGTATGAACGTAGAAGCATAACTATTTTTAATTTAATACGTTTACCACCACAATGGTGGTAAATCTCACCAAGCCCATTTTATCGACATCGATACAGAATTGAACCTTCTTGTTGATCTCGAATTTAGTCAATGCAAAATTGAACTGTGATTTTAGTTGATAGATGTTTCATATTGCGCAAATAATTAATATTATAATATTGATTGAAACTGACTGACTTTCGAGTTTAGGTAACTAATGTTTAGTAAATGCCGTGACAAGGTAGTTTTCAACTGACAAGGTTTCCATTTCCATACAAAAGTTCTTCTCTCGAAAGTATTCAAACTCAACAGTCAGTATTTTTTTCAGAAAGGATACTATTACAGTAATATGAACTTAACCTAATTTTTACCTATCTTGAGAATTTACGCGCATACGTATAGTCCTCAAAATTGTGCCTATAAAATAATAATATTGTATTTTGAGTAATAAAAATAAGAAAACATATACCTAAGAATAAAATGGAAAAAATTACAAGAAAGTTTATCACAATTTATGTAAGTTTGATATGCTTTCTTATTAGAACTGTGTCGCTTAAACTAGTTAGTAAAGTTAAACTAGTTACTTAGTTTCTGGTTCAGGCCATGATTTATATATTATAAATTAATAACTAATAAATACTATGTTATTCCCACTTATTTTTCAGTAAACATATCCACAATAAACGCATTAGGGCCTTATGAGTTTGACTTGAGCCCGGTCATGTTGTACTTATTAACAATAAGATTTATTTGTGATCTTACTTGTTCACAGATCGTGCTAAAGCTGTCACAGTCAAGCATTAGACAACTTCGGGTGCTGTCAAAATCAAGACAAAGGTCCAGCTCAGCTAGGCTCAGTGATACAAAAAGAGTCCTGACTTCCGGAAAGAGAGTTCGCCATTTGTCCTGATCCTGCGCAGTTTCCTGTCAAGTGTTGCTTGGTGCTTGCTCAGGTTACATACTGTGTAGCAGCAGCAAGCAAAGACAATGGTCAATTACTTCATTTACGCAAAAGACTACTCGGCTTCAACGAGCGGCATCAGGTATTATCACGACAACGGTTTGAAAACTTTACATCAGTTTAAATCTGATGTCGAAAAAATAAACAGAGAGTTAGAGCAGTCCGGGGAACCCACGGAATCACGGATAGTATACCTACACTGGGGGCACACGTGCGTGGAAGTGAATGAAGGAACAGCTGTTGAAAAGTACGAAAAGAGACATGGAAATGGTAATGATACTTTACCACAAACAATTATCACGTGGATACAGGCAAATATCGATTTTAACGATGATAAAAATAGTATAAAACTACTGTATATAGTAACAGATGGCATGATAAATTCGAACTCCGCAGACTGCTGTTTTGACCTGAATAGGAACATGAACTATAAACATGTTGTTTTTCATGCGTTTCACCAGAATTTATATTCCATCGATCTTTCTGTATCTGCGTCATTTTTAAAAGGGCATTGCTTAATTTATCGTAACAATGAGCTGTTTGATGATACTGACATTTCTGTAGAATTTGATTATGATAAAATCAAAGTAGACAACTTTGATACAGAAAAAGAAAATTTAAAGTCTTATGTGAAATTAAAATATATAAATAGTTCTAAATCTGATGCCCGTGCGTTAGTAGAAATAGACAATTTGAAGAAACTCCGAGACAGACTATTTAAGGAGTTGGCATTAGACTCACATAAAAGGGATAGCAAACTTAACACCACTGACAAAAATATCTTTCTGGAGGAATTTATGAATACTCGTTGGTACAAAAACTTAAATGTTCCATCCCACGACGTCAAAGTCGATATTGAGAAATCTATTACGACACTGATAAATTACATTATTAATGATAAGAAATCATATTCTTTTGATGCTTTGAAATTTGAAAAGACTTTTAAAGATGATGTCGTAGAAGAGGAGATAGTTGACTTACATTTCGCAGCCGAGCAAGAAATCGAGTTCCCTGACATTATTCTAGACGATGATAAAGGTGTGCCTGTTATTCTATTGACAGAGTTCAATCTATTGGATAAATTAATTTTTCATACAACAGAGAATACAGATATGGTATCACCTGCCAGTTTCTCGAAATTTAAATCAACAATGGAATGCCCGTTGTTTTTGGCAAATGATTCAGATGTTAGTGAGTCGATCGGTTACTTTTACACATTAACCGTTTACAAACAATTGTTAGAAAATACAAATAAAACTGAACCACGTACACGAAGACCATACCACGGCGGTTTGGTGCTGATAGATACTGATGAATTTGATAAATACAATGATTACATATTGTCCGCAACATATTTTGATAAGAAAAAGGTAAACTATAATATTGGTCTGTTTTATTTTGTATTATGGAAAAACTGTGCAAAAAAAGAATGGATGGATAAAAATGTTGTTGAACGATTAAAGAATTATGTAATGCGGCGTATTAGTACGACAGTGTGTAAAATTGGACTGTCGTCATTGCCACTGGATCCCCCGGAAAGGACATCGTTGCTGACGGCTTTGTGGTACTGCGTCGAACTGTCGTCTTGTATATTTAAAGACGATCCTCATAATTTTATGCACGAACGGTTAAGAATGCATCACGGCATAGCACATTATATGATTGAAATATTGCAAAATTTCAATTACGATTTAGATCTAGATTTCATCAAAAATCGTAAAGACTTAATCAGACATGTGATGATTTTGAAGAAATTTTCATCACGTCATGACAAGGTTTACTTTTTGCTAGAAAAAATATTCAGAAAAAAGAACGGCTTTCTCGTTTGTGAAATCGAGAAGCCATTTAATATAAAGAAACTTAATTATTTGAAGTTTAATCATAAAGAAATGCTGTGTGATGACGTAGTAGAAGAAGAAGTGCATTTAAATGAGTTCGTGCACTTAATGTATTACTTCGACTGTAAAAATAAGGTCAAAATGTGCGAAAAAACATTTCGACCGTTTTTCATGATTGAGCAAAATAAATCATTTTATACACAATTAGTACAGATCACTGAAGAACCAGTAGTTACCAATGATGAAGATGACAAAAAAAACAAAATTACATATAAAACCCTCAATTCCTTGGATTTTAGTAAAATTTTATCGTATTATAATCTGTTCATCAGATATGTCATTGATAATGCCAAGTATCCCACTTTAGCAGAATATTTAGAATACATGACTGCGAAGAAAAAATACAAGGAGGAATTAATAACCATCTTTCCACCAAATGTTTATGACGATGCTGAACACGTGTATTCGTGTTATGAAGACGTCATAAAGAACGTTGATGTTAATGAATTTATGCATGTGTGTAAAATGTACGTTAGTCGAATTGAACGCGTTAAAGTAGAAGGCATACAGCATTTCAACTCTGACGATGAAATTAAAGAATTTATTGCAAGCGAAGAAACAAAAGTTAATTTAATTAAACATACATTTGATAATAGCCCAAAGAAAAAAAAAGAAATAGAGGAGCGTAGCGTAGCTAGCCAGGCCCCGAATCAAAATTTGTCGAGAGGACCCCGAAGACGGGCCCCGTATCAAAATAGGTCTAGGGGGTTCCGAGGCCGCAGGCCGTATCAAAATAGGTCAAGAGGGCCCCGAGGACGAGCCCCGTGGAGGGGGCCCCCACAGGCGGCATGTTGGCACCCCAGTGGCCCAGCATCCCCCTAGCTTTGATACGGCCGCGCTGTGGGAAGAATGGAGTTCAATATTAAAATGCTTAAGTTCTGTTTGTAAATATTTAGTTAAGTAAAGTTAGTGTAAGACTTCTTTTCAAGTAAATGACCCTTTGAAAAAGGTGCCATAAAAGACTTGTAATAGTTTAAGAGCAGAATATTTTTAATAAACATTTTTGCAATTACGAGTATGTAATTATTTTTAACTCCCCTCATAGTTAACAGCTGCAAAAGATAGAGTGTGGTGTACAGTAAGATAAAAATTGGTCTTCCAAATTTCGACTCTATTTCATGTGGGAATCAGAGTGGTAAATCAATTTATTGGCTTACTGTACAGATCGCGCCTAAAGATGTGCCGTTCTGGAGAACGTTTCCCGATGTGTATGGCAAATGATCCCGAGAACGTTCCCTCCCCATTCACATCGGGAAACATTCTCGAGAACGGTACCCCTATCATGAGTTAACGTGACCGTTCCGTAGTCGCTACAGCGTAAAGGAGTTGTATGGAGAATAGCACAGAGCCCCCAGCGGTTACTTCGTAGAACTAATATTCCCCATACACATCGTTTAAGCAGTCGCTAGTGAGAACGGTCACTAATCGCGCCTAACTTCTAGGAGTCCTAATTCTGGGCTTCTAGTCCATTCTGAAATTAGTCCGTGTAGGGCACTAAAGGATCGACCACACCAACGGCGCTTCGGCGGGGCCGCCTCAACCCGCTCCGCTCCGAGGGATTTAACTTACTGATAAATCGAGGGATTTAACTTACTGATACTTCATATATCCTACTACTACTACTACTACTCAATGGCTCAGCGACCCAAAGCGGGTCTTGGCCTCCGACACGAGTTTTCGCCATTTTCCTCGATCCTGCACCGTTTCTCGCCAATTGCTGGCTTGGAGTTCACGCAAATCCGATTTGACGACGGAAACTACCGTCCTCATTCCGCGCTGGTCCCAGGATTTTACGGAGGATCTTTCTCTCAGCCACCAATAGCTTGTTTTCTTCTTTCAGTGTTAAAGTCCAAGTCTCACACGCATACATGAGTATAGGCCGTACGACCGTTTTATAGATGCGGAGCTTTGTGTTCCTACTAAGAAACTTGGACGCTAACACTTTATGAAGGGCGGCGCTACATCGCAGGGTGTTTTGGATGCGGATGTCTATCTCCTCCTCACGCGTGTTGGTGTCGGTGATAGTGCAGCCTAAGTATTTGAATTAGGCTACCCCCGTGCACACTGATAATCACTTAAGATTTGTTCCGCGTACGGTTCCAATCGTTTGAGTACCACATATAAGACAAGATCTTATACGCAGTTGGTAAAAGAGCAATTCCGCCATAATTTGTGCACTTCTTTTTGCAGCCCTTTTTATAGACCGGGCAGATGATACCCGTATTCCATTCTCGAGGTTGATGTTCAGTTGCCCAGACTTTAAGTATTAGATCGTACAAAATGGACTGTATACACCCACCGCCGTATTTCCAGACTTCTGAGGGTATGCCATCAATCCCAGGGGCCTTATTGTTCTTGATATCAGTCATATATTATTATACAAAACGTTTTTATTTTAATTTTAAAAAATATAACTGAATTTGTATAATTAACGCGTCGCTTTTCTAATTAACACGTCATACAAAAAGTCCAAAATTCTAATTAACACGTCGTTTTTCTAATTCACGCGTCATATAAATTTTAATTTGCTTATAAGTAATGAACCTTTAATAATTCGCACGCTTGGTAAAATAATGCAACATGTGACTTTGCGTCAAAAGTGGTTTTAATACGGAAATATCCTTAGAATTATGCGTTCTACACGGTAGAATTTTTTTATAATTTTAACTTTTGTCGTTTCTGAGATATTTTAAGCGGAAAACGACGCAAGTGAAGAGGCGACGTAAAATAATGCTACAAATGCGTATGCGTCCTTTTTTGACGTCGTTCCTGTGAGCGCATATCGGCGCGCGCGTTGTCGTAAAGTCAGATGCGTCGGTGTTACCGGACTGTGATCATGCGTTGCGTTTTGGATCTAAATCGGCGACAATGGATGCGGAAAACGAAACCGGTAATGATAAGTACTTTTTACAGGTCAAGAAAATTATCTTGTTATAAACAATCGTATGTGCACATACGACTGTTTGAGTTCTAATTATTGAGATTAAAAAGCCAGTCGCAGGATCACATTAGACGTTATTTATCGATTTTTAACTAATTAAATTTTTTTTTAACAAACATGTTAGGCAATATTGCCATAATGTTATAAGAAGAGTTTAAGGTAATTTAATTGTTTTTTTAAATTATGGTCGTATATTCATATGCGTCGTTGTTGTACAAACTATTCATAGTCGCATCGTAACATGTTGCGTTATTTTAGGTCGTAGTTTAAGATGCGTCGTTATCAAAAAGTTTGAAGGTATAAAAAAGCATGTTATTGTAAAAAAAATCTAACGTTTTATTAATATGTAATAACTAAATGTCTTACCTGTAATTCCGACCATCTAAAACCCTGAAATTTATCTTTTTTTTATTTTTATTACCTATATGAACTGTACGAACTTTACCTACAAATAAAATCTACTTATTTGTAGATCTTAACATATTTATCATATTGTATTTATTTCTATGATGCCGTTTTTAGAGAAGTGATTATTCTTTTCGTTATTTGAAGTTTCTAAAGGAATCTCGAAATATTGGGACACGAGGAAATCTTCGACAAAGCGAACTTAGAAGAATCTGCTCTACCCGACCCTATCAGCGAAAAAATAACCTGTTACTACTTACTAATGCATTCATCATGCTAGCATATGATGTGCTTGTAACAGTAAAAGCAAAAAAATATAAGAAGGAAGGCCCTGCTCTCGACAGATGTCCACCAAAACTTTTAAACCTAGTTAAATGTTTCCACGCACGGTGCTGTTGTTCATGACAGCCGGACTTCTGCTTTGTTCAACATGCGGAGGGACTGCGGCCGAGTATTGCCTCCAATCCAATACTTTTCGACATCTTTTTCCCTGCTTCTGAAGGTTGCATTTGGGAACTTTAGTTTAGGGGATACACTTTACACACAAGAGCAGAAGGGAAACTTTATGATTTTTTCCTGTTGAGGTCTCGTCGTAAACGTATACATCGATTCACTGTTATTTTCCGATGAAGCCGCATTCGTTGCCAAAAAATTCCCAAGAGTTACAGATTCTTTTCGATAAGTTCGCACACCCTTGTTCTCTCTTTTCCATGTCCATTAATGCTAAGAAGACAGTTGTTCTGGCGCAAGGTTTTCACCAGAAACCAACTATTTTGTTGGATAGTGTCGTGTCCCTTGCTGTTGTAGATCCAGTTCCCTTATCTAGCAATCCCACTTGTCAAGCAATCTGTCACTGAATGTGGATATCGGGAACCGGCTTGGTAAAGCGGTTACAATGTTTGGGAAGCTCAGTGCAGGATTCTAGACTAGTCACTATCTGACAATCAAGACCAAAGTGTTTGTGTATCAAACTTGTGTTCTGAGTATAGTTTTGTGTGGAACTGAAACCAGTACGTCGTATGCCAAGCAAGAAATAAGGCTGAATATTTTCCACTTGCGGTGCCTTCGTAGCAGTCACACTTCATATCACTTGGCGAGACAGGGTCACGAATGTGTGTTGTAAGTCGCGCAGTTTTCCAGGATTTCTGCAATGCTTAAACAGCGTAGATTGTGATGGCTGGGGAAGCATGTGCACCGTATGGATGCCACTCGCTTACTGTGTACCCTGAAATGTGGGGAGGCCCATGTTGCGTTTCAAGGACTGCACTAAGCGAGCAATGCCGGCATTTGGCATCAGCCCAGCAGACTAGGAAACTCTAGCCGACGAGCATAGCAAGTGGAGCAAGTCTTTAGCCGAAGACTGTAAGACTGAGAAATCAAAGCTTGTTTCAGGTTTTAGCCGCAAAACGCGAGAGGAGACGCCATAATGAGAGGAGGGTTGTTTCACCAGCTCGATCATCTAACGACCCTTTATCGAAATGTCAATCTACATCACTGTCATTCCTGCATTGGACTTTATAGTCATTCTTAATCTTAACACTGCCACAAAAACGCTGCATAGTAAAATAATCAACTGATACAAATTTTAAGGCCTTTGATGAAAACAGTTTATGACTTATATAATTATTAGGTCTTAAAACATTCGTGTGTTTCGTAAAACCAAGCTCAGGTCAATGCTCATGTTTTATGGCTTATCATTAAGTAACAGTTGTATATATTACTATCAAAAAGTTTAATATTCTTATCTATTCGATTATTAAGTTATATAATACAAGTACGGGTATTTTATAAATAAAATTTATATAGTGTTTAGTATGAACGAGTTGTTACTTACTAGTTTCAGTTTTTAACGCTTATTTTATTTATGGAGTACATATTTTATGGAAATTATTATATAAGTGATGATACCTTATCACGCCGATAAAAAGTTAATATGTATTAAAATTTATAACATTGTTTTATCTTCTTGCACTTACTGTGTTCTAGTAGCAAACCACAGTATTTTTACTCATTGCTGCCTAGTTATTTAAGTAAATAATTCTGTAAAATAAGTTCACTTGAAATAATATTCATTTACAGATACCTAAATCTTTCAGATTCTATAGAAATATAATATTTTACACATATACGACCTCATAATTTCAAGGGTTATTCATAAAACAAAGACGTATGTGCACATGCGTCACGTAGATTTTTGTAAAATAATGACGGATCTGCTGATACGTCGGCTGATGCTTGGTAATAAATAGCCGTATGTGCACATCCGTTACATTATTTTTAAAAATAATGCGTTAAATTAAATGGGACATAACACATTTAATTGATTACATTAATATAAACCTATATGCAAAAGTACATGACAATTCGACGAAACGCAAAAATGTTATCAGCAAAAATCACTTGGAGAATTTTTAAACTGCTCTCCTGTAAAGTGCACATTTTGCAGATGTGGCTTTGTTTTACCAAGGGTGCGAATTATCATGTGCCCTATCCACATTTAAGTTTCAATGGTCGATATGTTACTATATTTCAGATAAAAATGATTGAAAAGTAAGTAGAAAAAAAGCGACGCGTTAATTAGAATTAGAACACAAATCTGGAGAATGACCGATCCGCAAAATTCGACTAATCGGGTAATTTCAAGAATCAAATCATATAAAGCCTGACTGAAATATATGAGGATGCGCCATATTGCGGAATTTCACTGGAACTAATTTCTTACACTGGAAATGATGTTATGAGGGTTTGTCAACAATGTCAATGTCACTCGTGGTGATTTCTTTAAAAGACAAATATTTAAAATGATCCATAGAAAATGCCGAAAACCATTCACAATTGTGAACGTAATGATTGTAAATAAAGTTTACATGTGTTTACTACACGAAAAACAGTCAGGAAAAGAGTGCATTCCATTAAATGATATTACGAGGTTAACATAGTGGAACTGACAGGTATTTGAAACTAATGTCATTATAGTGGTTGCGATTGGTTGCAAAATTGTTGCCATGTAAATCTTATAAATTGCGCCCTCTTGACAATCCTCATATATTTCTGGTCAGGCTTTAGGTATTATTTATATTAGAGCCACAGAACCGAACAAAAAAGACAAAAAAGTGGCACCGTAGACTTGTTCAGGTAGATGCCAATAAGGCATATTTATAATTTACAACAACATAATTACATACTTCGTACAAAATAACTCTTTGCTCAAACGTTTAAGTGTCAAATTGACTTACGTACTTATTATCACAAATATTGTTTTATCTAAATTAACTTTTTTAGCGTATTCTGACTCATGTCTCTTGTCAAACTTGTAACATGGCACGATTTTCTCAACTCACCGTACATGTGGTATGAATGGTCTAACTTGTCGCCGTGTGCGATTGGCAACGAGACATTGGCAGTAATGGTCGCTTCATTGTGACCGGTTGCCATTTTTTAAAAGAATAGAATATAAGGCTTTATTGAGGGTTCCGTACCCAAAGGGTAAAAACCAGCCAAGAGCATGTCGGGCCACGTTCAGTGTAGGGTTCCGTAGTTGTCCATCCTTCACAATAGACGGGCTTCGAGGTTTAAATTACGAGAAAGGTTTCAAGCTCTATAAGAAAGATCGTAAACGCCAAAGTAACTGTAATTACCTACTTATTACCTTCTGGAAATTATCGATTATACACGCTAGATTGAGCGGAATGAATTAATACAGTATGGCACTTAACGAATATGTGTAACGTACGAAGTATAAGGACACCGCGCGGCACTTACGTCATTTTAAAGAAAATCATGAAATTTTTCGATAATTAGACCGAACAGCTAGACCGATTTTATTCAATATAGTTTTCATTAATAGGGTGAACTGCAGAAAATATGTACCTTTGGAATTTTGTAACTAAACTGAGAGTAAACGAAACTGATAATTGCTGTAACGAAACTGATAACATAAAGCGTCGGACTCATGAAATAAAACTAGTGATGTTTTATGGTTTCGTTCGCAGAATTATTAAATAAAACGTTTTAATTTCAATTAGCAATATTGATTAATGATTTTTGGTTTACATAATCACAGTGTGAATTATTAATAACAAATATCATCTAAATAATTAATTAATGTCTACAGTAGCCAATCTTAATTCTTTCTTAAGTATTATTTCTGGATCCGGACTCTGCTGCCTATTAGATTTATTTTCTTTTTGGTATAATAACGTGCGGAATATCGTCTCCAATTATCGCTAGTTATTTCTTTTTGTTCCTTATTTTGACTTTTTATTACACGTTTTCTTGATTTCTTTACTCTGTCTAAATGTTTCACTCTTAACACTTCATATTTTGTAGGATTTTGCTTTTAACGTTATCTTTTTTTTTTTTTTTATGTCATAGGGGGCAAACGAGCAAACGTATCGCCTGATGGAAAGCGATTACCGTTGCCCTTAAACACCTGCAACACCAGAGGAGTCACAAGTGTTTGCCTACCCGGAGGACGAAGATGGAATGCCTCTATGCTAGTAATTTCACCGGCTATCTTACCCCCACACCGGAACACAACAATGCGAACATCTCATATCTATATTTCCTTTGCCTTTCAGCATTTGTCTAGTGTAAAAAAGTGTTTTTATTTTTGTACTGAAATACTAGGTAAAATATATTTTTACATAGTCAATTTATTTCTAAAAATATGCTGAAAGTGCTAAAAATAAATCAATTAGGGAATTGAAACAGACAAAAAATATTACAGTCCATATTCAGATAGGTTTTTCGACCTATAAAAAAGGTTTTATAGTATGAACTAACCCTTACATTTTATGAGTTTCGTTACATAACGAAAAATAACGAAACTGAGACAATATATATATATATGAGAAATCGCAACCTAAAACAATATTTTTCTTCTAACGTGTAATGCATTCATCTCGAACTATAATTCACAATTCATAATTCATAATTATTTATTTCCAAGAATATGGTACATTTGGTTATTATAAAGGGTCGTAGTGCTACATATTCGGCCAGTATTGGCGTAGAAATGTTATTATTGTATTGCTAGTAAACATGTCAATTAAATTATTAAATTAAATTATTATTATATTAAATTAAAGTTAATATTGCACGTGCCAATAATAGATTCCGAAAATTATGTCAATTTCTATCAATTAAATATAAATAACTCAATTAATATTCAAAATAAATAAAATTAAGTCCTTACAAAAATAACATGCACCCTTATAAAACATGTATACATTTGAAATTTATTTATAAAATATAAATTTGTAAAATATGCTATGTAAATTTGTAAAATTCAGAGTAGGTAAAACCAATCGGCAATGAATAAACTGGAGTACGAAAATAAATATTTTATATGAGAAAATCGCCGTTACTCAACCTGAGATTTTTTAGCTCATTTACTCAAGACTATCGATCGATGCGCCACTTTGTTGAAAATAAAGTGGCTGTCGCCGTGTTCAACATTTTGGAACATGTCAAAGTGCTGTCGGAATAAGAAAAACTAATTCTACTAGGCACTGATACATTTATTTGGGATTAAATGCTCCGTAACTAACCCTGAGTAACGAAACTCCAGTAAGTTGGGACAAGTTTATCATTATAAAAATTTCACAACTATTTATAATAAACGTAAATATATTTGTACAGAATTTAAAGATGATCTAATAAGGACTGAATAATTTACAGTTAAACTTTAAAATAAATAATATCAATCGTAACAAATTTCCAAGATAAAAATAGGTACACTCAGAATTGGGACATGAGCATAATATATGAAGCAACTGCGTACCTCTAGGAAAAAAATACTTAAAAAATAAAATAAAAAAAGGAATTGAAATAAAAATATCTTATCTGAATTGAAAGAATTCTTATTATCAAAGTAACATAGTACAGTTGCTGAGAAACTTCTTGACCCAAAATGGCGGATCTGCGCATGCATATTTGTACGTAAATCGGCTACTGCGCAGTCAAGGTTAGGCTCTCAAGAAGTTTCTCGGCAACTGTAACATTGTGTTTTATTCTCATAATATAATGTTTAAATTCATTGTGTTTTCATGGGACACTCATAAGCATAAAGGGTGCATATTTTCTGCAATTCACCCATATTAAAAGTACTGAAAATGGTTTCATGAATTTTTCCATAATTTTTTGACCCGTGGTTGGGGGGGGGGGGGACGGTGACACAATTTTTTTATTTTCGGAGCGAATACTGCTAACTTGATCAAAAAATAATGTTTGGAGACCCCTATTATGTTTAAAAGACCTATTCAACGACACCACACACACTAGTGTTGAAACGAAAAAAAAAATCACCATCATTCGAGAGGTAGGTACCCGAAAAATAGTTTTGTTTTTAGGGCTCCGTACCCAAAGGGTAAAAACGGGACCCTATTACTGAGACTTCGCTGTCCGTCCGTCCGTCCGTCCGTCCGTCCGTCCGTCCGTCCGTCCGTCTGTCACCAGGCTGTATCTCAAGAACGGTGATAGCTAGACAGTTGAAATTTTCACAGATGATGTATTTCTATTGCCGCTATAACAACAAATACTAAAAATAAAATAAAATAAATATTTAAGGGGGGCTCCCATACAACAAATGGGTTGGTTGCGTTAACTTTGCACCTCATTTGTATGGGGCGCTATACATACCAGGTGCAAACTTAACTTAACCACTTAAGGATGAAAAGTGTTTGTACGGAACCCTCGGTGCGCGAGTCCGACTCGCACTTGCCCAATTTTTTAGTTTTTATTTTACCGTTTTGTCGGCGTGATACACATTGCTATGTATAATGCACCGTTATCCATATGCAATTAAACGTCAGTCAATACCGGACCGTCTTGTTTCATTGACGCGCCCACCCTATTACTCGTACCTAACACTGGCCGACGAGGATTATTAATTTTATCGCGTGCATACGTGTTTAATATTTGTTTTGTGTTTCAAACTGTCATTTGGACATGTCAACATGTGGAGTGTTTTAACATTTCTAATTGATAATTGGACGCTTAATACTTACGATAACTTTGATAATTGGGACGCTTACGTACCTACGGCGTGTAGAACAGTACATTAAAGTAAATTCAATGAATAATGATTTGGCCACGTTAGTGACGGTTGTCGGCCCGGATGTTACGAATTAATGTGCGACTTGTGTTCACCGGCTAACCCGGAAACGAGATCGTCCGAAGAGCTCGTGAGACTGGTGAAGGAGCACCTCGAACCTCAATGGTCCGAGATCGCCGAGAGGCACGAGTTTCGGCAAAGAACACAGCGGCAAGGGGAAAGTGTTCGAGATTACCTTCAAGCATTAAAACATTTAGCTAAAACGTGCAATTTTAGTACTTATTTGGAGGTTAATCTTCGGGATCAATTCGTTTCGGGGCTATACAATGAAGACATGAGATCCAGAATATTCGCAGAGAAGAGTATTGACTACAAGCGCGCCGTGGAATTGGCGCTGGCGCTGGAGGCGGCACGCGGCGACCGCGTGCGCGCCCGGGGCCGCGGGCTCGGCGCGCCAGGCCGCGCCGCCGGCGCTGGCGGACGACGGCTTGCATCGGTTCGGGCCGGGCCCGGGCGCCGGCGCCGCGCGCGCTGACGCTTTTAAGCTTGACTTTCATGGCTAGCGGCCGATGCGACTGTCGCGCGCGGCTGACGCTCAGCGACAGTCGCCTGGCCTTGCGTCAGTAATAGTTACTATGAAACTATATGGGGCCACTTTCGAGGCTAGCGGCTCGAGCCGCGCGCGGCTCGCGTCAGTAGCGACAGTCGCGGGCCGCGCGCGGCCGTGTTCGGTTGGTCTTCTACTGACGCGTGACGCGCGGTAAAAATGGCGAATATTGTAACATTTTCTAGCATAAAAGAAGAAATTCTTATTAATTTTGTTGGGCAGCGCCCTTTTTTATATGATCGTAGTTTACGTTTACTATAGTCCAGAAATTCTTATAAGAGGGACAAAGTGTGGGAAGAATTTGCTTGTAATAATATAGCAATAGCAAATCGTCATCCTCTTCTTCTTCTAGCATTGCTAGCAAAATATATTTTTAGAAGCCATAGAGATCACACACAACTGCACTGGACGGACACATCAATATGGCGCGGTGTGCCAGCGGCCGCGCGCGACTGTCGCATCGGCCGCGACCCACGAAAGTTGAACCGGACGCGTCAGCCGCGCGCGTCAGTCGCGCGCGGCTGACGCGCGCGGCTCACGCGCGCGACTGTCGCATCGGCCGCTAGCCATGAAAGTCAAGCTTTAAGCATTACACGTGTGATAATTGTGGAGTAAAATGGCCACCTAAAAGTGATGTGCAAAGTAAAAGGTGCGGTCGGTGGTATGGTCGGGAAGAAGACTGCGCGAGGTCAGTTATATTTTAATAATCCCATTCTGACAGTGATGACAGCGACGACTATCCTTTCTATAATTTAGTAGTCAATAGTGAGGGTGACGGCCCGTATTATGCGTCTTTGAAAGTCGAAAATATCACTTGTAAGTTCGAAGTAGAGTAGACACAGGAAGTAAAATATCGGCCATAACGAAGCATTTATATGACAAATATTTCTCGAATTTACCCATTCACAGTACCTAAACAGTTAATGCTCAGATAACATATACGGGTGACGTCATCCAAACATTAGGCTACGTAACGGTCAAATGTCGTCTGTGGAAATAGTACCGCGCTGCTTAATTTATATAGGCATGTATTTAACGCGGCGACAAATTAATCTGATTTAGGGATTTATAAATAATTAAAGGGGGTAGCAAAAATAATAAGTTGGCGACTAATTGCGGAGACTAGTATAAAGTAAAAAGTAGCAGCTAAGTAATCAATTTTCGGCTTTGTTTCAATATAAACTAGCATCGAGTTATTGTTTTGGCGACTGAATTAACTAATTAAGCGGAAACATGACAGCGGACAAAAAGTTGAAAAGGGCCTACTCTAATTGTCCAATGGAGATTGCATATAAATAAATCAAGGTCATAGAAAAAATAAAAGGAGCGCTTTTTAGGGATATAAAAAAAAAAAACCAACCTAACCTAACCCGGCCGAGTCGGATCTTCTGCTAATATTAGTCGCCAAGTCGAATCATTATTTATAGTACCTCGCCTATGATTTCAGTAATCTTGTTTATTATTTCTGCTACCTTAAAGTAGCTGCCATTATTTGAATTTTAAAATATCCTTAGTTTAAAGCTCATTTAAATATAAATGATTGCCAAAATGTTTAATCGCTGACAAGTTATTATTTTAGTTGCAAATAGTTTGCTGCTCTTTAATTTTTCTGTCGCCGCCAAAATAGCCATTTATATATAATTGAAAATGGGGGACCGCCATTGATGGGTCGTACGTGGATAAAAATGTTAAATTTGACAGTCGATTGTCACAATATCGCGGAAGACAATTCAACGGCTGGGACTTCCGGTTCGTGTCCCAAGATGGCCGCATGCGTTTAAGTTTAGTTGTTCATTATTTATTCATTTTAGTTGTTCAATGTGTAGTATTGATAGCGTATTGTGCAGTGATCTAACGTATGAGTGAATAGCTAGTGAAGAATTCAACTTGAAGCGTTCATAGCCCTTCCTGGGTCAAGGCCCGATAGTCCGCGTGGTTTTTTGTAAATCGCTATCACTTTACAAAAAGCACGATTTTTTCAACTCACCGTACAACGTGGTATCAATCCTCTATCTAGTCGCCTAGTGCGATTGGCAACGAGACATTGGCAGTAATGGTCGCTTAACTGTGACCGGTTGCCATTTTTAAAAATAATAGAATAGAATAGAATTCAACGGCTGGGTTCTTAAGACATGAGTTCCCTGAAGTTTTCGCAGAGGGGTTAGGCACCTTTAAGTCGGAACTGCGTTTGCATTTAAAGAATAGGACGCCGGTGTTCGTTAAGGCGCGCGCGCTGCCCATAGCGCTGCGCGAACCCGTGGAGCGCGAGCTCGGGCACCTGCAGCGGGAGGGGGTGATTTATAAAGTAGAACGATCCGACTACGGCACTCCGATCGTGCCGGTCGTCAAATCTTCGGGTAGCATTAGATTGTGTGGTGATTATAAAATCACCATAAATCCATTGTTAAAAGATTATCACTACCCGCTGCCGCGGATCGAGGACCTGTTCGCGGCGCTGGGCGGCGGCGAGCAGTTCACTAAATTAGATTTGTCAACAATGTTTATTGGATAAGGATTCGCAGCCTTTGACGGCCATTACCACTCATATTGGCACCTTCGTATACAGAAGGGTTCCCTTCGGGATTCAATGTATTCCTGAAAATTTTCAGAAAATTATGGAAGAAGCGTTGAGTGGTTTGCCGTCAAAAGATACCTACCCATCTGGCAAATTTAAGAGCGGTGCTACAAAGGCTGAAAGACAATAGTTTAAGAATTAACTACGGAAAATGTGAATTCTTCAAAAATAGTGTCACATATCTAGGGTATAAAATTGATAAATTTGGTTTACATACGGACGAAAAAAAAATTGATGCCATTGTAGCAGCGCCCACCCCGGCTAATGAACGCAACTGAGAAGTTTCATGGGACTCATAAATGTTTACGCCAAATTTTGTGTTAACATGAGTAAGGGCTCTAATAAATGCAAAAATAATAAACATATTTTTTTAATTTAATATATGTGTATTTACTTCATCATTCCCCCTTCCACAAAAATGTGCATACAAGCACAAAAGCCACCTTCATCACGTAGCGGCAAATGGCCTTTTGTAACTTGTATCTTAGGGGCAAATCACCGCAAATCAGTAAGTGATCTATATACAGACAAGGCTGACACTTGGACAAACCAAAAAAGTGTCTGAAAGATGCCAAACTTTTATAATTGCAAAAGCTAATTATAAAGCACTAAACTCCGATTTAGTGTTTGACAAATAACACAAAAAAACTATCCCAATTGTTATTGAAACCAGCGTCATTGTTATCATGAATAGAAATGGGGCCGATGATAAGACCCTGCGGAATATTTTTAATATGTTGCTACCAGATGATCTCATACCATTAAACTACTCCTTCGGAATAATTTAATTAAAATAAGACTCCAGAACTAAGTTCCGGGCCCTAACTTCATAATGGCGCAGTTTTCTGTTCAAGTTGTCATGATGGACGTAGTCGAATGCTTTGGATAAGTCACAGACAATGTCGATTGCAGTATATGAAATCTCCGAAACAGACGCGCTTTGAGAGTCGTCCACCGGCATTAATAGTTGATCGACCGCGAGTACCTAAAGTAAACCCAAATTGTAATAGGGCTGCACAATTTCAAGGCCAATTAATGAATGAATTCATTCATAAATTAGGCCATGCATTTTTTCAGCTTATAGTACATTGTAAAATAAATTAAATATTGTGCACCATTTTGATGGGGAATGGATGAAAATTTTCATGAATCTTGAATTTTGTTTAAAAGTTGCAGATGAAATGTTTTTTCCCGCCTGGTACGGGCGGTTAGGTTAAGGTTATTCCTAATTATAAACAAAAATTCAAGATTTTTATGAAATCAATTTTATCCACTTCTCATTCCGAGATCGTGCGGGTATTACCCGACTAATTACCCGCCGAGGGATTACCCGCCGGGTAATCCCATAATCATACATCCCGCAAATGCCGAGATGATACAGCATACGGGGCGGGATTAAAATACATTTATTGATAACATTGAATGAAGGGGTAGGTAGGTAGTCATAACACAGTACCAAGTCTCCGTGTTATAAAAAAAAAACTCTAAACACTGGCTAATGCGTAACTAATACACATAAATTAGGCACAAAACTTCGCTTGTTTGTCTGGGTCTGGAATTTCCCTGCGATAATATGCGGTCGCGGCTCGCGGCTAGAGTTGCCATATATATCCCAGTAAAGGCGGACTGATAGGTAAAAACGGATTTAAAAAAAAAAAATGCCCGATTACTAGTCGGACTCGCGCAGCGAGGGTTCAGTGCCATGAAAATACAGTTTGCATACGCATGCGTACTTACTAGGGTGTTGCTTATTTTGATTTTTTTTTCCGGACACTCCCTCAATTTGTCCCAGAACACGTAAAAACGATTAAAATAGAATAGAATATAATTTATTTACTTGTAAATCACAGGTAAATAAGATCTTATATTTTAAAAACATACCTACAGTGCTCTGTGTTTTGCCTTTTGGCATACAAACTTTATACCTTATTAAAATAAGGTTTTGCCTTTATACAAATATAAACATTATATAGCACAATTATGATAAAATTAAATTGAATTATATTAAATCAAATTACATTTCAAATATATTATGGTATTTATGCTAATAATATTCTAAACGTCATTTAAATGACATTTTAGTGGCAAGCTTTTATAGCCGACTGTACTTTTCTTTAGATATCCATCAAATGCTTACTGAGACGATTCTAAAGAGCCCAAGCTCGGTAGGATTGCTTTTTCTATTATAGAGTTCCTATGGCCACCTTCCGGGTCCATCATCAGATCAGCCCCATGGTACCATATTATTGTATTGTCATCAAAGTTAAGTAAGTATGCAAAATTTCAGCTCAATCGGTTGACGATATCTGCTTCAAAATTGAGTTGCAAGATTTCACACGAACAAACATGTACTTTAAACATACCATGCAAGTTAAATAAAAGCTTTAAAAAAAATCATTAATATCGTAATAATTTTTTTCTTAAAGGTATGAACTTAGCTCTTTTTTTATGTTTATTATTTCCTAAAATTTTTATTGAATTTGGGATTTTATTGTATATTCTAGGAGCCATCCCAAGTAGGTATACTTTTGCGGAAAAAAGCTGTTTTGTGTTCGTAATTAAAAATATTATTTTTATATTGAGAACTTACTGGAAGCCTGCGTTCAGTGGCGGATTATCCCTAAGGCAAAGTAGGCACGTGCCTAGGGGCGCAAGGCCGCAAAGGGGCGCAAAGGGCCGCAAAGGAGCGCAAAGGGGCGCAAAGGAGCGCAAAGGGGCGCCGATGAGGTTATTTTGCCTAGGGCGCTCTCGACCCTTAATCAGCCACTGCCTGCGTTGCTGAAGTACTTATTTAAACAGCTGAGGATTTATTTGACAAAATTTGCCACTTCAAATATATAGTTATATTTTACTTTTATTTTTTCATGTAGTTCCGAGACGTTTTTATTAAATAAATGTTAATAAAGCTCGGTTCAAATAGATTTGTATTAAAATTTTGAGCAGTGATATTATTTAACCTAATGTATCAATCTAGTTATATATATCAACTGAATTATTCTCTGTGTATTAGAAAAAAAATCTACGTAATTCTTATTGAATATCATCTTTTCAAAACTTATTTTATACTAGTACCAATTAATTAATACAATTATGAAAGTTCTGTAAGTATTAAGATACAAAGAAAAAAAAAATATTTTTCATTTCTTTTTCAGTTTTTTTTTTGCCCGCTACCGGCAAACTGAATTTAAAAAGAAACAGTGACCTTCTTATCGCGCCCTAGAACAGAATAAGGGATGAGAGTAGGTAGGGGTTAGAAAATAAGCAACACCCTAGTTCTTATACTTACAATAGTTACAATATTGAATGGACACTTATTTTATTTATTATATGTATGTACAAACCACGAGGGTATATAAAATGTTATACAATACAATACAATACAAATCCTCTTTGTTGCACACCTCAAATAAACTAGGTTCTTAAATATGAATAGTCAGATATACCTACATAATAATAGTTAGGCATATAGACTTGAACCAAACCACAGTCGAGTAGCCTGGAAAGTGAATTAACTATTATAAAACTTTGAAGATGAAGAGGGACATGCAAGACGACAGGAAGGAGATAATTTACTATTTTAAACTCAGAAATGTTAAATTTGTATAGTCGTGATCGGTTGCGTTAACTTTGCACCTCATTTGTGTGAAGCGCCATAGGTAAGTACCAGGTGCTCGCCCGTATTATGCTGCGCCAACTCGGCCATTTAAGATGGGATAAGTATTTGTACGAAACCCTCGGTGCGCGAGTATGACTCGTACTCGGCCGGTTTTTAGGGTTCCGTAGCCAAATGGCAAAAAACGGAACCCTTATAGATTCGTCATGTCTGTCTGTCCGTCCGTCTGTCCGTCCGTATGTCACAGCCATTTTTTTCCGAAACTATAAGAGCTTACTGTTTAAACTTGGTAGGTAGATGTATTCTGTGAACCGCATTAAGATTTTGATGCAAAAATAATAATAATAATAAATATTGGGGGCTCCCCATATTTAGAACTGAAACTCAAAATTTTTTTTTTCATCAAACACATACGGGTAGGTCTTCAAAAATGATATCGAGGTTTCTCAAATATTTTTTTCTAAACCGAATAGTTTGCGTGACAGACGCTTCCAAAGTGGAAAAAAGTTGGTCCCCCCCCCCCTCTAACTTCTAAAATAAGAAAATGAAAAATCTAAAAAAAACATATGATGCACATTACTATAAAAACTACCAATGAAAATTGTTTTGAACGAGATCTAGTAAGTAGTTTTTTTTTAATACCTAACTTTGCACCTAATTTATATGGGGCGCTATACATACCAGGTGCAATCTTAACTTAACCACTTAGGGATGGAAAGTGTTTGTACGGAACCCTCGGTGCGCGAGTCCGACTCGCACTTGGCCGGTTTTTTTAGGATGCCAACTGGTAACTCTATTCGCAGTAAACTATAGGGATAACGGTCCTGGAGTTTCCTGTAACTGTAAAATTTCATAAGTTTGGTAATCCATGCATAATATCTGCATAAATTATTATAAGGATTCTTATCAGGACTTCAGGAGAGAATTTTTGGGGTTCCGGAGAACCCCAAAAATTCAAAACGCATGTGTTTCGGATACTTACTAAATACTGGAGTTTCTTGTGAATTTTGCGTCATAATTTCATTATGTTTGGCAATTGCATAAATAGCCGGCGTCCCGTTAGCTTCGTTTAATACGTCTCCGTCGGCCGAGGGAGCACGTCGGCGGATACATTGCGAGTAAATTATTTGCTCGATGTGTTAAAAGTAGCTGATATCAGTGATTCGCAGTTGTTTCGTGATTGCTACAGTTGCGGACTCATAGCCACTGGTAAGTTAGTTATATATTTTAATGAATCAATCAAATTAAAATTTACTTTAGACAGAGCTCTTATCGTTGTTAGCATTATGTACGTGTATCTACAGTCGCGGAATGTAAAGGTTCGTCACTTATGAATCTCAAAAACCATCACATACACTAGAAATGTGACCTGTAACCTTTTCATTCCTCGACTATATGTAGGTATAATTTATATGTGATCTCTTATCTCGCTGACTTGAACCGAACTTCGACATATTGTTATACCTAGAATTCTTTTGTAAAAAAAAAACACTAAATATGAAATACCAAAGGCATTACTTATAATGTAATGAGTGACGAGTCGGACTCGCGCACGAATAATGCCGTACCAACGTATCATATGCGAAGAAACACCGAAATACCTATGTTTTGTCTTATTTATTAGGACATAGGTATTTTTAAATTCATTTAGTTTATTTGATCAGTAGGCACAGTAATAAACATTTGACAAAAAGTGTCTACCGCTCACGCTTAAAAAATATTACTATTCAAAATATTATTACTATTAAAGTTAAAAATAAAAAATATAAAAATTTAAGTTTATTTATATTTCTGCTGTCCTAATCTTAGCGTTCACTAGCTATTTAGTGCGCAGTTTTCATCAGTACAATAAGTTTAACAAACAAATACCTACTTGAACTATTGATAAAAAATAAAGAGTGCTGTCACATTAAAAAAATTAGAAGTATTTATAAGAGTATGTATAAGAGTAGGTAAGTATTTATTTATAAATTTATGAACCGTGTAGTGTTTCATAAATTTATAAATAAATGCTTACTAGGTAATCATTTATAGTAGGTACATTATGATACAAAAGTGTGCTAAGTTGGTCATTACAGTCGAGGCTGATTTGCAGCCCGAGCCGTAGGCGAGGGCGTAATAGAGCCGAGAGTGTAATGACCAAATGCACCCGAGTTTCATACGACGTTTTTCAACACACTTGCGAGGAAAAAAACTGTATATAACTGAAATAATTAATTATTAAAACAAATTATGAAAGTACAATTATTGAAATGATACACAGTGGATTTCGATCGCATTTATACAGTATGTTTTTGCCTTCGTCGAACGTAAATTTTCGTATTTTTTTAACTACTATGAATGTGAATTGTGAATGATCGTGGTATTTTGTTTTTAGTGTTAGTATAACTTTTACTAACAGCATTTTGCCGTGATTTTCTATGTCTTTTGTAGCAATATTACTCAGTTCCTGACGTCTACCTACATGCTCCAGTAATACCGAATATTAACGAGACCTGAAAGTAAATAAAGTAGGTACATATTTAGTTACTACTGCCTGCAAATTAAGCATGTTTGGGCGGATGTCCAGTTATTTTTGTAACAAAAATATTTGAAATCAGTCTATTCGTTTAGATTTGATATGGCTGCCAAACAATACATACACACTCACCTACATAGATATAAAACACATATAAAATTTAGTTACTACTGCCTGCAAATTAAGCATGTTTGGGCGGATGTCCAGTTATTTTTGTAACAAAAATATTTGAAATCAGTCTATTCGTTTAGATTTGATATGGCTGCCAAACAAAACATACACACTCACCTACATAGGTATAAAACACATATAAAATAGTTGAGTTGATGAGTAGCCTCATGAGTAGTCGTTTGAATTTTTTAAAAACATAATCATTCAGTGTAGAGAAATTTCATATTTAAATAAAATAACAATTTCAACTGACCTTTTTTGCTAGGTACTGGGTATCCGGTTCTTCTTTCAGAAACTTTTCGATGTACTTTGAGGACAATACTTTAGATTTTTTACTTCTGTAACCATCTGAGCGCCTCTTCAAGAACGCAATCAGATTGGCATATTATGTTTTTATGTCAATACCATTTTTGTTCCGAACAGTGTGCTTTTTAACATGTAGTAGATAGACAACAGCGAGGTAGGCTCAAGGGCGTCGCCAGCCGAAGGTCCAGGGGGGGGCAGGGCAGGGCAAGTTGACATATATGCAGGGTGGAGAAAAGGAATTGTTGTAAAGTCATGCTAGAGGATAGGAAGCTTCACCAAGTACGTAAATAAGGTACTTGCGCTAAAGGTGGTCCTGTTCCTAAGATAGCCCACTTGAAAATTTTATAGTTATAAGGAAGTTTGAAGGAAATCAAATTTCGCCCATATGGTACGGCTATCTTGGTGGGCTATCTTAGGAACAGGGCCGTCTTTATAAATAAATAAATCAAATAAATATTAAGGGACAATCTTACACAAATCGACCTAGTCCCAAACTAAGCAAAGCTTGTACTATGGGTACTAGACGACGATATACATAATATATAAATACATATATAGATAACATCCATGACCCAAGAACAAATATTTTGCACAAATATTTGCCCCGGCCGGGATTCGAACCCAGGACCGCCGACTCAGTAGGCAGGTGTCTACCAACCGAGCCAAACGCGTCGTCATACGTCTTTGGCGCAAGTACCTTATTTACGTGCTTGGTGAAGTGTATTTCGGCTTATAGTCATAAATGTCATTAAAAATGAGATGGAAACGTGAGCGCGAAAGTTTTGGAAGGACGGTGCAAAACGTAGTTAGTCGTAAGTCGCGAGCGCAGCGTGCGCGAAAATTTTGGAGGGATACGGTTCATGAATGTGATGAAAGCGCGAGCGTAGCGAGCGCGAAATTTTTTGAGAGGAAGGGCCAAAATAAAACCAGGTGAAAGCGCGAGCACAGCGAGCGCGAAATTTTTTGAGAGGAAGGGTCAAAACAAAACCAGATGAAAGCGCGAGCACCGCGAGCGCAAAATTTTTTGAGAGGAAGGGTCAAAACAAAAACAGATGAAAGCGCGAGCACAGCGAGCGCGAAATTTTTTGAGAGGAAGGGTCAAAACAAAACCAGAATTTTTTCGTAACCATAACATAAGTTGAAAGAATAATTCAATACATTTTGATGCAAGTGCAGAATATCACGAAGCAACGGACCGAGAGATCTTGCAACGAGCCGAAGATCCGCTGGACGCGACGAGTAAATACTCGAGGCTGCCCAGTAGACCTGGTCTAACGTTGGTCGATTCAGTTTTGTTATTTTTTTTCAAAATGGCGTTAATATTGGGGCTGGAAACGTAAACGTTCTATTTTTTTTTGTACCAATGTTATATTATATGGACAATTATTCTTCTTCGGTACACTCTACATAGTGTTGGGCATTCAAGAATAAAATCGTAATTTGAATAAGAATTCGTAAGAATAAAATCATGTTGATTTTAATCCCGTCAAGATTATTCAAATAAATTCGTCGGGAATAATTCGTTGCTGAGAAAATTGAATGAAGATAACTTATTCTTAATCAAATAATTTCATTCATGATTTTTTAATTCAAATAATATTCCACGAATACGAATGTAAGGGTTGGGGTACCTGGATTATTAATATGACTTATTAGGTATAGGTAGAGATAGTAGTATTTTGTCTTACCAAGCCCACGCTCGAGGGGTATACTAGTAGCCATTGATTGAAGAGTTCCATCACCCAACTCCTGACTCCATCATCAGACTAACCTCCCCAATTGTAATGTATAGGACTCATAAAAACAAACCAAATGAGCCCATACTCGAGGGCTATACTAGTACCCATTGAAGAGTTCCGCTGTTCAGTTTCTAGCTTCATCATCAGATCATCATCAACATTTGGAAGATACCAAAAAATACCTATTGTCATAAAACCTACTTAATTTCACATAAATCCAAACATTAAAACTTAGTAAAGATCAACTTACAAAATAAAACCGATTGTATAACACACATACTACAAATTAACGTTATTCAATTAACATTTTAATCAAATAAAATGGTATTTAAATTATGCCATTTCTAAAATAATTATTTATTTTTTTATTCTTAATTTAAAATAAAAATTACATGATTTATTCACATTAATTTTATTTGAATTACGAGTACAAGAATTTATTCTTATTCAAATCGATTTGAATAAGAATACAATTTCTGTTTTTATTCTGATTCTTATTCAATTAATTTTTGCCCAACTCTGGTCCCTACAAAGTGTCACCTGTCAGTAAGACACGTCGCCACTCGTTTCGTAGAGTCACTTTTCATGAGCTTTACTGACGGTAGCCGATACACTGGCGATCTCATCAACGATCTCCCTCTAGCCCCTGACCTGGACTTCTACTCTCCTAATTTCATCCATTTTGTGGAGGAGTTGGAATGGATTGGAATTATTACTTACTGAATTAATTTGAGTTTCGATGTGCAAGAATGATCCATCAGAAAATTCAAGTGACTGGACATATTTTTGGATCTCTAGGGGGGGGCAGCTGCCCCCCCCCCCCCCCCCTGCCCCCCCTTGGCGACGCCCATGGGTAGGCTTATACCTATTTGCTAGCTCATGAAAATATGCAAAAAATACGTTTTCCGAGGACAAATGGGCTTTTTTGCTGGATTTCCAATGAATAAAATTTTCATAGGCTATTGGATACTTTTCTTTAGATTTCAATGGCAATAAATAGGCTGTCAGTAGCATTTTTTGCATCATTAAGTATTTCCGGAGGCATCAATTCCACATCTAAATCTTCTTCATTACTAGAACTCGACATTTTTGTAAATCTAAACCAGTCACAAACTAAGTGCAGCGATAAACTCGAATAAACAAATTGTATGCAAAGCAAAATGGCGCGGAGATTTATTTTTTACGCGCCTTGCTTATTTTTTGCGCGTAAATGGTACGTAGTAATGCGCGCGCAGGTACAAAATGGAAGCAATGACGAAACCGTCAAACAGCCAAATATTAAAAATATTTTAATACCTATATATATTTATTTATACCTGATGTAAATTAGTGTCAATTACATGACAAAATTAAATAATTTGATGAAAATAATTGCTTAATTATTGCGTAAGGCATCACATTTACTTTATTCACAAACATTTTGCTTATTACCTATATAAAAGTAAAAACTCGTTGTTGAAATTTAAAAAAAAAACTGTAAAGTAAATACACTAGTGCGTAATAGACAAGTCAAAAGCACGCGTGTTTTATAGGATAGGTACTTTACGGCCATAAAAACAGTTTAATATGGACCACTTTACGAGCAAGTGTGTTGAAAAGTCTTTATTTTTATCTATTAGGTACGGTTGGTTAGAGTGCCCCTACGGTTAAGAAAGATCTTTCGGTCGGTTGTTGCATTAATATAGTACATTATTGCAGAGGCAAAGAAAAGTCAGTTCGTGGATGAGTAATATGCTTTCGGCTAAGCCTCGTCCTTCAATAATACGAATCTGCGAACTGACATTCCCAACCTAGTGTTTTTCTCCAAATATGCATGGAAATAGGAATAGGAATAACATTTCGGGTCCGAATCATATGTTTGATTTAAAGCAAAATATATTAATAACAATTAAAATAATATGAAAACACAATAATAAAAAAATATGGACATCATTTTTAATTTTAGTTGAACCAACATTGTTTACGTTTGGTAAACTTATTAATTTTTAACTAACTCATTAAATACCATCATATTATTAAAATAAGAACATTCGTGAGAAATCGCTAATAAAAATTGTTTTTTTTTCTGGTTTTCATTTCTTACTGAGCATTAGGTATTCCGCCAATGACGCGATAAGTCGTTAGTTCACTGCACAATACGCTATCAATACTACACACTGAACAACCAAAACGAATAAATAACGAATAATTACAACGAAACTTGGAGGTATGGGCTTGTGCACAAATCACGTGAGGGTTTTCGGCTACTTTTTTTTTCGTGACCCCCCTCCCCCCTATGGAACCTCACGTGATTTGTGCACAAGCCCTATGTAGCCATCTTGAGCCACGGACCGGAAGTCCGAAAATAAATTAACCGCATATAAAATTATTATTTAAATTATTTGCCCGTTATTCGAAATTTGTCGACATTTAAAATACATTGACAGAGAAATGTTTAGTGTGAGAATTAAACGCAGAGAACAATTAAAAAAAAGTTTATACTAGTTCTTATTTTTTTACTTCAGTGGACAATTGGCAGTATGGTGAATTATCAGTCTTTGAAAAATTTTAAAGTAAGAATCTCCCCATCACTTATAATAATGCAGTAACCGGCCAAATTAAGAGTACCCTCATTTGTATGAGACATCATAAACTTCCGTTTGGTGTACATAATAATAATAATTTTCTTTTAATTTGTATAAATTATAAAAATAGCGAATGATATCGCAGTCCAGTTTGACTACATTAATGGGGACATTTCCAAGCAAGTTGGAGAATAAACAATTTCATAGGGTCCATACAAAACCGTACTTAGGTACTGAATAAAACATGCGTGGTTTTCACACATTATAGTAGTAACGAAGTAAAAACAAAACCAATATTTACAAGCGATAAAGTAGCGTTTTAATTCTGTGAAAGGACGAGAAACATAACTCCCGGAGTTTTCTGCATAGAGATTAGGCAATTAGAAAAGTGAACAACGCCTGCCATGTGTTTATGTAATATTTAAAAATGTATTTTGCTATGAAATAATGGATTGTATTCTGCAAGTAGGCCACGATTTACATGTCTGTCTGTGGTCTGAGTCTACCGGCATTTCATAAGAGATGGCCACGCCATGAAGAAACGCCGAAAGAAACTCATCAGTCAGTATTTTTTTCAGAAAGGATAGGTACCTACAGTAATATGAACTTAACCTAATTTGTACCTATCTTGAGAATTTACGCGGAAACGTATAGTCCTCGAAGAAAAGTGTGCCTATAAAGTAATAATATTGTGTTTAAAGTAATAAAAATAAGAAAACGTATACCTAAGAATAAAATGGAAATTACAAGAGATTCATTATAAATTAATAACTCATGAATGCTATGTTTATTCCCAGTTATTTATTATAAACATATCGAGAAACGCATTAGGGCCTTATGAGTTTGACTTGAGCCAGTTCATGTTGTACTTATTGACAGTAAGATTTATTTGTGATCTTATATTGTTCACAGATCGTGCCAAAGCTGTCATAGACACCTTCAGGAGCTGTCAAAATCAAGCCGAAGGTCCAGCTCAGCTAGGCTCGGTGATACAAAAAGAGTCCTGACTTCCGAAACGAGAGTTCGCCATTTGTCCTGATCCTGCGCAGTTTCCTGTCAAGTTTTAGGTTGGAGCTTGCTCAGGTTACTGTGTAGCAGCAGCAAGCAAAGACAATGGTCAATTACTTCATTTACGCAAAAGATTACTCGGGTTCAACGAGGGGCATCAGGTATTATCATGACAACGGTTTGAAAACTTTAAATCAGTTTAAATCTGATGTCAAAAAAATAAAAAGAGAGTTAGCGCAGTCCGGGGACCCCACGGAATCACGGATAGTATACCTACACTGGGGGCACACATGCGTGGAGGTGGATGGAGGAACAGCTGTTGAAAGGTATAAATGGAGACATGGAAATGATTATGATACCTTACCACAAACAATTATCACGTGGATACAGGCAAATATCGATTTTAATGATGATAAAAATAGTATTCAACTACTGTATATAGTAACAGATGGCATGATAAATTCCAGCTCCGCAGACTACTGTATTGACTTGAATAGGAACATGAACTATAAACATGTTGTCTTTCATGCGTTTAACCAAGATTTAGATTACATCGATCTTTCTGTATCTGCGTCATTTTTAAAGGGGCACTGCTTAATTTATCGTAACAATGAGCTGTTTGATGATACAGACATTTCTGTAGAATTTGATTATGACAAAATCAAAGTAGACAACTTTGATGAGGAAAAAGAAAATTTAAAGTCTTATGTGAAATTAAAATATATAAATAGTTCTAAATCTGATGCCCGTGCGTTAGTAGAAATAGATAATTTGAAGAAACTCCGAGACAGACTGTTTAAGGAGCTGGCATTAGACTCACATAAAAGGGATAACAAACTTAACACCACTGACAAAAATATCTTTCTAGAGGAATTTATGAATACTCGTTGGTACAAAAACTTAAATGTTCCATCCCACGACGTCAAAGTCGATATTGAGAAATCTATTACGACACTGATAAATTACATTATCAATGATAAGAAATCATATTCTTTTGATGCTTTGAAATTTGAAAAGACTTTTAAAGATGATGTCATAGAAGAGGAGATAGTTGACTTACATTTCGCAGCTGAGCAAGAAATCGAGTTCCCTGACATTATTCTAGACGATGATAAAGGTGTGCCTGTTATTCTATTGACAGAGTTCAATCTGCTGGACAAATTAATTTTTCATACAACAGAGAATACAGACGAGATATCACCTGCAAGTTTCTCGAAATTTAAATCAACAATGGAATGCCCGTTGTTTTTGGCAAACGATTCAGATGTTAGTGAGTCGATCGGTTACTTTTACACATTAACCGTTTACAAACAATTGTTAGAAAATACAAATAAAACTGAACCGCGTACAAGAAGACCATACCACGGCGGTTTGGTGCTGATAGATACTGATGAATTTGATAAATACAATGATTACATATTGTCCGCCACATATTTTGATAAGAAAAAGGTAAACTATAATATTGGTCTGTTTTATTTTGTATTATGGAAAAACTGTGCAAAAAAAGAATGGATGGATAAAAATGTTGTTGAACGATTAAAGAATTATGTAATGCGGCGTATTAGTACGACAGTGTGTAAAATTGGACTGTCGTCATTGCCACTGGATCCTCCGGAAAGGACATCGTTGCTGACGGCTTTGTGGTACTGCGTCGAACTGTCGTCTTGTATATTTAAAGACGATCCTCATAATTTTATGCACGAAAGGTTAAGAATGCATCACGGCATAGCACATTATATATTATGATTGAAATATTGCAAAATTTCAATTACGATTTAGATTTAGATTTCATCAAAAGACGTAAAGACTTAATCAGACATGTGATGATTTTAAAGAAAATTTCATCACGTCATGACAAGGTTTACTTTTTGCTAGAAAAAATATTCAGAATAAAGAACGGCTTTCTCATTTGTGAAATCGAGAAGCCATTTAATATAAAGAAACTTAATTATTTGAAGTTTAATCATAAAGAAATGCTGTGTGATGACGTAGTAGAAGAAGAAGTGCATTTAAATGAGTTCGTTCACTTAATGTATTACTTTGACTGTAAAAATAAGGTCAAAATGTGTGAAAAAACATTTCGACCGTTTTTCATGATTGAGCAAAATAAATCATTTTATACACAATTAGTACAGATCACTGAAGAACCAGTAATTACTAATGATGAAGATGACAAAAAATACAAAATTACATATGAAACCCTCAATTCCTTGGATTTTAGTAAAATTTTATCGTATTACAATCTGTTCATCAGATATGTCATTGATAATGCCAAGTATCCCACTTTAGCAGAATATTTAGAATACATAACTGCGAAGAAAAAATACAAGGAGGAATTAATAACAATCTTTCCACCAAATGTTTATGACGATGCAGAACACGTGTATTCGTGTTATGAAAACGTTATAAAGAACATCGATGTCAACGAATTTGTACATGTGTGTAGAATGTATGTTAGTCGAATTGAACGTGTTAAAGTCGAAGGCATACAACTTTTCAATTCTGACGATGAAATTAAAAAATTTATTGCAAGCGAGGAAACAAAAGTTAATTTAATTAAACAAACATGTACTGATAATGCCCAAAAGAAAAAAAAGGAAATAATTGAGAACAGTAGCGCAGCTAGCCAGGCTCCGAATCAAAATTTATCGAGAGGACGTCGAAGACGGGCCCGGTATCAAAATAGATCTAGGGGGTCCCGAGGCCGGAGGCAGTATCAATATAGGTCGAGACGACCCCCTATCATTGATACGGCCGAGTACTGGGAAGGTTGGGTCAGTGGCGGATTAAACGTCGAGACCCTCATCGGCGCCCCTTTGGCCCCTTTGTGGCCCTTTGCGCCCCTTTGCAGCTTTGGGTCCCTAGGCACGTGCCTACTTTGCCTTAGGGATGATCCGCCACCACTGGGTTGGGTTGAATATAAAGATGTGTGCCGGTCGAAGAACTATCGGCGGCGGCGTCTGTCTAAAATTCGGCGTAAAATATATGCTAGTCAAATTGAACGTGTTAAAGTCGAAGACATACAACTTTTCAATTCTGACGATGAAATTAAAGAATTTATTGCAAGCGAGGAAACAAAAGTTAATTTAATTAAACATACATGTACTGATAATGCCCAAAGGAAAAAAAAGGAAATCGAGAAGAGTAGCGCAGCTAGCCAGGCCCTGAATCAAAATTTATCGAGAGGACCTCGAAGACGGGTCTCGTATCAAAATAGATCTAGGGGGTCCCAAGACCGGAGGCCGTATCATAATAGGTCGAGAGGGCCCCGAGGACGAGCCCCGAATCATAACAGGTGGAGGGGGCCTCAACAGGCGCGGAATCAATACGTTGGGACCCCGGTGGCCCAGGGCCCCCCTATCATTGATACGGCCGAGTTATGGGAAGATTGGGCTGAATATAACGATGTGTGCCGGTCGAAAAAAGATCGGCGGCGGCGTCCGTCAAAAAATCGGGTCTGGGTTAGATGAATTAAACATATTGATTAGTATTTTTCATTGTATTTGAGATCAGTTAAAAATATCGTGGTTGAATTGATGCGTCACAACATTTTAGAAATTAAATCGAAGACAAAATAAATACCGTGAAATACGCCAACTTTGCCTCCACAGGAAACTTTGCCCAAAACGCTACTTAAAAAAAGAAACTTTACTGTAGACAATTTCATCATGATTATGGCAACACTACTATTTTTAGTGGAAAATAGATTATATCTGTGGTATCACTGGGAACCACATTTGCGCGCAACTTCAATCCGTAACGTGTTGGGACTAGTTGAATAAGGTGCGTGATTTGGCGGGCCAATTCTAGGTGAAGTTCTGGTGAATTTTTTACAGAATGGGGAAGCCTCACAGGTGAATGTATCTTATTGCTTGTTATAAAATAAGAAGTGTAGATCATTTTTATTGTAGTTTGTACTAAAAATACTTATTAAAACCGGAGTGATGATGGTGGGCAATGTTATCCAGTAGCTTGCTAACCTATGAATGCCAACATTGCCCAGACTAAAAAAAGGGTTAGGGTTGTCACCTTGTCGTAATTTTACCTGACTGCGTAAATAAAGGAGGGTTATGTATTTAAGGTAAGGTAAATTATATTTCTATTAAGCCGTTGTACTTTTAGCAGTAGCTGCATGTCATGTCATGTCATGTCCATAAAACAAAAAAACATAGAATATTCAATTATGACAATTTTTATTTAGATTATTCTAACGCGAAGTAACAAAATAACCGCCTAACTATTAGTATCCAATATTAAGCATACCTACATTTTTCATTTTGATAATGGTACTGGTAAAGATGGTTTACTCAACCAAAAGTGACAACCCTGACAATATCAAACTGCTTGATTCGGGTTGTATGGAGTAAAACAAAATACCTATGTAACATTGCCCACCCATATTGCACACGTGTTTGTACAGTTAAGACCAAGATATTTACGTGGAACGCCATTATTACCCCAGATTTTATACTGATCCTTATCTTAACGTTGTAGGGGCTATAGTTACGAAAATAATCGATTTGGGCAATGTTTGCAAAAGTTTAGATAACTTTACCCGAGGTGAAAATTGATAAAAAAATTGGTTAAATGTAGATTTAAAAATTGTTTCTGGTAATAAACGCATGCATATGAATACGATGGATGCGTTAGACAAAAAAAAACTTTATCCCGTCATAGAAAACATCAGAGAAATTCGGGAAAAAAGCGGGCAAAGTTGGCATGTTTCACGGTACTTAATGTATATTGTATATACACAAGAGAAAAAAGAAACAGTCATGGGCAGTAAATAATTATAGAATAACATCTATCTAACACAATTAAATATTAAATTACACATCACAAGAAAATACCACATAGCCGTTTTTAGGGTTCCGTAGTCAACAGGGATTGGGTTCTCATTGTTATAAATAAAATACGCATTCTAGTAGTTTTAGAAAATCACTCCCCACCCTTTAAATAAGGGGATGAAAGTTTGTATGGGTTTTCCATAATGAGGGATAAAAGTGTATATATATGGGGCTAAAATAAGTATTTTCTTAAATACACAATTATTACTAAGTACTTACTTAAGTGGCTTACGATGGCTTTTCCAGGGATCTGATAACTTTTAACAGCGAAAGCGTTCTGAGCATGTGAGTCTTGGCCGCCAATTTTACATGCAATGTTTTTGGTGGGATAAAATGTACCCATTGAAATAATAATCACATAGATAATCACTGATACAATACAACGTTGTTAGTTGTGTTTCTGTAAAGCAAGTAGCAAATTTAATAATAAACTTGTTAAAAATTGAAACGCTTGTCTCCTGGGGGCCTATGATGGTTGCGTTTATCACGCGATAAATAAGTGTCAAAGCATCTGTCACTCACACTCGCATCTTGTCAAAACGTGACGGATGCTTTGTCACTTATTTATCGCGTGATAAAAGCAACAATCATAGGCCCCCTGATTCTCTAAATTAAACTGAGGAGAACATGAGTGCCAAAGTCGGTGGATTCGCAAGACCCCGAATAAAGAAAGAGACATAATTACCCGTATGCAAACCACCTGCTTAATACATAACAAAAGCCATTTCTTCCCATCTTGTTCCAACAATATAAGATTTCCAAAATGCTTCCAGTAATAACTTGGTTTGTTTTTAAACACATCTCTTTCAATTTATGAAAGTCCGTCTTCACCTTGTTCCTCGCTCATGAGTTTGAAATAAAAACAACATACACTAGAAACTAAAACCGTAATCTGCCGCGCACACGAACTGCCTAAACCCGCTTAATCAACATTTTTCTAGTGTTTTAGGAATGACACTTGAGTGAGTGATAGGAATAAAAGGCGTGTGATGGGCATGTAGAACGATACAATAAAATAGCGCTTATTTTATTTTCCTACGCCATCATGATTTTGTGGGGCAAGGCAACGATTTTTTATTATTATTACCGAGATTATTACTCATATAGAAATTAGGTAAAGTATAAAAAACAGGTTACCTACATTATTTGCATGCGCATAAATACACATTACTGGAGGACAAGTTCTGTTTGTAAATATTTTAGTTTAGTAAAGTTAGTGTAAGATTTTTGGTCAAGTAAAATACCTAACGAAAAAGTGCCATAAAGAGACTGCAGTATTATATTTTAATTGTAATTTTAGTTAGAGCGAAGAATGTTTTGAATAAAAAAAAATGCAATTACGAGTATGTGTTTAATTTTACCGTCCCCTCGCAGTTCACAGCTGCAAAAGATAGTGTGTTGTAAATATCTAAACACGACCCTATTGTCAGGAGCATAAAGTTGTGTTCAGATATTTTTTTTCTCGTAAGTGTGTAGATGTAAATGAACTCGACTGTACACACGTTGTACAGTAAGCCAAGAAATTGGCCTATCAAATTTCGACTCCATTTCATGAGAGAATCAAAGTGGTAGATCAATTTATTGACTTACTGTACAGATCGCGCCTAGAGATGTGCACTCAGAAATTAGTCCGTGTATAGGGCACTAAAGGAACGACCACACCGCTGGTGGTTCTATGGCGTCGCCAAGGTCAGTGGCGTCAGTGCAGAGATAGTTAAGAAGGTTCAGACAAGCATTTCGTTTTGGAGGCAATTAGCGCACAAATAAACATTTTTGCACAGATTTTCTCTGATATTTCTTGTTATTCTTTGCATTTTTTTGCATTGCATAATACCTAATTAATAATGCTTGAACCCAAATCCATCCTAAATAACCGAGCGAGCGAAGCATCGCTGTTTCGGTTTGGCCAAAGAATCTTTCTTATGTCTGAATTCCGGCTGTTGACGCATTTCTCGACCGATTTTCATGAAATTTAGACTCAGTTTTTCGAAAATGTTCTAAATGGCTGAGATAATATTATAATGGGTGAGGTCTACAAATACAGCTCACAAAACCACGATTATAGTAAGTATTATAAAAACAAAAAAAAAACACTGCAGTAGGTAATTATTAGGTTAACTTATTATCACAGCTAAACTACTGAACATATTTCGATAAACCAGTGATACAAAAGATCAAAGCTTAAAGAAAAAATTAATAAGGAGTTACTTGGTGGTTTAAATAAGAAATTGTGGTGTGTACCCGTGTACCCACATCACAGAAAAAAAAATAAGACATTCCATGTTTCATAAATTTATAAAATAACAGCACCCTCTCTCGCTTGCTCGCTCACTAATGTAAAGTGGTGCGGTAGGATGTGGATATTAACGTATTCAGATAAAGGCTAAAGGTGTTAAACCTTTCAAATAAACAATGCAAAGATCGACACACAAAGCATATAAGGAAAAAAACGACAGGTTACTTGGAGTTAGGTTATCGAAGTGGTTAACGCGGCGCTGGACCGGCAATCCAGAGGTACCGGGTTCGATTCCCGGACTCTTCCACCAGGTAACTTTTTCAATTTTTCTTTAAGTATTGATCTTTGTATCATACCCACCTTTAAAAAAATGAGATATTACATGTTTCATAAATTTCGATAAAATTGGCCATACAGTTGATTCTTTAATTTGCTAAAATGATTTGACTGTTATTAATTATTCAATTACTCAGAAAGTGATATGGTAAAACCATTAAACAGTAATCTTAATCACATAGGATGATATTTGCAAGAATTATTGAAAAATGTATGACTAAAGAAGCATTATTAATGCCATCTCGAATTTTCGAAAATGGAAAAAAAATCGGCGAAAGGCAGAACAGCGTTCCGTGCCGGATCTTAGTCAATGTCTTGTCAGTGCGTCTTACACAACATGTTTCGCGACTTTCGTAGCGCGACATAGCGCTACCCGTCACCCTCTCACATTTCTGCACAGAAAGAGACAGGCGAAAGCGCGAGAAATAGTAGTTTGTGACAGTTGTGCTAGAGGTGCAGGTGTAATAATAATAACATAGCAGTTGCATTGCATCGTTTTACCCCGGCCTACACTACTCACTCGCGTGGTTGATGGAGTCACTCTGGCTGGACAGGAGACTTAACTTCTTCAAACACATCAAGACGGTTAAAATAGGGCTGCTTATATTGCTGGCCGCCTCCACTGCTTGACCAAAAAAAACAGTGACCTTTTTATCATGTCCTAGAACAGAATAAAGGATGAGAGTATTAGGGGGTTAGAATATAAGCATCACCATCACCCTAGTTCTTATACTTACTTAATAGTTACAATATTGAATGGACACTTATTTTATTGACTATATGTATGTACATGTACAAACCACGAGGATATATGAAATCTTATACAATACAATACAAATCCTCTGTTGCACACCTCAAATACACAGGGATACAAAAATAGCGATCTCTTCCAGACTACCATTGAGTAGCCACATAATTAGCAACAAAAATTATAAAAAAACTATAAACATAGGTACTTAAATATGAATAGGCAGATATACCTACATAATAATAGTTAGGCATATAGACTTGAATCAAACCACAGTCGACTAGCCTGGAAAATTAATTAATAATTATAAGATTTTTAAGAGGCAAGAGGACAAGCAAGAAGATAATTTACATATATTTGTCGGAGACGGTCATGAGTATGGAAGCTCAACGAAACCGGCGCGCCATTGGAAGGCGACAGTAGCGCCCCCTTGAACCAGTTTTGGCGCGCTAAAAAGTATTGGCGGTTAAGAGGCCTTAAGGTGGTTTTCCACCGGCGAGGCGAGGCGGGGCGTGGAGGGGCGAGAATTGAAATTAGTACTGCAAATTTACAATCCCCGCCTAGCGCATCTCCGGTGGAAATAGTAAGGAGAGGCGCGGATGTGCGGGGCTTGAATTGAAATATTTGTTTGTGTAAAAATGAACCTTAGGTATTGCTTTTAATATAGGGTAGAGATTTAATCTGATTTTTCCACCGGCGAAGCGGGAACAGGAGTGGCGAGGCGAGGAGAAACGAGAAGGGGCGGGAATTTTAATTTGTATTGCATTTTTTCAATCCCCTTCCAGCGCATCTTCGGTCGGTGGAAATAGTAGGAATTGGCTGGGATGTGCGGTGCGGGACATGAATTGAAATATTTGTTGGTGTAAAAATGAACCGTCTTGCTTTCGTCAGATTATAAATTAATTAACAGAAAAACCGCTTCACGCGTTCGATAGGCGTTTTGTTGTTCGTTACCGCTGCCGTTTATGACTTGATTTTCTTTTTTAGGGTCCTTTCGTCCATGCGTACTATTTCACACACACGCTTAGTACTAATACTAAGCTGTAATGTGGCAGGTGTATAGTATGTTATTCACGACACGACACGACGAATCAGGTAACTGATTTCACTAGATTGAACTATGGGAGAGCTGTAACACCTAGCACCCTAACAACCCTAGTGCCCTAACGCCCTACAGCCCTAGCCCTACAACAAGGTATGATAAATACGTATATAAATAAGGTCAGGATGTCTGCACCAAGCGACCTAAGGTAACAGACGGAAAGGGTCTGAAGAGGGATTTTCCCACTGCCAACCACACAGACTCATGTGGTCGATCGTACTGATGGTTAAGGGTGTCTTGACCACAGTGGGAGGAAACGTGAAGTGAAACAGCGTCTACGACGAGAATATAAAGACTCCTTTATTTACACTTTCTTATAACTATTTATACATCAAAGGTTTATATGTGTGGGTATATCTAGGGACAGTTGGGGTACAATGGAACGAAAAAAATATTTACATTTTTAAAAAAATCAATGGTCTATTTTTGGATTATTTTCGTTTCGAACAACCAACAACAGTTCTTAAACTATACAGTGCGTTATTTGTATATTTCATTAATTCATCACAACGTGAGCCGTAATATTTCGTGCGCTGCAGCCTCTTGTCCTAGTTGTCGTCTGCTGAGTTGCAATCCATGTTTACGGCACGTGAACACCCACGAACATATCTGTTTCCGTGTCCAAGTCTCCGGGGACCCACACTTCCACCCTCGTCTGCCGGAGCTTTTTGGCCACCACCTTGTGGCCTCCTACGACGCCGAAGTCCCGGGTTAGGAGCCACTCTCTCGATTCCGTCGACACTGGCGTCACAAGGAAGAATCATTCCGCCACCAGCCCCGACGTCATGAATTGAGGGGCTCTCACCCCGGGCTCCTCTGCCAGGATTCTGCGCACGTCTACTTCGATCAGCTTGGTGATCCTGGTACGGATGAGTTTCGCCAGCGCCTCGTCCACCAAAACACCATCCTCTCGGCATACAGTGACGGCGAGATCTCGGTGCGCCTTTGCAACGCTCCGTGGTCCTTCCGCCGCTGCTTTGCCTTGATTTTGGCACTTTGCTGGAGGAGGCTTTGACTGCTGACGTGCTGTCTCATAATCTGACGATTATCTGGCGGGATTCGCCTAATCTGACAATAAAAAAAAATAACTGGAATTTGTGACTCAGAGCACTCTCCAGAAACAGGAAAATGTGACTCGGAGCACTCCCCAGAAGCAGGGGCATGTGATTCGGAGCCATTCCCAGAAACTTCCGATGCAGTGTCATATTCCATTATACTTTGCCGCTGTTGTAAATACGGAAAGACTCGCGGTATTCTTATTGCTATAAATAATTTATAGCACTGTGCGTGATTTACTTCATTTAATGAAGATTCTCTCGAAAGTTCAAGATTATCGTATGTTGTTCGGGATTTTCGGAGAACCAGTTTGCTCCGACTATATTCTAAAATATTTGCACATTTTTGTTATGTTTCTAATGTAAATTTAACAGTTTTTTGTAAAGTATTTTTACCACAAAATACACACTTTATATTAATATCACTCATAGTACAGCTGCCAGCAAACTTTTAGAGCATAATCTTGACTGCGCAGTAGCCGATTTACGTACAAATGTACACGCGCAAATCCGCCATTTTTGTTCTAAAAGTTGCCGGCAACTATAAATATTTAATAACTTTAGTGTTGTTAACAACATGATCAGCTGTCATGGCGTCATGGCAACAGAAACCAGAGTGGAATACAGGCATCACGTAACTGCACGCATTAAACTTTATCGATGAATTTTTGTTACTTCGGCTAGTGGAAATCGTCAGATTATATATTTTCCGTTATCATTGACTCATTCCCTTTTAAATAAAATAAAAATTAGCCACGCTCGAGAATATCGAGATGAAGTTTTTTTTTACAACTTTGTAGCCCTCCGCCTTCTTTACGTCACCTTTAAATTGTCAGATTAGAGGAATATACACGTTTTAGTATGTAACTAACTCACCCTACCTTAATCTGACGCGCTCGAGAATTTCAGATGAACAATTTTTTTTTACTAATCTGATCTTTTATCCTTGACGCGCGGCCATACCTACATATGAGGCTCATATTTGGTGGAAGTACTTAACTGGGTACAAGGTAGCCCCCTATATATTAATCTGCCGCGCTTTAGGTACTCCCGAAATCCCCTCTTTGGCTCTCCTACTACAAACGACACGTTTCGTTCACAATTGGCTTCTCCGAAAGCATATACGAGCGGTTAAGCTCGCCGACTTTGTGGCCGCACGGAATACACTTCACAGACTGGTTTCGCGTTCGTCCCCGCGCGGAGCGGGGCCCCACCACCAACCAGCTCGCGGCAGCTGCCCAGTGACTGCGCGGCTGCGCGCGCGACGACTACACACACACAGAATGCATCAAGTGAGAAGATTATTGTATGCCATTAAAACGTGCAATCACTCAACAACAAAACATTCAAATTGGAAGTGTTACTCGGCACTGAGTTGAAATGCGACGTGTTAGCGATCACTGAACACTGGCTCTCTGACGTAAATTTAAAGTGCATTAGTTTAGACAAACACCTTCTATATCATCATTTTGCCAGAAGCAATCGATTCACGGTGGGTCATGCATATACGCCACGGATAGCTTAAAAGCAGTGAACATAACCGAAATTGTAGATTTATCTAAAGAATTAGCATGCGAGTTATCGGCTGTTTATTTGTTAGATTCTGATCTTATTATAATTTGTTTATACCGGACTAATTTAATTGATACGAAATATTTTCTGACCCACCTAGAATGTATGCTCGAAAAAGTTTAGCCAACTTAATAAAAAAATCATCATTATAGGTGATATGAATATAAATTGTATCGGGGAAAAAACTGTAGATTGTAGAAATCTAGAGGACGTGTTGGCAGCTAGCCTATGATTGTTGGAACGTGGTAACGTTTCCCACACGAGTAAGTTCGAAAACGGCCACTGCACTCACCACGTATATACTAATTTGGATGCGGACTCGATCGAACGGCGAACGGCGTCTCCCTTTGTGACTAATATCAGTGATCACTACGCGGTGCGAGTTGAGGCGATGAGTCAGCATAGGAAACATATTGAACAACCACGCTTGTCTAGAAATTATTGTAAAATGAATCGCGCAAATTTTATCTCCACGATGGAATGTATGGACTGGGCGAATCTTGTGTCAAATCATAATAGCTATACAGCTGAAACCTTATCAGCTCAGTTAAACAATATTTTATCTAACAGAATCAATACCTGTTTCCCATTAATAAAAAACTCCCGTTCGAAAAATGTTGAGACATGGGTGAACGACCTACCTGAAGCAATAACAGCAGCCGACATCTTAATGTACGCAGATGATGTTGCAGGGATTATAACGGCACCTAATGTGGATTGTTTGGAAACCCGCCTCAATGACGCCGCAAACCAGTTATCTCGGTGGTTTAGTCTGAACGGCCTGGCGCTTTCATACATTTTTATGTCGGAGGCCGAACTCCGAGGTCACTTAAAGTTCAAGCTGATGGCGTGTGCATAGAACAGGTGGAAACCACCACACTCTTGGGCTTCGAGATCGACCGAAAACTAACTTGGGCGCCTCATATAGATAAGCTTTGTGGGAAACTGGGTGGCGCCTGCTGCCGCCATCTGTCCGGAGTCGTGCCGCGTCACGTAGTGCGAACGTGTTACTTTGCAACCATTCACTCACTCCTGCAGTACGGCACAGAGTTGTGGGGGCGCGCTGCAGACTGGGAACGCGCGTTCCGACTTCAAAAAAGAGCCGTTCGCGCGGTGGTGCAGCTGCCTCAGGAAGCTTCCGTGAGACCCTACTTCAAAGAACTGGGCATACTGACTTTGCCTTCGGTAGTAATACAACATATTGCTATCTATGGTTATGAAAATCTCAGCCAGTATAATAAACGTACAGACCAAGCCCACTTGCTCCGACACCCGGATAGACTGCTGCCCGTTAAACGACGACTAGCAAGATCTGGAAAGGTAACTCACGTTGTGTGCCTAACAGTTTACAACAAGTTACCAGTGGCAATTACCTCAGCTCTCTCTCTAGGTTGTTTCAAAAAGAGACTAAAAAGTTGGCTTCTCGAGCACACATTCTATAGCTTTAATGAATTTTTGAATGTATAATTATAAAATAATAATACTTATATACGGATTTGCTCTATACGAGTTAATGTTAATTAAATTTGTATACATATTAAGTTATAAATGATTTTTATGTATTGACGTGTAATATTGAAAATATACCTAATAAATAAATGAATATGAATATGAATATCAGAACTTCAGGAGTACGGAACCCCAAAAATTAAAAACGGATCTTTTCGGATACTTACTAAATAATGTCAAATGTAACATCACAGAAGCCCTAGGTGATCGATCTATCGTGATCCTGGAGTTTCCTGTGAATTGCGTCATAATTTCATTATGTTTGGCAATTCCACAAGCGCCATTTCATTGCATAAATATCCGGCGCCCCGTTAGCTTCGTTTAATATACTGTCCGTCGGCCGAGCGAGCACGTTGTCGGTGGATACATTGCGAGTAAATTATTTGCTCGATGTGTTAAAATAATTAAAAGTGGCTTATATCACGCAAAAAAGGCGCATTGTAATAGTAAGACGTCGAGTTGTGGAAAACTAAAAGGAACCTATAAGTGGCTGATATCAGTGATTCGCATTTGTTTCGTGATTGTTACAGTTGCGGACTCATAACCACTGGTAAGTTAGTTATATTTATTAGTTAGTTATATTATATAATCAATCAATTTTCCACAAGGTGTCGCCATTTGAGTGCTGATTCTTAGACGACGCTGCTTTCACCTTTAATAATAATATTTTCAAAACTAGACCGTAGTGATAATAAAATACTTGTTTATAACAAATGTATTTTACAACACTTTTTTATACAAAAAATTTCATTTGCTCTTGAATACTTACTAGGTATCGAATTTTTCTGGCCAGCACAAAAAAATAGGGTGAAACTTCTTCTTCTTTCTTATTTTTCTTCTATTTTATTCAGGATACTTTTAATCCATCGTGACAGTCCACGTTCATGGACGGCACCTTTGGGGTCGATTTTGGAGACTGGGACATTCTGTTATAAAGCAGTTAGTAAAACTGTAAACAACATTTTAAGTAGGTAAGTAGGTAGATAGAATTTATCACCAATAGGTACTAGTTATTTATCCGCGACTTCGTTCGCGTAAAGTGCAGAAATCTCATTTTTCTCAGTTCCTGCTATTTATTTTTTATAGGGTTCATTCTCTGTCGGAATCGGAAATCTGCAATATCAATTTGCTTAAGATTCTCCAAATATAAGGGTAACTTTTATTTTATTTCTAGGCATCCCGTTCGGATTATAAACCGACTGATTTAGTTATAGACTGGCTTGCTGGCTTCTATTTCTATCGTAGCAATTTGACCAACTTGCAATATTTGCATGTCAAAATGTTTCGATGTTATTTTTGGAATTAGAAATAATTTACAGATTATTCCTATTACATCGAGTGTTTTCATGATATAACTAATGATTTAACTTTGTAAATTGATTATTGTGATATTTGACAAAGAAATAGGTGATCAAAATACAAAAAAACTTGTAAAATACGCATGAAACGTAACATCCGCTTATTTTCGTTAAATGTTGCTTTTCCAGCCAAACACTGACCACGCCACCATTTTTTAGACTACATACAAACACTACGGATCTATTTATTTGTCCATTATGTGGTATTACTTATTATTTAATTCACAAAACCTTTTATTTGATTGGCACTTTTGAAAATCACTTAATTGTATGGCTAACTTGAAGTGTGCATTATAATCCGACCGCGAAAAAATGTGCGGTCGGTGATAGGGACAAAACATTATCACTACTTTCTATTTCCTCTTATAGGAATCGCAATAAGGTTTTCTCCATCAAAGCGTGTTAGGCCCTTGGTACAGTAAGTATTTACTGAATAAGACATTCGTGGTTTTAGTAGCGAAGTATAAACAAACACAAATATAAATATTTACAAACGATAAAGTAGCGTTTTAATTCGGTGATAGGACAAGAAACTTAACTCCCGGAATTTTCTGCATAGAGATTAGGCAATCAGAAAAATTGGCCAAGTGCGAGTCCGACTCGCGCGTGAAGGGTTCCGTACCATAATCTATAACAAGTTTGTTGTATGGGAGCCCCCCTTAAATATTCATTTTATTTTGTTTTTAGTATTTGTTGTTATAGCGGCACTAGAAATACATCATCCGTGAAAATTTCACCTGTCTAGCTATCACCGTTCTTGAGATACAGCCTGGTGACAGACGGACGGACGGACAGGGAATCTCAGTAATAGGGTCCCGTTTTTACCCTTTGGGTACGGAACCCTATTATGAAATAAAATGAACAACACCTGCAATGTGTTTATGTAATATTTAAACATGTATTTTGCCATGAAATAATGGAGTCTACCGGCATTTCACAAGGGGTGACCACTGTTGAGAAGAAACGCCGAAAGAAACTCAACAGTCAGTATTTTTTTCAGAAAGGATAGGTAGTATTACAGTAATATGAACTATTTTAAGTAATAAAAATAAGAAAACATATACCTAAGAATAAAGTGGAAATTACAAGAGAGTATGACGGTTTATCACAATGTATGTTAAGTACGTTTGATATTTTATTTTATTGATATGCTTTCTTATTAGAACTGTCAGAACTGTGTCCCTTAAACTAGTCAGGCTGGTTCAGGCCATGATTAATTATAAAATAAATTAATAACTAATGAATACTATGTTATTCCCAGTTATTTTTTATTAAACATATCGACAATAAAATGCATTAGGGCCTTATGAGTATGACTTGAGTTGAGCCCGGTCATGTTGTACTTATTGGCAGTAATATTTATTTGTGATCTTATATTGTTCACAGATCGTGTCAAAGCTGTCATAGACACCTTCAGGAGCTGTCAAAATCAAGCCGAAGGTCCAGCTCAGCTAGGCTCGGTGATACAAAAAGAGTCCTAACTTCCGAAACGAGAGTTCGCCATTTGTCCTGATCCTGCGCAGTTTCCTGTCAAGTTTTAGGTTGGAGCTTGCTCAGGTTACTGTGTAGCAGCAGCAAGCAAAGACAATGGTCAATTACTTCATTTACGCAAGAGATTACTCGGGTTCAACGAGGGGCAACAGGTATTATCACGACAACGGTTTGAAAACTTTACATCAGTTTAAATCTGATATCGGAAAAATAAACAGAGAGCTAGCGCAGTCCGGGGAACCCACGGAATCACGGATAGTATACCTACACTGGGGGCACGAGTGCGTGGAGGTGGATGAAGGAACAGCTGTTGAAGAATATAAAAAGAGACATGGAGATGGTAATGATACCTTACCACAAACAATTATCACGTGGATACAGGCAAATATCGATTTTAACGATGATAAAAATAGTATAAAACTACTGTATATAATAACAGATGGCATGATAAATTCCAGCTCCTTAAACTACTGTATTGACTTGAATAGGAACATGAACTATAAACATGTTGTCTTTCATGCGTTTCACCAAGATTTATGTTACTTCGATCTTTCTGTATCCGCGTCATTTTTAAAGGGGCACTGCTTAATTTATCGTAACAATGAGCTGTTTGATGATACAGACATTTCTGTAGAATTTGATTATGACAAAATCAAAGTAGACAACTTTGATGAGGAAAAAGAAAATTTAAAGTCTTATGTGAAATTAAAATATTTAAATAGTTCTAAATCTGATGCTCGTGCGTTAGTAGAAATAGACAATTTGAAGAAACTCCGAGACAGACTGTTTAAGGATCTGGCATTAGACTCACTTAAAAGGGATAGCAAACTTAACACCACGGACAAAAATACCTTTCTAGAGGAATTTATGAATACTCGTTGGTACAAAAACTTAAATGTTCCATCCCACGACGTCAAAGTCAATATTGAGAAATCTATTACAACACTGATAAATTACATTATCAATGATAAGAAATCATATTCTTTTGATGCTTTGAAATTTGAAAAGACTTTTAAAGACGATGTCGTAGAAGAGGAGATAGTTGACTTACATTTCGCAGCTGAGCAAGAAATCGAGTTCCCTGACATTATTCTAGACGATGATAAAGGTGTGCCTGTTATTCTATTGACAGAGTTCAATCTGCTGGACAAATTAATTTTTCATACAACAGAGAATACAGATGAGGTATCACCTGCCAGTTTCTCGAAATTTAAATCAACAATGGAATGCCCGTTGTTTTTGGCAAACGATTCAGATGTTAGTGAGTCGATCGGTTACTTTTACACATTAACCGTTTACAAACAATTGTTAGAAAATACAAATAAAACTGAACCACGTACACGAAGACCATACCACGGCGGTTTGGTGCTGATAGATACTGATGAATTTGATAAATACAATGATTACATATTGTCCGCCACATATTTTGATAAGAAAAAGGTAAACTATAATATTGGTCTGTTTTATTTTGTATTATGGAAAAACTGTGCAAAAAAAGAATGGATGGATAAAAATGTTGTTGAACGATTAAAGAAGTATGTAATGCGGCGTATTAGTACGACAGTGTGTAAAATTGGACTTTCGTCATTGCCACTGGATCCTCCGGAAAGGACATCGTTGCTGACGGCTTTGTGGTATTGCGTCGAACTGTCGTCTTGTATATTTAAAGATGATCGTCAAAATTTTATGCACGAACGGTTAAGAATGCATCACGGCATAGCACATTATATGATTGAAATATTGCAAAATTTCAATTACGTTTTAGATATAGAATTCATCAAAAGTCGTAAAGACTTAATCAGAAATGTGATGATGTTAAAGAGAATTTCATCACGTCATGACAAGGTTTACTTTTTGCTAGAAAAAATATTCAGAAAAAAGAACGGCTTTCTCGTTTGTGAAATCGAAAAGCCTTTTAATTTAAAGAAACTTAATTATTTGAAGTTTAATCATAAAGAAATGCTCTGTGATGACGTAGTAGAAGAAGAAGTGCATTTAAATGAGTTCGTTCACTTAATGTATTACTTTGACTGTAAAAATAAGGTCAAAATGTGTGAAAAAACATTTCGGCCGTTTTTCATGATTGAGCAAAATAAATCATTTTATACACAATTGGTGCAGATCACTGAAGAACCAGTAATTACTAATGATAAAGATGACAAAAAAATCAAAATTACATATGAAACCCTCAATTCCTTGGATTTTAGTAAAATTTTATCGTATTATAATCTGTTCATCAGATATGTCATTGATAATGCCAAGTATCCCTCTTTAGCAGAATATTTAGAATACATGACTGCGAAGAAAAAATACAAGGAGGAATTAATAACAATTTTTCCACCAAATGTTTATGACGATGCTGAACACGTGTATTCGTGTTATGAAAACGTTATAAAGAACATCGATGTCAACGAATTTGTACATGTGTGTAAAATGTATGTTAGTCGAATTGAACGTGTTAAAGTCGAAGGCATACAACTTTTCAATTCTGACGATGAAATTAAAGAATTTATTGCAAGCGAGGAAACAAAAGTTAATTTAATTAAACATACATGTACTGATAATGCCCAAAAGAAAAAAAAGGAAATTGAGAAGAGTAGCGCAGCTAGCCAGGCGCCGAATCAAAATTTATCGAGGGGACCTCGAAGACGGGCCCGGTATCAAAATAGATCTAGGGGGTCCCGAGGCCGGAGGCCGTATCAAAATAGGGGGAGGGGGCCTCAACAGGCGCGGAATCAATACGTCGGGACCTCGGTGGCCCAGAGCCTCCCTATCATTGATGCGGCCGAGTTATGGGAAGATTGGGTTGAACGACGACGCCGGTTGAAGAAAGATCGGCGGCGGAGTCTGTCAAAAATTCGGGTCAGGGTTAGGTGAATTAAAAAAAACACATTGATTAGTATTTTTTGTTGAATTTGAGATCAGTTAAATATCGAGGTTGAATTAAACAAAACGTTTTAGAAATTAAATCCAAGACAAAATAAATAGGTACTTAATGTATATAGGTACACAAGAGAGAAAAGCAACAGTCATGGGCAGTAAATAATTGTACAATAACATTAAATATTAAATTACACATCACAAGAAAATACCACATAGCCGTTTTTAGGGTTCCGCAGTCAACAAGGAACCTTTTTTTTAATTGAGATGCGTTTGTGTAATATTACGCGTAAAAGTGCTCAATTTGTTAGATTCAAGCGTCGCTTCAGCCCTAGGGCATGTAGCACGATACAATAAAATAGCGCTTATTTTATTTTCCTACACCATCATGATTTTGTGGGGCAAGGCAACGATTTTTTTATTATTACCGAGATTATTACTCATATAGAAATTAGGTGATATATAAAAAACAGGTTACCTACATTATTTGCATGCGCATAAATACAAAATTACTGAAGGCCAAGTTCTCTTTGTAAATATTTAGTTAAGTAAAGTTAGTATAAGATTTTTGATCAAGTAAAATGCCTAACGAAAAAGTGCCATAAAGAGACTGCAGTATTATATTTTATTTGTAAGTGTTTGTAGTAGTTAGAGCGAAGATTGTTTTGAATTAAAAAAAATATGCAATTACGAGTATGTGTTTACTTCTACCGTCCCCTCGCAGTTCACAGCTGCAACAGATAGTGTGTTATACACACGTTGTACAGTAAGCCAAGAAATTGGTCTATTAAATTTCGACTCCACTTCATGAGAGAATCAGTGGTAGATCAATTTATTGACCTACTGTACAGATCGCGCCTAGAGCTGTGCCGTTTTGGAGATTTTTTCCCGATTTGTATATGGGATATATTCTCGAGAAAGTTCTCACCCCACACAAATCGGAAAGCGTTCACGAGAACGGTACGTCTCTAATCGCGCCTATTAACTTCTAGGAGTCCTTATTCTAGGCTTCTAACTTAAATAGTTCGTGTAGGGCACTAAAGGACCGACCACACCGCCGGCGCTTCGGCGGGGTCGCCTCATTCATGCTTTGATTTAACTTACTGATAGTACTGAATAATAATAATAATAATAGCCTTTATTTAACAATCTTTCATTTAACAATCTTTAATTTTTTTTTATTTCATTTCGAAGATTGTCTTGCTGTCCAGCATAGGCCTCCCCTAGAGCTCGCCACTGAGTGCGATTCAGAGCCTGTCTTCTCCAAGTAACACCTGCGACCCTCTTAATGTCATCCTCCCATCTCCGACGCTGTCTCCGTCTTTTCCTTTTGTGTTGTCTCGGGCACCACTCTGTTACGTCTCTATACTATCCGCAGAACTAAGTGGCGAGTCGGGTGATAAATCATCGGAATCATGCTATCTCTTTCATACCTGCACGGCCTTATGGAGCGGCCCGAGCAACAATAGTGCAGGTAGCGTTACGCATAAAAAGGAATGTCGATAAAGTAATGAAACAAACAAAATAAATTACGTGGTGCTTTTTATTACAGTATTGTATAATTACTATCAAAACGTTAAATAGGTATATTGAATTTGTATTACAACAATTTAATATTACAATAAGATATCAAACTTAAATCTAATTATTAACATAAAATATTACAATAAAATAATTAGGATGTAGGTAGGTATAACAAAATAAATAACTAAACAAGGAAAATTTTGCATCGAGGCCACATCTAGTCGTTAGTATTCTGTGTCTGAGTCAACACTCAACAGTTAGTCGTGTATCCTGGATGGTTGACGAAGTGTAATTTGCATCGATGAACGTTATCTAAAACTAAATAGAACCCATAAAATAATTTGAAATTGTAACTTAATTATTAACTACTGAACAAAACTTGTAAAATAACTTTGTATTTAAATCGGTGCAATGTTGTATTTTGCTCGATCGACCGCCCGGCTGTTTTCTATCTACCCGATATCGCAACTTTATGTCTATGCAAAACAAATGATGTATCGGCAATTTGTGTTTGTTACTAGTTCCATTAGAATGTAATAAGTAAGTATAACTTTATTGTTTCTTGCGCTTGTTTTTCTGAAAAACTTGTTGTAATAGTTTAAGTTCTCATACAAGTGAATTGTAAAAATTCTTTTGAGAATAAAGAATCTTTAAACCTAAAATACTAGTTATTCTTGTTCATCTTCAGTGTCACTATCGTCTTGTAGGTTAATAACAAGACGGTTGGTGTCAATATTTTTAAGTATTTATTTTATTATTAGACATTAAATAACTGTAAAAACAATTTCAATAAAGATATATGATTTCGTTTGAAAATATAATAATTATATCGACGTTTACATCATAAGTTATCGACATGTTACCACCCCTACAGTAGCGGACGTGTATTGCCCGACTCGCCACTTAGTTCTGCGGATAGTATAATATAGACCATTTATCCTTGATGCTCCTAATCATATGGCCGGCCCATCTCCATTTTAGTTTTTTGATACAGTAAGTGACACCTGTTATTCTTGTTTTGTTTCTTATAGGATCTAGTTTTACTCTGTCCCTTAATTTAATGTTGAGCATGCTTCGTTCCATACTGTGTTGGCAGGTTTCTAATTTGCGTAAGTTGAGATTGGTTAGTACTGAATATGTACATATAAAAGATCTATGATATGATGATTCATCATTGATGGATATGTGTGTAGATAATGTAGTGTATGCAACTGTAGATACACAGGCTTTAACGTAATAGAATCACCAGTGTTTTAAGGCCTGTGTATACACTTGCATAAACTAATATTAATTAATCCATTTCGTTATGATTCACGCTCTAGTCGAGCTATAAATCCAAAACACAAAATTCCCTAATTTTCGACAAGGTCAGCAGCGTCTGTGCAGAAGCAATAAGTAGGTTCAGACAGATAAGCATTTCGTTTTGGAACCAATTAGCGCACAAATAAACATCCAGTGACTAATATGCGACTCTGATTCCGAGAAACATTGATAAAAGATTTTCTCTGGTATTTTTTGCTATTTTTTTATCAGTTATCATTATCACCGATCTTGAGTTTGTGCAAAATTGTATAATAATTAATAATGCCTAATCCATCCTAAATAATTGACCGAGTCAGCGAAGCATCGCCGCTTCAGTTTGGCAAAAAAATATTTCTCAAAAATTGCATGTAATGTTGCCTTACCATCGCTAGATAGACTAGAGTAAGTGGAACATATCGAAGACTTTTTAGAAGTGTCCAGTAAACAGCGAGATTTTAAATTTGGAATCAATATTTGTCCAGTAAGTAAGTATGTAATTCCTATTACGTATCAAGATATTTGAATATCGAAACACGATTTACGTCGTCACTGACCTATAAAAAAACTAAGGATGTGAAGGCGATGAGGTCGTATATAAATGTAAAAAGGATGCATTCCACAAATTGTTTTAATTATAAGTACAGTGCGACAGCAAATTGTAGAAATTAAAAAGTGGCGTCCCTTTTTCATAGATTAAATAGAAAGAGACGACATTGCAGTATACACTTGCAATTTACACTAAGAGCAAATGTAAAATAAAAAGAGGTTAGCACTATTATTGGCAGTATAAACGTAACTCAAGATGCATATTAAAAAAAAAAATATAGCGACAAGGTTTTTGGTGCGGAAGTTTGTATGCAGCGTTTAGTTCATAATTGTGCTGTGTAAAATGACAATGATGTTTCGGAATTCCTTCCTTTTTTGTGTCGTTTAGAAAAAACCTCGGAGTTAAAATTGAAGGTAAGCTTTATGATATGAAAATTTGTTAGAAAATACAACAATGTATAACAATAATTAAATTTTATCTTTAAGACTTAGATTTGTAATACAGTGCAAATAAATAAACGCAGTATTTATAAAGAAAGAAATTAAGGCGGGATTTAAATTAAAAGACAAAAATTTCAAATTTGTTTGTGTGATCTATTACAATAATTCAGCAAAAATTAGTTCAGACGAGTCTGATTCCGAATAGAAGGCACTCCTCCATACTTAAAAGCGGAGGCAGAGTTAGCTAAAATAATTTACTTCCGATTAAATCCAAGGAGATATAAAAATACAAGAGATTCATTAAATGGAAGGAAGAAAATCAAGTTAATAATTGGTCAGATAATGTGTGATAAGGTCAGAATATTTCAATAATCTTTCTGAGAAAATCGGATGGCTACAAAGGAAAGAAATCACAAATATTCAGCAGCAAAATATAGAAAAGTTCTTAAATCAAGCTCTAGATGATAACCATTTTGGCGATGAAGGTAAATAAATGCTGCCACTATTTGATAACGATATAACTACTTATATCTTTTATCCAAGTATAAACTCATAATTATTTTTGTTATAGGTTGTTATCATGGGAGTTAATGGTGCCTGCGACGACGAATATCACAATGTGTAATAATAAAAATGGGATATAACAAAAATATTCATTGGAAAATGGCCGAATATGAATGTCACCTACAAAATATAATTTTAATCTAATTTTCTTGTTTAATTTTTGAGAAAAGCACTATACTTGCTTCGACCGTAAGAGCCATCCTGGCCTCGTATTATATCCGGACCTCGCCTACGGCTCGGTCCGTCTAATTCCTACTCGGCCAGTATGGCTTACTTACTGGTCTCTGCCGTAATGTACTATTTCGTATTGTCCGAATTCTGGATGTTCGGATGTCCGTGGAATTCCGGCTGTGATCGCATTTCTCGACCGATTTTCGTGAAATTTTGAGGTGAAAAAAGAACCGACTTCAAAATAAAGTAATAAATCACTTTTCCATCTTATGTAGGTACACAGTTATTCAATTATTCAATAAAAATATTCTTATTCTTATTCTGAAAAGCCAAAGTTTATCTACAGATTACATTTGAATCACGTTTTAAAGTCGGTGCCAAACATCACGTAAACTTCTGACTGAATCATGTCTCATGTGTGTTTTTTTTTTGTAAATGACTTGAACTGATTTATTTGATTTCTTTTTTCGTTGACGTACGCATGGATCATATCATAAACATGGACGCAACTAAACGGTGTCCGCCGTGTTGATACTTTTGTTCTGCCGTACCATATCGTTGGTGCGCGCGGGTCGCCTTACATGCTCCGTCTAGTGGGGGTTGTCTGTGCCTAGCCCTCACTACCAGTAAATAGTAGGACTTTGTGTGGGATTATCTCCGCGCCACAGGGGTAAAAAACCTCCAAACCTCACTCCTAATTGCTTGTTAAGTCCAAAGAGAATTATTGGAGTTTATTGGAGTTTACTCCTTAAGAATCGATTTTCATATATAAGCCCGGGGTATGAAAAATATGGGGTATAAAATCGAACGTATCTGCCGTGCTAATTTAAAAAGTCGTATCTCAGTATACGATCGGAGTAAAAATACGACTTCTTAATTTAGCAGGTTATGCGTTAAGCGTTATAGACTAAGATTCCGATATAAAATGACCTTCACCGAGATGTTTATTAGATGAAATGTATTTTATATTTAATTTAATATGTCAATAAATATATTGCATTTGGGTTGCCTAACAAATTTTAGTCCAGGGTACGTTTAATTAATAATAAAAAAAATGTTTTAAACATTTCACCGGTTTGATTAATATTAGATAAATTCTATACCAATCGAAAGTATGAAGCCCATAGAATATGCAAACGTTAGGTTGCCTATTCTTTTCCCGTCACAACTATCGGGTAGCCAGGTATAAACAGGTAAATCTATACCTACTAGCATTTTGCAACGGTCTGATTATTGAATTGAAACTGAATAAAATTAAAGATTATTTAATTATGAATTTATCTAATAATCAAATCGGTGAAATGTAAAAAAAAAAAATATTTTTATTTTTTACTAAACATACCCTGGACTAAAAATTGTTAGGCAACCCATATGCAATATATTTATTGACATATTAAACTAAATATAAAATACATTCATCAAATAAACATCTCGGTGAAGGACGTTTTATATCGGGATCTTAGTCTATAACGCTTAACGCATAACCTGCTAAATTAAGAAGTCGTATTTTTACCCCGATCGTATACTGAGATACGACTTTTTAAACTACCATTATGTTCACATAAACAAACTATAAAATTGTCAATGTCAACTTCATGTCGAGTGTCAACAAAATTTTATAAATAAAATAAAATTTAATAAAATCTACGCTTAACGGGTAAAATGTGCTGCTTTTGAAACAATAGCGCCCGTCACACAATCGGCTAAAAGATACGTGTTCGTTTCAGCTCCCAAACAAACCTAACGAATTTTTGTGATATCCAAGATTACAACTTTCATAACGTGCAATGCAAAGACCGTGTTTTCTTGGTGTTTAAGCCGTGCTTGTATGGTGCTAAGTTCGAAGAAGACGTCTTGCTGTAGAGAGAGAGACCGCTTTAATTGTGACTCAGCTTTAAGCTTAGAAATAGAGAAGGCGTGAATACTTTTCCATCACCACTGCTCTCATTTTCCTGCATTCAGCCGCAGAATGGTTTTGATTTCGTGAAACTTTCCAGGATAAATACATACATAAATCAAGGATCCAACACAACCGAGCCATTCATTTTCTAGACGGGAGTCTTGCCGACCGACAAGAAGCTATGAAGTTTAAATCGAAATTGTTATGTTTTTGATGTTGACTTTTAAATTGTATCTTTTTTTATTATAATTGCTTGTATTTTTTACTTTTATTTGTAAGTGTTAGTTATAAATATGAGTGATCCTTCTTCATCCTTGCGCTGTCCCCATTGTCCCAACTCAACTCGAACTTTTACCCCTGATGGACTTAAAGTGCATATAGGGCACATGCATAAACATTTTCCCCAAGTCATCCCCTCCAACCCTAGACTGTCGGTTTCACAGCAAGCTCATGGTAACAACCCCATTCATCTAGATTTTGGTGATCTAGCTACGTTAAAGCAGTCAGTACGTGTGTTACGGCATATCCCCAATGGGGCGCGAAACTTGGCAGCGGCCAAATTGAGCGACCTCATTGATAAGTGTATCGACTCCAATGGCACTCTCGAATGGTTTAGTTTACTGTCTTTTGCCTATTCCGCACTCAAATCGCCTGAAGCGTCGGCCACGGGCAATTTAACCACGAAAGTTAAGAGAAATATTAACTCTGCTTCTTTTGATATCAGTGGGAACATCGGTGCAGAGACCACGCCTTTGAGATCACACTCCATACTGAAGACAATTGAGCGTAAAGTACATGAAGGGGATCTCTCAGGTGGAGTGCGAGTGCTTATGTTGGATGAGGGCGTGGCGCCGTCGAGCCCTGAGACTTTAGCTACGCTGCAGTCGAAGCATCCAGCCCCGTCCCGGCCGCTGGTACTTCCACCGGAACCTGACATAATTATCTTTTTCTGCCTTAACTGTTAAGCCGGAGGAAGTGGTGCAGGCACTCAGCTCTTTCAACAATAGTTCGGCCGCCGGTTTGGATGGTATCCGCCCTGTTCATCTTAAGGAGCTTACGTCTGCATCTGCGGGAGACGCCGGTTTTCGGCTCCTGGAACATCTGGCCAAGCTTTGTAATTTTTTGCTCAGTGGTCAATTAAACCCTGAAGTTTGCCCCTATATTTATAGTGCTTCCTTATGTGCGCTGTCAAAAAAAGACGGTGGTATAAGACCCATTGCCATAGGCAGCGCTTTCCGCCGCTTAACGGCAAAGCTAGGATGCCGTGCAGTGAGAGAAGAAATGGCAGCTTATCTGCAACCTTGCCAATTAGGGTTTGGCACAAGATTGGGCTGCGAGGCTGCAATTCACGCTACGCGGGCTTTTTCGGTAGATAACAAAAACTCAGAATCCGTTTTAATTAAAATTGATTTAAAAAACGCATTTAAATCAGTGGAGCGTGATGTTTTACTGTCCGAAGTGAAGGATAAAGTGCCATCACTCTACCCCTTCTTTTTCCAAGTATATTCTTCCGCTTCTAATCTTTTCTAAAATGGTCCTCTTGTTCTTTCCCAAGTTGGTGCACAGCAGGGGGATCCGCTAGGCCCTTTAGTTTTCTGTCTGGCCATACAAAAGGTAATTTCAGAGGTTAAATCCCCATTGAATATCTGGTACCTAGATGACGGTACCCTAGGTGGTAAACCTGAAGAAGTGGAACAAGACTTGCTCATGCTCCTGCCTCGTTTAAAAGCTCTGGGTTTAGATATTAATTTCAGCAAATGCGAATTTTTCCCCTGCAGTACCAACTCACACGATTCTTTCCCCTTATTCAGTGCTCTGCTCCCCGGACTGAAAGTGTTGTCGGCGAGATCTTTCAACCTCTTGGGGTCCCCAATATTCCCAGAAGCCATTCCTGAAGCCTTCGAGGAGAGAAAGCTGCTTCTGCTGATGGGTGCGCAGAGGTTGAATGAACTTTCGGCTCACGTAGCCCTCGTTATGTTGCGAGTTTGCTTTGCCGTGCCTAAGCTGACATATTTCTTGCGCACCGTGCCAGCCTGGCTGCACCCTGTCCAGACAGACTCCTTTGACTTCGTGTTGAAGGAGAGTTTGGAAAAGGTGCTGAACGTCTCCCTTAACCAAGGTCTATGGGACCAGGCTTCTCTGCCGATTCGAACTGGTGGTTTGGGCGTGCGTCGCGCGCGAGATGTGAGCCTCCCGGCCTTCCTGGCTTCGGCGTGTGGGGTGGTGGACCTTGTCACTCAAATTTTATCTTTTGATGGTGACAAGGCTATCATTCCTTACGCCTCCGATGCTTTGACGGCCTGGACGGCTCTTAATCCCGGCGTAGCCATACCCGTAGAATTGTTCCGTCAGCGTCTATGGGTTTATTTATATGAGAGTGCGCGCACCACGATTTTCATAAACCCATAAGTACGCTTATTTTTGCGACAAAATTATCGCGCGACTAAAAAAAAACGTGGTGCGCGCCTGGCCTGAAGAGTAAACTCCAGTCGTGCGTCGGAGCTGACACACACACACATTTTTTAATAAAATCATGATTAAGTCTCCAAACTATAGAACTCTAAACAAAATTAGGTGTTTTCCAGGTGTTTTCACAGAACAGAAGTGATAAATACATTCACTCAGCAATCCCCATTGTTCCATTATATTTATTAGACTTTTTTCAATACATTTTAATTGTGTCGTAAAAAAATGTGTCGTTAAAATCGTGCTCACCGAAAGAAAATAATAGCAAAGCGAGCGGTATGTTAACATTATTTGCGTAATCGCGAATCGCGACATGTCTAAAAGTTTATAAAAGCCGCCACAGCGAATCTCCCTAATGTGAAGGTAAATATTATGGTACCGTTGGCAACACTTTAAGTCTGGTCCGCATTGTCCACGTGGGTTTTGCTAAGAAAAAACTATATTTTCCTTAATTCGTTTATTGGATGTTCATATACATTTTAAATATGTAATTAATAAAAAATATATACAATATATTATAAAAAAAAATGTGAAAATAGCGCGTTAAGGTAATTTTATTTCTTATTGGGAAGTGGGAACAAATTCTTCAGAAACTTATTAGTAGTATACAATACGGACCATAAGGATAGTGTTGCAATTAGTAAATTCTATTGTACCAACCATCTACAATTTTTTAAATTGTGCTTAAGTAAAAGTATAAAATTTACATTATTTCAAATATGTTATGTTTTTGAAAAATATGTTCCATCATTATGAAAATAAATATATATGTTTTTCAATGTAGACACTAGACACAGCGACGCGGCTCGCCAGTGTCTTAGATAACTTATCAAAGTCACGTCACAGAAATGGAATTAAAAAAAAAGTTTATCACTCACCCCTAGATCCGAATCGAAATTTCAGGTTATCTAACTGTCACGTCTGTCACATTAAATAAAATTTTAAGAAGGGTTGTATTCCGAGGAACAATCTTATAATAATAAAATGGATAGTTTATCAACGGGCTCCTTGTCTGGAACACAAAAGGAAGAATTGATGGATCAAGTAAAACAACAGATTGCTATCGCTAATGCTCAGGAACTTCTGACGAAAATGTCCGAGAAATGTTTTAAGAAATGCATTAGCAAACCGGGCACGGCTCTGGACAGTTCGGAACAAAAGTGCATCGCCATGTGCATGGACAGGTATATGGACGCCTGGAACCTGGTTTCACGGACCTACAGCAGTCGTATCCAGCGCGAGCGGAACAACATGTGAAAGCGCCTTTTTTTCACGGGTATAAATGGGAGACCCCTGTGTTACTGTAAATATAGACGGAAATTGTAGTTCCACAGCATGATACAAATTGTGAGTTGCGACTGCCAGTTGTTATGTTAAATGTTCAATAAAATGTTCTAGGTTAACTTTTGGTTATTTTTTATTTTATAAAAATCAAATGCTGTTGATGATAGAAACAAGTTGTGTTAGGATTAAAGAACTTATTTGGATTTTAATATGGGATACCATTTTAAGTCAATACCTGATGCAATAAAATAAAATGTTGATATAGTGTTAAAAAACTTTATTAGATCTCTCCCCGAAGCATTCTTCTCCTGTATTGGTAAAGCTTCCTTATCCACTTCTCTCTTAATTCTTCTTCACTTGGGATTTCCTAAAATATGAAATAAATATATCAACGATTTGTCATTCTGGCTGATTGACACAAAATTGTGTCCCTGACACAAAGCTGACAGCAGATAATATGCCACTAAAGCGGCCGATTGGACTGGGACACAGTTTTCTGTCTACATGATTTGTCATCATTGGCGCTCTAAAGGTTAAATAATTATTGGCCTAGCATAAACACCCACTGTATTAGGATTACATATAGAAAGTAATGTATTCTAATCCTCATCATAGCCTGCAAAACTGTGCAATGACAATGCATTCCAAAAATGTTCCATGGCTCGTCTTTTACTCCCATCAACTAGCTGGGCTACAATCGAGTGAAACTGCATCAACCACGCCTCAGTCTTTATATCACAACATTAGAAAATTGTGACACTAACACCAACATTGCCTTGTGATGCTAAAACGTCACTGATGAGAAACATTGTATATCAAATCTCGGCAAGTAGTTTTCAATCATTTGACATTATAGCACTTAATTTTTTTTCTATGGTGTCATGCCCCGGTGGATTGCTTCATTGCATTCAAAGTTAACACACATGATTCGTTGACATCCAATATTGTCTCTTTCTTTTCAATACAATATAAGAATGATACCATGTCAATAAACAAGAAAAAAGGTGGCATCTAAAATTGTTCTCTTCACTCTACCCAAAAGCAACCCTCGCTCAACATGAATGGCACAATAAAGGACAATATTTGATAGCCCACAGTCCACATTTCTGCAATAATCATCCCACCATTTTGAACTTAGATCATATTGAGAAATTTAAGAGCTAGGCTCTTGTGGTGGAACCATTTCCATGTATCTTATTCTTCTCCTTAACAGCCTCCTCATGTACTTACTTACCTTACCTGATAATGAAATCTAGGGATTGTGACATTTTCAAATACTAGTTTAAAATAATTGAATAAAAAAATTTTTGACGCTCATGTTTAAGTTCAAGAGGAGATATATAAGACTTTTCGACAGACTAAGTAATAATTGAATCCTTAATTTACTGCAATAGTATGTCACTTACATCCAAGTTCAGAATAGTGTCATCATAATTGTTAACTTTAATGCCTGAATGTGGTACTTGAACAGTTTCCGAATCCAAATCGATTACAATATTTTGTTTCTTATTTTTAGAAGAAACAAATGGTCTCTGAACAAACGATTCACTGTTAAGTTCAGCGAGTAAGTTCCTGTCATGGATTGTGGGCATTTCTTCTTTCACTGCTACTTCTGGGTACTCATAAGTTGGGATCTTGGTCATGGTCAGCCCGGCAGCCGCAGCTGCCTTAATGGCTTGTTCCACTTTGGTTTCAATGTCATCTAGCCGTACAGATTTGAATCCTTGTGCTGGTTCTGAAAATGGTAAGAATATCAGAGAGATATTAGGTAATGTTGAGTTTTTAAATGTATGAGCAAGAATGTGATCAAAAATATCTGAACAGGCCTCTATGCCGTTAACAATAGAGGCTTCACATAATTTTAGATCCAATTTTTGTTCATGTATTAACTCTAATGTAGTAAATAAACTGGGATTCTGAAATCTGGAATGAAGTCTTGGTATTATACCCTTTATTTGCATCCTATCCATATGATTAAAGTACATTAAGCTAGAATAATCTAGAAAGATGCAGTAGTTAATTACAACAACATACTCAGAATACGTATCCAAGGAATCACATAGTAAAAAAAACCGGCCAAGTGCGAGTCGGACTCGCGCACCGAGGGTTCCGTACAAACACTTTCCATCCCTAAGTGGTTAAGTTAAGTTTGCACCTGGTATGTATAGCGCCCCATATAAATTAGGTGCAAAGTTAGGTATTAAAAAAAAAATTTATGGTTTTCGTAATTATTCCTTTATCTATGCTATAAGACGTTGCTTCGTACCAAATTTCAAGATTCTGAGTTCACGGGAAGCACCCTGTAGGTTTTGATTCCCTTGCAAGTGTCGAAAATTTGCAAATTAGGTGCAAAGTTAGGTATTAAAAAAAAAATTTATGGTTTTCGTAATTATTCCTTTATCTATGCTATAAGACGTTGCTTCATACCAAATTTCAAGATTCTGAGTTTACGGGAAGCACCCTGTAGGTTTTGATTCCCTTGCAAGTGTCGAAAATTTGCGGCATAAACGGCTGTATCTTTTGATTGCGTTGGCTTAGAAGTTTGATTTTTTCACAGCTTCAAGGGACAGTAGACCTGAGTAATTGATATAAATTTCAGCTTCATACGTCCACGCGTTCCTGAGAAAAAGGGTCTTGACAGACGGACAACAAAGTGATCCTATAAGGGTTCCGTTTTTTCCTTTTGAGGTACGGAACCCTAAAAAGCTAAAATGGTTACCTATGTCGAAAGAGCTAGAGCGACTACTGGATGAACGAGATCGCGACCTTCGACGAGATTTCTTGCTGCTTTTACTGTGTTTGGTTCTGCTTCTTGACCTACTGCGCGACAAGGAGCGTCGCGCCCGCTTCGGTCGCGACCGCGAGCTCGAGCGTCGCCTCGACTTCTCGTACCGATCTCGAGACAAACTTCTAGAATAACTCCTCCTTCTATGCCTATGAGAACTAGACTTGCTCTTATGACTCGCTACGGAACGATCCCTTGACCGCGATCGTTTCTTATGCTTGCTTCTAGACTTTTTCTTTTCATAAGACGAATCGGAACTGCGGGAAGAGCTTCTCCTGTCACGATGGGAGGATTTTTCGCGGGGCATAGTCTAACGTGCACCGTTAAACAAAAAATATTAAATTAAATATTCACAACATAACCTAAACACAACTCAACACAAAAATATCAATTTAATTCAATTTGACACATATTTGACATTTCGTCTAGCGGCTACATTGCGTTTTATTTTGTTGCTAAACTTAATCTGAATCTGAAAGCTTGACATGAGGTTACACTGCTCAATACATTTTATTAAATCAAATACAGTTATTTCTACGCAAAATATGATTAATATATTTATAAAATAAGCATTTAATAGAAAACAAAAGGTCAACGTTCTTAGTTTTTAAACAAAGTGCTAACTGTTATAACGTGAAATTACTAGATGGCGCTAAAAGTACCAATTTTCAATCGTTCCGTTTCACACATAACTTTCAGATGCACATTATGCATATGGAAATTTGGAAATATCACAACGTAAACTTTTAAAACGTAATTATAATAAAGGAATATTTTTAGTGAATTATATCTTTCTTAAATATTTAAAAACGTACGTAAATGGAGCAATTGATTAAATATACATCTATGCGTGTAATGAAACGCTGCGTAGGGCAGCGACCAGTCAGTCGGCCTCGATGACGGAATGTGTGAAATTTTTAAGATGGTGAATACAGTGTTTTTGATATTTTAGCGAAAATATCCACTCCAAGTTCTCTGTTTCTTTACTGAAATAAGCAGAATGTGTGTACATTTATGATTACGTGACCGTAATGTTTTTTCTTTAGTATAGTGGACCTGAAGTGTTTAACGTGAGCTGTCTGATCATTGACATTGTTTCGTAAAAAAATTCAGAGCCCATCGCGATTGTTATGTTTATACTCATATCTTGTGCATTTATAGTGGCTAGTAAATGGTTTAAGCAATTCTGATGTTTTCGAAGTCATGGAGAGGCAGGAGCGAACACATGCCAACATGGAGGCTACGGACTCAGTGGACACAAAACAGGTGAGCGCTGCGGTTGTAATTGCCGGTTGTTAACAGTTTTCACTCGGCCGTGTTCATGTTGCCTTGGTACTCATGCTCGTGCTAGCATGTCTTTATCATTACTCATTATCAGCTCATCAGTGCAGGAATGCTAAATAAGTTTCTATATCTGTACTAGGGCAACATGTTCATGAAGGATCACATAGCTACATATTCATGAAATTACAAATTCGATCTTGAAATTAAGGTAGAATGAGTGTTAAAGTGACCATGTATCCTTATAAATCTAATAAAACAAACCAAGGTTTGACTGTGGGCGCGCTGTGCTGCCCACACTGCTGATGAATAAATTATAGCGGTAGAACATTGTTATGTTCCTTATGTGTCAGTCTAGATGCTTTTATGACATACCTCTTTTGTTCTTGACCTTTTTTATTATTAGAACATGTTCAGAAATTTAATTAGCTAACTTTCTTATTAATTCAAATTTCACATTTCACTATTTTGGTTGAATAAAGCAACAAAATGACCATGTCTGTGAATGAGTATTGTATGCATTCCTTTTACTGATTAGATATGAATGTTATCTTTAGAATTGGTAGGTATTGGGCATAATTCTAATTCTCAGATCTAGCCACCACCAAATTTAATTTGTCATTTTACAATGTTTTGATAAATCTACATAATCATTAATCCATCAATGAATAATTAGTACAGTACATAGGGTGGTAAATTCAGGAATTACCCAGGTCGCAGCTGTTTGTGCCGTAAATATGCAATCTGGGGATTTACAAATTACCACCCATGGTTTGTCTAAAGTTTCATGTCTTGCCTTGGCTAGGAAGTGAGATTTTCTACCCGCATCGCTGGCAGAAAATCCCACCTAAAAATGTATATAAAATGGTTTAAATTGCAGTGTCAATGTCAAATGTAACTATAAATGAACTGATCTTTTAATAGCAATACTCATTACAGCAACAACTGTTGTACACTTTAAAGATCAATGACATCACTTTCTTTCAATAACACATTGATTGGATTTAAACGTTAAAAGCAATTAAGTCATAGAATTTCACAGTGGGTTGGTTTCATGTGGAGTTGTTCACCTTAGCCAACATAATATTTGTACATACATAACCAGTTTGTTTAAAATGTTAATTACTGTTACTAGACATTGGGCCGGTGGCTTTCCTTGCCATTCTTTACTTTTCACATGCAGTTATTTTTCTTGAGATTACTATCTTTGTACAATGTAGTTTTATTAGAAAATTTGACGAATACCCAGGGATGTAAATACTCACCAGTGGCAAGGCATTAATGTAACAAGGGCTATTTTGTATCAGCTATTCAGCAATGGCTATTTAAGACCATGTTGACAGTAGGCGTCAAATCATTTGCGCCTAGCATTAAACCATTTGTGCACTAAAAACCCAGAGGTATGCTGATGAGCTAGATTTTGTTTGAACTTTTTTACATATTTTTATTATGCCATCATAGTACAGACAGTCTGGTGTATGTCAAATTTCATACTAAAATTGTAAGCCACTTTGGATGCTGACTGTACAATCATTGCTTAGTTTGGGAGTAGATTAATTAGTTTATTATTGTTGTAATATTTATTTATAGATATTATTAATTTAAATTTCTTCATAAGTCAATTTTGACATTTAAGTAGGTTACATTTTCCTTTTGGTTGTCAATGTTATCTTATCATTATCCTTATTTGTTTCATCATTATTTTTTTTAAGTATAAGCTGCTGCTTCCTTGTTTATATGAATGTTTTGTATCTTCTGTATGTACAAATTACAAAGAAATGACCTTTGCTTTGTTAGTCATCACTTGTTAATTAATTGATTACATCTGAACACTTGTCCTTATCTGTGACACAAAAGTAGTAGAATCAATAACCCACACAGTAATGGTATGTAGTTATTTTTAAGGACAAACTCCTCATTCTGTAATGGTGATATTTTTGTAGTCACTAGTTTACAGAGTTAAACCTTATTTTTGCACTATAGCTACATATTTAGATAATAACTTCATACTTGTGTCACAATCACAATATCCTGAATCACAAATTACTATTAGGTATCACAATTAAGAAACTGAAATACCTTCATTCGCAAACCTACATAACTGTATCTGAACTTTAAAATCCTAATAAAATATGATAAATAGTTAACAGCACAAATCACCAAAATATTGAAAATGGCTATTGGCTAAAAAAACGATCGATTGGTGCAGTTGGAAGGCTGTATTCACGCATAGAACGAAGCACAAGTCTAAGGATGTTGCTAAATACGCAACGGAAGTACAATTATAAAGCGCTCTTATCTTATTACTAAGGTTGTCGCTAAACAAACTATTGGAGCGTCTTAGCGGTAGAGGGGAGCGTCGGCAGCCGCAGTAGAGTAGCGACGCGCGAGCTGCGTGCGCGTCGGCGTGTAGTGATGTACCCAGTGCTAGTGCAGTGAAACTATGGTGGCCATGGTAGCGTCCGCCTCAGGATACGGCACCCTCCGCCGCTTCTTAAGCGCCCCCGAAGGCCATGAGATGGGCACCGCCGTCGTCCCCGGCGCGTCAACCGTCGTCTCGGTAAGCTGGTGCTAAGTTGTTAGGCTGTTACGTCGATCGGAATGCCGTATGTCCGATATGAGGTGTGTCCGACTCCGCGATTATAGCGATTTATGTATTCGATAACCGAAAAGATAACACTGAGCCAATAGTAATGTGCAAAGAATGTCCAGATCGTTATCGGAGCGGAGAACAATAAAATTCAATCAAGTCTTCGAGCTTTAGAAAGTTTCAATAGGTAATGCTGGCTTCCGCGAACTGCAATAGGACGTGTAAACAGATGGGCCCGTAAAATGACTAACGTTATCTGTAACTTTGGTTGAAAATAGCGTCATGTCGACACCGGTCTAAATCCGAACGAATCCATCAGTTCGGCCACAGTTAGAGGCACACCATGAAGAGGTCGTCAACCCGACTTTCCTTTTTAATATTCCGCTGTTATTAGCATCGATCGAAATTCTGGCCTTGGCCTCACCATGTGGCCGTTGAATTCGGTGGTGATGTCATGTTCGGGATGTACGGGATGGCCAAGGTTGTGCCCGCAGACCGTGGCCGCATCTCGGACTTCTCGGAGCACGGCTCGTTAACCGTAGCTGGAAAGGAGCACGCGGTTACCGACCTAGATCATGCCAGTGCTTACTCGCTTTTTACCCTCCGAAATTAATGCAGGCCGTATCACTTACCGCAAATTAAATCGAAACTAATGTTCCATTTGCTCAGCGATACGTGTTGTCGAAAACACCTTCTTCGCGTTTTTCTATTATGGTAGCCAAGTATTTGAAGTATCTGTTCAGACTGACCGTTTCGTCGCTGCACCGCTGGACGCCTCTGATATGTGTCTTCAATGGGAGGGATACCGTGCGCGTAAGTACATTCACGATTGATAGTCGCATCGAGTCGTAATGTCTTATTGTAGTTTGAGGTAGCGGCCAGAAAATTATCGAGTAGGTAGCTAGAGTCGGCGGTGCATGGAGAAAACATGATTTACAAATCCAAAAGGGAGTAAGAGTTTAGATAGTTTCACACATCGTTAGTCCCCTGTTCTACTGGATGTTATTAGTGCTGTCTGTCTAATGGCGTCGCGATGGTAATGGTGCGCCATCGGAATGGAGAGCCGCAATGACGCCGATTGTTCAGTCCGTTTCGTTTCCCACCCGCTAGCTTTTTTATTGAGACAATCCGAATTTGAATATTCCGTAAAATCGATGTTTCACTTTCGCAACGCCGAGATTGCCTAGTAACGACAAATAATCGTAACATTATCCATTTCAGATGTAAGATTTCTTAAAATATCTCTACAGTTAAATTCCACGGCTAAAAGCAGTCAAACCACAGTATATTGTAGTGTTGGAATGCTCGTTTGATAAACATAAACGCAGTAGTGGGACGACAACAGGTTTAATGGTCGAATAAACATTTTGATCGATACAAAATTGAAGGAAAACCTCTATTCCAATGAGAATGACCATTCAGATATTCCGACGCGAGAGCTTAGCAGCATAACTAATTATAGCAAGTGAAGAAAGTGCGAAATGAAAGGCCAATGTTAGCCGTCTATGTTTCAATGTTGTTAATTAGAAATTAAATTGCTTTTTTACGCGCACCTTGGATATAAATTTTCCAGGCAGCTCATTAGGGTTGGTTTATTTTCGATCTCCGATTAAAAGTGTCGGTCCTTTGGCCGTTTGTGTTTCAACACTGTTTTATTGTGGCCCGTTTCGTCGGTTTCCGCCCACGGGCGGCTTATAAGGCCCGGGTTCAACCTTGTTACTCTTGTGACACGTAGGCACATCTTGTTTTGCAACTAATCTTAGGCATCACCTTGCTGGAAGGTTGTTCGTGTTAAATTCACCGCATCTCCAGGGCCCATAACCGTATAAGTGTTGCAGCGACGAATATCCATACTCTTTAAATGATGATTGTTTGATGCGTTTTTGATTTGTTGAGCCTTGGTGGCCTTTAAGCGATTACAACAGAAATACCTGACATCTCGATTAGATCTATTAATTATCTAATGGATTCCATTAAGAACAAGTAGGATATCTTATTAGTATTTCAACTATATTTTCGTAATTTATTACGATACGAACAGATGCTCGGTTGATTAAGCCCGATATTTTAAGCCTCTCATATTAAACCAACAAAATGCTATTAAAGCTATGAATCAGCTGACCTAACAGTTCCAAACAATATTACGTGTTGCGTAAAACCGAAGCCCTTTGAATGTATCAAACGATCCATTTCTAATCAGAAACCTTTGATGATGCTGACCGTTTCGACATCGTGCCGAATACTTTAATATTTTTCTTCATAACACACTACCATCTGTTTGATTTATGTGGACATGAACTTTTATGATACGACTAGAAAGCATTTCAATGTAATTATGCACATGTCTGTAAATAATAATGCTGCAATACTGAAATAGTGAAACTTCGTCGAATGCTTTTAATAAAAACACTTATTAACTATTTAATTAACTTATGCGTGAATTTTAGTCGAAAGAACAATACTTCAATTTAGCTAATTTAATGCTATCTCGAAAATGACACAGTCATGAGTGATAAACAAAAGAAATCGAGAATGATGTGCAAAATATACGTTTTCTCTACTCATACAGCAGCGCGCAAGCAAATATTTTTATTGATGACATATTGACATCCTTGACAAGCGCCATCTGCTATACTACTGTTATAAGAAGACTTATGTCTTTTAAATTATAGTGCAGTTCCTTCGTTTTATTAATTGGATGTTCTTCTTGTTATTACACTCCTTTAACGCTAATACTTATAGCGTTTAATTTCGTAGAATTTATCAGACATTTTTAATATATTATTGACCACGCTTCTGCCGCGGAAATTGTTTGTATTAAATTAATTCTACTGTCAGCTTCCGAAGTATTATCCACCTTACGAGACAAACAAGTTGGTTTCTCGAAGAAACGCTTGGAATATTAAAATGGTCCATAGACTAGCAACTTTTTTTCCATAAATAGTAACGGTCTCAGAGACAGTGAATAATGAATGACAATTAATTTTATACAGCTTTGTTTTTGTTATTGCTATCTTCGTTTTTCTTGGTATTCGTATTCAGTTGTTTATTTTATATAACATTGTGTTTGTCTACGATTAAATCAATAATTTTATTTCACACTAAATAAGGAACATTCGAATGAAATCCATTTATTTCGAGCTACATAGACTTATCATATACATATAGTAAAGATTATAATGGAAATATAAGATTATTAAATGTAACAATTTTGATCAAAATTAAAATATAATTTGAAATTTTTGAAAATAGGTACAAGCATTAAAATTCGTCTACATATTTGCACTGCAATATTAATTTACATGTACCTACTGAGAATCTCGTTTTTTATGTCCGTTAAAAAGATGCGACAGTGTGGCTGCCCAATTCGATAATTTAATTTTTTTACTTTAAGGAAGTAAGCGAGGTAATGCTGCCAGTGTCTTGGGTACAATACCACGAGGCTCATTTTTAGTCATAGTTTAGTTTTATATTTAGTCTAATAATAGGTACAATATAAATAAGTAAATAAACACATAGACGTATTTTTAATGACTAACCTGTTGTGTTTGTGTTTAAGAAAGTTTCTTTAAATTAAACATTTTATTATCCCACGTAAACAATTATGCCTGTATTGCATTTCGTGATAGTATCGTGTAATTAATCATTTTACAACCTTAGCTTTCAAGCGTTATTGCCGGCATCCATTTGTCGATAGTGTGCTCGGATAATAAACGCAACATAACGTTATTTGACGTCCAGAGAAAGCCGTTGCGGTTACTTTCATGCGGCCGGCTTACATGACTTTGAATGAGTGGGACTTGCATTTGATCCCTGCTAATTTACCTTGTCGAGCTTTTACTTTGATTGACGGCCTGCACCTCTGGCACAACTGTGACACGCGGCTGTTTCTCGCGCGAGATATACTATCTATCTCTTTCTGTACAGCACTGTCAGAGAGTGACGGGTGACGCGCGACATGAGTCGCAAACCTAATGGAGCTAACAGACGATCGAACGGTCCGGTGGACCGAGAGGGACGCTGCTATCTGTTAGAATGAGAGGTGTATAGGTATTACTGTCTCAAATCTCTGTGTCTGTTTTCCTGTAGGGAAACTAGGAAAAGGTCACACGCTTATAATACACTAGAAGGTGCTCGAAACTTCTTACGCGTATTTTATAATACAGTATTCGGGTGAAAAGTATCTTATAACCATCTTTGGATGGTTCGCGCGAGATATACTATCTATCTCTTTCTGTACAGCACTGTCAGAGAGTGACGGGTGACGCGCGACATGAGTCGCAAACCTAATGGAGCTAACAGACGATGGAACGGTCCGGTGGACCGAGAGGGACGCTGCTATCTGTTAGAATGAGAGGTGTATATTACTGTCTCAAATCTCTGTGTCTGTCTCTGTCTCTGACGCTTATAATAGGTACACTAGATGGTGCTCGCGACTTCTTACGCGTATTTTATAGTACAGTATTCGGGTGAAAAGTATCCTATAACCATCTTTGGATGTCCAGCTATCCCCGTACCAAAATTGGTTAAAATTTGTCTAGCCCTTTTGGCGTGATGAGAGGACAATGGAAATAATGCCCAACAGATGGTGCCAGGTTGGCACGGCGCTGCGCGTCGATACAAATAAATGACGATCCTGCATCACGCTATTAAGATTTTTCCTGAAATCATGACCCCTCTCCATAGAAAACTAATTTTTCAATACAAATATAGACGTTTATTATAATAGTATAGATATTGTTAAGATCATACTTAGCACTTTTTATATGATTTTACTTGCATTCTGTAGTAGTGTTTGAAGAAGTATAGTAGGGGGTCCATATGCCTTCTTATGGACAAGCCGGTATCGAATCGGGTTCTATGGACGTATTACTAATAGTTAGAGGAGAGTGTTGTATTTTTAACCCCGACGAAAAAAGAGGGGTGATGGTATGTCTTATAGGACTATCTGTGGCATCGGAGTTCCCAAACGAATGGACCAATTTGAGTGTTTTTTAATCAAAATACTTGTCTGTCGAGATGGTTCTTAGCTACGTTTGGCGGAAATAGGTCCACTAGTTTCCAAGACATTAAGTTTTAATTGAAACAAGTGACAAGATCTCAGCCAATATTAAAGTTAAGGATTCCAAATTTTGAAGTTATGTTCAATTTTAGTAGCATTTTCTACATCATTATTTGAATGAGGGTCTCATGATGACCAGCTACTTGTGTCGGGGGTGTTTTAAATTTGGAATTAAGCGTATTTTTTTTATTGTAAACTAAACTAAAGTAGTATTAGTTATACTTAAGTTTATTTCATGTAACCTAAGGAAGAGCGGTGCCTCCCAACACAGGCAATTATATGCTTACTGGGTGGCTCAATCCCATAGATCATAATGAACTGTATTTTATGAAATAAAATATTTTGTATTTTGTATATTTTATTTTGTATGTATCAAATACTGTACTTCAACATAAATATATGTAAACGTTATTAAAATTGTGAAAAACGTACAACTCGGTTGCAAAGAGAGTAACAAATTAGTTTTGGGTATTTCATCCGTAGGCATAAACATTTGGTGTCGACGACACATCAGGCAATTCTCACATTTATTTGGTGTCGGCACTAAAGTGTGCAGATATTTATGGCTGCGACTGTACCTGTCTGGAAGCAAGTTATTTCGAGGCAGGTGCCATTAGACTCGGTCCTTTGGGATTCCGGCGCTAATTTGCTTTACTAATTCCTCTCGTAGGTAGCTCGTTAGCATACCACTCCATTAGTGCTAGTGTTGATTCTAAATTAAATCACATTTCGTTGGATAGGCCTACCGTGGTGTGGTGTCCATACAACTCGATTCCCATCGGCTTGCCTCAGGACGATTTAGCACCATTCTTTATTGCTACGCTAAGAAAAGTAAGCGAAACCTACCCCGTCTTGCGAGTGTATGTATTTTTGTATCAATAAGATTTTCAGTTTTTATATAAAACATTACCTTAACTAGGATTGATTTCACGACATGAAAAATACAATAATTAGATTTTTGTGACACAAAATTTGAATTTTGTCTTAAAACTAAAAAGCATGATTAAGTTATGGGATGTGGTATCGCTTAGGTATTAGCCGTAGAAATTGAAAAAGTAGCTTGATTTGAAACTGATAATTTTTTCTAATGCCATGTTTTAGAATTATACAGCGCTGTGTTGCGAAAAGTGAAATTAAGTTCCGGAAGTCATACATTGCCATTGGCAATCGCATCATACAAAATAGCGACTATATTCACAGTCAAAATATTACTGGACGTATATTAATCACGAACACTGCGTCCAATTGAAGCTCCAGTGCGCTCGCGCCGCGTGGAGCTGAGAGCGAACCGCCGTAAGCACGAGTATGATTTACGAACGCCTATGTTGGAATACTGTTAGTAAAACATTTATCGTGTTACGAAACAACATTGAGCGCATGAATGGGCCACTCTCTTCATTCACCTGTGACGATATTCGTCAATGGAATATTCGAGCATAGAATTAGTCTCGCATATAAACGTTGCTCAAAGAAATGTATGTTTAGTACGTATATTGTAAGATATTTATTTTTAAGGTTGTTTTATATAACAGCTACCTACCTTTATGCTTTGGATTCTCGCTCGCACACTCAGCCAACTAACAGCGCATTCGTGCGCTCGCGCCTTATCTATAACGAAAAGTGCTAAAAATGTCGCAATTAAACTCCGACGCGATTTCCAATGCTATCAAAAGTGCCCTACGTCCTTTGGAGAAAAAACTTGACTATTTAACGACCATAATTAGTGAACTACGTTGTGAAATACGATCGCAAAAAACCGCTACATCTGACACGGCGCCGACGCATGCCGCGCGCGCGCTGCTGAAGGAGGTAGGCGAACAAAAAGCAGATTACGCTACTGCACTATCCCGTAATATTGCCTCGTCACCAAGAACAGAACTTGACAAATGCGACGATACATGCAGACCTGTAAGAGCTGCAGCAATAAAGGCAAAGGAGAAACTAACCACTACCCAGTCAAAACGGCAGCCCGCCGGTCAGACTACTCCAAAACTTCATCCATTGTCCAGTCAGTCAAGCACTCCAGACTCCCAGAACAAAACAAATACCTGTGAGTCATCAGTACAACTGCACCCCACAGCCTGTAACAAGACCCCAGGCGTACAGCAAAAGCACACAGGCAACACAAAAATAGCGAGCCCGACAAAATCATGCGAGACACTCATCGTGACAAACGAGACGAAAAACGATCAAACCAAAATAAAAAATCAACGGACAAAACCTTCGAAAACCATCAGAGGAACGGCAACGGACACTAACCTAAGAGGTATTGAGCAGACAAAATACCTACACGCCTGCTACTTCAAAACAGCAACAACACCCGAAGACATCATCAAATACCTCAAAACAATAAATGATGCCCCGAGCTACACGGCCGAGTTAATACCATCGAAACACATGACCTACAATTCATATAAAATAGGATTACCGTCCTCCGTCTACGAAGATTTCCTCGACACATCGGTGTGGCCTGTAAACATAAGTGTGTCGCCATGGCAGCCCTTTTTGTTCAAAAAGGGACGCAGGTTATCAGACGCCTAACCTGTATTCAACTGGCCCTCAAACTACGGCACTCCAGTTACAAACTGATAACTTTATGACGGTTCACCAAAACATAAACAGACTAAAGAACAAAACCTTCAAGTTAGAATGTGAATTACAGTTAAACTGTAAGGCCGACGCCCTTTGTTTATCTGAACATTGGCTAACAAGGAACCAGCTGGAAACGGTGAATATATTGAACTACAAGCTGAGTGCGGGCTTCAGCAGGACCATGAAGAACGGCGGCGGAGTCTGCATCTACTCCAAGTCTTCACATCTCACCCTGGAACGCAAGGAGGTGTCCGACCTAAGCACGGAAACGGTTTTCGAAGCATGCGCGGCAGAGTATGTTGGTGTAGGCGTAATCGTTTTATGTGTTTATAAGCCCCCTCCCCAACCAGGTGAGAACAACAATTTTAAATTATTTATTTCTAAATTAAACCAGTTATTTGAACTTCCAATATTTAAACAATATAAAGTAATAATATTGGGCGATTTTAACATTGACCTCCTATCCAAAACAATGGAAAAAAAGGTCTTGCTAGATTGTATGAAAACTGCAGGAATGAGATCTCTCGTGTCGTTTCCAACTAGAATTTGCAAAACAACAAAAACTTGTATCGATCACGCCTACACCAACATTGTAAAAGAAAATGTACTATCTGTAGAACCGTACGAAATGTTTTTGTCCGATCATAAATGCATAGTAGTATGTTTATCACTAACTAAAATTCTACAGCAAAACAATGTAATCTGGAAACGTATATTTTCAAAAATGAACATAGATAACTTTTTATACGCATTACATAACTATGACTGGGATCATATTCTATTTAAGCAAACATGTCCTGACAAATTGTTTAATTCTATTATCGATATTTTAATACACATTTTTGACATTAATTTTCCGTTAAGAAAATATCCTGTACGTAATTTATCTAAGGCTTGGATAAGCGAACCGGTTAAGAGTATCCGCAATCAGTTACACAAATTAAAAACTATCGAAGCTAGTACTCCTTTAACGCAGCCAAGCTGTGACTTATTAACGCTTGAAAATAAATACCAATTTGAACTATGTGCAACACGTAAACAATATATAAACAACTTAATATTCAATAGTACAAATATAAGTAAAACATCTTGGCGAGTGATAGCATCTGAGTCGTGTAAGGGTAACACAAAACAAGATGCGCTGGACGTACTGACGAGCGGATCAGCTGAGCCGACGCCGGAGCGCCGCGCCGCCGCCACCGCCACCGCGCTCAACCGGTTCTACGTCGACGCTAACACGAACACCGGAGCGCTCACCGACGTCCCGGCCGCATTGTGTTATCTCAGTAAGTATGTAAACAAACATGCTAACCTCATTAAGACTGGCCCTATTGATTTGCAATGCGTTGAAAAATGTATACAAAAAATAAAACGCAAAGACTCTAAAGACATTAACGATATGTCTACTCGCTTACTAGACCTAATACCCAAGTTTATTATTAGCATACTGTGTAAACTATTTAACGAATGTATTGAGAACGGTACCTATCCGAGTAATTTAAAGAAAATTAAAATACAGCCAATCTATAAAGGCAAAGGAGACTTAACCTTGTTAAAAAACTATAGGCCCATATCTTTAATACCGATATTCTCTAAAGTCTTTGAACGTCTTTTAAGTGACAGACTAATGTCACATTTTAATTTAAACAATCTAATAAATAAACAGCAATACGCCTACCAACCTGGCAGATCGACGATCGACGCGGCCCGCGAGGTCGTGACCAGGGTGATCGGCCACCTTGACGCCGCGCGACAGGTGGCCGCCATATTCTGCGACCTGTCGCGCGCCTTCGAGCTAGTCTCTCATCCACTCATCCTGGCCAAGCTGGACCACTATGGGATTACAGGCAACTTTAAAGATATAATTGCGTCCTTCCTAAGGAGCCGCAAGCAGCTGACCTCTGTGTGTGGTACCAGATCGGACTTGTTAGAACTTGGCGAATGCGCCGTACCGCAGGGCTCTGTTATAGGAAATAACCTGTTTTTAATACTTATGAACGATTTCACAACCGCCACCGGCGACGCGGAATTCGTCATGTTCGCCGATGACGGTTGTGTGATTGTCTCAGCTTCCAGTCAACCAGAGCTAAAATTAAAACTTGACAAAGTAATGACAGATGTTGCATCTTGGTTTTCAGCTAACGGCATGATACTAAACGTAGAAAAAACAAATATCATGCAATTTGGCTTAAATGGTAAAAAAGAACACAACTTAAATGTATTATGTAATAACATTCCTGTTCCTCAAGTTGATGAAGTGAAATACCTAGGTCTTATAATTGACTCCGGATTAACATGGAGCCCCCATATTGACTCGCTATGTGATCGTTTGTCGTCCGCCTGTTTCGCGCTCGGCAGGCTGCGCCCAAGTCTACACCCTGCCAATTTAAAAAAAGCCTATTATGGTTATTTTCACTCTCTCTTAACATACGGCATAGATCTTTGGGCAAATGCTGCCGATCGTGAGAGACCATTCAAGCTTCAAAAGCGTGCAATTCGTTGCATAAGTGGAACCCCATGGGATCACCCGGCTCGTGAATTGTTCAGGGAAACCAAAATTCTTACCCTTCCCAGCCTGTACGTCCTCGAAGTAGCCAAGTACGTGAGAGGTAACCTTGAACAATTCCCGACGCGCGGTGACTCACACGAGCGCGACACCAGGCGGCGCGGGGAGCTGCGCCCGCCTTGGACACGTCTCGCGAAATCGAAAAAGTGCCTGCACACTATAGGCCCTAAAGTCTATAACAAAATATCCTTAGAAATCAGGAATTCTCCTAGCATGAATTGTTTTGTAAACAAACTGAAGACCAAACTAGCAGTAGACGCGATCTACTCTATTGACGAATTTTTTTCAAGTAACTGAGTGCACACCCTTAACCGGTTCGCTACCCAAGATAAATAATTAATTTATATATAAACTTAGTAGGTACTTATAATTATGTTGACATGTAAAACTATGTTTTATCAAAATAAATGAATGAATGAAAGTGTTTTTTAATCAAAATACTTGTCTGTCGAGATGGTTCTTAGCTACGTTTGGCGGAAATAGGTCCACTAGTTTCCAAGACATTAAGTTTTAATTGAAACAAGTGACAAGATCTCAGCCAATATTAAAGTTAAGGATTCCAAATTTTGAAGTTATGTTCAATTTTAGTAGCATTTTCTACATCATTATTTGAATGAGGGTCTCATGATGACCAGCTACTTGTGTCGGGGGTGTTTTAAATTTGGAATTAAGCGTATTTTTTTTATTGTAAACTAAACTAAAGTAGTATTAGTTATACTTAAGTTTATTTCATGTAACCTAAGGAAGAGCGGTGCCTCCCAACACAGGCAATTATATGCTTACTGGGTGGCTCAATCCCATAGATCATAATGAACTGTATTTTATGAAATAAAATATTTTGTATTTTGTATATTTTATTTTGTATGTATCAAATACTGTACTTCAACATAAATATATGTAAACGTTATTAAAATTGTGAAAAACGTACAACTCGGTTGCAAAGAGAGTAACAAATTAGTTTTGGGTATTTCATCCGTAGGCATAAACATTTGGTGTCGACGACACATCAGGCAATTCTCACATTTATTTGGTGTCGGCACTAAAGTGTGCAGATATTTATGGCTGCGACTGTACCTGTCTGGAAGCAAGTTATTTCGAGGCAGGTGCCATTAGACTCGGTCCTTTGGGATTCCGGCGCTAATTTGCTTTACTAATTCCTCTCGTAGGTAGCTCGTTAGCATACCACTCCATTAGTGCTAGTGTTGATTCTAAATTAAATCACATTTCGTTGGATAGGCCTACCGTGGTGTGGTGTCCATACAACTCGATTCCCATCGGCTTGCCTCAGGACGATTTAGCACCATTCTTTATTGCTACGCTAAGAAAAGTAAGCGAAACCTACCCCGTCTTGCGAGTGTATGTATTTTTGTATCAATAAGATTTTCAGTTTTTATATAAAACATTACCTTAACTAGGATTGATTTCACGACATGAAAAATACAATAATTAGATTTTTGTGACACAAAATTTGAATTTTGTCTTAAAACTAAAAAGCATGATTAAGTTATGGGATGTGGTATCGCTTAGGTATTAGCCGTAGAAATTGAAAAAGTAGCTTGATTTGAAACTGATAATTTTTTCTAATGCCATGTTTTAGAATTATACAGCGCTGTGTTGCGAAAAGTGAAATTAAGTTCCGGAAGTCATACATTGCCATTGGCAATCGCATCATACAAAATAGCGACTATATTCACAGTCAAAATATTACTGGACGTATATTAATCACGAACACTGCGTCCAATTGAAGCTCCAGTGCGCTCGCGCCGCGTGGAGCTGAGAGCGAACCGCCGTAAGCACGAGTATGATTTACGAACGCCTATGTTGGAATACTGTTAGTAAAACATTTATCGTGTTACGAAACAACATTGAGCGCATGAATGGGCCACTCTCTTCATTCACCTGTGACGATATTCGTCAATGGAATATTCGAGCATAGAATTAGTCTCGCATATAAACGTTGCTCAAAGAAATGTATGTTTAGTACGTATATTGTAAGATATTTATTTTTAAGGTTGTTTTATATAACAGCTACCTACCTTTATGCTTTGGATTGACACGGCACCCGATTAAAAGGGAAGGTGAGAACTGAGAAGGGAGATGTCATAATGTCCCCCTTTTACCAGATAAAAAGCTATGTTTTTCTTTGTACCTAGAAGGAAACATACTAAGGGTCGATACAGAAGGCCAGCATTTGAACCGCAACACAGCTGCAAGATGCAGTAGATTACGTCAACTGGCAACAGAACTGCCATTTTGACCTGTGGAGCCAGAAAATCTTAGAATAGGACTTTTTTTTTCTTTATTTCACGGCACATTGAGCTTGGTAATTATAGTATGTTGTATAATTCAACATCAGTCTACCCCGCTATTGAAGTCTGTTAAAATGTCTGATGTATCCTCTCCTAAAGAGGTTTGTTGCTTGTATTTATTGCTTTCAACAGTATTACATTACACATACAGTTGTCGAAGATTGGAAAACAAGCCGTCAACTGAACCGATTACGTCCGAAGTAATGAAATTGTCATCGTGGAATGTTCGCATTGCCTCGATACTTCAATCCGATGATCGTTTAGCGAAAATGCTTCAATCGAGTTCGTAGAAAAACTTGAGCAATTTAACGGTTTATTAGATGTAAAATATGTTGGTTAGACGTATTTTGCGGTGAATGTTATATTGGAAGGGCAGTTTTAATGTAGTTGCAAAAAATACCTTGACCATCATATATGCCACAAATAAGCTAAGATTAATTGACATGTTCGTTTAGCGTTCAATTATCGGTGTTTTATGAGGTGTATTAATGTGAATCTTATTCAGTCTCTTAAAATATTTCTTTACCTAAAATAGGGTCATATGTATTGATTTTCTTAAGTTTTTCGTATATGACAGCTGAAGAAGTATGAGTGATTAGAAGTTGCTTTAGATCGTTAAGATTTATAATCATCTTGAGCAGAACTAAGTATTTTGTGAACATTGAGGAACCTACAAATAAAAAAGTTATTTTATAGTTACTCTATGAATATTTACTTGTACGTTCTAAGTACCTTTCCGGTTATTTATGGTCGAAACACATGTCAAAACTAGATACCCTAGTACAAGTTTTACATCGCGAACAGGTGTGCATCAACCTTGCGTTTGCACATCTGTACTACATTTTACAATAGGGCTAAAATTAGTCCACAGTTGGCATAGCCGTTTGACAAATGTCTACAACGGACCTGTATTCGCCAAACGGGTTTGCGTTTGTCAGACGGCGGGCTTTCTGAGAATATCCAGGACACGCCGTTGGAAAACTCATTCTATCTTCGTCCTCCGGGTAGGCAAGCACTTGTGACTCCTCTGGTGTTGCAGGTGTTTATGGGCGACGGTAATCGCTTTCCATCAGGCGATACGTTTGCTCGTTTGCCCCCTATGACATAAAAAAAAAAAAAAAAAAAACTATAGAGCAGAATTGGATCTCAGGATTCTGCTTGAAGATTCGAAAAATTCAATTTAGTAAGAATTAAAACCGCGTCCAACGAGATCAATACCACGTCCCACATCTGTGAGAGCTATGTGAAGGATTAAGATGTATCTGTATATTGCATACTAGGAACTTGATACGTCTGTTGACAACCAAAACTCACTTAGTAACAAATACCTACTTAAAACAAAGCTAGATACGAGGTTTTGAAGAGTAGTAACAGAATTGTGAGTTTTGGCTGTCACCAGTATATAAGCGGTACATTTCCCTTAGTTATTGCATTGGTTTATCAGTAGTTGACCAACATTGGCCGCAAAACTTGGCTGAGTTTGTCACTCACTTTCGGTCTTTAACAAAGATAACCATAATATGCAATCCCAATGTGTCATTTATGCACAGGAAGATATCAAATATTTCAAGAGACCCATAAAACGGCATAAGAAAAGATGGCACTGATCCAACTCGCAAGAGAATGTGAATTTTACGCCCGTAGCGATCAAGATCAAGGTTTCTCCACTGCCGGTGAACTGGACAATGCTTCGGCAATGTCATCGTCATCGCAATCGGAATAGAAACCGCCTAATGCATTTATAAAAGCACCGAGACGGGAGTAATCACGTCTAGTCGTCTGGAAAATATCCATTGCTCCCCAAGAAAGACGTATCTTGGCTGAAATGTATCGCCAGTTACGCCCTTATTGCACGGAAAGCACAGACCGACCTGAATTATAAATCAAAACTACTTGTTTACTGCTTCCAAGCAATACTGCTGGGCGTATTTGCTGTTGCAGAAATTGTTTGTCATTGGCTTAATATTTGATGTTCAAATGAAACTTAATTTCAGTCAGAAGTTGTTTATTTAAGTGCTAAGGTATCAAATAAAAAAGGCAGTCACAAAAAGTGAAGGTCGGACAATAAAACGACTCATTTGTCTTCCCCGCCTTATCGTTCCCACCCAAACAATTACACTGTTTACTTTGCGAAAAATCCGGAGCTCGCCCGAGAAAGTGTCGTTTCACGCATCTCCGACAGAGATGTCGAGATTCTTGTGTAATACTCGCTAGACCCAGATTCCGCAGGAACAGGGAATGCCGACAGACTGCAAACTATTCAGACACTTAAGCCACAGAGGCGTATAAGCGTTCTATGTCCCAACGCGCAAACGCTTTCTGAGACCCAGCATGGCTTTTTCACGTCGTGAGAACTGGAGGGCTTAGCATGCATAAATAGCAGACCTATTCATTTATATCTGCCGCCTCTATATGATTTATCTAGGAACTTTGATTACATTGTCTGCCACCAGTCATTCTCGGAATGACTCCATTACGCAACGGCATGACACCTTCACTTTCTTCTGAGATGTAGGTAATGCCTAGCTTTAATTTGATGCAGACAAAAAGTGCTCAATACACTTTTTTCATGCATTCTTTGCTGAATAACTTTCGGATTCTGAGCTCGTGAACGGCTTTTATTTAACACGTTAAAAGGATTTCTTGAATGTCAAGATTGTGTTGTGTAAATTTAGCTACATTCAGTTCCGTTCTCCTTGCCTTCTATATTCGTTTATCAGTGCTATGTTTAGTATTCCGATAACACCGTATTCAGCCGACGTCTGCAAGCGGGGATCTATTTAGTTTTCAATTCGAATCCCCGGCTCAGCTGGATGTTATACTCTTTACCATAATGATATTTTGATTCCCGCCTCTTTCGAGCTCTGTAAAAGAAAACCAACTTAATTCTTTAATAAATAATAACTAAATCACTGAGAACTTTGTCTCACTCAGCCACGGCACCCAACGGACCACTCTCTGTGCTTTATAATAGTGAGTGACGTCACCGAAGAATGGGAGGCAATTTAGTATTCATACCCGAGCGCTGTTCAAATAGGTGGATGGCCAGGTAAATACGGAGTGTCGTGGCGTGACAATACGCTGTTCTAGTACTTAAATGATGATTGATGACCAAATCGCTATCATTGGAATCTCTCGCTCCGCTAGTTTCATTAACACAGAGGAATTCATGTCGGTCTAAAAATGCGTGACGTATGGTATCTTATAAATCATAAAACAGCAAGTATTGCTTTCTCGTAACTGAAGTCTATTTAAATTCTGGGCCCTCCGTTTTTTCTATCGTTGCGTGTGAGATGTAGTTAAAAAGCTCCAGCCACATGTCGCATGTACCGGACGACGCCTACCATTGTTCGACTTATACGTATATTTACCCAACATTCGGACGACATACCAAAAGTGGCACCCGGCGGCCGTGCCACGAATTTTAATAACATGTAATCAAGTGATGTTTCGCCGTCGTTCTCTCGTTAGTGACATCGACACACGATGAAAAGCTACACTTTTGGCATTTGATGTTACTGACGTCTAAGATGGTATTGAGATGCAATTTCGAACTTCGGAGTATTGTCTTATATACATTTGTATTCTGCTCAGAGCGTACGTTGAGGTGGGAGTGGCCTTCGTAGATTAAATCATTTGTAACCTGGAATTAGTCCCACATTAACATCTTAGAGCTTGCAGCCATCCAGTAAGAATTTTGCTACATGAATTGTGGAGTAGTAATAACAGAAGTCTCACATGTTACCAGTTGAAAGTGAGTTTACTACACTACACCTGCTCTAAACTGTCAGTGCAGTAATAAACTCCTAGTTTATGCCAGCACATCCTCCGTATGTTTTCATTTGGCAAAATCGCGCGGGTTTCGCATCGCTTCCTGTCCAGACAACTTTCAGTAGCCGTTCCGACAGTTTCTAATCACATATTTGACAGTACCTACTGTAGTCCAACATGACGTAATCGTCTATGTAATAAGCAATATCCGTTGGAACGTTTAGTAAGGCGTATCGATCGCTATAGGCCTAAAGGCAGGTCCGCAACATTCCATTCCAGCCAGACATTTCGTCAAGGAGCTCGCTTATAATGTGTTTAAATTAGTTAGAATAATTAGGTTGTCTGGCGGTTTCAGTAAATAACGATTTTGGACTACGATAGTCGACAGAATCTTCCTCGCTTGCCGCTTAGCTTCATTTTGGATATGTGTTGATTACCGTGTATGGTCAAGGTCATCCAAACTAACTTGATGGTGGTCTTTTATGGTGAAGCTATATCTGCCATTGCGTTCTGTGGAAGCACACAGCGCATAAAGAGGCCAGTTATTAAATACTTTTTGAATAGAAGCTAGCTATTAACTACCATAGGTGTTATTTAAAGTGATGCAGTCAGACTAGTATGCAAATGCTTACGACGACATTGCACCTGATCACACCGATTTTACTCAGGCATAAATATAAATTAATTAAGTAATTTACGCAGCAATTTTAAGTACTATCGAGATAGTAAAGGAGGTCAAGCATGGTCCGCTAATCAGGCCCATAAAACCTCGCTAAACTTCGAAGTGCCGATGAAAAAAGTTTGCCATTCTCTGCTCTAAAGCATGTTTAACGAACGAAACATCTAATACATCGATCGTACTAGAATTTACTAATGGTTATGAAATGTTTATATTGAACGTCTGTTTCCCTGCGCATCTCGCACTTTCACCGCAATCGTATTCCGCCCAACTGGGTCACTCGATGGATCGCGGATTATCAGAAACATGTATAGCTACTCTAGAGACCGCGTTAGAGAAACCGGTACTGTGTTTAATGGTCAATTATGAGTCTCTAAAGGATGCGGTAATGTGACGGCTGTGTGACTTCAAAATTTTATGTTCCATTCCGTTCCGTTTTGACCGATCCAAAAATAACCTAATTTTTGGGATATTTTCTTTTTTATTTAAAGAATACGATAGTTATAAGTAATGATTAAAACTTTATTCTAGTTTACAGTGGCAACAGGTCTATAGAGCGTGATTCCTATGGGCATGGCTAGTTCATCCCTTGCTGCACCTTTATTCCTCTTGTAGATAAAGTAAACCAAATCTGCTCTCACTTACTCATATTTACTAACATTTAGGCACCACAACGCTGCCAGACTATAATACAATTGTGTTTCATTTCCGAGAGAAAGTACTAGAAGATCGATCATAATATCCCCGATAATGATAACTTATCGTGCGTCTTTTGTTTTATTTTCGATGACAGACTGAGCAGGCCGGTTAAATATCACTCAAAATGATATTTGTTGTAATACACTGGTAAAATTGCTTTGTTCCATACGATGACTTCCGTTCATGCTGAACCTTGACAGTGCTCCGCTAATATGCGCGTAGGCTCTGAGGCCGCTACAATTTTCATCGGCGTATAGCAATCAGCTTGGCCTGTAGCCATTATGTCATTTGGAATTGAACCTAATTTTAATTGGATAGGAAGGAAAGCGTTTTTGCGTACATTTAGTTGACAAAATGTGCGCTGCAACAAATGTATCTGAGTTGAATATTTCCATCTACAAACATAAGGTATTAAACATTAAGGTTATCTAATGAAGATTATTTTAAACTATATGATGATATTTTATTCTGAGTTTCGGTATTTGTTGTTATAGCAGCAACAGAAATACATTATCTGTGAAAATTTCAACTGTCTAACTATCACGGTTCATGAGATACAGCCTGGTCATAAACGGACAGACTGACGGACGGACAGCGGATTCTTAGTAATAGGGTCCCGTTTTTTACCCTTTGGGTACGAAACCCTAATAATTCATACTTCAAGTCTCTAGCTATTGCAGTTCCAAAGATAACTAACCCTGTGACAGACGGACGGACGGACGGACTGAAGGACGGACTGACGGTCGGACTGACGGACGGACTGAGAGACGGACTGACGGACGGACCGACGGACGGAGAATCCCACGAACAAGCGGACTAACAAACAGACAGACAGAAGACGCTGGGTAAATAACCATAAAAACAAACATAACATTGTATTGAAGCCGTAAGTAACCGTAATCGGTGGGCAATATATAGCCCAACTACAGATGGACAAACGGACAGCAAAAGCTTGGCAGTAGAGTCGCGTTAGAAACCTTTGGGTATGGGACTCTAAAAATACTGGGTTATATTCATCGTCAGAATTGATGTAGCGTATGATATAATTACTGCCTTGGTGGTTATAAAATTAATCCTAGCCTTGAGTGTTGTTATTAAAATTAGTTCTATTGAACGGTACGTCAAATTGAGGTTTCATTATTTTGACAATGTTTGCTATATTTATTCTTTTGGAGCCATTGGAGGTTTTCTATTATTCGATGATTTGTCAGCCGTAAACTTAATGTAACTCCAAGGATGGCTATTGACTGCGTGCGTGGGTTTGGTATTTATATTTGTCGTTAGGTTATGACTTCATTGGTCGTTATCGTTGTGATAGCTCTGTCCAATTTGGATATATACTGAATGATTTCTAGCTTTCGAGTTTTGAGGCTTTTTAATGTTCCTCATCATTGCTTTTTTTTGCAAATAAACGGCATTGCTCTGACGTTATTACGAATATAGTTCTGTTAAATGTTTTGGAATTTCATCCTCTTAAATATTATTGGAAACATGATCACGATATGCAGTCAGCGGCAGAAGTAGTTAAGAAGACTAACATGCTCACAATGATCTGTACTACCCTTATTTTCTTGATGATAGAGGTCGTATGTATATCATTTTAAGCACGTAGCGTGCCTAGCAACTACTGCTAGTGATCTGGTGATGCATTTGTTGGCGACTATTATTATCATGTTGATTTTTAACCATTTCTACTTAAAATGTTGTATGAGAAAGATCGTCCGATGACAAAGCATCATTCATAGCATCGACAATTTTTTATTACTAAAATCTTATTTTACCTCAAGTTGTATTTCCAGGGAAAATACTGACTAAGCAACAGTCAGGTGGACCAAAAAACATAATCAAGCAATGAGTCAGGGATCTAATCATTTATCGCTTCCCGTACCTCAGTCAGACTCAGAACTAATTGACTGTATCATTAGTTCCACTAGCAGCGAAAGCTGGCAATGTTACGTTTCGCTACGTTTTTCGAATGCCCTTGAATCTTTATGGGTTTTATAGAGATTGTTATCAGGTGCACTGTTTATCGAAGGAGCGCAGTCGGTGCTCGAAAGTTTTGTTTGGATGGGTTTAACATAAGGCATCCTTGTAATGTTAGCAAAATAAAACTATTTTTGTGGCTGTAAACACACCGAAATAGTATTTAGAATAGAGAACTTGATGATGACGTATTATCCATTATTGTTTTAATGTAATAAAGTAATACAATAAACGTGTTTGATTTCATATTGTGCTACAAGTGTAGATACTTGACCAACGGAACTGAGTCAAGCCATTGTTCAATGTTCATACACCAAAATAAAAGTTTAATTCTGCATAATACAGACCACACCGATACTTTAACAAGTCTGGATCAAACACATCGAGTTTTATCCAACTGTAGTTGTTATTTTAATGAAGCTTTACAAGATTGATGTCATTGGTTGTTTCAAGTTGTAGGTACGCGTACTATACTGTTGTTGTTTCCTGTTTACTAGTATGGGCAGATCGTTAAACAGATTCAAACAGCTTTGCACCGCGTCACGGCAATCCTATGGCAGTAACATATGGGTACAATTAGCTGCGATTGGAACGAATACCCATGTAGGGTGCATCAGATGAATTATGTATTGATGTATAGGTATAACTATGTAATGACGGACGCGAAGAATTCTTTTTCACAGCGCCGCCTGTTTGACTTGTTCCTTATTTGGTAGCCGTGGTCATGAATCATTTCTTGTTCCGTTGTTGCCAAACTCGTGTGATGAATACCCATATAGAAACCTATACAGTGTATAGTGATTGTTATAGTTTCATATTCCTTTGTAGCGAATTCGTGAGGAAGCTCTTGATGCCAATGTCATTTCTATCTTTGAACTGGATATTACCTTGAAGATAAACTTAAGGAAGTACTTAAACAGGTGAATTGCTTCATTCGGAAAACAAATAGTACACCAATTATGACTTTAATGATGAAACAAGAATGGCACTCGCACCTGGAAGAGCAGATGGCAAGAAACCTGGCATCTAGTACTGCGCAGTGCAATGTATTAAAATTCCGAGGTGCACCCGACCACACCGTGTATAGTTAATTAATAATCGTTCAACACGCGACGTGAAATGCTATCATTTGCGATAGGCGCATAATCTTTATGCTGAGAAAAGTTATCTCACGATCATGTAACTTTCCGCTCCCGTAGACAGATAAATTATAATTTTCTGAACATTCCAACCTAGCGACAATGGGAGACTATTTGCGGGAGTGCAATAAGTCATAATCGGTTGGTCAATAACGCTCATCTCTAACTACAAATAGCCTTCCTGTGTTCCATGGAATAAGAGCACAAAAAATCAAGTGCCTACCGGGAACAAATTACAATTTTCTGAGCATTCCAATCACCTGACAACAAGGGAGACCATTCATTAGTGGGTGTAGGAAGTCATAATCCGTTGGCCAATAACAATATCAAGCTATAAATAGCTGTCCTGCGATCGATGCAATAGGAGCAGAATCATCGAGCACTTAATACAATTAAAACACTTGGATAAAATTTGGCAATAAGTCATATTTCGTTGGTCAATGACAATGAGCACACGTCAAAAATATCTGATATGCGTGCGATGGAGTAAGAGCACGCAAATCAAGTGGCTACCTGATGGATACAACTAGAAATATTCTGAGCATTCCAGTCACCTGGTAACAAAGGGAGACAATTTACTAGTGGGTGTCTGCAATAAGTTATAGTCCGTTGGCCAATAACAATCACAAGCTACAAATAGCTGTCCTATCGAAGGAATAGGAGCACAAAAATCAAGCACTTGGATAAAGGCTGCGGGGGGGGCGTGGGCGCGACCTCAGAGTGCGCGTGGGTGCAGGTGCCAACGCACCTTTCCAGTTTCCACGGCTCTGAAGCTCCGATCTGAACGGGTAATCGACTTGCGGTTCTTAATTGTTTCGCAATATGCACTCGGTCGACCTCTTGCGTCTAATGGAAGCACCACATTGTACAGTATGCCTCGAATATTCATGTTGGATCTATTTTGCTTACATTTGATTTGACGGACCAGACAGTCTGGAAGACTTCCAATACTTATGCAAAGTTACGTTACATCAACTTGTAGACAGCGGCGCATCGCGTGTATGCTGATTAAATCGAGTTTGACACACTAAACCCATCTATTTAGAAGCCGGAGGACACACAATAGAGTCGTCTGCAACAGATTGGTTGAACACGTCTGTGTATAGGCATTAACAATATTCTGTAATTGTTTGACATGCATCAAATGAAAACAGAAGACATGCAACCATTTGAGGTAAGAGTTGGCGGACTGGTTAATACATGATCAAACGAAAGGGGTGCCACAATAATATTTGACGTAATTGACGCAGTGTGGCGCTATATAACCTATTTAACTTACCTGCGAACCATTATCCATCTAATTGCACGTACAATGCAACATACATCTCTCCGTATTTGTCAGCAGTAGCACTTTGCCTTTTACGCGTCTGCATTCAATGCAAACTAATAAGGGCACGTTATCTGATATCTTGGTTAGCGACTTGCGCTGCATTGTTACAGCGATCGGTGTGAGGTTCCCTTGCTTTTGTTTGAGGGGCTATTGTGGTTAATGAAAAAGTGGAGGCAAAGAATATAAACTATTACTTAGTAAAGACGCGACACTTTTTCCACTTTTATACGTTTATATTTGCAGTTGACTAGAGTTGGATTGGGTTTGGTTATTTAAGTCTTTATATCGAGATTGTATTTAGTTTCGGGTAGTACCTAAACGTTTAATGAGTCTATTAACTCTTCAATAACCTTTGGGTATCCGTATTACCTTATGTAGTCAGGATTCACGGCATTGAAATTAGTGCAATTGTAGCTCGACATTGATTTAACTTTATAAGGGGTGTTAGTCAGTATATAGGACTGTTATCCGATTGGAATGTACTAGCGGAAGCTGCTTCCGTCTCTAGACGAGAAGTAATGTGTGTGTGTAATGAAGACGTCTTATTCAGCAATAATAGCACGGCATTTATGGGTGATGGAGTGTTTCGAGCACCATTCCCGTGTATTACGACATTTCGGCGTATATATCATTCTTTATGAAGACCGACCCGATTTCCGAAAAGCGTTCTTTTTTAGGGTTCACCAAACGGCATCTGACGTCAAATGTAATGTTATCATATATTGACGACGCGTTTGGCTCGGTTGGTAGACACCTGCCTACTGAGTCGGCGGTCCCGGGTTCGAATCCCGGCCGGGGCAAATATTTGTGCAAATATTTGTTCTTGGGTCATGGATGTTATCTATATATCACTACATAGTATAAAACAAAGTCGCTTTCTCTGTCCCTATGTCCCTTTGTATGCTTAAATCTTTAAAACTACGCAACGGATTTTTAATAGATAGAGTGATTCAAGAGGAAGGTTTATATGTATAATACATGCATAATTTATCAGCATTGCACCCGTGCGATGTACTTATATGATGGAAATGTATGAACCTGCTCCTGCTCTTATTTAATAGCAACAATGATCACGCCCTCACCTGACGTTATGACATTCCATAAGGACTATCTCTGCCCTACATAATCTTGCCATGTTATTTTGTGCTCTGTAAGGTTTCTTTTGTTTTAATACTTATATTTGAAGAAAGTTATTTTCTTTTGTTTAATTTATCAGTTTATGGGCCCAGCCCTACCTGTACAAGTTATTTAGTCAATTTGTGCAGTTTTAAAATAGTAACGAAAATAATTTGTTAACTTAACCTCAAAGTTAGTTCGGTCGCCGGAATTTTTTTCAGCTTGCGTATAATAAAGTATAAATAATGGACTCACGCAATCATATGATGACAATTGAAAAGCTCACTGGCCGTGACAACTGGGACAAGCTGGAGCTTTGCCGTCAAAGCTTACCTACAACATGAGGACTTGTGGGAATGTGTGGAGAATGAAACAACAGACTCAAAGAAGGATCTTAAAACGAAATCAAAGCTTATACTCTTAGTGGACCCTATGCTATATGTTCTCATACAAGAGGCAAAAACAGCGAAAGAGGTTTGGAACAATTTATTACATGCATTTCAAGACTCAGGTTTACTCCGTAAAGTCGGTTTATTGAAAGACTTAATAAATACTACATTAGAAACAAGTACAAGCGTGGAAGATTACGTAAATAAATTAATGTCATCAGCTTATAAGTTGCGAAATATATCATTTCAAGTGGATGATGAGTGGCTCGGGACACTGATGTTGGCAGGCTTGCCAGATGTTTACAAGCCAATGATAATGGGCATAGAGAGTTCGGGTATAAAAAATAGTGCCGATTTAATCAAAACTAAGCTCTTGCAAGAGGTAACGAAAACAGACACTACCGCTTTTTACACAAACTCCAAAAATGTCAAGCCAGGTTATTCATCCCAGTCAAAATCAAAAGGCCCCCGATGCTTTCAGAGTAATAAGTATGGGCACTTAAGTAAGAATTGTTGGCATAGGAAAAATAAGTCTGAGGTTAGAAATAAGAAAGATAATAATGTTTTTATAGCAGCCTTTTCAGCCATGCAGGTGAATGATACATTGAACTGGTACGTGGATTCTGGCGCATCAACCCACATGACGATGCACCGGGAATGGTTGGTGAATGAGACAGCTCCACCTGTTAACCACATAAGAATAGCTGACAACAAGGTGCTACATGTCGAAAGCTGTGGTGATGTTATAATACAAGTACCCAATAAGACTGGCAGTGAAGCAATCCAGGTTAGAAATGTTCTATACCAGAATTATCCACAAATTTGCTGTCTGTAAGGTAATTAAAGCAGGCTGTAAAGTAGAATTTAATGTTGATGGCTGTCAGATAAAAAATCAAAATGGGCAAATGGTAGTAAGTGCTACACTGATAAATGATGCCTACAGACTTAAAGCTTATAATAATGAGAACCGAGCGATAGCAGCTTCTACAGAGACTGATACCTACTTGTGGCATCAAAAAATGGCACATTTAAATTTTAATGATGTTGATAAAATGCCAAACTGTACTACCGGCGTGAAATTGTCACCGCAATCTGAAAGTTGTGTACGTGTTACATGTTTATAAGGAAAACAAACCAGGAAACCTTTTCCAAGTAATGGCTCCCGGGCAAAAGAATTGCTAGAGGTCATCACAGTGATGTATGTGGTCCGCTACAAACCACATCAATTGGAGGTTCAAGGTATTTCACAGTTTATATTGATGACTATTCACGTAAAGTCTTTGTGTATTTTATGAAAAGCAAAGCGGAGGTCTTTAATAAATTTATGAAATTTAAAAGTCGAGTAGAAAATGAACTGGATAAAAAGATAAAAGTATTTCGAAGTGATAATGGGAAGGAATATGTCAATAAAACTTTTGATGATTATTTAAAAGAAAAAAATCATTTATTCAACAGTAAATAATGCATAAGACAAAGTGTAAAAGTCAAATCCGCAACGCAGGCACCGTCAAAGAGAATACAAAAATCTAATCAGCAACAGGCTTCGTCAAACAACACACCAATAACGTGACATCTGCAACAGGCTTCGTCAAAGTTGTGGATCGATAACAAATATCTTGGAAGGTGAAGAAGGACTTAAAAAGGCTCGCCCCGAGTCGCACCTGGCCCAAACGTTCCCATTACACTGGCAGCGTTCCCACGTTGTATGGCCAATGAAGAAAAATGGTATATTGCACCAAACTTCAAATCGCTTTCTCTGTCCCTATGTCCCTTTGTATGCTTAAATCTTTAAAACTACGCAACGGATTTTGATGCGGTTTTTTTTAATAGATAGAGTGATTCAAGAGAGGAAGGTTTGTATGTATAATACATGCATAATTTATCAGCATTGCACCCGTGCGAAGCCGGGGCGGGTCGCTAGTGTATTTATATATTATGTATATCGTCGTCTAGTACCCATAGTACAAGCTTTGCTTAGTTTGGGACTAGGTCGATTTGTGTATGATTGTCCCTTAATATTTATTTATTTATTTATACCTATCAAAATTTGACGACGCGGTGGCTCGGTTTCTAAGCCTTACTTATAACCTTTTAAAGAGTTCTTAAAGTCAGTATAGCACAGTAAGTCGATTGGAATGTACTAGCGGAAGCTGCTTCTTCCGTTTCTAGACGTCGTAGAGTAATGCACGTTGTAATGAAGACGTCTTATTCAGCAACGGGAGAGAGTGTTCGGCGATTCCGCTAATTGCCCAGCAATTAACTAGTACGAATTCAGTGTAGAGAGTGGCCTGCCCGCTCTACTTGCCATATGTTGCACGAAAGTACTTTACTACCAGCTCTTTATAGGCGAAACGCTCGGCATTTTAATATAAAATGCAAATTAAATTTATGACGGTTTCCATAGCAATGCGAGCAATTTTAGTAAGATGTTCTGGGAAAGACGCGTATTCCTAATGTCGTCGGTATCGGATCTGCACGCTGCGTGATGGAAAATATATTCCGACTGTTTTGTTTTACTAATTGCACCAGTCGCAATGTTATGGATATCAGAATCAGAACTCTAATGTATTGCTCGCTTATGAATATTTAAACGCTAGCACAGCTAACAACAATGAGACAATCCGTGAGATCTATCCATAATTGAAGCAGTCACGCGGTTCACAATTCCAATTTCAACTTTCCATGTCTAAAATAGCGCAGTTTACAGCCCGGAGATCTCTTGTCTTCAAAGTGCTCTTTGATATGGCGGCACCTCTGATTGGGAGCGAATAGCTTCCTATTCGGGAGTGTCTCTGCACGGCCTATTTTTAACCGACGGTATGCATCGGCACGCGCCCGACCTTTTAGCGTTATGATTTAGCCGTGGGGGCTACTACGAAGTTCCAAAACAAAGCAACGATCTACGTTATCACAGATTTATGTGGGAGGGAATAAATTTTTGCCGTAGCATTTCCCGACGCCTTTTCGCATGAGATCTTTGGGGTAAAGCCCTAAGACGTTATTGATAATGCTGTTTTCGCACGCTCTATCTTGTCTCGTGTTACAAATCGGCTTACAGCTACCATACATTAGGCTTTATTACCACCGAGAGAAATACTTCGAGGGTTTTGTTTCGCACCTATTACTAAATCACTTTGATCCCGCGGTTTCGACATACCTACCTCTTTAGGTCTGGTCTATGATTTATGAATGATGACCCGTATACCACTAATGCGCATTACTGAACTCCATGTAATAACACTTTTATTCTACTTATTTTGTAATTGAGTGCGCACTACCGTAAATCAGCGGCTTTTTGCTCGGCTATAACGCGGTAACATCACAGTTAACACTACCATAGATGCGATAATGATTTACTATGGGATCGCATGATCACGCCGCGAAGAAAGTGATCGTTTAATGGCGCCGCGAGTTTCACACTTGAATAACAGTAATAAAATAAAGCACCACCATCTGTATAGCCGGGTCATTAGGGATATCATTATCGATGATCTAATAGTTGTAGACCTTGGCATTGGAGACTCTTAAGATAACTAAGCTTATAGTTACATTCCTTGAGCAGCACAACGCGACAAGTGCGAACTCAGTGTCTATATTTTTTTTGTGTATACTATATAGATGTACTGTGTGTAGCAGGGATCGGATACCGGTATTGAGTTCCATACATAATACCGGTATTGAATTTCGGGTATTTCGCTTATTATTACACATTTTCATATTTTACTTGGCTTCTTTCAAAGTTCTGTCTCAATACCTATATTATATTTCATATCATTTGAATAAAAACGGGAAATTAGAAAGATATTTAAATTTTAATTAATACAGGTAACGATCCCGGGTGTGTAGTGACATACATCGGGGTTTTCGGAGCACGAATGGCTTGGCTCCTACTGACGGCGTAGTGTTAAATCATTCGTGCTCCGAAAACCCCGACGTATAGTAGTGATAGTGACTGTACCAAGATCTTCGAGTTTGTAACATTTAGTAGACTTCTTTCGTTAAAATTGAAATTTACACACAATGGTATATTTCAAATTATCACATCAATTTCGATAAAGCAATTTGTTACGCGTTGGATGCTTCACGAGGTGGGGTGAAAGCCACTCTAAGGCAGCGTCGATTTATATAAACTTTACTTCCATAATTTCAAACCATGGGTTCAAAGGTGAACCAACTCATATAGATAAATCTCCGCTAGGCCGTACAGGTCGTTCTTCTCCCTCAATTGATTGTTTAAGGTAGACTTCCGACTAGAGCGGCTCCAGCGTCACTAACGCAGCGACAGTAACGCGGCGATAGAGCGATAGTATTATGCAGTACAGAAACGTATGAACGAACGTTCGAACGCGGCGTCACAGTCGCCGCGACAGTGACGCCGCGTCAGTGACGCTGGGCGATAGCGGCCGTGCCACGTTTGCGCATTAAGGTAGACTTCCGACTAGAGCGGCTCCAGCGTCACTAACGCAGCGACAGTAACGCGGCGATAGAGCGATAGTATTATGCAGTACAGAAACGTATGAACGAACGTTCGAACGCGGCGTCACAGTCGCCGCGACAGTGACGCCGCGTCAGTGACGCTGGGCGATAGCGGCCGTGCCACGTTTGCGCAAGCACTGTCGCGCAATCGCTGCGATCGCGCATGGTTTTTAGATGTTATTTGGTGAAATATCAAAAAAAATGGACCGTAATAACATATTCACTGATGAAGAAGACGAAACACTGATAAATTTAGTGTCAAAACATTCCATTTTGTACGATTTAATATATAAATACTAGTGATAAAATAAAATTAAACTGCTTTTTATTAAACCGACAAAAGCTCCTGAATTTCTCGTCGTCCTCATTTAAATGGTTTTTTATTAAGATGCTTTAAGGGCCTTCTTCCTTTCGACTTTTGAATATTGAGTTTGGTGGACTTCGTTCCATACTAAAATAGTAACGAAGCAAAAGATCATCATCCTCCTCTTCTTCTAATAGGATATTTTTCATTAATCGGTTCATTTTGATATAAGAACACAACTGCACTACCGTAATATAACTGGAACTGACTCCGGAGTCGCTCTGCTCGGAAGCCAATCAGCGTCAGAGCCGCTGCGACACAGACGCAGCGGCTCTGACGCTGCGGCCGCTGCGTTAAAGCCGCGATGGTCGGAAGTCTACCTTTAATCTTACCCCCTCGATAAATAAACATGCTTAAAGGAACATTCTTGTAAGGTACTTTATGGTAATAGACTAATGACTATGCATTATCTACCCGGTGACCTTTACAACAGCGATCGTTCGTTAATGGTTTGTTTACGTTACTCTATTAGCACTAACGCTAGACTACCTCATTCTTCAATATGAAGTCATGTTGACACTGATACTTTTCGTACGGTTCATTTGAGCGAGGATATTTCTTGAGGATGTTTCCAGATATTCCTGGCGGTATAACGTCGTGTAAGCGTGTAAATTTTGCACCTCGCCGGTATGATGCATCATCATGGACTCCAGGTGTAAACTAAATTAAGTGATCGCGGAGGTTAGGCATGGAGTAGAATGCTGATGCTGCTACACTTCGTTGGAACTTACTCCTTTCTCTAGGAGGCTGTTTGCATATACTCCGAATGTCGAAAGGAGTTGTGCTATGTTTGAATCATGTTGAAATACGACGTGAATCCAGGATACATATTGCAAATAATAGTTTGATCATTTATGGGCTTTTATTGGGCCAGCTCAACAGAAAATTATCGATATGGGTGCAACTGGGTACTGTCAGCAAATTAGGACAAGGACTGCTCACTTACCGATTAATGCGTTCACAATAAGCGGACGTTGCCATAACGCAGCGGTTGACAATAATTGTCCTATTCGATAGTTGTTAACTGGCTGAATGGCTGTGGCTAGTTCATGAGACCGCACTGACAGTGCTAAAATAAAGTACAGTCGAGAAAATTGGAACACGTGCCTTTTCGCTCTTATTACAATGACAAGGGTTAAGTTAAGATACATAGCGTACCTAACTAGTACAGTTGCTAAGCCGCCAAATTGTAATGACATGGATACCACACTAGCCCTAGTAGCTTTAACTGACCAGTAATAAAAAAAGATATAGAGGACTACTTGGTCCCGCTCTCCCGCCACATGCGGGGGCGCATCTGACTTCCCTCCACATCTGAAAACAATCACCGCAGAATACTCTATCTATGGTAAAAATTTCATGCTTGTTACCCGATGCGCACAATGATTATGTTAGAAAACAGCGGATTAGCAACTCTACTAATCAGGCAAATGTTAGTTAGCACACATTACTTAGTTGTCAGAATTTGTCAAATCAAGGTAGGAGACAAAGACAAAACACTACACTTACGCATAGTGCTCATTGCAAAGGTTCCAAATACAGGGTTTTCGCAAAACGAGCCCATATAGGGCATGACGCAACTCTTCGTGCGTTCTTTTTGAGGTTTTAATACTTTTTTGTATAAGATAGCGTAGATAACGGTCACCATTAAAGAAGTAATTAAACTGTTGTAAGTTTACGACGAAGAAAGGCTAAATTATCTGCTGTAGATGTCGTTTTTGACATTTGAAAGTTGTGTAAGAATGATTATTGACGTGATGTTTTCTTTTGTTACAGTCAAAGCAGCGCGCTTCGATTAAATGGCTGCTGGCGAAGGCGTTCAACAACAGGGTCCCGGACAACCTGCAGGAGCCCTTCTATAGGGACCATGAGGTAATCATCGTCAATATGTTGGTGATGTGACAACAGTTTAACAGCATCACAAGGCATTCTGCTTTAGGATGGCTTAAGAATTTTGCATCGATTGAATGGCTGCTGTCGGAGGTGTTCAGCATCAGGACAGGGTAACAACTGACTTGCAGGAACCCTTCTATAGACTATAGGTTTTAATCCCAAGAGAGGAGCAATGCAGTCATACAGGGCAGGCATTTTTACTTTTAAACTAGGGTCTTTGTCAGTTCAAAAAACAAAATTTGTCCCTTCGGTGGTCAAAAGTTAAGAGCTTGTATGAATCTAGGTTATGTTGCTATTACATCGGATTTTAAAAGAGGGAACGTTCTTTATTCTTACAGGCATTTTATCATAGAATTCCAGAATTCTTAATTTTGCAAATGTCCACCGGAAAGATGCGCACCTAAATCTGACAATGACCCACAAATTACCTTGAAATATAAGAAACTTGATACTGTCCCTCCAAAATTAGGTACGTCACGTAACTTGCTTAGTCCTTTTTAATAAAATATTGGATCTAATAGGCTCGCCTATGAGAATCGAGTTCCATTTGATTGACTCACCTGTTTCCCATCTCTTTCGATATATGTCTCGGCTCGATGTGTCAGGTTTTGATATATTAGGAGCGAAAATCGTTAAACAATTTTGTTAATTGTTATCCATATATAGCAAAAAGAAAACACTAGGACTATAAGTTCCGCTACCGTCTTGGGACACTAAAATCTGGTTTCAATATAATCATACGCTCTCGGAAGCTCGGAAAGTCACAAATTTGGATTTAAGATCTAAACTTGTAAGATTTAGTATTTTTGCTTTCTGACTTGTAAGTTTATTGCAGTAACGATATTCATGCCCTTACCTGATCGAAGGCCAACGCCATACCCTGATACCACTTTCTGTGTATATATAAAACTAGCATTAACCCGCGGCTTCGCTCGCGTGCCTATATAATATACATCATCCTACGGAAACAATGCTCTTTTTTTTCAGGATTAAAAGTATGCTATTTGTTAAGTTAGGGTATAATCTGCATTTCTCTCATGCATATCCGTCCAGCCGTTTTAGCGTGAAGAAGTAACAAAACATACACAGACTTTCGCTTTTCTAATATTACTGGGAAATACTTTTTATTTTATCATAACTCCACTTTATCAAATCAAACCGAAAACTCAAGCACTCACAAATCAAGCGATCTCAGCTTTTACTGTACCAAATAAAGTTCACTTCAAAATTCATAACTCGAAGTGAAGCTAAGACACCGGGATATGTGTGCATTTTATTTGTATAAAGCTTTTATAATGTCCCGAGCCTCCGCTTATCGACTTGGGATATTCGAGATTGGTTTAATGATTCTAAGCCATGTTCTAAGTTACGTCATGTTCTATTGTAAGATATTGAGGTTCTCTTCGTTGATGAATGAAAAATGTATTATTCTGAGCCAGATAAACGTAATTCAGAATTCTGAAATGACTTAACATAATTATTGAAAAGCTTGAATGTATTTATTACGGATGCAGGAAGTTTCCCGATCATTACTCCTCCCGTCCCAACGCGCCGCCCGCCTATAGGTACCGATTGACGACGATCGAGATGCCACCAAATACTATTTTTTTAATCTATTAGGATAACGCGGGTCTCTATCCATACCTCAAAAGCAAAAACAGAACCCCCTTATAGGATCACGTGTAGCTGTCTGTCAGCCCGTCTGTTACATCCGCTTTGCTGCAAAACTACTGGACCGATTAAATTGCAATTTGGCGCAAATGCTTTCAAGAATTTTTATGACCACAAATAAAATTTCAAAATCGGTGGCATTTTCGTAATTAACGTCCCAACAAACCATAGTGACTTTTGACAAATGCTTCTTTTATTATTGCACCCCTAGACTTTATAAGGATACGTAGGTTCCAAATATGGACTCTCTAGAACCAGCGGTGTAGTATTTAGACATTTCAGCCCCATTTCACCCCAACAGGGAAGATGTTAATTTACATCCGCCACGTTGGATTTAAAAATCGTTGCGGTTTTCGTAATCAGCGACCCGATAAACCATAAAAGCATTACCAATGGATTTTCAGACTTTGTCACCACATTTATCCCTTATTTTCAAAACACCCGAAACATGTGTTTACTCATTTATCGTTAGAAATACTCCTGTAAAGTTTCGAATAAAATAGTCTAACTAATCTTGTTTCCTCATACAAACTTTGAACCCCTATTTCACCCCTGTAGGGGGTAAATTTTCAAAAATCCTTTCTTAGTACACCCCTACACTTTATAAGGAACCTACGTGCCAAATTTGAACTCTCTAGAACCAGCGGTTTAGTATTTAGACATTTCAACCCCATTTCACCCCAACAGGGGAGATGGTAACTCACGTCCGCCACGTTGGATTTTAAAATCGTTGCGGTTTTCGTAATCAGCGACCCGATAAACCATAAAAACAATACCCATGCTGATTTTCAGACTTTGTCACCACATTTCTCCCTTTTAGGGGTTGAATTTTCAAAAAACCTGAAACACGTGTTTACTCATTTATCGATAGGAATACTCCTGTGAAGTTTCGAATAAAATAGTCGTAACTAATCTTGTTTCCTCATACAAACTTTGGAACCCCATTTCACCCCTTTAGGGGGTGAGTTTTGAAAAATCCTTTCTTAGCGGATGCTTACGTCATAACATCTACCTGCATGCCAAATTTCAGCCCGATCCGTCTAGTGGTTTGGGCTGTGCGTTGATAGATCACTATGTCAGTCAGTCAGTCACCTTTGAGTTTTTTCAAAACACCCGAAACATGTGTTTACTCATTTATCGTTAGAAATACTCCTGTAAAGTTTCGAATAAAATAGTCTAACTAATCTTGTTTCCTCATACAAACTTTGAACCCCTATTTCACCCCTTTAGGGGGTAAATTTTCAAAAATCCTTTCTTAGTACACCCCTACACCTTATAAGGAACCTACGTGCCAAATTTGAACTCTCTAGAACCAGCGGTTTAGTATTTAGACATTTCAACCCCATTTCACTCCACCAGGGGAGATGGTAACTCACGTCCGCCACGTTGGATTTTAAAATCGTTGCGGTTTTCGTAATCAGCGACCCGATAAACCATAAAAACAATACCCATGCTGATTTTCAGACTTTGTCACCACATTTCTCCCTTTTAGGGGTTGAATTTTCAAAAAACCTGAAACACGTGTTTACTCATTTATCGATAGGAATACTCCTGTGAAGTTTCGAATAAAATAGTCTAACTAATCTTGTTTCCCCATACAAACTTTGGAACCCCATTTCACCCCTTTAGGGGGTGAGTTTTGAAAAATCCTTTCTTAGCGGATGCTTACGTCATAACATCTACCTGCATGCCAAATTTCAGCCCGATCCGTCTAGTGGTTTGGGCTGTGCGTTGATAGATCACTATGTCAGTCAGTCAGTCACCTTTGAGTTTTATATATATAGATAAACTTACGTTATCAAAACAATGCTATTAAACTAAATCCAAACTAACATCTCTTATGCTATGCGCTTGAAGTGCTATCATCTTATCCTTAATTGCATCATCCAACCCCGCGTGCCACGCCGTCGTGGTCCGAAGACAGTTACAGTTTCACTAAATCACGCTACTGATACTCCAGCTTAGATAACAGGTCATCGACCCCTACTTGGCCACAAAAACCATCAATGCTTGTTCACTTCTCACGTTTGCTTTTCACTGCTATTGTCTAACAAACTTATTTGTTTGCGTTTGGAAAACCGCGCTCTATTTGAATTAAAATGGCCATTTTACTGCGTAGCTCGTTAGAAATGACAATTAATCGCTACTCTCGTAAATATGTTTTGTATAAATAAACGGCAAGATCTCGCGCGATGTTTATATATTCGACGAGAAACGTTTAAGAAAGCTAATTTAGCTCTCAATGTTTATTTTATTAAAGTAATCATGATCTGAATGCCTTAACTTGCGGAAAGTAATTGGTTTTCATTTTGAAGGTTTAAAACAATGCGCGTATTAAAAATGAGTTTCCTTCTCTGCTCCGACAGTTTCGTTACGCAACAAAGAACTTCATCTTTCAGACCTAGTTGGGGTATAAAAGAAACGGCTGCGGGCCCAAGTGGTTGCAAAACGCGTACGAATTTTCTGCCCTCGGACGCGAAGTAATCTATTTTCACTACTGATCGTTCGTTATTTATTTACGTTACAAGACTATCAAGTTAAGTAACAAGTTTCGTTATCTCGAGCATTTCGTTTGTTCTCTGTTAAATGTGTTTTCTGTAGATAAAGCGATTAATGTTGGAAATATTTACCCGTCGCAAGCAAAGGGAATTCTTGAAATAGTTTGATGGTTGTTCTGAAGACTTCTAGTCTAGTGGTTTGAGCTGACCTACATTTTCTAACTATGGCGGTATTTCTTAGTGCTTTTAGGTTTCGTTTATAAAGTTTAGAATAGACTATCTATACACTTCAAGTTCAAGGGTTTAATGTTTGCTAAATATAACATCCCAGCCATCCCAAAAAGGCCAATTTTTGCGTAAATTGCAATTCATGCAGGAAAGTCCATTACTATCTACGTATTCACTATTTGCTAGTAGATTTCATATAACTATCAATCTTGTGAAAGCTATAATTATTAACGGAGTTAGTGGACCCGTTATCATTAACTGTCCCCATACCGAGAAGCAACAGGCAGGTGATTGATATACAAAGGTGGCTGCGTGGCCCGGAAATGGGTCGCAACAGTACATCTTGCATTTCTGCCATTAACATGTTTAAACAAATATAATATATGTATTCAGACTTGAACTTGTACAATTTCGCAACAAATATCGACCTTGACAACATCTATTTTTGCCAAGATACTAAGGCACAGCATATTGATCGTAGAATCATGGACTGGGTTGCGAGTCACGCGAGCTGTGTTCAGTATGGTGCATGCTCCGTAGCTGGGAGTGCCTAAATGGGCCATTCCAGTGATTAGTGGCGTATACCTTCGTGGGTGCTAACCAAATTATATGTGACGTGAGAGCTTTCAAATTATCCTAATGGTGTGTTCACTTTTGGATTCCTAATTAACTTGTCTACGCTGTGGCAGAACAGTTAACAAGATTCCACAATAAGTATTAGTAGAGTTCGGAAATGTTATCCCGCTGAAATTCAGCCTAACGACGAACTTTCCACCCTTGTTGGTTTGCGGTGTCGGATCAGCGCAGAATACTAAGAACTTTCATTATCTGCTGCCGACGGATGCCCATTAACAAATGTTATTGCGAACGGGCTTGCTCCAATATTTGTGAGTCTGCAGGGGTGTGAATTCCTTGGAAGGATGCTAAAGGATTCTGAGACAATACAATGTAACTGACCGTTTAGAGCAACTAACGAGTTGCAGACAATTTATTTCTGAATCAAGTATAACATGCATCGTTCCTTACTGCCAAGACTGTATTATACTTTGACAAAATAATGCGGAATACGTGTTTTTGGCGATGTTATCTACCCTAATGCGAATTCCCGCGTGGATCGGACAGCCGAAGCCTGTTAAGCGTGTATTGCATGCATTACGTATATTTTACACCCGCTACATATTACAAGCTTATCGAATTTTTCCACATAATTCTGCGCATGTAACTTGAACTGTAGTACGAGTACGAGGTCGTGAGACCGTACTATGTCTCGGTGGGGTTCTGGGGTTAACAAACTGTAAAAACTGTGTCGCTGTTGCAAAAAAATATATTGTAAATACTCTTTAATGCCAAATCAATTGAACTATTCACTGAACCTAGAATCATTGAACTGAATGGAGGTAATCAATACTTTATAAGTTCTACAGACACACGAATATGGTTGGAGAACGATTTATTATTTTACATCGCCCACACTTGTCTCCCTTGGGATGTAAGCGTTCACGAGTTCATTGAAATATAAATATGAATGTCCCTTTGAAATTCTAACCTGCAGTTCTGCTTGAACGACATCGTCCCGAACCGTTTTTCACGATGGAAATAACCTCTAATGAATGCAAGTTTGTAAAGCTGTTTCACCAACTTATTTTGCTCCCTGCAACTTGATATTTCCAAGAGAAAACGCTAATGCTTATCGCCACAAGGGTGCTTTTGTAATGTTACTGTTAACGTGAAGAGCAATGCTGTGGATGTTCCGTAAAAATAGTCAGCACCATTTCCGCCATCGGAAAACTGATCTTTTGTTCTTTTCACCGTTGACCGGTGACTCAGCTGGTTTTGTCGCGTACAAAAATATGTTTCCTGATTTATTTTCGTCTGTTCAACATCTCCAGGTATAATCAACTTTGTTACCTGGGCAGTCAAAACACAATCGTATCTATTTGTGAGTCAGTTCAAGGGCTACTGTTTCTATAACATCTCGTGATGGTGATGACTCAACTTTTGCAACAATTGTAACCTGTTCCGGCTCTTATGATTCATCCTGAATCTGATTTTTTAAAAATCCCGTTTTATAAACCTCCGTTTATAAAACGCTTAACCAGTAATGTACAAATTAGTATTGGTTGCTGATATCTGACCTAAAAATACTGTATAACGCCGGTCTAAATGCATCTGTATACAATTAGTTGAAACGGACGACTGCTTTTAACTTGAGTACCCGCTTAACGATTTCAATCCTGTTTCTGCTTCTATTTTTAAACTCCAAGAAGACTATAATAGTCCTCATATTATTTAATAATAAAAATCGATTAACTTAATAATAATAAACCAGGCTCAATCCCAATATATATATGGAGTTAATAAACAGTGAATCTGAAAACACCATTGCCGATATTGCGAACGGAAATTGCTTTACATTCATAAAACCAATCTCGAATATACATGTGAAACCGCTAGTTTTATGAGCTGCTTTCATATAGGCCCTGGGAATTTGTTCTGGAACCTTTTCGCTTCGAACTAAGGCACAGATTGTCGATGAAGTCTAGGCGGCTAACAGATGCGCTTACGAGTTTTTGCTGGCTCATTTCGAGGCTCTGACTCTAATGTTTTGTACGCAATTGGGATTGTAGGCCACAGAAGAAGTTTGTCATAAATCATAATAACGCGATGATTAAATGACATCATAGATCTTAATATCAAACTAATGTGGTGGCCTACAAATAAAATCAAATTAGTGAGATTCATAACTAGCAAATGACATCTAGTGGCACCGTTATTCTAAGATTCTATTCTATTCCGTTATCGTAAAGTCATCTCATCATATTGGCAAAGCCAAAGCCTATTAACAATTGTATTAGTATACATATTATGGACCACTGTCTGAAAAAAAATATTCTGACTTTAACTTTGATTAATATGTTAATTCCGAAATCATTTCCGGGAATAGTTCTCTTATACCGCAATAAACAATTAAATTGTGACAATATGACACTTGTGAGAAATTATTCATATTGAATTTTTTGTCTTTCTTTTGTCCTTGCCATTTTGCAGAACAAGTCAAGTCAATCGTGACGTCATCAAAAAAATATTAAACGTATATGTACCTAATTGGCAAACGGATGAAAGTAGTATCTTAAATTGGCCTATATTTTACGATTTTAACCAAAAAAATGGGTTTCACTGTTTTGGTTTATCCCAATTGTGAAGTAATGCGGATACATCGAGGAACCTTTCATACGTTCGATGTATTTGTTAGTTGTTGAGCAGATGAAGATGCATTATAACATACTGGGTTGGTTTTTAGGGTTCCGTAGCCAAATGGCAAAAACCGAACCCTTATAGATTCGTCATGTCTGTCTGTCTGTCCGTCTGTCCGTCCGTATGTCACAGCCATTTTTTTCCGAAACTATAGGAGCTATACTGTTGAAACTTCGTAGGTAGATGTATTCTGTGAACCGCATTAATGTTTGATGCAAAAATAAAAAAATAATAATAAATATTGGGGGCTCCCCATACTTAGAACTGAAACTCAAAAATTTTTTTTTCATCAAACACATACGTGTGGGATATCAATGGATAGGTCTTCAAAAATGATATCGAGGTATCTAAAATATTTTTTTCTAAACCGAATAGTTTGCGTGACAGACGCTTCCAAAGTGGAAAAAAGTTGCCCCCCCCCCCCTCTAACTTCTAAAATAAGAAAATGAAAAATCTAAAAAAAACATATGATGTCCATTACTATAAAAACTACCAACGAAAATTGTTTTGAACGAGATCTAGTAAGTAGTTTTTTTTGTATACCTAACTTTGCACCTAATTTATATGGGGCGCTATACATACCAGGTGCAAACTTAACTTAACCACTTAGGGATGGAAAGTGTTTGTACGGAACCCTCGGTGCGCGAGTCCGACTCGCACTTGGCCGGTTTTTAAACGTTGGAGCAGCTGATTACAGTACGACACAAAAGAGTAGAAATTAAAAAGTGGCAATACTGTAGGTAGTGTCGTCCCTTTCTAATCAATCTAAGAAATAAGTTTCTGTCAAAAATGACATTTTAGTGACAAGCTTTTATAGCCGACTGTACTTTTCTTTGAATATCCATCAAATGCTCACTGAGACGATACTGAAGAGCCCAAACTCGGTAGGATTGCTTTTTCTATTATAGAGTTCCTATGGCCACCTTCCGGCTCCATCATCAGATCAGCCCCATGGTACCATATTATTGTATTGTCATCAAAGTTATGTAAGTATGCAACATTTCAGCTCAATCGGTTGACGATATCTGCTTCAAAATTGAGTTGCAAGATTCCACCCGAACAAACATACTTTAAACATACATACATACAATGCAAGTTAAATAAAAGCTTGTAAAAAGGGACGACACTACAGTATTGCTACTCTTTTGTGTCGTACTGTATACTTGATCTCGATTAAACTAGTTTTTAATCCATATGAAAAGATGTATCTATCTAGGTCTAGTCTTAAACTTGTAAATCGTCTTTTGTTTATAATGTTTTTTTTATTTCGTTTCAATAGAATTAGAACCCATCAAACAAATATTTAGGCTAGAATCTCGATCTCTGTTCCATTAACGAACAATACCTTTAATGATGGATTTAGTTTTCGATCCGCGATACTGTTACAGGTTGTCCGATCAAATCGTGACGTTCGATATCTGTGTATCCAAAACACCGTCAGCGGAAACACGCGAGCTTTCGTCTCGTTCTCGTTCCAAAACCGTTATCAGATGACCTGAAGGCCGCACCAAAATTGAGATTTTCGTCAACCGGTAGCGTATAGGTTGAGATCGCAACAAAAAATCTACCTCTCCCTTTAATCTCTGGTTAATTCAATCTTATCTCTTTTACCTCCGACGAAGCCTAAGCTTAACCGATCTATAAAAATGTTTTTGATGAATGAATTTATATTCATTTTTACGTTTGAGAGTTTTCTTTGCCGAAAATATTCCTTAACTTTAATTCAAGATGAACAATTTAGTAATAATTGATTGGCAGTTTTCAGGAAACAGGGATGCAAGTGCAATTGTTGGGCTACTTAGTAGTCGTCTCTCTCAAACTCTACTAAATGGAAAGGGATTGACTACATTTGTCGCGTGACGAAGAGTTGCGTGTCATATTTATGCTAAAAGTACGTTTCTATAAAAATATAAGCTATATATTTGGTAGTCAAATGACAAAATTATAATATTTTATGGGCTACAGCAGGTTATATCGAATATTATAACTAGTACCCCAGTGCCATCGTGTTATTTTACGTCTAAACTTGTATTTACATTTGATTTGAACTAGATAGGTGGAGAAGTTTTCCACGGGATCTTAACCTAAGCAGGTTGGATGACCCTTATTTCTGTTGTCGTAGGAAACGTAAATCAATGTTGACAATTCACTGGCCCGAGTGCCGCGTGTGTTAATAAGTTAATAATGATAAACTTTCCCAACGCTTGCTTTTAATTATATTCCATTGATTGCATCTGTTTCGAATTGGCCTTTTGTTTAGAGAGCAAATTAAATCAAGTTACTTACTAGAACTAGAACACGAGTTATCCATATCGCTGAAACGGTAAATTTGGAACTTGTGAAAATGTATGGATAGGCGTAAAGTAGGGTAGATAAAATAACCCGACAGACCCGAAAGCTGGTGGTTTTAAACTGCGGATAGGTATTAATTTCTTTGATTCTTAGCTAAGAACACTCGATTTTTGAGACAAGAAACGAAATCAAACTCCCATTATTCGTTAGTGAGTAGTAAACGACACAGATTTTCGGGCACAAACATTAAACAAAAACTTTTTTCATCGGGAACGAATGATCAACTCAAAATACATACATCATTTCGGGTACTGCACCTCTAGCAGAACTGGGATTCTTTCACGTGCGAGATAAGTATATTTTAGAAGGTAGTAACCTATCTCTATCTGTACAGTACCTACTGTGAGAGTGACAATGTGGTGCTATGTCGTGCGACATGAGTCGCGAACCATAGTTTGTGCTAGACGGGCTGATGTAGCGCTTAAACAGCGAACGAATAAAACATAGAACACGAGCTTCATACAAAATTACAATCAAAAACCGGCCCAACAGTCGAAATGCGCATGCTCACCGGTGTACCAATCACAGCCACTCAAATGTTTTCAATTACGCATAACAAATAAATGTGATTCGTCAATTTCCGAATGGCCAGCTGTGATTCGACAAAACGCATGACATTTGTCTATGGTAACATGGCGGTGACAGTGAAAACTCATAATTGGTGAATCGTTAATGCAATAAAGATCCATTTTTGTTTCCTTCATTATAAATCTTGAATGTTAAGGTTATTGCTTACATACGAATTTCAAAAAATCTTTTAAGGAATCCTTGTTTGTTCCTTGTTGTTACTAATACATTGAATGATTATTTATTAATGCGTGCTGTAACTGCTGTATATTATATTATTATTCCTCCTTCTTTGTAATAACTAATATTTTACGTGTAAAGTCGATACAATCTTTGTAGTGAAAAAATATCAAACATAATTAGGAACTTAAACGTTTTCCTACCGGACAGACGGAAAACGCATAGCCCTTTAGGGACGGTCTTATACAAGCACAAAAGCCCGGCTTTCCCTAGTAATATTAACAAACGATAAGAAATGATTTACTTGAACAATATAAAATTGCGCGCCGTGGCGTGTTTCATAATTTCAAATTTTGTCGACGCCGCGTGGTTCAAAATTTGTCCGCGCACCGACCGCGCCGCGCTATGGCTCGTCGCCGTTCTATGTCACCGCTAGTCATCTCCCTCGCACGCGTTGGCTTGCAATCGGGCTTCATACCGCCTACTCTAATACATGGAAGTAACCTATGTATCAACATAACTATACGTTGCTTTAAGTGAAGTGAAGTTAGATACGGATCGGCCACTTGCAAATTTCGCGTAAACAGGGGTGATTTAACTTCACGTTGTTTAGAAATGTTTAGTTAGTGTAGTGTTTGTTTGAGCGTAGTAATAAGTAGAAGTAGGTAATATTATAGATAGTGATCGTGTTTTGATTTTGTTTGTTGTTCTGATTACTGTGGCTTTAAACAATGAAAGGAGTTGTTCCGTGCGGTTGTGATGAGTTAAAGTGTGCTTTTAATAGGCGAAGGAAAGGTAGGCACTCTAACTTTCGCTCAGAAAAAACAGCTCATATTTTCCCCAAAACCCACGCCCAACCTGTGTATTATTGAAATTGAACTTTGAACAGTAATGCGGCAATAAAATGGATTTACCCATAAGCCTAGGCACGCCACTGATTGCATTACTTTTTTCAAACATCGTATATAAATTAGTCATCATATGGCATAACACCATCCCTATACAAAATCTGTTCCGTAAAATAAATTAAATTAATATGTGTACGGCTTTATTTACGTATGAAAACTGATAACATCTTTTTTTGTGTTTTCCTGAGTGATTAATACACCATTTCACTGAACATTATGGCATATTTTGTTACTTTGAGACTTCATATATGTCACGTAATGCAACTGGTCGGCTGCGTCGCCATTTGCAAACTAGACAGCCGTTTGACACAAAATTTACGCCCCGCCTTAACTGACACAAAATCCGTGGGGCCATTTTCCGACGCTAGTTAGGCTTCTATGTTTTATTCGTTCGCTGCGCTTAAACAAATGCAAACTTTATTGCGGTAACAACTGTCTTCACCGTCCGCGTATACTGACATCCGCTGACCTGGTTATGTATTCACGGCGGAGTTTTACATTGTTTTGGCTCGAAACTGAGCCGTTTATCCGCAAAGTCGACGTGAAATATCAACACAGGATTAAATTATTTTTATACTAATACACAGGGATTAAATTCTACGTGACTAATGCCGTTTGTCACTGAAGTAACTGATTCTGACGTTTAATTTCTGATTGAGAAGAATGTCTGCTGTAAAAAAGAATTTAAGACGGTGCGTCAAAAATCAATAAAGTGGAAGTGACAGGCAGGAGTCTAATCACACTAATATTAATAAGTTTCTGTCGATAAATTCATTTTAGTGACAAGCTTTTATTGCCGACTGTACTTTTCTTTGGATATCCATCAAATGCTCACTGACACGATTCTAAAGTGCCCAAACTCGGTAGGATTGCTTTTTCTATTATAGAGTTCCTATAGCCACCTTCCGGCTCTATCATCAGATCAGCCCCATGGTACCATATTATTGTATTGTTATCAAAGTTAAGTAAGTATGCAAAATTTCAGCTCAGTCGGTTGGCGATATCTGCTTCAAAATAGAGTTGCAAGATTCCACCCGAACAAACATACTTACATACATACATACATACATACATTACAAGTTAAATAAAAGCTTTTAAAAAGGGAAAGTTTGTGAGTGTGTTTATGTCTATGTTTGTTTCTTGACGCTCAAACGGCTGAACTTATTTTGATAAATTTTATTTTGGTATGATGGTAGCTGACATCCTGGATTAACACATAGGCTACTTTTAATTCCGAAAAAATGTAGTGCTCCCGTGGGATGAGCGGGTAACGGTAATGCCAGCGCAAAAATATCAACTTGTGAATGTCACTAATCAATGCTGCACGAATAGCCAACGGGGATATCACCAGTAGAGGTCGTTTCGTATGTTACAGATGCATTTATAAAGTGCTGACCACAGACCACTTAACCTATAGACCCCAAGCTTAAGCTCAACAAACAAGAAGCGCTCACCACGCCCCCAAACGCTCTCTTAGTTCGCGGTCGACTGTTGACGAAGTAACATGCAATATTCCACTGCTTACTTGGCTTATAAAGTGTTCAAAATATGCCTTATTGTATGGAAACTGCAGCAAAACATCTAGTCTTCAAAACTATGGGATTTCATTTCACAAATAAGCTATATTTTACTATTTTACAAAGAATGTAATAAGTTATAAATGTAGGTTGGTAACCTAGCGACGCGTTGATGTCTTGTGTCAACTGTCAACTGTCTCTTACTTTCGCTTGCTAATTTTGTAATTCCGTCTTTGTCTACCTTTGCAGTGTTTTTAGTAGTGATGTGACTGATTAATTATACTTACGTAGGTACGTAACCGATACCCGTTAAACAATATTGAACTTTTTATAGAAGATAAACTTTTTTTATTATTGAATAATCGAAACTATTAATAAGAATATCCCAGCAATCTATAGCAATTCCAGTGCATTTGTAAAGCATATATTGTAATTTTTTGTGAACCTTCTCCATTTGTGAGCATTTTGTACGGCATTGAAGTTATTTATAGCTGTATTGTTATTTAAGTATATTATCTGGGCATCATGGTAAGAAAATGAGTTAGGTCTACCAAAGCCTTTGAAATGTCCTGGCTATCAGTAACAAAGTTATCTATTGTTGAAGCTGTTTTTGTTGTAGTCCGTGGTTGGCTTCATTTTATGCTTCGCGAAATATTTGTACTTAACAAATCCTTAGTATCGACACCTTTTGGTCTGAAAAATCAATATTAAAGTCGCCACATAATATTACTACGTTCGTGTTTTTAATGGTGCTTAAATCTAAAATTATTTTTTGTGATAGTATGGAGCAATGATTTTACACTTGGCTGAGGACATCTGTAAAGAACAATTACATGGAGTTTTAATTGACCTATATTTACGCTTAAACCACACATTTCTCATTCCTTTTGGATATTATCAACAAACATCTGCATCGAGAGTGTGCAATGTTGAATCAGATTTCAATCTTTTAATAAAGAAAAGTGTACCACCACCCTTAGTTATATGGCGGGAAGTTTCAGCTGCGATACAGTATTCATTTAGATTTATAGATTGAAACTCAAGCGGTTCAAGCCACATCTCCGTTAGCAATAATGTCTGGTTTCATTATTTATTGCTTTTTCTAATAATATGAGTAGATTTACATTTAATATTTTTAATTGAAACGCATTTTAAACCATTCTCGTATTATTATTGATTCCAATTAAAAACATATCTACTTACATTCTGCAGTTTCTTTTTCGAGTGTGTCCCATCACTATCAGAAATGGCGCGCATCTTATACCGCATGCGTCATTGCTCGCTGACCTTGAACTAACCAATCACAGTGCACTTGTTGCCCTCCTCACCCCGCCAATTTGGCAACATGAGATACTAGAGAAAGTTTTATGAAGCGGGGTCTATAGGGTTAAGTTGTCTGTGGTGCTGACATAACACAAAAAGGTTAGTATAATATACTTAATGCTGAGATATATTACTAAATTGTGGACATCGCAAGACAGTCGAATTCGGGCTTTGTGTTTTCGTTTACCTTATTATGACAGCTGTCCCGTTACATAGTGTAAAAGGCTTTGTAAACTCTTCCTTTGTTGGACATTTGAAATCACAGCAACTCGTAATTTATGACAATTTGAGTGCTCCAACAATGTGCGAGTTTCTGTTCTTTTGTGTCTGACACCCGTGACATCTCACTCACGAGGTCAAGGCGTGCCGCAAGTCAAAATAAATGTGAGACTACGTCTAGTTGTCTCCATACAATTGGCTGCTTTTGAGGCTGAATGTATCTTTCTACACTATTATGAAATATAGTCCGAGTCTTGACTGTTAGAAATCTTAGTGTTATTTATAAACAAACAGCGTCGTCTCTCGAGTAATGCTGACGACGTTGTGTTCATATGATGACGGAATGCTTTAAGACGCTGTCAACACCAAAATGCCCTTGAGGATTCGGGTTTTCGGCCCCGCCCACTTTGCTCCCAGCGCTATTGACAAGGGAGCGGCGAGAAGCTTAACTACTTGCATTCGGCTAGCGATCGCGATCAGAGTTCACCACGCCTGCCGGTAGATGGCGTTAAACTCCTGTACGCTTCTTAAAGAGCGCAGAATGAAATAGACAGGACATCGTTAAAAAAGATACTTGGTTTTTAATTTATTTTCGTAATAAAAACGTGAACAAATTTCATTAAATTCGGATATGTAATATAAGTAGTTAAGATTCATTGAAAAAAAGACAGTTTTTTTGTAAATAGTAATATATGGTAAAATTTTATGATTATAATGAATTAAAATATACAATTTGAAATTTCTTTGAGTTTCTCAAAAAAAATTGAAATATTTATAACGCGCCGACCAACTTTGAAATCTGGCAAGTCAGGTTGATGAGGCGATGTATGTAGATTATAATCCTGGAATAAACAAAAAGAAGGTTATAAGTATAAATTATGTAAATAACTATACAATAAATAAAAACCCGGACACGAATGCTATTATTTTAATACTATTGATTCCAAACTGCATCCAAATCCATCCATCCGTTGCAGAACGACGACGATTTTTTGACGATTTCGATTCAAACTAGATACTTAATTTTAAATTGTGGAACTAACCGATAAGTCAGGAATTTTATCGCAAAAGATTGATTCATCTTCATCCGTAGGGTCTTCCATATTTGATTGTCCATGCAACAATTCACTTGATCCGATTAATCTGAAAACAATACAAAATTAAATTGATACGATTCCGCGTAACTGCATTCAAATAAATTTACAGTCGATTCTAAAACTTGATTATGATTACGCATAATTATTACCTACATAGTTCACGTTATGTGCTTTAAGCTACTTTAAGATTAGGTATTATAATATAGATGAATACTTTAATTGAATTATGTATAGGCTTTCCTATTGGCTGAAACACAAACTAGGGTTAGTTCAGGTTATGCAAATTGTGAATATATTTGTTTATAGAATTTTACCGTACCTCTCTGTGCATTATGTTTTTTTTGATAAATGTATTTGCATTTGTTATACTAGTTGCGTAAGTTGATTTTTATTGTAATTTTTTTTTGTATTTATTGTTAGTATTGTGTAGTTGTACTTGTTCCTATTGCGTTTATATTTATCTATACAGCGTGTATAATTGATACAACCGCATATTGTAGCCAGACGGAGATTTTAGTGCTATAATCTGATATTTATAACAATTATTAACTTAGCGCTAACTGCCATAGCGTAATTAATTTTTGAAAAATTTCTGAGCAGCAATGTATGGCGTATTTATTACTAGTGACAGTTGCGACATCACGATGTTATGTGTCAACAAACAACAACAAACAAGTACATTGCTTGCTGATTTATTTAATATGGAAAAAAAATGATCGTTTTTTTTTATAATTTACGGATATATTTTTTAATAAGTGCCTATACTAAGCCCCCGTAAAGTATGCAGTTATATCAAATATACACACTGTATAATAGGCACTAAAAGGAGTAGGTACTTACGTATGCACATCCATTTCTAATTGTGGATTTTCATCGCAAAAGTGGATTGTTTTATTTTTATCCGTAGGCCCTCCATTGTTTGATTGTTGATGCAAGAATTCGCTTGAATTGATTAATCTGAAAACAATACAAACGTATTTAAATAAAACAATTTAAACGGATTTTATCGCGTATATTAATTATTTGAGCCTCCCTGACGTTTCGGTACCTTAACAGATACCGATGTCAAAGTTTGACTGAGAGAAACACAATTTTTCTCTAGGCTCAAATAATTAATATACGCGATATAATCCGTTTAAATTGTTTTATTTAAATGTGTGACAGTCGCGGAAACCGAAGAAAATATTAAATACAAAAATAGATTGATACGATTGTGCATAACTGCGTCCAAATATTAGTCCAATACGGGAAGGGTATAATTGCCCCTCAAACTAAAATAATTGCCCTACTGCAGAAGTGCAGAAGAAATGCATTTGAATAATCAAAAACTATTTTTATACCTAACGCAAACTCAAGATCCGTTAGAAAATGTTCATACCCAAAAGTAATAAATATACTCTAACTGACTACAAAAAATCACGCACTTGTATGTTGTTGAAGTTCAAAACCCTTCGCGTATTGGGCTATAAAATTTACAGTCGACTCTAAAACTTCATAGATCTATGCACACAAAACGTCCACTTGGACAGGCCAGTGCTGCCGTCCTACGTTAAAAGGTCGTATCTTTGTATGGATTTCATAGTAAGATACGGCTTTTTATTTTACCGTAGCACGGCAGAGTAGCTAATAGAGTGATTACGTGAACCAGTGTCGTAAGTGTGTTATAATTATGATAAGGACGAAAATAAAGGAGTACTTACGTATGCAAATCCATTCCTGATTGTTGATTTTGCTCTTCATTTTGCTCTCCGTTTTGCTTCATACGTTTATTTTTACTAAAATAAAAAAAAATACTAATGTAAGTATACGTAGGTACAAGAAATATTGTTTTTAAAGAGAGTTCAAGAGTTTAAGATCAAACAAATATCGAATGCAAAGTAGGCAGCATTGATCAATCAGTTGTTGTAAATACAGATATTTTAATTATCACACGACATTAGACCTTATGTATAGCGCATCAGAACATCAGCGCTCGGCTCGAGTATCAGATTGTAAGGTCGAATCGAGCGATGAGTCGGCCGCGGCCGGTGGCGGCGTCGACTTTGAAATCAAAGTTTATCAATAATATAGTAAAAAAATAAAGTACTTACTTTACAGCTTCAACCATTTTATCGTATTTTTGACGATACGAGCGCTTTTTTGCTACCCGTTTATTTTTCTCTTTGTTCCCCATTATATATGCACAATTTTATTTAATATTTAAACTTGATTAAATATTTTCACTTAAAAACTAAATATTTACACTTAAAAACTAAATATTTACACTTAACTAAATATTTACACTTCTTATATATAAAAAAACTATACAATATTTTAGATTTTTATCACAACTGAACAAGTTTTTGCGATGTTTTCGATGCGCAAACGAGAAGCACAGGTCCGTCTAGCACGGCGCGTCGGCGCACACTGTCTATTTGTATCGGAGTAAACGAGAACGAGAGCCCACTGTCACGGTTACTGGGCGGCCAGGTCTTAGAATAATAAGAAAATATTCATATAAAAATAAGTGTGGATTATTTGTGAAATATGACTCGTTAGCGCTTTAGGTATGAATATGTTGACTACATGTTTTTAATTGCAGGCCCATACGTCAAAAAAATGAAGACATAGAACCGTTTTATGATGATTCTAAGACCAATCTTTGCAATTATTTTCTATCGAGCCGATTTCGTCCAATCATGTATCGAGTCCGTTCACGACCTTTGAAATATGATGAATATTAACATATATTTTTTTTGATGTGCTAGAACAAATAGTTTTTCTTAAAAAACTGCTTAAATGACATCATTTTCAACAAAATTAGGTCTTGTCAGCCTCTTAACCCGCTGTCAGTTTGATAAGGATACTAGGATTAAAAGGGGCTTTGATCAGGGAACCAACAATCGGAATCTGCATTTCGAAAACAATATTATGGCTCCTAAGGGTGAAGCCAGACGTAGCATAATTTTTTGAGTTCTGAGTCGCGTAATTTCGGTTGCGCCATACATACATACATCATGCATGTCACATGATTACGTCACACTAAGTATGGCGCGACCGAAATTACGCGACTCAAAACTGAAAAAAAAAATACACTCGTCTAGTTTCACCCTAATAGTCCTGATTCAGTTTCCAGTGCCGGCTTTTTAATTTATATGTCTTTATTTAGTTTATGTCGGCAGTTAATTTCCATTCACTTTTAGTAGTCGCATTGACTTGAAACCGTTCATCCAATAAGTATGAACTACCGGATAAAACTCTCAACTAGGAACCCTTATAGTTTCGCCATGTCCGTCTGTCCGTCTGTCCGTCCGTCCGTCCGTCCGTCCGCGGCTTAGCTCCGTGATCATTAGTACTAGAAAGCTGAAATTTGGTATGAGTATGTGTCTGTATAACGCCAACAGAACGGTAAAATAAAATTAAAAAAAAAATATTTTTTTCGGGTACCTCTCGAACACCTAAAAAGTGGGGGTGAATTTTTTTTTTCTTTTCGACACTGGTGTGTGGGGTATCGTTGAATAGGTCTTGTAAAAATAATAGGGGTCTTTTAACATTATTTTTTGATAAAGTCAGCAGTTTTGTAAATATTCGCTCCAAAAACAAAAAAAAATGTGTCCCCCCCCTCTAACCTTTCAACTACGGGTCAAAAAAAATTGGAAAAATTCATGTTAATGAGGCCTTATAAGTACTTTCAATGAAAACTATATTGAACAAAATCGGTCGAGCCGTTTTTGAGTTATCGCCAAATTTCATATTTTTTCTTTAAAAGGTCGTAAGTTGACTTCCAGTAGGTAATAAGTGATTACAGTTTCTAGGGCGTTTACGACCTTTTTATAGAGCTTAAAATCTTTCTTCTCGTAAACCTCGGGCTTAAAACAGCAGTTTATTGTGAAGGATGAGCAACTACGGAACCCTACACTGAGCGTGGCCCGACATGCTCTTAGCCGGTTTATTTTTATCATGTCAATAATACCATAAACATAATACTATGATGCAAAAAAATATTGAATAACTGTAGGTAACATTGATTACGTATATTTTCTAAAGGTCAACAGCCTTTGCAGGATAAATACTTAGTCAGGATTTCCGAGTGTTAATTTTACCTAGTTTCGTATGCTTACTACTTTTCTATCGCTATGAAACTATACTATCTCTCTAGCACAACTGTGACACGCGTCTTTTTCTCGCGCAAGAACACATAACATAATAATGTTACCTATATCTTAGTATGTAATAGTGAGAGAGAGAGTGACGAGTGATGCTATGTCGCGCGACGCGACAAGAGTCGAGAACCACAGTTGTGCTCACGGACTGGTGTAGTCGTGTTTGCCAAGCATTGTAGGTTGGAAAGTTAGGTTATATTCATATGTATTCCGGGGAATCCGTCCTCGGCGAGTAGAATAGGGCCGATTGGAGATCGGGCCAAGGTTAGGTCGCGTCGTGACGACTGTGGACGACGTCTTTCTGTTTAGAGCGCTATTTGCATATCGGTGATTGAATAGATATAGATTCTACTTTTGAACCTGTTGCTTCTGAACCATTGATACAATCAAAGCGCTGAGAAAAAAATAAATGTGTAACCTGGCGGAAGAGGTCCGGAATCGAACCTGGTATCTTTGGATTACCGATGCAACGTGTCAACCACTCCACCACTCCAGTTGTTGCTTCTGATTATTAATCTCACACGAAAAAAGAGGGGTGTAATAAGTTGAACATGTGTATGTGGGGAACTGTCTGTGGCATCATAGCTCTCAAAGGGATGGACCAATTATTTGACTTTATTTTTTAAATTAAAATACTTGTCCGTCGAGATGGTTCTTAGCTATGTTTGGTGGAAATAGGAATAGGACCAATAGTTCCAATATATTCAGTTTTAATTGGAAGAAGTGACCTAATCTCAGCCAATATTGAATCTAGGAATTCCAAATTTTGTAGGTATGTTCAGTTTTAGTAGCATTTTCTATATCACTCATTGAATGAGGGTCTCATGATGACCAGCTACTTGTGACGGGGGTGTTTTAAATTTTGAATTGAGGTTGTTATGAACTGCGGATATATTGATGTTTACTAAAAAGGTTGTACATGTATTTTTTGGCAGATGTTGATGGATTCAGATTGGTATTCTATATGTTTTTACGTCATTCTGGTTAGTGCGGCTGATGTGCAGGTCACTGGTTGAATAAACATGCAGGATTCTAGTTTTGAACCTGTTGATTCCATTGATTACAAAGAGCTATACTGTGGATGTTAACCCTAAGTCAGTTGTTGATATAAAATACACAAACATGTCCTCAATGAACTACCTAACCGACTCATCAACACCCGGTCTTTCAATATAAGTTAGAAAGCTGATATTGTGCAAATTGTCCTGTTACAACTACACGAAAAATATCTGGATTGTTCATTGTCTTACGGGTGTGAAGTCACATTACATGGAAGCAACTGAAACACTATAATTTTCTTGCGAAGATCTTATATATGCGAAAAGCTACGTTAACCTTGTCACTAGAACTAGACGTCTGTTATGATGCTAAGCAATAAATTAGACACTTTTATCAAAAGTGTTTATCTAAAACGATATACATACTAGTCTACATGTTGGGGGATCATTATGAATATACCGAGGCCTTATTTCAAAATAGTCCTATCATCATTTTCACACATTTGGTTTCGTTCACATTAGTCTAATAGCATGCTAATTTTGCACGCAATTAGAGCCATATGGTCATATGTGTTAATGAAATGTACTGAACATCCGTCCTACTGCTTCTGAAATGCTAATGTGTCCCCTGATTCAATATCGCAATCAACCGGTTTGTTGTTTACTTTGCTTTGGAAGGAGTGGCCATATGATCTGTCATACTCGTCACACAGAAAATATTGATATCAGAAAGTCAACTGCGATGCAACATGCTAAATGTAAATGTTATTTCAAACTTCGAATGTTGTTTGAATGTAAACATACGTGTACCTGTGTTCTACATTTTACAAATAATACCAACAGAAAAAACATATTGACTACCATCCAACCAACCACCAAAGTATCGATAAATAAGTAAATAAATATTAAGGGACAATCTTACACAAATTAACCTAGTCCCATAATAGACAATTCTTGTATTATGGGTACTAGACGACGATATACATAATTATATAAATACTATATAGATAACATCCATGACCCAGGCACAAATATTAGAGTTCATCACACAAATATTTGTCCTTGTCGGAATTCGAACACAGGAGGCCGGCTCAGTAGGCAGGCGCACTACAGACCGCGCCAACCGCGTCGTCAAAATCGATAAAAGGTACTTAATTCATTAATAATCATTCCCTATTGATGAGGGATGTATAGGCGTACATATTTAGCCTTCCTAGTCAGACTTCTGTTTTCTTAAGTTTTCTGTCTTACTACCTTAAGTTAGTGACGCAATATGACTCTGAAGTCTAAATTTAAAACGAGCATATGTTTACACTTCCAACTGAATCATTTGTACAAATTAAGCATGCATCCATTTAAGGAATGCTGTCATTGGTTACATCATAATGTTATGATTTACATACTTTGTTAAACTAAATAAACGAGTGCGTCGAGGATTACCAACTTAGTTTACGTTTGTGGTTACACGCATGTTTCTCTTCTATCATTATCGTTTTATGTTTCACTTATCATTATACGGCCAACGTCATCTTTTGGTTATGCTATATGAGTTATCATTATTACATAGTTGATATGATAATACGTAGAGACAGTTTGTGGTAACGTAACGTTTGATCGAATAATCTTCTATTTTTATTCAAGCGTGTACTTTCGATTTTTAATTTCAATGTATCTAATAAAACACACATCTTTACGTATCAGACAACGGTAACTAATACATAGTATGTATGTATGTAAACACTTTATTGTACACAACAACTGGTTATAAATACATTGATAACAAATGAAATATGTACAAAGGCGAACTTATCCCTATTAGGGATCTCTTCCAGTTAACCTTTGAGCTATTGAAGGCATAGTATAGGCGGAAAAGTTAAAGTATGTGTGACACCGTACGATTGTGACAACCGTTATTGAAAACTGACGGATAGGTTACTTTAGTTTATAATTTCACTAGATACATTATAATCTGACGGTGCTCAGAATTTTACGGTGCCAGTCAGCAGCAAAAGTAGGTGAACAGAATAACGCACTAATAATGATTTGTACAACCCTATTTCTCTAGAAGTCTCTATAACCGAGTCCGTGTGCAACTTTGAATATCTGGCAATACATCTGCTGCGGACTGTACATAGAAAAATGTGAAGTTTCTAAAATTGCTGCCGATCCATGAGCATCCAGTGCGGCATTTTTTCCTATAAAAGTTTCGTCGTGTATTCATTTCCCGACATAACGGCGAAAGAGGTTTAATTATAAGTTTAATGATGTTGCTATGTTGCGAATGTAGTAATAGTAATTCTACAATGTAAATATAGTCAGATTTACAATGAATGCAGGTTTGCTTCATGTGTGGTGGTTCTAATTATAATCGCTCGAAATAGGAGTAACCGTTTCCTAGCAGCGGCTTTTTCAATGGAGGGTTTATTTACGTGCTTTTAATTTCAGGATTTAAATGAAGCTTTAAGTATCGACCATGTTTATCATGCGATAGATACACATGTTTTAAGCAGACATCGGAAATACTTAATTCGAAATATTGGGAGTGTCAAGTAGGGAATTCTATATCGATTAACTCGTTAATCGATAGTTTACCACTAATTATACTACAAAGTTGCTACAAGTTTTGTAAATATTGTTCTTTAAATATTTTGTTATGTATATGTTGTTCTTTAAACATTTTATTGAAAGTATGATGAGTATTGAATCATGTTCCTCTTTATTTTAAAGGGGCCTTTGAAATCCCCCCGAAATTTGAAGTCAGTCATCATTGTATTATTTTCCTGTTTATAGTCAAAATAAACTATTTTCTCCTGCCGTGTAACAATTCTTCTTTGTGTCAATGATTAAACTTAATACACACTTACAAACAGAAGCTAGGAGCGATCACTAGTGTAAGGGCAATCATCGATAAGTGAGTTTATGAATACAGCAACTCCCTACCTGTCACAAAAAACCGATGTCAAGTTATAAGTTGCAAGTCACTCTCGCACACATATTTTTTGCGCGTCGGAAAGTGTGCACACAAAACGCTTCTTTCAGGTTTCTTCAAGGACGCATGTGCTGTGTTTTATAAGATTTGTCATCCAAGAACAATTAAAGCATGAAGTTTTAATCAGGAATTCTATTTCAATAAAATGGCAGCGCTGTCAGTCGCAATGATTTATTGAGCCGTTGCCTTAAGCTGCGTGGGATAAAAATTCTATCGTCTGAATCGGCATTCGGGTTAATGTGCAAAAACGGAGTCGGCGCGTGCGACACGCAATTACAACTTGCGTAATGGTGCCTGAATACTCGCCATGGAATACATGTTTATGATGGAAGAGGCTCATTATAAATTGAAATGCCAAGAGTATGACTCTTAAGGACCATGGGCAGCTTTGTCCAGCTTGGTGTCCGTAGCAAAATATTAAGCTGATCTAATAACTTACCTCTCATCCCTGTTGGCTCTTGGTCCAATATGGCGCATGGTCCTTTAGTAGTCGGTGTAGCTGTTGAAGTATGTAGTCTCGTGTCCATCCAACTGTGTCTATAGCCGGTTCCTTCTTCTATTTATTTGTTTAATTAACTATTCGTGGCCTTCCTCCTCCTGGCTTCCCTTCAACTTTTCCTTATATGATGTTATTTATAATGTGGCATAGGGAAAAGCTGTTATTTCGTTTATGATGGCAATACATTTTCCCTCTACTATTTTCTATAATTTTCAGCAAAAGTAGGTATTATCCACTCTTTTAAGTACTTCTTCATTAGTAACTTTTTCTGTCCGACTAACATGGAGGCGGTATATGAATGATAATATCACACACCAAATAATATGCCATGTGCTGCTGTGTGTACTGGCGTGGATTTGGAAGAAGAAATTACATGTGTTTCCATATAATTTTATACAAACTTCACGTATTTTTTATTATTAAATATTTATTTTATTAGGTGGATAACTTTTCTTACGCAATTATCGATATCGATAAATAAAAGTTTCTAAAACTATCTAGATTGATTTGATTTATTTATTTCATAATATAAAATGTCAATATAAATTACGCTAATTCAATTTACATGCACTTAGGTATACTATGATCGTCACATACATTAATACTAAGAGATAAAGTGGGACAATGTATTTAGATTTAAGAAAATTGTAACGTTCCTAATAAATAAATAATAAAATAATGATAATAAAAACAGCGAAATTAATTATTAAACATAAAATAATTGCATGTCAAAATTTTAAACAAATTATGATAAAAATGTCAAGGAATTGCGACAATGTTTTGTTTTGCTACCGATTTTCCGGGCTCTGATGATAACAGTCGTTTAGTGCATGAGACGAGACAATATAAGATGCTGTTTAAAACTGTTTTTTTGAATCAAAACATCGTTGGCGGTAATAGTGGTAGACGCTAAATGGCATTTCCTTCTGATTGATATACTAGATTTCAATTCTATCTACTGAATGTGGGTTAAAATTTACTTGGCGTTTGATTAAATGATTAAGAAGCGTGTAGCTTAAATTGTAAACATCAGACAACGATAAGCTTTACCACTCTATGCAAATATCAGTTGGTGAGTTAGAGAAAAGGATAAACCGCCAACCTATAATTTTAATGTACATTTTGAACATAAAAAATAAAAACGAATCCATACTACGCCCTAATCTATACACCTAATCCATAGGTCTTTTTACAGTACGCACGTCAGTTTACGCATTAAAATAACGCTTTTACGCGTGACGTCATAATGTGGCTGTCTAGCCGACCGCGCCCATTTCAGCAAGGTTATGTGGTCACCCCGCGGTGACGTCATGCTGAGCCACCCTTGAATCGTTTGCATAACTGAATCTGTCATTGCAACCGAATATGTCGTATGTTTGAGGATTTAGGGTAGAGTTGCAGGTTAAACATATATGCTAATGTCATGAGAATAGGATAGCAAGGTGAACCTCGGACGATTTCTCCTACACTATAAGTCAATTTGAGCATTCGTTTTAATACACGTTGGCGGTTATAATTGTACAAAATAAGTTTGGGATTTGTGTACAGAAAACTGTAGAAAGTATCGTCTTACGTTAGACGTTTGTATGTAAGGCTAAGGTACTTTTGACGAGTTTGACACTACTTAAAAATGGATTAAAGTCGAACTTCTGGAACATTTGAGTGAGCAAGCGGGCCGCCAACAACTTCCAAATGAATAACTTTGAAGTACAAGTGTACAACAATTTTTTTAGCCTCAAATAAACAGTGTGCTCGTTTGTGTTCATAAGAAATAGGAAGGCAAAACTTTCAAATCTTTGATTGAACATATATTTAGTAAATTTCCCGCTTTTATTCCACCTACTTAATGCCCTTCACCGCCTCCACAAATCTACAGACTGGCTATACTTTGAATTGAATCACTTCGGATCTAAGTAGCCAATAGGTTAGGTAACTTATAGATTAGATAAGTCAGGAAACTAACAAACGTCTCCAACCAGATTAAGGTATAAATGATTGGTAATATGTCCAAACTGCTTAGTAGGCTGCCCCCGCTTAAAACGAGGAACGTGATCCAACATTGATCTACTTTTTATCTTCGGTCTCCGCATTGAACCGTTTTGCCGTAAAAATGACGTACTATCTATGAACTTTGAGTGGTCATAAGTCTTTTTTCACTTGGAACTGCCATAATTTCAGTCCCAGTCAGTAACAGTTTCAACACGTTACATTTTTGGTGGCTAATAAATTATTGTTGGTGTATTTTTGAAAGGTCGAATGTCTGAGACGTATACTTTCGTATTTGCGCTTTTTGTGAGACTTGTAAAGATACAAAGAAAATGGTTGACAATTGAATTAAGGGCGGATCTTCATAAAAGGCATAAAGTTGAGTGGATCTCAGCTGAGATCTGACCTTTGTCCCTTTCGCTTCTCGATATTGACCCTTAACGCGAACCTTCCTCTGATTTCGGCGAATTTCTGTAACTGGCTTTAGGTAGGTGTTCATAGCCTTGTCTGTCTTACTTAGTCTGGATATTGGAATAATAACCGATTGGCTCAGTGCCAATGAAGATATTAAAAAAGGAATCATTCCTTATCTCAATGTAATGGAAAAGGACAACGCGTAGGTGGAGGTAGACTAATCGATCGTCTCGGCGACATATACGGGACATTGTCAGTAGGTACCTACTGTTACTTGTTTCAGCTGAGCTACCATAACTTTTTGCTTAGTTTTACATTGCCCAAGTTTAACTGTAAACAACTCGTGTTGCGAGTACCATATGTTGCTGAAAACTTATTGGAATTGCAAACTTTGTCGTCATCTCTAAATGAACTCAGATTACGTGGGAGGAAAGTTTGGAGCAATAACATTGAAGTGTCCTCTTAGGTACTGCGACCGCGAAATATTTACTAAATACTTATTTGCGAGTTCCTAAATTTTCTTTCTCTCAAAGGAAACTTCTTCGAAATGTATCATTAAGTTATTCTCATTCATACAGGAAACTGGTGTGATCTTATTACAGCTTTTACTTTAACAAAAGACCACAGAAGCGTAATCTGGAGATACGTCGGATGAAAGTCCTAGGCTTATAAGCATTATGTATAATGATTATTCATAATTTCGCACTATCAGAACAAACACTAAGGTTTATAGCATAACGTAAACACTAAATAGCACATCTATTATTACAATGGAATGGTTCTTTTATGTCGGACAATGCCCGTTAACGTTCATTCCCTATTAATGCCCGACGTCCATAAAAATTTCGCGTCGGTTCTACTATTAAAATAAAATGCTGCACTGCACCTAACAAAAAGTAGGCCGTTCTTACTCCGGGTTTAATATTAACGTATAATACTCGAGTTTTGCAGTTGTGGTTCTGAACATAGCGCTCTCATTATTGCAATAGAAAATCCCATAGAACCTGGGCTTTATAAACTACTACTAAGTAAGTACCTAACTACTTAGATGGGGTTTCAACTATTCTTTGCTAGTCTATGAACATACGTGTTTTTGAACATGTACCTATTTAATAGCATTTTGGAAATATCCTTGCAGACCATATTTGGTCGCTGTATCTATTGAAAGCCTTTGCGTGTGATAGCTGACCTCGTGTGGAACGCCTATTACCTGCATCAGGTTTTCGCGGAGCTCCCTGTTAAGTCCGCATAAGAGCCTGACATGCCTGACCCCATAAATGAGTGTGTTAACACCAGATAGTCGTATTGGGTGCCACAGCATTTGTGTTTCGTCATCTTTATCCGCTCCCGTGTGATACTATGCTTTAGCAAAATTACCATGTTCTTTTCTCTTCCAGGACCAGGAACACCTGAAGCCACCTATAGTCGGGGGGTTAGCCAACGCGGAGATCTACTGCCTCGCGTTGGCCAACATGTACTCCGACCCCAACTACCACAGCCTGAACCACTGGAACATCCTGCAGACCCTCGCGCGGAAGGGCGTCCACGTGCCGGACCCGCCCGACTGCTCGCTCACGGAGACAGTGCTGCTGCAGAACAATCCGCTCAAAATGGTGAGGACCTGGTCTCTATGCCATCTTTTACAAATAAGATCCAATCCTAAGTCAACCGGGTAATATTATTGTTGTTCCATCATGGCCGAGGCTACTAATTTCGTCTTTTGAACTAAGGTGTACCATACTATACTGATGGTCATTTGCCTCTTGCAAGGATTCCACTATCCTAAGTCGACCTTACCGTCTGCTTGATTTTGTCTCTACCACTTCGGTTACTGTAATCCAACATTTCGGTTTCCCGTTAAAGGTGTCATGTGTAGTGTTCGCTGGCTCCATCTATAATCATCTCTGCGATGGACATGACCAGTTGACGAAGCCCATTAGTACTTTAATTGCGCTACTCTTTTGGCGATATTGGTGTCTTGGTACGTTGGCGAATATCCTTATTCTAATCTAAATACTTTGACTTTTAACAATTTTATGTGTACATTTGGCTCCACCTGTGTATGCCCGGTCTTTTAGACACAACTTTAATTTGCGAGAAATATAATGAGAAACGTTAAACCATTCGGCTAGCATCTAGAATGATTGGAATACTAATAAATAACATAGCTAGCGCCTGACCGCCTCCCATAATTGGCGTGGCCTATTAGCCAACACCAAGATATCGCCTTAAGGTAGGTACCTGCGTCTACTTAATGATTATGAAACGAGGAACGGTTCCCAGCGATATCTAGCTGTGTTTCATCCTTTGCGCATCGCATTGCAGTTTACACAATGCACCGTTTTGCATATTAGAAAAGATGACAGTTCGATTAGTTGGCTTGACAGCTACTAAGATCTTCCGTTGAGATAATGTGCCCTTTTCTACAAACTTCAAATAGGAGGACGTTCTCAACTAGGCCTTTTTATTGTTGTTTCTTTTGGTTTGTTACATTGTAACTCCCTCATTTTTGAACCGAATTATTTTTAAGAGTTGACATCTCCTAATTGGTCTCATAAAATTTTGGTGAAGATCAGACATGGGATCCATGAGGAATCGCTGAAATATTATACTCATCTCATCTATGACAGTTGTGTTTTTAACAGTAGTTACTATTAAAAACACGTTCAATTGTTTTCGCAAATCCAATTTTTGTTCTTTGTTTTTTGGGAAAAAGTGAATATCATATTGTTCTATATCAACCATATGAAGAATGGCCCACCGAAAAGCTACTTTTTCTGATAAATAATTCATACCGATCCTCTTACCGAAAACATTACAAGTTTTGTTCGGTGATAAATAGTACCGAGCGCGACACATGAAATAACTGAGCAGGGTGGTTGGAAAAACATGTTGGTGTCCTTTAAATATTTTATAAAATTGTTGGCGTGTTCAGTGCAAATATTTGTACATGATTAAAAAAGCATATTAATTTAGCATAATTTCACTTTTAATATGGAGCCGACTTGAGCTTTTTGTTTTTGACATGAGAGTTATAAGGGCTTGCTGTGCGGTACGTTGCTGCTCATCGGAACGATCGGATATTTATTATTCTCCTCCTCATTTGAAACTCGGACAGTACTTTGAATCATTGACATCTTAGCTTTCCTATAAATGCCATTATATCTCAATTCGCCCCTATTATGTATGAATTGCAATAGCTATTACCCTCTCCTGCCGCCTTAAGTAAGATTGACCCGGTTCAGTCTAATATTCACGACGCAGTCCATATGCTAAGTGCGCCCGTGTCATACTCCACCCAATCACTGCCACACAGTACTCCCACACAAAGCTCTACTCACTGTTAGTTCAAGTCATGTCTAAAAGAAATTACACATTAGGTAACGTTGTGCCGTCAAACAAATCAACCACTAACAATCTTACACCAGAGGTTTTAAATTGATTCAACAATTTCTGACTGTACCTATCTCCTTTTTAAGCGTTCATGCGATGGATATTTCTCGTTTAAGTACCTACCTAGTGGTTACGACTATGGTCATATATTTTTTCTCGTGAACCAGGGATAGGTCAGCTAATGTGATGTGATGACTGATGAATGACTTGTTAATCCGTTATTATTTTCAGACTGCGCACATGTCGGTGATAGAAGCTTTAATGGTGCTGTACGCGCGCGAGGTGGTGACCCTGGACCGGGTGTCGGCGGCGGCGCAGCGGTTCGGCACAAGCCAGCCTTTAGCCGGCTCTAGTATACCTCACGAGGACGGGCTGCTGTGCTGGATCAACGCGGCGTGCGCGGCGCTCAACAAGGCCGAGGTATGGAATGTTGAGCTAATACTCACTATTGCACAGTTCAATAACAAAGAAATACAAATACAAACACAGATACAAACATGGAACACAGACATGGAAGATTAAGCTAAATTTCCGCGCAGCGCGGCCGATCCCAGCCGCACGCGTCTGTCGCGGCAATTTCAGTTTTACGAAGATGCCACGACTTTGTAGAACAGCGGCAACGGTGCGCGGTACGTGTGTCTCTCGCCGCGCTCGCGCATTTTCGTGGCATAAGAGAAAAAGAGATATGTGTGAGTGTTCTATGTATGAAAAGTCAGTTCGGAACGGTAGGCCTAGACGTTGAAGGACCCTGAACGTGAGATGTAACACCGCCAAAGTGATCCCGTACGATCTATATCGTTATGGGCTCCATAATATCACAAACCAAGAAAATGACTGTGTTGGATCAAGTCTTAACGTGTTCTACGTAAAGGTAGCGACAGGAACTGCTACAGTTACGAATTGGATGGTGGATTTTGTTATCAAGATATCAAGAATGAAGAACGTTCTGTTGGGGACTTGAGGAGCATCGAGACACTTCAATAAAGGAAAGAATTGTCTACTCATCGTTAACACCTCTACCAGACTAAACATGAATTTTCATCTCATTCAGTTCTATTAAAATACTTAAACGGGTTTACTCACGTCGTAGAAGTCGAATAACGCTCGACATGTTTCGAATCGGTATGCGATTCATCATCAGGAGAGACGATCAGCCGCGGCGGCGGCCAAACGAACACTGCGGGCACGCGCCCTGTCCGCGCGGCTGCTCGACGCGGGTGTCACCGGCGATGGCGCAAAACTACCCTCATCATCACGCACAATGTCAATTATCGGGTTGCACACAACACTCACTACGTCATTTACTAAGGTCTCGTCCACACTAACCAGTGACGTAGTGAGTGTTGTGTGCAACCCGATAATTGACATTGTGCGTGATGATGAGGGTAGTTTTGCGCCATCGCCGGTGACACCCGCGTCGAGCAGCCGCGCGGACAGGGCGCGTGCCCGCAGTGTTCGTTTGGCCGCCGCCGCGGCTGATCGTCTCTCCTGATGATGAATCGCATACCGATTCGAAACATGTCGAGCGTTATTCGACTTCTACGACGTGAGTAAACCCGTTTAAGTATTTTAATATGTCTGAGACTCACGATAGTTTTCATTCAGTTCTGTTTATATGTCGATCAGACACATCTGCACAAGCTACACAAACTCGCTAATCGCATTATGTCGGTCAATCAGCGTGCTTATCGGAGCGAAAAGTTTTTGAAGCTTATGTATCGCTTTACTATTATGTCTCCTCAACGAACGATGTATCTATAACGACGCTGTTTTGTTAGTAACAAGATATTAATGTTACAGAATAAAACACTACAGAACGTGATTTCTATTGATCTCCGCAAACGCATCCCGTCAAATTGGCTAATACTGTATTTTATTGGTTAGTTGTGTATAACGCGACGATATCGGTCGAGATAACGCAACCGACGCCGGCGATGTGTTCCAAAAATCTTGTGGGAAGACCGACGATCTGGTTAGGTTCGCGGGCAGAAATTGGATGAGGGCGGCACACAACCGATCGTTGTGGAGAACTTTGGGAGAGGCCTTTGTCCAGCAGTGGACGTCTATCGGCCACCCATTATCCCGGAAAAAACCAGAGGACTACAATTGTACCTATAGGAAAGTGCAGCTCGGTCACGCTGCCCTCATAAACCATTTCAGCGCCGGAATCACAGCCGTCTTGGTCAATTACACAGTTATTTAGTAAAGTTTGTTTTGTAATGGAAGCGGTAGGCAAATCGAGTTGGGTAAGTCGAGCCGCGGGGAAATTATAATTGGCGTCACGTACGACGCTATGCTTCGTTATCGCGATCGTTTGGGTTATTACCATGTTCAATAGAGGATTAACGAATGCACGGAACATCACTTGGCGTAGACGCGACAATAAGACAATTGTTGCAATTTGCACGAACGTCTTGTTCTGCGGTTAAAGTGGACATTTTAAAGGCTTCTTTGCCAGATCTTCTATTTGTAAATCCTGCAGGGTTTAGTTTGAAGAATGTATTAGAAACTCGAATTTTATCAATAATAATGACTAACAGCTATCATCAATGTATGGGCTGAAAGCGCTCAGGTTTAATCATATTTTTATCTATTATCTGGCGTAGTCCTGGCGCTTGTGCTCTATTATTAATCGAAAATTACGATGAAATTTACTCAAACTGGCGAAATTTCCGTTTAAACTCACGTACAAATTCTTAAGAATGGCCCGACATGTTTCGAATTCATATGGAGCTCTTCATTAGGGGCAGCTATCCGTGCTGTTACGCGACTCGCGGCCCAATGATTGACTTTTTAATAATATTATTAAAAAAAACAGCTGATTGCTTAATTCATTTTCTTCTATGTGAGGTATTATTTGAGATTGACCTCAGTATCACCTGTTGGTAAACGACTACGGGATCGAAGATGTAGTTCGCCGGGTCAGTAAAGTTTGGGTAACGAAAAATTGTAGATTATTGTCATTTACTAGTAGTCGTTTATTCGAAAGGCTTTCTCGAAAACGTTAACGAAATAAGTAAGTATATAAAAGTTGTTAAAACATAACTTTCTTATGAAACGAATTACTGACCAATTATCTACATACTAATTATTTATTAAAAAATACCTGAAATATACGAGTAGATAAGATCCAGTAATATTTTGTTTTTTTTTCTGCTGAACCAATAAATTTGAAAACGAAATGCGGGCAAAAATAACTTTTTTGCTATTTTATTTCACCATGCCTTGGTCTTGGGCCCTGAACGTCTGGTTCCCCAGTTGTTTATCTTTATTCACTATGAATAGGCTCTTTTAACGTAGTGACTATATTCTCTTATTACTGTACTTACAGGAGGACCAGTCAGCCCAAGTCCCCATGGTCAAGAGCCTCCAAGAGCTGTGCGACGGCACGGCGCTGGCCGCTCTGATCTCGTTCTACTGCCCCGACGCCCTCCCCCGCTCCGCGGTGCGGGTCGGCCGCATGGCGTCCATACAAGACTGCCTCCACAACCTCATGCTCGTGTACGACTTCTGCCAGACGTGTCTGCCGCACAACGTGTTCCACATGCTGCCGGAAGATGTCACCTATATGCGCGGGTGAGTATTTTATCTAAAGGATCTAAATACATAAGCCAAATTTCATGTTTTTATGTTAAATAGATTTGGAGTTATTGGGGGGTCAAAAGTGGCTCCAAACGGTTCGTGTAATATAACACACGGCTGCTGCCCGCCAGTTCCTGGGGTGAACTTGGCTGGACACGCTGCCGTGTGTCTAGATATAGCAGGTAGACGCAAGATGTCTTGGCTCCCAAATATCAGGGAGTGGACAGGGATTAGGACCGTCGAGCAGCTGTTCAGATTGGCGCTTGACAAGGACAATTTTAAGAAGCTGACTGCCAACCTTCAGTAATGGAGAGGTCGGTATTAAGTGTCGGTCCGGCCCCGGGATAGTGGCGCTACAAACAGCTTTAATAAGGCAATAATGTGCATACGTCATATACTTGCATTATTAAACGTCAGTAGCGATTTGTCAAGGATTTGTCATCAACCAAATTCAAAACTCGTTAACCGGAATGCTGCTTAATCCTTCGTTCTTCTTGCGTTATAACTAGGTACTGAATCCTATTGAAAATAACTTTACTTTCATGACCGTGGATAGTTTTGTCTTTATTATGCAAAAACTACTTGAAATTTGCGGAATATTTCGTTCTGTTTCCTCTTTGTTTCCATTAGTGACATTCACCGACTTTCAACGTCAGTTACCAAAAATTTGTCGTTGCCAGTTAGATAAATTAGTACCACTGTAAATCCGCAATATGGCGGGGGTTGTAAAACCCCTTGTTGGGCTAAACTCTTGGACCTCATGATTCTCAGCGATTTAGGCTAGATTTAACCAAATTTTGAAATCCAAGGATAACGCTTACTCTTGAATAGTAATGTACGATACGAAACTAAGTAATATAGCGTTATGATATTATTAACTGGGAGTATACGCGTTATTATTTGAATAAAAGTTTTATTAAATCCAGCCTTAGACTGTAATTTGTATAAATACGGTAAGTATAAATTCAAACCCTTTTATTGCGGCCGGTTAGCGATTGATTGCGCCTGTTAAATCGTTTTTTCACGTTCCACGAATCTACTTTACCGGACAAGTGACGACAGCTACCTTTAAGACATATAGAAAGTTAAAGAATGCACTATAAATACAAAAGCCAGCTTAACCGGCCCAGCATTGATCGTACACAAAGCAGTAATAACTTAGCAGGATCCCTCGGGAACGGTGTGGAGGCGCCGCGGTTGGCCGCGAGCCAGTGAGTAATGTACAATTGTACAGTCGACTGCACACGTCATGTTTCATATTTCTTTGAGCGGGCTAAATGTTAACCTAGATTTATCTACCATAGCTTTTTTGGGTTTAACGCGCCAGTCGTTCGTTTTATAGCACAAAATGACGCTATTATATTTGAACATGTTGAGTCTTACGCATGTATGCATAACATGTGTCCTATCATAATATTTAAGTCTTATTGACACTTATATAGGAAAAAAGGTCAATATTTGTTGTCTTTATGAATGAGTAGTGGCATATCTCTAATTAACAATGTCCTCATATGCCCATTTCGACAGTCTTATATGTTATGTCCTTTATAAAGGACAACCGTCAATATTCATTCAAAATAACGTATTCTCATTTAGCACACAGGCTGCATTTGCACTTATACAGCCTCTATACAGCTTAAATTAAAGTTATAATGGTGCCTGTTTGCTACCTGGGTTATGTCATCAACATTTGAACATATTATGTTTTCAATTTCAGATCAATGCGGCAAAATTTAATAGCAATGCTAGCGGATCTGTTCAACATGCTAGAAGTGCACCCCGTCAAGTCTGTGAAGCAGCCCGGCCCCGGTGAGTGCCCGCTGTATCGCATGTACACACCTCTTATGGGAGTATGTGGTCCTAATGTCGAACATTCTACGCTACTAATCGATGGAACGCGCGGACGCGGTCTAGTAATGCTTTCAATAATCATTAGCCAATTTGAAGGCTGCGCGGTGATGATTCCGTTATTTTTATTTATTGTAAAAACACTTTCTTTACATTTTTATCCCTTGATGAGTGGAGGTAAGTTGTGACAGGATTTGCTTTGCCAAGTAACGTTTCTGATTGTCACCCTGTCTTGCTTATGCTGTCTGAGCATACGGAGCCTATGGTAACGGTTATTTTTATGCATATAACATATTTTCTACACGTTTATGTAAAAAGTTTTCTCATCATCCGGCACATTGTATGTTGTAACGTTTTACAGAGATTGCAAAGATATTGACCGTCGGGATTTTATATTGTTGTTTTCCAATATACCTCAGGTCTTTCTGTGCTGTCTTTAGTGCTGAAGTCATACTTTGGTAAGTCAAGACAGGGTGACCTTACACCTGCGTGCGACTAAACGCATGCGAACAGGCGAACGTTTAACGCTTCACACGCATCGAGTGGGCGACAAGAATAATCGCAATCGCAGAACTAACCGATCTAACGATTTATTTTATCTTCAGGTTTTACGATCAAATTAAACTGTTTTAAACCTAGTGATAATGACGAAACCTAGCGATGTTTAAAGGGTTATTTTTAAAAATATATCCCGTTATGGTAAATTGCTATCAAGCAGGAAAGCACATTATACGTTAATCGATCGAATATAGTTGGTGTAAATATCGCTACAAGCACAAGATTGTAGCAATGATCTCCGATCAACTGATAAGGTGTGAACGGTCAGAGTTGTGCGTCGAATTATGTTGTTTAGCGATTGCCTAAGGCCGAAGTCATTTATGGGCCCCCTACTGATAACTTGGAGCGCTTAGACTCATGTCGCCTAAACCCGTTTCTACGTTGAGGTTTAAAATTGAGCGCTACAGGTCCATAAATTGAGCGCTACACAAGTTGAACACTAGTAGACGGTGCGTCGTAAGTCGGCCGGAGCCCGTCTGGGCTCGTGCGCCGGTAACGCGTGTTGTTTGGCAGCGCGCTCGGACTGCAACTCGCACGGCGTGCGGCACACGCGCGGGCTGCCGCCGCCGCCGCCCGCGCCCATCCCCGACCTGCGCGCGGACACCGCGCCGCCGCACACGCCCTTCACAGGTATACAGTGCGCTCGCAGTGCTGCTTGGATGTGCTTTATGGACGGCCCGATGTCCTGTTTGTAGTGATACGGTATTTGAATATAGCCTCGTAAGGCCTAAGCCCAAATAAAACCATAAGCCCCAATGTACATTGCAATGTACAATTTCTTTATATGTACCTGCGGCGCAAGGCTTGTTTTATTTTTTTAAATATCTCAACTAGATTCTTTTTTATATTTTTTTCAAGATGCTCTGCTCCTAGTCGAATAGAATGCACCGAATGAACCCTGTAAGTACATCGTAATGTACACTGGGCGTGTACGCGTGCGTCCGACTGGGTCCGAGTTAAAAGTGTTACTTTGTGCATTGAAAGGTACATTGGGCCTCACGAGGATAGTGAAAATGTATTGTGCCACTAAACATACATTGAAAAATACACGGAACCAAATAAACTGCCATTAACTATTAGACAATTTACTATTTTAAGTTGGAGAAAAGCTAAAAAGAAGATGTATTTCGACTACTGATTATAAAGAAGTCACAAGCAAATATCTTCATAGGAACTACATACTAACAAATCGTTTTACTCATTTCATACAAAAAGTAAAGTAAAGGCTCAAAAGCCGTCATCAAATACCGTATTTATTAGAATATATAGACAGCGTTAATGCATAAACATGAAAATACAAACACTCTCTGAACATTTCATTCTGAAAGTACCAATAATACGTGATCCGCGTTGTTCTTTATATTGGCAAATAGAATTTTCGTTTTGTTGAATTTAATTACCAGATTTAATTATATTTTTATTAACATGTGTATACACAATGTATATACTCGTACTTACTTATATAAAGAAAAGACTGTGTTACCGTAAACACCGATGTACTATCCACAGGACATCTGACTTAAATAAATATTTACTGACCTTGTAATACATTCGCTATTTATATCTGATACCGTTCTGATATTTGAAAAGCACTTATTACATTCAATTCCATTAGATTACAATCCAAACAGCACGGAGAGCAATATCTGTGTTGTCATTGTGTTCGCTTCACATGTCATTAGGGTAATGCGTCAGTGAACCACGCAGCCGGCACCTGTGCCCTTACCATGAGTTTACAGTAACAGTACAGTTCACTTCGTCCATATTCCCATCTTGTCCATACTATTTCGTTGAAATTCCCACCTCGTCCGCAATTCCCAAATCGTCCACTTCCTATCTCGTCTACATTCCCAACTCTTCCACATAAAACATAAAAAAAAACTCACAATATTTGCTATCCGACACCCTCCGACGCGTAATAATCTAATTTACGAACGCGCTTTGCGTACGGTTCACCCTAAACGCAAATTGTAGGTACATTCCTAAAGCGAAAGACGGATGTGGACGGACGGATGTTGACGAAGTGGGATTGTGGACGAAGTAGGAATGTGAATGAAATGGGAATGTGGACAAAGTGAACCTAAACGAACTATGTGTATGGCGAATTGTATTTCTACAAAGTAACCACTAGGCGCTGTGTTATTCTCCATACAAATCGTTGACGCTGGCGCTAGCGAGTACGGTCACGTCAACTCATGGTAAGGGTACTGGCATGGCCGTTTTGTATCATGTCATTTGTCATTTGTGTTTGTCTTTGTAGTCACGTCTAAAAAGAAGTTAGTGACTTGGGCGCACCTATCTGTGTTATCACTATTTTGAAGGTTTTCTTTGTGTGCATACGTACATTGAATATGAAATAGTTTTAATTTTATTGGCGAGGATTTTATACCTCTCTGTTTCAACATTGTACCTTGTAAGACTAAAGTGGGTTTTAAATAGCATGTTATTAAACAACAAAATGGTTGAAATCCTTACTCAAGAAACCGATGTCCCATAGGATGGACAATTTAATTAGGAGTTAGTAAAAAAAATACGTTACTTTGTGTAACAAACATAACTCTAAGATCTAAATTGACAAACCGGCACAAGTGAGTAACGATCATAATTTTACTAACGTCGTTTGTATTTTGAGCCATATTGACATAATTTGTTCTTAGGGTTTCGGATAGACTATATCTATTTCAATTTTGATAGACAGATATGCGTGTGTGTGTGTTTTACTTATTACTTGTGTATATACCGTACGAATTATACATGTGTAAATTTTTATTTTATTATATTCGCTTAATCTTTTAATGCCTGGTTATGGTTCAAGCTTTCCTATCCTTATTTAGCGCTTGTGCATGTTGGAGCTTCGCTTATCGCACTTTCTGACAGATGGAGTCGTTGAAGTTATGCCCTCGAGGCTCCCAGCTCACCCTTAGGGTGCGTCTTCACTGAAGCGACCAGGAGACGCGCGGAATCGACCAATCACAAATGTGAAGAGCTGAGATACAGATTTCAACTCCAGGTGATCGGTCTATTCCGCAAGTCTCCGCTCCACTCTGTTTCAGTGGAAGCGTACCCTTAGCGAGAGCGCTGTAGTGACGTCACGGGTAAAAACAAACGGTACTTACGCTCCGAACAATACTTGCAATGGACCTTATATTATTAATTATTATGGTCCAAAGCAGTATTATAGAGTAGAATTGTATGGCATTCCTACAACTTAAGTATTCATAGGTTTATTTTAAGAACTTCTAAGGTTTATATTATTTACTATAAACTGATTCAGGCTTATTTCGGTGACATCCGATTTGTTATAAGGCCTTGTTGAATGTTTAGAAATCTAACTATGCCTAAATACGGGAATACTAACCCAGACTATACGTCACAGTCAAGGAAATTGAAACACTGTACCTTTTCGCTAGTGTCGCAACGACAATAAAGGTCAAAAAGGTACGTGTGTCAAAATCCTTTAATGTACCTATACCTACTCAGAGTCCGTTTGTTTTTACTCGACAAATGACGTCATCAGATAGATACATCGATGTGTAGAACAGTTGCCGTTTAAGATATAATTTTTAGTTAGGTAGTGCTTCGTCAATTATGTTTTTGGTGATCGAAAGTAGTACTCATGTTATTTATGTTTTATTGTCATATTGGTTTTAGATTGTATTGTTTTAAAGTACACAACGTAAACTTTGTGTTTCGTTTTACACTCCAAACGCTATTATTTGATAATCAATGGAAACTAAAGAGTTCGTTATGAAGCAAATTTGCTTCATATAGAACCCATTTCCTAGTTCAAAAGAATGGGTCGAGCTAAAGATATTGTGATTTAGAAGATTTTGAAATCATAACACCGTTGTCCGTAAAGTTGATACGCTGCTCAAATTCTTTTAAATACCCCAAATAGGTAGGTACAGCAAGGAAACTGAAACGCGTACCTTTTCGTTTTGACCCTTATTGTGATTGTGAGAAGTGCGAAAAATGTACTTGTTTCAATTTCCTTAACTGTACATTGCGTATGTCTGTTCCGACACGTCTAGCAACCTCTTAAGCTCGATATTAAATCTACACTCATAAACAAAGTTTTCAGTTCGTTTACGTTTCTTTTTGAGCATGCGCTACCGGCCCGAGTTTCTGATTAGGTTACAGTTCTGATAAACGTTGTTGTACTTGTAATGCCGCGTCCGTACGCTTGCCAAGCCTCGGCTAGTCTACAGAACGCAGTTATATTTAGAGTTAGACTGAACTATATCGTGCTCACTCTAACATAAATAAATAAATATTACGGTACAATCTTACACAAATCGACCTAGTTCCAAACTAAGCAAAGCTTGTACATACTATGGGTACTAGAAGATGATATACATTATATATTATGACCATGACCCACCAACAAATATTCGAGTTCATCACACAATTATTTGCCCTGGCCGGCATTCGAACCCAGGACCGCCGGCTCAGTAGGCAGCGCTACAAACTGCGCCAAAGGCGTCGTCTAAAATCGTATAACTGCGCCCTAGGTTTTTCGAGGCTTGGTTAGTGAGTGGCCGCGGCATATGATGCTACATTTAAATTTTATCGCCGAATTTGAGTCTTTTTTTTTAAACATGACGAACTGTATCAGAGCTGTTTAACCCTCACTACCAGTGAGTGAGGCTTTGTGTGGATAGGATTATCTCACAGGAGTAATTAAAGGAGGAGATTCGGGTCGGATTCTTATGCACAAGGTCTCGATTTGCAAATTAAAATCCGTCTGACACGCGCTCCGTATTCCAGTGCCCCGTTCGCCGTCGGCGGGCGGCATGCGGCCGCGGCTGCCGGCGGGCCGCTCGGCGTGCTCCACGCCCGAGCGCCGCAGCTGCAGCCCGCAGCGGGACGAGTTCGTGGTGCACCGCGGCCGAGCGATCACCACGCTGTCCTCCATCGCGAGGAGGGAGGACGATAACGGTGAGTACACTCCGACACAGTCAATATCCCAGTCCTCCACGTCAGCGCCGCAGCTGCAGCCCGCAGCGGGACGAGTTCGTGGTGCACCGCGGCCGAGCGATCACCACGCTGTCCTCCATCGCGAGGAGGGAGGACGATAACGGTGAGTACACTCCGACACAGTCAATATCCCAGTCCTCCACGTCAGCGCCGCAGCTGCAGCCCGCAGCGGGACGAGTTCGTGGTGCACCGCGGCCGAGCGATCACCACGCTGTCCTCCATCGCGAGGAGGGAGGACGATAACGGTGAGTACACTCCGTTCCCTACGTTAGTACCGCAGTTGCAACCCACGTCCGTTAATGGAACCCAGAAACTACTAAATTCGACTCAATCTATAGCAACCTTATTATTTATATACTCAGAGCTTCCAATAGCTTCCTTGCACAAACACGGGAGGTCAAAAAGTAGCCGAAAATACCTTACGTTATTTGTGCAAGAGCCCTTAGATATCAAGCATGCACAAACCTAAAATAAACATCCCTTTCCAACAGTTGTGGACCCGAACCAAACCGCCGCCGGCCGGCCCTCCAACTACCAAAACCGGGAGTCGTTCGCGGGCCGGCGCTCGCGCCGCTCCTCCATCACGGACGACAGCCAGCTCACCGTCGAGAACTTCGGGGGCTCGCAGGACCGGCTGCACTTCGCTGGACGGAACCCGGAGAAGGAATTGGCGACTGTCGCCAATGTTAGGAAAATTTCTGCACCGGCTGGTGAGTCCCTTTATACCTGTGTGCTATATAGGACTAACAATGATACACATAAAACCACCAGCTGGTAGATGTCGGAAAAAAAACGAACAGAACAGTTAATATTTTAAGCATATTTTGAGTGTCTTGCCTTGAATAACGCTACGCCCCTTCGAAACGCAGATCTCACAGCTATCTGTGGTCGAAATGGGACGGGATTTAACGGGGTCTTATCGCGTTCAAATACAAATCCTTTATTTATACACCAAGTTACATGTCAACAATTTTGATGGTACATTACAGGGTAGATGTTCTACGAGCATACGTACTTATTTTACAAATAATAGTAGGTTTTTACTTATGATTATCTCATTGTGTACATTATTAATTGCGTTACTAAAGTCATTGGTTATTATTTGTGGCACCGCCATAAAGCACCCTTTTCTCACGGATTCCATCATTTTTATTTTATTACATTTGTTTAGACGAAGAAGTTACTTAGAATATTTATTTCTAAATACAATTATAAAGGTACCGGGTTCGAATCCTAGTATAGGCCACGTTTGAGCGCAACCCAATTTTTCTTTGCATGTTAACCTTCAAAAAGGGTTTGTTTATGTGCATCTCTCCCCCAGGTCCCCTGGACAGCTACAACCCGCCGCTGCGCTCGTCGCGGCAGGACATCCGCGGCTCCCTCGCCCTGTTCCACGGCGACTACCACAACGGCACCGACGACCGGCCGCGCGCGGACCGCCAGCACTCCAACACCCCCACCACCACCGCCTCCGAGCCCGACCCCTACTTCCCCATCAAGCGGCAGCTCAGCTCCGACACCATCACGCTCAACCAGAACCACTTCAGCAATAAAGGTATACTTCACTATTTTATTTGGTAGTCGAAAAAGAACAACAGTTAATATTTTTCATCACACTTGCTCGTAAAAAAGAATTTACATGCTAGAAAAGCGGGCGGTAAGTCGTAAATTACGCCCTAGGGCGGTAAGTAATTTTTATCACACTTGAAGGGGCTACATACTAGAAACCCGGGCGGTAAATCGTATATTACGCCCTAGGGCGGTAAGTCGTATATTACGCCCTAGGGCCGTTAGTAATTTTGGTATTGACTACTACTACTACTTTTGTTTTATTTCCACCAAAGTGTGATGAAAAACGTTGTACGTGACTCTGGTGGTAAGGAAATTCCAAACTCGTGTCATTAAAGCCCTCGCCTTCGGCTTCGGGCTTCTAATAGACACTCGTTTGTAATTCCTCGTTTACCACCCTTGTTACGTAATGTACTATTAAGCATATTTCGAGACTTGTATATAACGCTACGCCCTTCAAAAAAAAGAGGGGTGTTATAAGTTTAACATGTGTGTCTGTGTATGTCTGTGGCATCGTAGCTCTCATGGATGGACCAATTTGAGTGCGGTTTTTTTCAATCGTAAGACTTGTCCGTCGAGATGGTTCTTCAGTTTTTGACATCCGATGAAAAAAGAGGGGTGTTGGAAGTTTAACATGTGTGTCTGTGTTTACTGTGGCAACGTAGCTCCCGAACGGATGGACCAATTTGAGTGCGGTTCTTAATCGAAAGACTTGTTTGTCGAGATGGTTCTTAGCTATGTTTAGTGGAAATAGGACCAGTATTTTCCAAGATATTCAGCTTTAATTGGACCAAGTGACAATATTGCCAATATTGAAGCTGAGAATTTAAAATTTTGTAGTTATGTTCAGTTTAAGTAGCATTCTCTATATCACTCATTGAATGAGGGTCTCATGATGACCGTCGGGGGTGTTTTCAAATTTTAATTGAAGTTATTATTATACAAGTATGCATCGTCACGGCTAGGCTTGAAGGCAACATAACATCTTTCCATCTTCACCCACTTCTAGGAGCATTACGAGTTTCACTCTGATCTAGTAGCTATGCCAATTTGTGGTGAAATGACTTCGCATTTCCACTGTGTGAACAGCTCATGGGAAATAACGCGAAAATGACTTTGACTTTGAATATTGAGAATTCAAAGAAAACGCAGACGAGTCAAATTGTTATTGGAGTCGTAATCAAACACGTAATAAATAAATACTAGACGGCGATAAATATAATTTATTATAAATACATATCTAAATAACATCCATAAACATGGAACAAATATTCGAGTTCATCACGCAAATATTTGCCCTGTCTGTGATCCGAACCCAGGACTACCGGCTCGGTAGGCAGGTGCACACAAATTGCGCCAACAGCGTCGTCAATATTAATAATAAAATATTGGTCATTAAGGTGGTTGCAGAGGAAACAAAACTAGACATTTCACGCTAGATGGCGCTGGGAAGCAACATTTGTGGTTTTTGTCTATTATTTCGTATGTTACTTTAGTTTGAAATAAAATTTGTATATTGGCGAGTCCGCGTATTTGTCTTTTATTCATGCAGTATTAGTATCACGTCATAAATTCTTTTATTCTCCCATGTGGTGGCAATTTGTGAAAAATCAGCAAGTTGTACGCACACTAATAGACAATAATCGTGAGTGTGTGCGGGCGATTCATTCATTAAAGAGTCGCGTATCACCTGTCAGTTTGATAGTAAGCGCAAAATAAACAAACATGCATATTTGATTTTGATGATGAATTTGAAGATTGCCAACTGACGCGCGACTCATTCTCGCGCGAGAAATATTACCTATCTCTTTCTTTGCGGTACTGTAGGAGACTGACGGGCGATGCTATGTTGCGCGACAAGAACCGTGAAGCCTAGTTGTATTAGACGGGCTGGATTGTCAAAATAAATATTACGAAGAAATTACAAATCTTTAGCAGTTCTACATATAAGTATTTTTTAAGTATGTGGTGAAATTAAATAAGTATTTTTGTTGGGTTTCTGTTCTGATATATTGTGATTCTGATTTGTGATGTTATTGAGTTTGTCCTAAGTGTTTCTGAATGATAGATTGGGGTATAGCAAAAAGGGCCCAATTTTAGGACACAATATATTTTGTTAATAAATATTTTTCTCATTTTTGTTACTTTTTTGATTACAAAGAATACATTAAAATAAGTATCTATTATAAATTACAATTGTTTGATTAACTTGCCCGTTTAAGAACTAGAGCGGTCCTAAGTTGCCATATAATTACTACGTAGCCTGGGACTACTTGTACAATCATTTATTCTGTGCTGGGACTTAGAAATTTACGATGAAAAAAATCACAAGTATAGCTCTTAATACGGTGAATAGAGACTAAAGTACTATGTGTGACCTTACAAACGGTCCGGTAGTTTTGAATTTTTGATATGTTGTCTAGGATGGTTAGTCAGTGTTTAAAATGCAAAATGCACAATTCCCCCCCCTCCGCGCCCGCCGCCATATTGAAAAAACCGGCACTTTCTTCATATTTTTGCTCATATCTTCCTTTAGGAGCATTTTAGCTAGAAGAAAGCTTAGACAATGTTATAGAGAGTTAAATTTACTACATTCTCCATTTTATATTTTTTTTCTAAGACAGATAGTTACGGATATATCTACATTTAAAAAAACGTAAAAAATCGCAAATTCCTACTGAAAAACAAACTTCTGGATTATATCTTCGTTTAGGAGCATTTTAGCTTCAACAAAGCTTGGGCAATGTTGTAGAGAATTAAATTTACTATAATTTACACTTCAAATTTTGTTTCAAGGACGGTTAGTTACGGAGATATGCACATTTAAAAAACAGGAAAAGTCGAATTTTCCGAAAATTTCTCAAAATTCTTGGTTTAGAACGCTGTCATTCAGTTACGGACTAGTCTAGGACAAATTAAAACATGTAGGAAATATAATTGCTTATAAAACTCATGTCCATTTTTACATACATTTTCGGAAAATGTGACTTTATTTTTTACATATCTCCGTAATTATCTGTCCTAGAGACAAAATTTGAAATGTAAATTATAGTAAATTTAATTCTCTACAAAATTGCACACGCACTGTTCTAGATAAAATGCTCCTAAACGAAGATATAATCCAGAAGTTTGTTTTTGAGTTGGAAATTGCAATTTCGTAAGTTTTTTTAAATGTGCATATCTCCGTAACTATCTGTCCTAGAAACAAAATACAAAATGGAAAATGTAGTAAATTTAACTCTCTATAACATTGTCGAAGCTTTCTTTTTAAACACTGACTAACCATCCTAGACAACATATCAAAAATTCAAAACTACCGGACCGTTTGTAAGGTCAAAATCCTTTATTCACTGAATTATCTGTTTTTTATTACTTAATGCCAAGATCGGGCCATTTTTGCTATACTCTGACCTGATATACAAAAACCCGACATCAAGAATAGTAGGTACTGATTAGGGTTGGGATTTTCGTGGTTCTAGATCGTGGTTCCATGGAGTCTCTAATAGTAAAAATGTTCAGTCTAAAAATATATAACTACTAGAACTACTACTAACTGAGCGCAGCACCATATAAAAATATATAACAATATATTGTTATTATATATGGATTTTAGAACCACCAACCACAAAATAAAACAATTTTTGTTACGTGTGGGTTTTATTATAATACTAATGTTTGTGTGAGTTGTAGACGTCGCTTTAATTCGAAATGGTGGATTATTTTTCTTTTTAACCCCCAGATCTTCGCTATTTTCAATTTTTTCGTTAAAACTAGGTGTGTTACTTAGGCTTCTTTCTGTTTGGTGCTGTTTAGTGGATAGTACGGCTACCTGAAAACGAAGGTTGATATTTACATATGTGGTTTGCAGGTATACGTTGTAATATTATTTTAGGCAACACGCATGTTTTGTAGAAAGTTATAAGTTTCTGCAGCTTTTCTTGGATGAAGCCTTCATCTGTATGAACTTTAATTGACATTATTGTTGTTGATAAATCAATGAAGGAAATCATCTTGCAGTTATCCCTTTTGATGAAGGTCTAAGCTGGCCTTGAATCTGTAAAGAAATTATTTATTACGTCACAAGAATGCCTGCAATGGAAACCGCTCTATGCAGTACCTATTATGTGATTATCTTATAGGGTGTTAGGGTAATTAGTGTTATTACAGTTAACCTTCAAGGAGGAAACTTAGTCACTGAACCGATAATTCCAAAACAATTTTGTTTCCCACACCTATTGATAAACATGGGTATATAGGTCTTGGTATCAATTCAGTCAGAGAGAAGACACTACCTATATGAACCTACTAGAACAGCTTTGTTTTTTTTTTCATCACCCAAAGCGAGCGATTGCGTTCAGTTTTTGTGGTTGGTTACACGGTTGTCATCACGCCATGCTTGTCTTCGCCTAAAAAGAAAATAGCACGAGACACCTGTTTCACGGCAGGACGCTTCGATTTGTAATGTTTACAAACACAATACTTTCCCCGCAATTTCTGACCCATGATATCGCAATATCATTTAGGGATCACTATGTCCTGAGTACACATGTTTATTATATGCACGTTTCATTATTCACACTTTACATAAAATAAAAACTCACGAAATGAAAAAAATGCAAACCAAACATGATTCATTTTTATACGAATTTCCACAATTGACAGTACCTATTGACACAATTCATTACCTATTTCATTCACAAGATTTAGTGCGTTCGAAATCTATTCCACTTTATTGCTATGAGCAAATACACAAAATAGATAGGTATCTTTAAAAACCAAATGTTTCCAATTATTTGTTACATGTTTAACGAAAGCTGTAATCATTAAAAAAAATAAACTGTTATGCATTCATATCGAAACATCAATTAAAATGTATTATCCTAAATCATAAGTTTAGTAGTATTATATTTCAGAGCGCACTGTTCATGAATAGCTTCACGTGTGCTTACGTTTGTATGTTGTGTAAAAGCAACGCACACATACATATATGGACAATATTTCAACGGGTTTTAAAGCATTAATAACTTTGTAATTGTATGATTTATAGCAAAACTGATTTCATTGGCGAATATAAGATCGCTTAAAGATTTTTTTAAGAATGTTTAATAACCTAAAGCCATAACCGCCTAAGTGTGTAGTGATCAAACAATTTGTATGAAAGTGACATCTCTGCAACCACCTTAACTTGTCCGCATCCCACAACTTGATGAGATTGCCTTTATTGATTATGCATTCCTATTAGTAATATTGATTTTTTTTTCAAGGTGGTGGAGACGGGTTCTTCCTAAACAGAGATTCAACAGACGGCGACATGACGAAGACTAGTTTTGCGGATTTGAAATTCAGAAATGGCGACCAAGGTTTGTTCTGTTGCTTCTGTGTCGCTTTGTGTGTGTGCGCTTCATGGACCACATATTCCCATTACTAACGAAATTCCAAATTGAAGCTTCTAGATGATCACCTCACAACATTAGATCATATTCACGAATTGAGATGTGTATAACATGCATATGTAACTGGTTCAATATATATTTCCCAGCAAACGAAATTTTCTGTATAAATCCAAGTATTAACGTGGATTTGGCTTTAGTTAATGCCATAGTATGTAGGCTCCGTACATTATTTGTGGAGTATCGGAACGAATGGAAGCCATTTATCGTTTAGAATAGGATTTGTATATTATTTTATTTTACGTCACCCAAGAGGCCTGGCCAAGGCAGGACGTAACTGTAGACAAACCATGGGCGGTGATTCGTAAAGCCCCAGACCACATATTTACAAACACCTGCTGTCTGGGACGTTTACGAAATAACCGCCCTAGGATGGTAGTAAATGTACTAATTCCATTATCCGATAACTTCTGAGTCTTTCTTTGAAATAGCACGAATGATACCATTAACCTATTGACCGCCAAGCGGTCTAGCAATTTACCGTGCCACTGACGCCAGATTAAAAAAAAAGATGTGCCCCAAAATCAACAGGGATTGAAAAATACTTGTAGCGGTTAGAATTACAAATTTTTTGATCATTGAAATTTGGACGGCTGTGGCCGACGTGGCGTCAGGGGCACAATTTTTTGTTGACGGCCACAGCCGACTGTGGCGGTCAAAAGGTTAAGCACTTGCGAGTATAACAGAATCATCTAGAACCTTCACGGTGGTAGTAGCATCTGGTTGATGGTCCGGAGTTCTCCAGGTGTGGAGGAGCTGGAGCGGCGGAAGACGACGTTCAGCACGCCGCCGCCCGCCACCACCACGTGGCAGCAGCAGTGCGCGGCGCAGGACGCGCAGCCCAGTCAGTCACTCTTACGTTTGGGGCACACACCACCCCCACTAGACGGAGCATGTAAGGCGACCCGCGCGCACCAACGATATGGTACGGCAGAACATTAAAGTATCAACACGGCGGCCACCGTTTAGTTGCGTCCTTGTTTATGATCCATGCGTACCTCAACGAAAAAAGAAATCAAATAAATAACATGGTAAATTGTAGTGTTAAGTGGTGTAGAGATACCTCATAAACGTGGACGCAACTAAACGGTGGCCGCCGTGTTGGTACTTTAATGTTCTGCCGTACCATATCGTTGGTGCGCGCGGGTCGCCTCACATGCTCCGTCTAGTGGGGGTTGTCTGTGGTTTGGGGCCTTCCGGGACATACTCTCTGGTTTACATTCATGGGTGTTCATTGGGAGAGGGTTTTTTGTTTTTGGTTCTTTGGGTTCTTTATAATCTCGGATCAGTTTCGGTTCGACTATATAAAACACCGCAGCGATTCCTTATTTCAAATACTGAACACGAGAAGACCACATACTCCCAAGAGGCCAAATTAAGAATCTAGCAAATTGCACTACAATTACGCGGCACTGATCTATACCGTGTACTTAGTAGATTAGTTAGTGGCTTTAAGTCAGTGTTTCGTCTACGCATAAATTGTAGGCATGTTATAGAATATTTCACTCTACCTAGTAGAAACAGTTATCATCTAAACGAAAATTCTTATTACTAGTACCAATCGATCTTACAGAAGGAAACGCCATCGCTGTTCCTTATTAGATAGGGTGAAAAGCAGTATGTGGTGGTGTCCCTCGGTGGCAAAATTCTTCGTGAATATAGCTTAAATCCTAAGCTTACGTACCGTTTGCTCCCTTGTGACACAACCTCCGTTACAAAACGAAAGTTTAGTACTATTTGATGTGAAATCTTCCGTCAGACGGTGACGACCAATCAGACGACGCGTCGCCCAGCGGCGGGCAAGCCATGGCGGCGCAACTCAACAACATTAGGTTAAAGCTGGAGGAGAAGCGGCGGAGGATCGAGCAGGAGAAGCGGCGGATGGAGGTCGCCGTCAGTCGGCAGCGCCAGCAGCTGGGGCAGCAGGCGTTCCTGCAGGCTGTCACGAGGGTGAGTTGTCGGGGATAAAGGAACTTGTGATGGTACTGCCGTGCTGTTGAAAGTCGAATCTCAATGTGTATTCAGAGCACACCACCTTCATGCCGTGCGGGTATAACACGGTAAAAGGAACTAATATTTCTCGACATATCAGCCTGATTTTTAATTGATGAATATCGGTTTTTTGCCATTGCTTGGATACATTATTTCATCAAGCAATCACAGAAACCAAAGCATTAACCGGGTCTTAAAGATTTATATTGATATTCGGTCTTAATAAAGGAGCACGGCGGGACAGTTATGCGATGTAGATGTAAAGTGTTGTGAATGGAATAATATTCATACCTGATACTTTTACATTTGCGCGTTTTAGTGGGATTTGACGAAGTTGTGACGTTATTGTGATAAAGTTGATTGTGTGTCTTTTCTATTGGTATGGTCGGGTATAGGTGAACCACGAAAATATATACGAATAGTGTTTTCTCAGAAAAAGTAATAATATCACCACCGTCAAATTTTTGATAACAGTTGCGTATGGTGTACTACGATTGGTGCATGCACATGTGTATAAGATTCGAGACTCAACTGTTGACTATATAATTTCTCCTTATTAACTTTGTGTCTCTTTTCGTGGTTCCTCTATAGCCACTCAATTGCTTCGAATTTTGAGTTGGACTCTATTTATATAACAAAATAAGAGCGATGACAGGTAGCCGTAGTTACCAAAAGCAATTGAGTGGATATATAATCTATATCTGTATTAATGATATGTAGCAGTGACAGTTTTACAATACAATCATCGTAATATCGATACGATTTTATTATTGTTTTGTTTGATTGTGTTATTGTCATACCTACTATAACTCACCGTATAGACAAGGGTAGGGAATGTAAAACGGTAATTTTTTGTGGGATTAAATTACCGGTAATTTCCGTAGAAAATTTTACCGCTTTGCATTGCCTAGATAAGAGTGTCACTGCTACACTACACTAGAGTATTGGTTACCAAGTCTTGGAGGTGAATGTGGTGTTTTTGTGGGTTATTAAGCGTGGGTCGATTGTGATTGTATCCCATGTAGTTTTTGGTGACCAGCCTTTTACCGAATTTTGAGTGTGTTGAAGAGTTGGTAAACATAGTTGTGTGAGTAAAAAGTGGGAATATTTCAAAAGAAGATTAAATTGATAAGAGGTTATTGAGGTCTCTAACACTGTGTTCCACATTGAATGAAATTTGTACTTTTAACAGACTTGACGGCCTGGTAGCACACACTAATCCTTCTGGAGATGTTAAACAGAACATAATGCGTTTTTCTATTTTATTAGGATACATATTTGCAATACCAGCTGGCCTCTTTGGTGAGTGGCCGGTTAAGAACCTTTCTCTTTTTGATTTAGTTTTTTAGTACATTTTGAATTTTAATTTGTGACGTCACTTATCATTTTTTACGGAATACTGTACAGATAATTCGACCTAGTTTCATACACGCTTTTATGCCTTCATTTTAAATTGAGAAAGCAAACGGTAGTTTAAATGCAGATGTTATTATTCTATTTACATTTTTTCTAGATATTTTTGATTCAAAATTGTACTATATCAAAGCTTTTCATTAAAATAGCTACAGCCAAAATGCTGATACGTATACCGAGGCAGCTTTTTATATTGATTCATTATTAATATTTATAATTCATTCCTATTTCACGAGTATTTTGCGTCGCAATCACGTCCCAAATTTATTCCATTTTCAGACCATTTTGAACCTAATTAGTCGGTATTTAATGAACATATCCACAGTCACGATTTAGCACAAATGAAGTTTGTGTAGGAATATAAACCACGTCCATACACGAGTCGAAGCATGAGTTTGTTTATTGGAGTATAAGACCCTAAAGTGACCCTGACTAGATGTGCATTAAGGTCCAATTCTCTAATGAATTTATTCGTCAGCCAATATGAAAATTCTTATGCCGACCCCACTTGGAAAACAACGGCAAACCTACAGGACGCAGTTATATGTTAGAGTGAGCTCGACGTAGTTTCGTCTCATTCTAACGTATAACTGCGTCCTGTAGGTTTGCCGTTGTTCGCCAAGCATGTCGACGCGGCATTAGCATTTTAAGGGGGCTCTGTAAAAATAAAAATGCAAAGCGGTCATGTAGCTTAGTTAGAAGAGCAATGTTCTGGTTAAACAGAGGTCGTGTTTTCGAGTTATGGGGCTTCTAAACGGGCTATATTTTACTGCAATTTGTGGCCGGCAACTATGGCCGTCCCTCTCTGACACCCCACGCTAGAGCAAGATGCAAATAATGGCCGGCCACAAATTGCAGCAAAACATGGCCCGTTTAGAAGCCCCTTTACACTTGGACTGCAGTGAATCACATACAATTTGGGCTTATTTATCCTTTGTATCTGCATACAAAATAGAGTGACGTTCAATGTTTTGATGAATAAATCACAATCCGAATATTAGATTATTAGATAAAGTACTCTCGACATAGTTTACTACTCGAGAGACTATGGCGAGAGTACTCGTAAATATAAAAGTTAAATTTAAGGTGATAACTTGATCATACAATAACTTTTGGATACGCTCGTCAATACTAGCGCCGTCAATACGTCAATCGATGCCCATGATTGCCGACCGTACCATGCGGTCTTGATGACGTAGTATAACGTAGATAGTAGTCGATAATTCCGCGACCGGGCAACGATACCAACTGTTTTCCTTTCTATACAAAATAACAGTCGGCTGCCTTACCTACTTTCTTCTTACATTTCCCGCGCAAAATATTTGATAAGCATTTAAAAAGGCGCGACGCTGCGTCCATCTTGACAGTGGGATATCAGTTACTTAGTTATTTAAACATCTGTGTTAAAAAAGCAAAAGCCACCTGATAAAATATCGTTTAAGAATGGATCTTAATGCACTGCACCATTGTCACGTGTGGCCCACACCTATAGTCGAGCCCTTATACCCCAATCACAGACAACCCCCACTAGACGGAGCATGTAAGGCGGCCCGCGCGCACCAACGATATGGTACGGCAGAACATTAAAGTATCAACACGGCGGCCACCGTTTAGTTGCGTCCTTGTTTATGATCCATGCGTACGTCAACGAAAAAATAAATTAAATAAATAACATGGTAAATTGTAGTGTTAAGTGGTGTAGAGAGACCTCATAAACATGGACGCAACTAAACGGTGGCCGCCGTGTTGATACTGAATGTTCTGCCGTAGCATATCGTTGGTGCGCGCGGGCCGCCTTACATGCTCCGTCTAGTGGGGGTTGTGTGTGACCCCAATGAACGCATGCGGAGTGACTGTGACGGTGGCGGTGCACGTTACAGGGCAAGGGCGCGCGCACGCCGGCCGACGATGAAAAAGACGACAAATCTGCGCAGGTGCGTACTGGGAGTTAGGCTGAGGGTGCTCGCCTGTAACGTTACAATAAACTGTCACATTACAAGCGAATGCTCGCGGTGAGGAAGCATACTAAAGTCACACGAGAATACACTCGGATACGAGCGGTGGTTTGCTACTTTCTCAGAGATACAGATGTTGGTGCTTAATTATGCTCCTCTTGTCAAAGGAGACGATGAATCGGCTAGTTTCGTTTTCGTAGGGCGTCGTCTCTTCTGCACGATCCAATATACAGGGTGTTTGGAATAACGATGTAGGAACTTCTGGAGGTGATACAAGGGACTGTTTAGAAGAGTTTGAACCCTATATGCCTTAGTCCAATCTGTGATAGATTATTTCTAAAGAGTTCCCTGTATCACCTGCAAAAGTTCCTACATCGTTATTCCAAACACCCTGTATATTAAAACGTCAAATATAATATATGTGATTCTCCAAGTGATAATACAGGGAATGATATAGGAAGGTGAATCAACTTTTATCTGTTGCTCGTTGCCATGGTGACATCCCCTGAGTTACTGGTTTTCGGCGTTTTATTAACCAACAATGTTTTTCATACAAATTACCAACACTTTTCTAAGTATTTTAATCACTGTTATTCCCTGGGTAACAGCATAGAATACCAATAAAAACGGTGGTCCGACCAGGATCGTTGAATATCAATTAGACGAAAAATCGTGTTGAGACCGGTCGCTACGAGTATTCTGAGCTACTTGATAAAGCACGCATTGTCAGTCTCCGCTTAGTAGGTGATGGTAACGAAAGGAGAAAATCGTTATTGATTTGATAGTAGTAGATTTCGGAGTGCTCCGTGCGAAAAAGACGGGGCTTTACGAACCCTAAACTCGCCGATTGTGTCTTTCTTTGGCATGATGTGAGTTATTGATCGCCGGCCATCCAACTGCTGCTCGCATCTGAAAGGGGAAGTCTATCTGTAACTGAAGCTTAAAAGGGGAGGCCATGCGCAATACATGTTAAGGCAATTAAGAGGCAAATTGCGTTAGGCCTGTCCACAGAAGCGGAGATGTTTAAAATGGACCAATCACATGCCTCAGATTTAAATGCACTTCTTTTGGGCTTCACAAAGGCGACGCCTGATTGGTTAATTTGCTCCGCTCCGTTTCTATGGACAGGAAGTCTTACGATAGTATATATAATAATTTATTATCACTTTGTGTTTGTCTATTGTTATTTGGGATTTAATGTGTGTGTTGTAAACATGACTCCGTAGAAAGGGACGCTGTTGCATGTTAAAACGAGACATTCCTGAAATTGGCGCTGATGTGTCAAATACAAACGAAGTTATATTAAAAGTATGTGAAAAGACGTATACCTTTAACCCGGTCATGATTTCGCGCCATAAGCGGAGCGGGGAGCGGCGGTCATACGAGTGAGCGAGACAACGTGCTCGGACCTTTCGCTCTCACCTATGGCCGCTCCGCTTGTCGCCCGAGTTCATAGCCGGGTCGTAAGTGGGATGTAATGGCGTACCTTTTGTGATATGGATTTAATGTATTCTATGAATTGGTTTACTAAAATTTGCATGAGTTTGTTGATTTGCATGTAATAAATTCATTGGGAATAATTTACCGTAATCAATCCACATTCCTAACATGTCAACTATAAATTAATCATAGATTTAGTCAGCATTACAGCTTGCAAAAGCGTTTTAACAGTTTATTACTATGAAAAAGAACCGGCTTTGCGTAAATTTACATATAATACCGCAGCTTTAAAAATGTTTTTTGGCATTAAATAAAACCTTTTCTTTTTTACTCATTTTATTATGAACGTACGTAATTCAATGCCATTACTAGTACCGATACTATTCGTATTACTTTGATTCCGAATTTTACATGTTTCTGATGAGTGTACTTCCCCCAGGATACGGATGCGCCGAACCAGACGGTGGACAACGTAGCATTAGAACAGTACCAACAGTCAATCGCCAAGTAAGTATATCTTCATAGTATAAGATTGCAAATAATTATAAAAACGGTTTAAACTCACGTAAAATAAGTTTCTGCCAAAAATTTCACTTTTATGACAAGCTTTTATAGCCGACTGTATTTTTCTTTGAACGTCCATCAATTGCTCATCGAGACGATTCTAAACCCCAAACTCGGTAGGGTTACTTTTTCTATGGCCACCTTCCGACTTCATTATCGGACCAGCCCTGGTACCATATTATTGTATTGGCATCAAAGTTAAGTAAGGTATGCAAAATTTCAGCTGAATCTCAAATCTACGTAGCTAACCTATTCAAAATTCTATCGGATCTCGATTCCATACCCAATAATTGCAGAATGAACTCCAGCCTGCAGGATATACAGAGTGACATCGCGCGGCTCGCCACGCAGCAGAACCAAATACAGCAGCAACAGCAACAGCAACAGACGCAACACCTCCAACAACAGCAGCAGCAGCTACAGCAGCAGTTGCAGCAACAGCAGCAGCAACAGTTGCAGCAACAGTTGCAACAGCAGTTGCAGCAACAGCAGGCGAAGCAGTTGTTCCAGCCGCCGCAGCCGCAGTCTCCGTTCCAGCAGTATCCGCCAAACATTCCACAATTGGTGAGTGTATGGAAATTTTTTTCGCTGCTGAATAATGGAACGCACTTAAGCTTTGAGTACACTTTTGCATCTTAAATATATAGTTTCTATTGTAAACATACAAATCTGTATTTTATCAGTTTTGATTTACAGAAAAATGAATATTTGTGAGATTGCGTTTGGAAAGACGATATTATGCAATGTTTATAGAGGTGAAAGCGGAACCTTACGTTTCCATTGGATCGCTGCATAGGGAATACAAAACCGGATATTTTGTTATAGTAAACCGGTTATTTCTATGGAAAAACAACAGGTTCTATTTTTTTATTTGCCGCAATCATCTTGGCCAGAATTACTGCCTAGCAGTTGTTTATATGTTCAATATGTAACTTGTACAAATGGTGGAATTCTTAATATAGAGGTTATTCCGTTTTGGTCTGAGACTTGTATCATTTGTTAGCCTGCGTCTGCGTCTTGATTATATATTGGAATAACGATCTTATTCCTTCTCTTTTATAAACATTGTCGTAACTTTACTGTATTAGTAAATTTAGGATGTTTATGTGTACGCATTGCTTTGAACACCAGCTTTTGGGATTGAACAATGCCTGAAGCATATGGTTTCGGTGCAATTCATTCATTCACTCTGTAACAACCCATTAAATCACTACAAATTCCAAATTCACTATTAATTGATATTACATAACCATAACACCATTTTGTCTTAGACCTTTATATAATATTCAAAAAATGGTTCTTAATGTAAATAAAGAATTTAATGTAGAATACACTTAATTGATCCACTGGTTTAAGCTCGATGACACAGACTGATCCGAATTTTTTTTTATCATGATTTGAACTGACTAGGGCTCTTCTGCCCTCACTACCAGTAAGTCGAACTTTGTGTGGAAGCATAACCCGCTAATGGGATTATCTCCGCGCCACAGAGGTCCGATCCGAGACGCGCGTCTTAATAACACCCATCTACTTGTAACTATAAATCGCCACAGGAGCATTGTGCTGTAAAAAAGTGAACAGCTTCGACATAACCCCTCACCGCTAACCCCCACGCTGACGCCACCATCCCTCCACAGCACAGCCAATTCAGCTCCCAGCACAACGTGTCGCGGCCCGCGCCCAGCGCGTTCGGGTCCACGCCGCACCTGCCCCGGGAACCCTACTACCCGGCCCCGTTCGACTACGACTACCAGCCGCAGACCCAGTACAGGGACATGGAGGATTACGGCCGGTTCTATCTGCACGAGAGTCCGCAGCCGCAGCCCCAGAGGAGGACGTGGGCGCAGCACGCGCAGCAACAGCAGGAGAATGAGTTGAGGGGCTGGCAGGTTGGTCAACTGTTTTGGTATTCCTTCGTTCTACCAGGCATGCCGAAAACATTTTTGGGGGGTGTCAATCGATTCCTTTTTATTGGGATCAAATGTCTATCATCATCATCCTCCTAGCCATGTGTCCCATTTTTTGAGAATAAATTCTCAATCGGGGTCGGCTACCTAAAATCCCGAGATGTGGCGTAGGCACTAGTTTTTACGCAAGCGACTGCCATCTGACCTTCCAACCCAGAGGGGTAACTAGGCCTTATTGGGCTTAGGTGGTTTTCTCACGATGTTTTCCTTCACCGAAAAGCGAGTGGTAAATATCAAATGTCTATATGGGACTCATTACACTTGGACTAGTTGAAGTGCTCTAATAAATAGTCAGAAATGACCCTCAAAGTTCAACATTCCTACGGAGCGCTCCGTACAAATGGCTGCCTGGCTGCATATTTGTATGGAGACAATGTTGCAATTGATGTTTTGTTAAATTATGAGGATGCTGTAATACTTGCTCTTGCCGGGACTCGAACCCAGGACCGTCGGCTTAGTAGGCAGTTGCTTAACGACTGCGCCCACCGCGACGTCAAAATAACACAAGTTGCGGAAATGTGTCCATCAATGCGCAGCTAAGTATGTGTGGTTCATGTGCATATTTGAGGTAAATGGTTTTAATTTGCACACTCGTCAAGCCCGGGAAGTAAATACAAGCACGCCTCACGAATCGTTTGTAAATAAATTTACGTCGGCGTTCTGCTCACTGGAAATCGAGTTTCAAAAGTCGTCAAGCTAAAGCATATATTTTTCTAGATTTTGTATAACATCAGTGCTTGAAATGCAAATGTAAATGTAGTATTTTTTATGCGCTATTTTGGACATATCTTCTAATACACGTAAACGTATAATTTTTAAAATTTCAGCTCCATCAGCAGCAACAACAACAAAACCACCAGCAGTACGAGCCGCAGCAGACCCCTCCCCCGCGCACGTGGAAGTCCCCCTCCCCCGCGCCGCAGGGGTTCGTGCTGCACGAGCGGAGCCAGCCCGCCCCCTTCCCCGTGCACTACACCGACCGCTACCAGAACGGCACCGACCGCGAGCAGAACCACCTCAGCTACACTGTGATAACCCCCAACCCGCCCCAGTACTCGCAGTCGCCGCCGCTCGCCGCCAGCCCCCGCAGATCCAAGACTCCGCAGCGGCAGGGCTCGCTTCCGGAGGCTTCTAGAAGGCCGGAGCCGGTCAGTCTGCAGCAGCTGCACGCCGCGCCGCCCGTCGACGACATGGAGCCGCAGAACATCTCGTTCATCGGTAACGCGGAAGATGACGCGTTGAGACAGGGCATCAACCGCCTCAACATCACCTCCGGCACGCGCACCTACCGCATCCCCTCCCCCACCCGGCCCTCGCTCGGCCGGAATTCCTTCCAGCAGTTGGAACAGGAGGAGAACGCGGACGCGAACGAGAAGGGCTTCTACATCTCCTTCGATAACGAACCGCCGAAACGACCCAAGCCGCCTTTGCGGGCGAAACGAATGTCGCCCAAAAAAGACCGAACGCCTTCCGAGTACCACAGTCCGGAGCGGGGCAGTCCGGAGTGGGGGCATCGGCCGGAGGAGGACGAGTTCCCGGTGCACCGTGTGGGGCAGCAGCCGCAGCATCAGCAGTACCAGCAACAGCAGCAGCAGCAGCATCAGCAGCACGAGCAGGCGACCCGATCTACTGCCGTCTCCGCCGACAGGGAGACGCCATCTAGAGAGCGACCGCCGAGGGTCAGCGCCGAGCCCGCCGCGCTCGTCATCGGCGAGATGAACCCTGACCCGGTAATTGTTACTATTTATTTACTTTGTTGCTAAACTATGTCTGTTTCCTACTAGGCTTGTTTGACAGAATCCGGACACTGCCGTATCTGTCATCTAACATCAAACGTAAGACTGAATATTCTGATACAAACCATTCCAATCCTCTGTACCTCGGTTTATACGAACGAAAAGCGAAATTATCAAATGTAAAATGATATTTTTTCTGGATTGACTCATTTGTGTCATTTCGCTGTTGACTTTTACACTTTTGGATATTTGTAAAAAGGATATGAAATTCTGGTTTTGTTCGTACGGTGTTAATAATGCGTTGTCTGAATCTCGAGTACAGTGGCATCCGGTAGAAAGTGTTACGCACTGGGGCCTTCCAGGTTTCTCGGGTCTTCGGCTCCCATAAGTAATTTTCGAAGCAACATGGTACCATTTACTTGCCGTTTTTAGAATATAAAAGTTCATTAGTATTTCTAAAACACATATTGTACATTTCAGAACTCAGCGGAGGAGATGGAGCGCAAAAAGGAGCGGATAATGCTCCTGTCGCTGCAGCGGCGGCAGCGCGCGGACGAGGCGCGCGCGCGGGCCGAGCAGGCGGCCGCCGCGCGCCGCGCGCGGGACGAGGCCGTGGCGGAGCAGCGCGCGCAGCGGAAGGAGGAGCAGGCCCGGAGACGAGAGGCCATCCTGCACCAGTACAAGCTCAAGAAGGCCATCGAGGAGGCCGAGCGGGAGGTCAGTGGGGGGCTTCATTGTTAGAGCCTGGCCAGATAGAGCGCTTTACGCGCGAGGGCACTCGCGCGAGACACTCGCGCGTACCCGAGGTACTAGAGCTACTGCACCCCGTCCAGATGCTCTCGCGCGTTTCAAAACTCGCGCGTAAAACGCGTGCAATACGCCGGACTCTCGACTCGCTCGTTTTACGCGCGAGCACCGCACGAGTCGAGATACTCTGGCACCATTGGAGCGTTCAGTAGTATTCGCGGGTCAGTAGTGAGTGCACGTATTTTGTCCGCCGCACATCACGCGTCGCGTAAAACGCGGCATCTGGATGCAACATGAAATTGAAGCGCGCGAGTGCCCTCGCGCGTAAAACGCTCCATCTGGACAGACTCTTAAGCTCGGTTTTCCTGGGATAGCGGTGCCGTCACATAGCGGCCGTCTCCATACTTCGTACCAGTATGAAGTATGGAGACGGCCGCTATATGACGGCACCGCTATCCTAAGAAACCAGAGCTTTACATATTCTCTTGCTAGTAGGGTTGTGTATAAAGTTCTACTGTCGATTAATTGTATGGGAAACGTATTCATACAAGCGATACCGTCACTTGGAATCAGATCTCTGTTAGGGAGTAGGTTCGGATCCTACCGACTGCGCCATACCAATAGATGTTTATGCAAAACGTATTCATACGAGCGACACCGAGTTAAGACTATTTTTTATTCATCAAGGTCTACCCACATACATTTATCTACATATATAGACAAAAGAAGGCCGGTCTCATAGAGACGGCCGAGTGCGAGATGAATCCGTATAAAATTGTAAACGGAGGGTATACTTCTGTCACGAGTTGTAATCGGCCATGCATGGTATAATATCAATCGGAGCTGTTCACAATTGCAGGGCAAAGTCATAGACAAATCGGAATTCATGGATCTCCAACGACCAGCGCCCGCGGCGCCGGCGACGCGCATGCGCGGGAAACAGCCTGCGCGCGCGCGGCCCAAGACCATTCACGTGGACAGCGGCGCGCTGCAAGCGGCTGAAGGCATGCTGGGCAAGCAGCCCTCCGCCACCAACCTCACCGGTAAACATACACGGGACACCCATACTGGGCTAACATTGATTCGGTTAACACTTTTGCAACCAGACAAAAAAGTAAGACATATCCCAGAAACCGGCCGAGCCGACTTATAGCATCAACCCCGGCTACCGGGTTGGCCGGCATCTGAACAAAGTTTACGAGCGCCCGGCCTCCGGGTTGTTGGTGTTGAAAGTGTTAACAGTGTTGTCACTCGCTCCTGGCCACGAGTAGTTTACCTACGCGAGTAGCAAATTTCAGAAACCTAAATAGTCAGGGTTACCACACTTAGTTGCGCGCGCGTTCTGGAACACGACCCCGATCATGTATTAATTATAGTGATATATCTGGGCGAGTGACATTAATTATTTTATTTATCAGTTCCTATACTACACTGAAACAATGGATTTAAAGAAGTCTATGTGCTATTATGTGACACACACACATGAACAAAAACTTTCAATACGTGCACTCAACAAATTCACTGGCTTAGCAATTAGGTTTAAGGTATCGGTTCGCAGCCGACCGCAGACGTCAGCAGCAGAGGATGCGTCGCAGCGAAAAGTCGTAGCGTCATGTCGCTATGTTATGCTTCTGAACCTGACTGCCGACGGCAGGTCCGTATCCATTTGATTCCGAGTGCACTACTGACCTGGGGTCGGGCGACTGTGTCGTCTGCCGCTCGCCGAAATGTCGTCAGCTTGGTGTCGCTAACTACGAATGGTATTTCATGGAAATACATAAAGACCAGTGTCGCAGGGACACATCGCCTGCTGGTGCTTTCTGCTGTCGACTACGAATCTACATCTTTAGATACATATTATTAAGAATTTCTTGTAATGTTTGCCCCTGAATGTTCGCGCCAGCTTAATCGCCAGTGATATAATTTTTTACAATTATTATTTTGCCTGATAAAAAAGCTATATTAAAATTGTTGTTATTGGCGCACATTTATGTTTAGCACACTTTTTTTAATGTGTTCCGTCCCTGAATTATTGGCAACGCGGAGAACGCTTCCCTTGTGTGGCCCCATGTTGTTTTCTCTTATGTCCCATTTATTTATATTATTCTATTATTCCTTAATATATGCGTAGCGTGAATGTGAAGTTTGTACTTGTATGTTGGTTTTAATAAAAGTACGGTATTTGATGACAGATCAGCTACTCTTTATGAAATATCCAAAAACGATCTGTTAGTATGAAGTGTCTATGAAGATACTGTACTGGTAGTGGTACTGATAGGCTTGTGACGTCATACATTTTTATTTTATTATATTAGTAGTCAAACCAAGTTTTCTTTTTAGTTTTTATCCAATTAAAAATAGAAAAATGCCCAAAAGTTAGTGGCAAATTATTTGTTTCCGTGTAGTCTAGAATGTGTTTTAAATGATACAATTTATTTTCACTATAGTCAAATTCCGTATTGTAGTAAGCTCACATGCATGTTTACATAATAATTGTATTTATAAACGAAGTTTCACACTCACGCTACGCAATTATGGCACTAAATAGAACCAATCCAGAGAATGAGAGAACCTACAGATTTTTTGATTGGACCTATTTAGCAATGCTCTAGTGGCATGTTCCGTGCACTCGAGCTGTGCCTTTAGACTTATTCGTTTTTCCCTTTAGCAGTTGAATACTCCCCAGCGCACGGCACACGCGCGAAACTAGCTAGCCACGGACCAATAAACACTAATACTAGATAAACGTTGTCCTCTTCTGATTCAGCATCGTTAGTCTTCTCTCTTTTCTTGCATTACGATCTCTTTTTTACAATTATTACCCATCTCGTCTCGATAGCCGTTAAGTCGTGCCTTGTAATGTTATATTTTGGACGAAGTTGTTTTAGTCCTAAAATCTACATTTAAAGAGAATCTGGCTGTCGTAATCGGCTAGCCTAAACTAGACCGTTAGTCTAGTTATAGGATTTATAGATTATGAATGTATAGCAATTTTGCTCGGGCTTTTTTGATATTCTCACAAGATGCATTTCTGAATCTAGGTTTTCATTTCACTGAAAAAGCTATGAACTGTCAGCAAAATTAAAATGCTAGAAAATTTTGATTATTTCTCAAAATAATTTTCAGCATCAAAATACGTAGAAAATGTGTAGGAAAAAATCTCCAGTGTTTATTTGGTCCGTGTGTCGTTTATCCCGCTATTTGTACTGTTTTTCATAGCAAGAGTCGTTATCATTCATTGTATTGTCAGGAACATTAAATCGTCAAATACCGAATTATTATTCAAGTCGTAAACTACGCGATCCCCTGGATGAAAACTGACTCTTGTTATGAGTTGCCTTTACCGCAAAACCACGAAAACTTGGCACTCGAACGTTGACATTGACATATGATCCTTAACCCTTCGTATGTCGAAGCACTGATCAGTGCAAAGCATTTTGAAGCCTATTTAAACTATTGAGCAAATTTTTGACATAACATACGAACGGTTTAGAAGCTTAGTGCTAAGTTATCGTGGCGGGTACTAGCAGTGTGTACCGCCAGGCACGATGCGGCGCGACTACTACCGCGGCTCGCAGGACAGCCTGGCGGAGAGGGCCGGCCTCTACAGAGGTAACTATACTGCATGGCTATATTTACACTACCTCACCGGGGTCACTTTACGATCGGGGCTACTTTCATCCATGTAGAATAGCAAAGTGGTCATGTGACACGAGAAAACAAAGATAAAGAAACTTATTTTTCAAAATATCTTCTATATTTCAAAGTCTCCCCGACTAATTGTACCCCTTTGTGTATGAGCTCAGTAATAAGCATGTGTTGTGAATGGCCTTAAAGTTTGTTATAAATTAAGTATCATTGTATTTGGCTGTTGAAAATTCTCGTAAAACTTACACATATCGTTCACATTCACACTATACTTACATACGATACCAGGCATGTTATTGCAGTCAATCACATGATTCAATGAATCGGGTAAATGATATGAATATGATATGACATACATTGGAATGCTTATATACGGTCCGACAGGAAAGTAGAAATTTAAAAGTGGCAATATTGTAGTGTCGTCCCTTTTTTCTTAGATTGATTAGAAAGGTACGACACTACAGTATTGCCACTTTTAAATTTCTACTTTGTTTCTACTCGTCATATGTTACGTGTGATAAGAATGATCTATGTATACGTATGAAACATCCATGTCGAATTTATCGTAAAAAATAGTATAATCCTTCTTCAAACGACGTAAATCAAACAAAATTTTATTTTCATGATATTGAGACAAAAATAAATCAGTAAATGCGGTAACAATTTTGGCTCGAGCGCTGAAATGACACATCTATTCGTATTCACGACATATCTCAAACATTACCCACATGTGTCATACATCCTTTGCAGAAACGTTTTTCCACCGAGATACAAGTATCTATAAATAACGGTAAGCCGTTACTTGACAAGTAAAAAAATGCATGCGGCGTAGATATTCTGATATATGGTCTAAGAAATACTCGTGTCTATGGGAGCCCTATCAATAAATGGCCGAAATCACTCCCATCGCGAGGTGACATCCCCGTTAGTGAATTTGTTCTCTCACACAAAGTCCGACTCACAGGTTTTGAGGGTTTACCAGCCCTGATCTGATACAGTTATGCGTTCTCAATACAATAAATGTTTGGGAAGGGCCTGGTGATGTCATTTATTCATAGTATTCCAAAGGCGCGTATTTTTCTTGAGGTACAATTCCTTTTCTGTTCCTGTTATACCGGGTGTACAATCCAAATGGGTCAGTATGGAGAAGTTGGAAACTATGAGAGATAGCGAGATCTGTTCTTAGTTCGTATACAGTGGTAGAAATTTCTGACTGTCGCTTAAATTCGTCGCTAGAGGCGCTAGTGTCGAGTCGAGGTCATCAGAATTGTCAAATGCACAAATACATAATATGGACTTTAATTGCGATTTTCACTAAATTACTCATGATTATCGTAAATATTGAGCTGTTCCTTACAAGACATTTAAAACGGGTTAGGGGTCAATAAATATAAATGAAGAAAAATAAAAGAATGGGGTAAAATATCATTCTTTTCAAATGAATCAATTTCAATGTTAACACATATGACATACATGAATGAACTTCTAAAAAGCGATTATTTTGTCTAAAACTCGATGTCTGAATTGTGCAGTTTTGATCTGTTTTATTAAACTCACCGAAAAGTGGCTCCAACTGGTGGAATTATTCTCCGGTAATATGTACAATATAGGTAGCGGGGAATATGTACAATATAGGATGCGGTCTGCACCGGATCGCACTTTGTGTCGAGTCATGGGTGAGGCCTATGTTCAGGTGGACGTCTGTGGCTGATAGATAGATAGACGTACAATATCTACGTTGCGTGTGTGAACGTGTCGGGTAGTGAAACGTTAGTGTAAGTCCCCGCCCCCTCGGCCCACAGAGTCCCCGGTGGAGGAGCGCGGCGGCGCGTCGCCCGGCAGCGCGGGCAGCGGCGCGCTCGGCCGCCGCGGCAGCTGCAAGACCTCCAGAGGTGAGACACGCCCACTCGCCGCTCATCTCATGCATTCATAACCGTACCCCGGGGGTTTGCCCACAAAACAGATAGGTACAGAAATCAATCTACATACAAGCGCGCTCGAGCAAACGCACACATAGACATTGCTCGCGGACACGTCAAGCGGATGGCACTCGCGCTCGCACTGGTCTGAACTGGTCCGAGATATCGTGTCCGTGAGCAATGTCTATGTGTGCGTTTGCTCGAGCGCGCTTGTATGGAGATTGATTTCTGTACCTATCTGTTTTGTGGTTTGGGGCACTAATGATTTCACACTAGGCGTCAAATCATATGTGCACCGGAAACCCCGGGACATGTTAATAAGTTCATTGATCTCTTGAGCTGAGTCGCTATCATGCGCGGTAACGCCTACAATGCTGTTACGAAAAATAAAGCTTTGACAATTACACTGCCGCCAATGCTTTAACTAGAGTGTTACTGGTAGTGCCTAGACACAGGCTGTAGACCAGATTCATCAGTCTGAAAGGCTAAGGGGAAAAACTGTTGTCCATTGTTTTAATAGTTTTTTTTCCCTTCAGTTTCTAAATTACCCAGTTCATCATAGAACGATTTGACTGGGTTAAAACTCTGGATCCCGATTTATTTTATTACTACTATAACTTCCAATTTCTGTACTGTAATTTTTTGTAAATGTGACTTAGCCTACCTTCCCCTCAGCCCTTCAGTTGTGAAATGAAAGCTCACACTGAGCACGTAATAGGTCCACCGGACAATTCTAGGAAAAAAACATTGAATGTATTTCACGCAATAAGATTTTGGATTTGCCACGCGTAATGGCGACACACTTGTGTAATATAACTAGATGCACATTCATCTACAGAAAATATCATGTTTCACGCTGGCTAGTTGAACCTTTACAAGCAATCGTTAGGACAAATAAACAATCAACTATTCTTTGGAGCAATCTAAGAATAAAACTAATTGATTTCAATAGAAGCGATTTTTTTTAAAGTGATAGTTTCGAATCGGTTCCCAATGGCTTTCCGGGCCAACACAGACGTCTACCTATTAGAGACCGAACCTGTGCGCGAGCCATTATTTTTTTTTTCATCTATTTGCTTAATTTAAGGTGGCATCGTAGCTCCATCTACCCTAAAGATTATTTTCAAAGTCAAAGTCGTATTATTTATTGGCTCAAATTGTTACATACATACGTACATGTGTTTCTACTTTATGATTGGCTGCATCGTCTCAAATTATGTTCAGAATCGACAGTAACGGCGTGCTGCACTTAAGCTAATTAATTTGTATTTATTTTTGTGTTATAAAAATGATTTCAAGTTGATTATATCGAAATGGGCGTGATTTATTATTTCTAGTCTTAATAAAGATATAGTTAAATGTGCAAGCTAGTTATGTTGGAAGAGATCAATGATCATCCTAATGAAAAACGGACCTAATAGTACGATTATGTCCGTTTTTCATTAGAACCCATGATTCTGGAACTACATTCGTGTTATCTCTTTCTGGTTGTTGTTCGGAATGTTGTGAGTGAGAGAGCACGGACTGAGTTTCTCAGTTTGTTTCGAAATGTCCCCGCGCTTTGCTCACGAGTTCCCAATAAGAGCAGCACCTCTAGTACAACTGTCATACGCGAGTATTTCTCGAGCGAGATAATTACCCGTCTCTTTCTAATAAGAGAGAGTGACGGGTAGCACTATATCGCGCCAAAAGAATCACGAATCATAGTTGTGCTAGATGGGCAGGACTATTTAAATATATTTGTCAATAATACTCAATCTGAATAGCTCTGTATCGAAAATCATTATTTGAAAGTATATTCATAATATGAGCCTTTTTTGGAAACTCGTTTAGAAAATAATAGCTGTTTTAATGACATTTTATTGCAGCTATTATTTTCATATCAATTGCTTATAACTAGCGTCGATTGATTGCAGTTTAAAAATCAGTTTTTTAACACAAAGTCTAAATTTAATCGATCCACGCAAGTCTGCCTAAGCGGCTTTAAATCTGTTGTTTCCGCCTAACCTACCGCGAGAAATTCACGATTTGTACTCTTACCATGAGTTTACAGTGACCGTAATCGCTAGCTACTGCGTAAATGGTTTGTACGGGGAATAGGCATGTTGACTAATTTTTTTTGAGGATGTCAATCGATTCTATTTTTTATTGTTATCAAATGTCTATATGGGACTGACTACATTTATTTAAACTGCTCTAAAAGTCAGAAATGACTACGTAGCGCTAAAAACGCTCCATACAAAACGCGTCAGGCTAGTGACGACGTTAGGTACCAATAATTGTATGGAAAAATTAAGAAATTTGTCATTTTCACCGTGAAAAAGTGCGTTTAAGTTCATAGTTGTCATACAATTATTGTTTCGTAAAATTATGAGGATTCTGAAAACATTTTCAAAATTTTATTTGGATTAAAAAAAAATATCATAAGATTTGCGTACCTTTGAAGTCACATATTTCCAAAAAAGATATATGTTTCTGGATTTTTTTTCTTTGTTTCGTGAAATATTTAGCTAATTTTATTCACATAACTACAGTGCGCTGTAGAATTCAACATCAGTCAAATAGCCTATTGTAGTTCTACAAAGTGACCGCTAGAGGGGCCCCGTACTATTCTCCATACAAATCGTTCACGCTGGCGCTAGCGAGCACGGTCACGTCAACTCATGGCAAGGGTACTCTCGTTTGCAAACTTCTGATGTGAAAATACAAAATACTCGTTATGAGCTCTACGGGAGCAATCGGCAAGCGATTTATGCTGCGAACAGTCAGCGATGAATATATCATAGAGGTCTTAGTCAATAACAACTAGTCGGTTAAAATGCTGGTTAAGTCGGGACAGTGTCAGCCGGGCAAGCGCACCTACCATATCAATATGTCGAAAAGTACAGATGGTATACTACTAACGCCATCTTACGACCACGCAAAAATACCGAATTTCAGATCGGCTTGAGTCCGGTGCTGCGTAGAGAAGTAGCCTCTCTCTGCGTCTTTTATCGCTTATACGAGTATAACGGGGAGTGCTCCGAGGAATTGGTGCTTGCGGTATTTCCGGACCGATACGATCTTCAACAAAATAACGTACTCCCACCTGAAAGGCCGACAACGCACTTGTGTTGCAGGTGTCTATGGGCGACGGTAATCGCTTTCTATCAGGCGAACCGATTGCTCGATTATATAGCATAAAAAATATTATACATAGGCTGGATTTAGCCGAACATTTATATCAAAAATAACGCTTACTATCGGTTGGTAATGTCGAGAGTAAGCGTTATTCTTGGAATTAAAGTTTGGTGGAATGCGTAGTTGACAATTAGTAAGATGTTAGTAGTAGGACTTCTTCACTTTTCGATATTTCGATATGGTATCCACATCGAGTGATAGAGGTAAAATACCCGCAATCTAGTCTGAATAGTTTGCACATGATTAATACTATACATTATCCCGCTATGATATATTTGGAACTGTAATAAAAATCCAAACATGCACATATTTTTGAACAAGGCGCATGCTCTCCCGAGCGCCCTCTGTTTCGCTCGGCAATGATTCCCTAATTGTTAAGACAGCTTCTTTGATTTATTTCGTAGAACGCTTGTATTTTATTCCGAATCAAATTATATCCCTTAATATGTGTATTACAGCGCAGTAGCCATGTATAGAGTCACAAAATTATGCTTTTATATTTATATTTTGGCCTTATATGTAGTTCGGAACCAGCTATGATTTCGTGTGAGGTTTTTGCGCTTGTTATCCACTCGACGCCCTAGACCTTCCGCGCATTACTAAACATTGGTTCCCTATCAGTAAATATATGCAGAATTCAGTCATGTGTCAGATTATCGCGTATAGTATTAATTTTGTTTGCCATGTATTTAAAAAAATCATAATGACGAGTCTCGGACGCTTGCGAGCATGCTTTGGTTGTGCGGTCCGGACAGTGCATGATTTGGCGTGATGACATGTATAGGAAACATTTCAGAGCGCGTGAGTGAGGAACCACAGACGGCTCGTGGAAGGTCTAAATATTCCACTTACCAGAATAACTTTAAGGCGGGACGGAAGTCTAGCTCTCTAATGAACTTGTGCGGTAAGACACGTTTCTGAGCGCCGCGCGCCACCCGCGCGGCGCGTTCTTCGCTTTTGTTTATGGCGTTTGGGTTCTCTTTTGTTTGCGCGTTCCGGGCGCTGAGCGAAGCGAATGCTCAACGACTGTTTTGCCTGTGAGCAGACGCTCACATATACCGTGATACAAAACAATCACAAATACTTCATATCATAATCCTTTTGTAAGATATTTCTGCTTAATTCGGCCACTGGAAGCACCTTCTATTGGCAATGCAGTCGGAGAGCGGTTCGCCGGCGCTGTCGCGCGCGGAACGCGTCGGTTCTGCACATTTCGTTTCTTGGGTCATTGGCAATATTTACGTATATAATATATAGAGGTGTGGTTTATTTTGCGCGGTACGTAGGGTCGGTGTTAGAGCATGCATTCGTTCCTGGTGTTGGTGTGACATCGTTCGACATATACGTATATCCGCTTATATAAAGGTCCTGGTATATAAGTTTTATGTTACGGTAAATAATTATATGGTGTTTTATGTAATTTGCGTAAAATACAAAATGTTTTAAAGCTTCTTTTGTTCAGTTTCGCATATGTAGTGTAGATAGCTTGGTTGGTACCCACCGTCGTAGGTAGCGTCGTACACATTTAGTATTTTACGCTTCATAATTATGTTATCGTTATAATATCCTTCTTTCAATTAATTTAGGTACCTTCTCGAATAATATTCAACTAATTCTAACTTTATGCTAGTCAAAATAATATGATGAAACGTTACTAACAATATTTATAGTAAAATGTACTAATTAAAATTAAATCGCCTAATTTTATATAACAAGGTGATTCTTTTTTGTTACTATTTTGGGAGGTCATTTCATATTAAGTTGTTCTTTTTAAATATTAAATAAAGTATTTGGGGATCCAGTTCTGTGTAAAACGTGTCTGGTAGACTTACATAGTTTTATTCATGTATACTTCCTTAATACCTACGTATTAATGTTGCATTTTTATCATCTATGTAGTATAATGATGTCCTTTTATAGCTGGAATATTTCCTGATGAAATCTTATTAGAAGGTCATTTACACAGACATATTCAGTGAATGGTGGTAGTCTCATTTGTCTCAGTCATATTTGAGGTTATCTTTTATGTTTTTATGTGAGGGATATGGTGATGAAGCGTCAAGTTATTTATTCATACAGATGAAAGAAGTAACAACCAGTTCAGTATTTCTGAAATATACGAGTATTAAATAAACTACAACTTAATAAGTAATGTTTATTTAATTCGCCTACAAGAGAAACTGTCGTGACATCTCTAATTTCTCAGATCTCTTATAAGATGAATATAAATATTGGTCAACCTCACACAAAGCGACCTAGTCCCAAATGAAGGTCTAGTAGGTCTGTTTTGTGGGTAACTAGATAACGACAAGATGCATCCAAGACCCAGGAATAAATATTCGAGTTGATAACGCATGTATTTGACCTTGCCAGAATTCAAATCAAGGACCGTTGGTTGACCAACCAACCAATGTCCGCTGCACCAACCACCAATCACGACATTAGTGAAAGCTTGGTGATTTTGTTTCAGATTTTTTACGCAAAATATAAATTTCTTAGTCTTATTTACAAAAAAAACTGCTAAAATTTTATCAGACGCTTCGTCACTGTAGGACGCAGGCCTGGCGACAGAAATCGGGATGCTTTTCTTGGTTTACACTTAACTATTACTATCATTTAATCCCATCGGTAGCAACGGGACTAACTCCCTTAGTGTTTGTCGTCGGGCCTGTGATTCAGGCGCTAGGTTGTGTGGGCTAGTAGGATAGTTGGGCTAGGCTACAGCGTGCATGTCGGCAGACTCGGGGCTGGGCCGCGCCACGCCGCCGCGGCGCGCCGCGTCGCCCGGGCTGCGCGCGCTGGGCTCGCCGGCCTCCGGGCCCGGCTCGCTGCCCGGCGCCATCGGCAAGCGGAGGCAGCATCCCGACGACGCCTCCGATGTCTCCTCCACGCATTCATCCATCATGGACTATTCTGGTGAGTGTTTCGTTTTGATATGTTTGTAAGACGCCTTTTGATTTTATTTATACGATATGTATGTTACTCTTTTTGACCAGAGACTAGCAGAGGGGATTAAATTGGCAGAAATTGTGTGTATTTAAAATGTTAACAATACGAAAAGTATATATGACGGATCCACGTCATATTGTTCACTTATATCAAATGAAATTAGGCTTTCGCGTTCGCACCTATTTGCTTAAATAAAAATAATATAGTAAGTAGTAAGTAGGTAGGTGCGAATCGCAGAAATATAAAATACTTTAAACCGAAATTAGGTTATTAGTGTAAATGTATGCATTGCTGCAATGTATTGTTATTTCCTTGTTAGGAACACGTAATACATATAATATACTTTTAATTTGGCTTTCTAAGTTTTTTTTATTTATGTTTCCCTTTTGGCATAGATACGAGGAATATGGTATTCACCATACTAGGTTTTCAATTTCCAAAATGGCTATAATGCGAATAAGGTTCTCGTGTGTCAAAAAGAGACCACAATTTGAATCACTATTATAATCCTCACTAAAACAAAACATCCTATACATTTTATACAACATGAAATTGTTTCCCCAGCATCCCAGGACCCGCGGAAAGGTCCTAAAATAATATTCTATTGTCTGGTAGTTAGTGAATACACTCACACTATGGTAACGCCAAAAACTGAGCATATGACAGTGCACTATGAGCGATGACGATTTCTATAAGAGAAGTGAAGTATTTTTTAAAGACGTTTTTATATGAAGATCGCAGTTACAGATTTGTCATACAGAATTGAAATGACTACGCACTCGAGTTAGACTTTAACTGGCTCCGCACACTACGCCTTCTTGTGTGGCTGCCACAGTAAACTTGTCTCTTTTCCACGCTCGAAGTGAGAAAAAGAGAGATGTACTGTCGCAGCCGCAAGAAGCCGTAGTGTGCGCTGGCTCTTAGGGCACAATCGTCTACTTGAGCGTGGTCGATGTGACGTCATGATTCTTCATTCACTTTTCTTATAAAAATTGATTGCCACCGTCAGCAGATTGAACAGTTTATACCTAAAGGATCTGTAGTAGAAGCACCTGCGTGATAACATGACTTATTCTCGGTATAATACACGCCTAGCGAAGGCACGTAGATGTCAAACCATGTCATGCCAACAAAAACGCGTCTATCGTTAATTATAAAATACTTAATTCACTATAAGTTTACTCTAAGGCATGGTTTTGATTTGAAGCATTTTGTTCTAACAACGAATTTGTGCTTCGGCTTACTCACAAAAATAATAACACTCGCCGCACCATCATCACTGCATCATACATTGACAAACAAATTTAGGTTTTTTTACATTCCTGTAGGATAATGGAGCACAATAGAATTTTTTAAACAAATTAGTTTTACTTTATTCAACTATAGGAAATGTTAATTTCGCTTTACTTATACAATTGTAGAATTGAGAAACAACATTATATCATTTTAAAAGTCCAAGAGAACGACAGTTTTTTATTTGCCGCGGACTTATTTTACTGAATACCATTATGCTAGAGGCATAACTGTGACACGCGACTCTTTGTCGCGCGAGAAATTCTCCCTGTCACGTTTGTTACAATACTGTGCGTAAGTCACGTGATACTAAGTCGCACCAAGATATGCTAGCCCTGCAGGGCGGTTAATTTTATAATTTCGTGTTTAACATGCATTAATCGCCAGTTGCAGTATAATAGAGTCCGCGGCGCAACGTTTCGCTGTTTACGTTTTCGACATCGTTTCATACGTAATTAGAGCATCTTACCCTCGACATTGCAGGCCCCCGGCTTTACAAGCAGCCGGCCACGAAGTCCAACCGCGGCATCATGCTCAACGCGGTGGAGTACTGCGTGTTCCCCGGCGCGGTCAACGCGGAGGCCAAGCGGCGCGTGCTCGAGGAGATCGCGCGCTCCGAGGCCAAGCACTTCCTCGTGTTGTTCAGGGACGCCGGCTGCCAGTTCCGGGCGTTGTACTCGTACTGTCCCGATACGGAACATGTCACGAAGCTGTACGGGACGGGGCCGAAGAATGTTAATGATAGGATGTTCGATAAGTTCTTTAAGTGAGTATCGTTCTTGTAGTATTCATACCAACGACGGTTGCAATTGCTTCATGAATTTAGAAAGTAGGGCTGCGGTTCCTAGTAACGGCTACACGACTTCATCCGACTCTAGTGAGTAAGTCCCTGATATGTTTATGCAAAAGTCCACGTACATCGCCTGCTCTGAAACCAAACACTTCTTCATACTGATCAGATCCAGGGATGCCAGTTTACTCTCGAGCGTGCGTACTCTTAGTGTCCTCGTACGGAATATATATGTGACGAAGCTGTACGGGACGGGCTGGTGATGATTGGCTATTCGATAAGCTCTTCAAGTGAAAATCATTTCATGACTAGATATTGACGACGAATGCAACGGCCTATGTACTCGGTGCCGTACTATTTTTACAAGAGTAGAAAAGGCAGATACCTGCGATATCTAGATTTCTACATGGCCTTATCGGCCCAATTAGTATTCTTCTGAAATCTGAATCACGCGCTCCGTACAAAATGGTTTCTATACCGAAATAAAAACACAAATATGTCTCAGCACTGTCAATAACATTTATTTTTATCAAATGTCGTCCGCTATAAAATAAATATAATATTCTCTGATTAATATTCCTTTGTAAGTAATACTTAAAATGTTCGTTTCCAGATACAACTCGGGCAGCAAGTGCTTCTCGCAGATTCACACGAAGCACCTGACGGTGACGATCGACGCGTTCACGATACACAACTCGCTGTGGCAGGGCAAGAAGGTGCAGTTGCCCAGCAAGAAAGATATGGCGCTCGTCATATAGGCCCTCTAGTCGTCGAGCCGAGCGACGGGTGGACATTGCACTAGTAGGCACTAGGACACAACTCGGTACCGAGGGGCCGAGGCATTCTGGAGTTTAACAGGAACCGGTGGTGATTGCAGTGATCTGCACAATTGTTTGTCTATGTCTAGTCCTCAAAGGTTCCAAGTATGAAATTCTACGGGTTATCCTAGGAAATATGGAGAGCGAAGAATGTATGATGTTTCTAGAAGAATCTAAGTCGCTAGTCGGATTATAGCACTTGTGGAATGCGTCAATAAAGTTAAATTTTTGCTGCTACCTTTGGGGGCCTCAAGTATAACTTCTACGGATTATCCAAAGAAATTCGCAAGAAGTGTTGGCCGCAGAACACATGAGGATTCCGTAGTGAAGTTACCAACGTGAAAATAGTCTGTATCGAAGTATACCATTCCTCAAATTTCTTTGTCCAAATTGATCAAGGAAATGGTTCAACAGTGCTGAAAACGAGCGAAGAGGAAAGGTCAAATATGAATGTGATAAGTGAGTGTGTTTGAAAAGAGTGATCAAATGGCCAATGGCATACGACTCTAACCGCGAAAATCCGAAAACTGACCTCTACAAAATTGCAACACCGTCTGCTAGTGAAATGTTTGTCCGGGACGTTTCCGGCTCGGTCCGGTGCCTGTGTCATATTGTACAGTTCGGTTAAGGAGGACGAAGCTCGAATGATTAGGTTATTGCTGTCGATTGGTTTCGCGCTCGCTATGTGTCTACCACCAAACTCGGAGTTCGAATCGTGTCGTCCCGCTTAATGAGATATTATGTGAGAGAGACACAATACGAACTTCTAATTTGAAGGTAGGGCTTTAGGCGCCGTGGTTCAGTGTTTCGTGCCAGAGGAGTTGGGTTTAAGTTTTTGAAATTATGTTTAAGGATGATAGTGAGTTGCTTGTAAGTGAATTGCATATTATGTTAATATTGCAAATGGAAATTAACTATTTCCACTATGTTTGTAGAATCATAAATACATGAGAATGACGCCGTTCGTCAAATGTTCAAGACTTTTTATGGGTATAATACAGACAATGTCACGGAGACAATTTCTCTGGATCCTCGTTTGCTCGAAAACTGAAGCACGATGTCTCCAATTCCAAAGTTCGATCGAGACGTCCGTATTACAGTTTTAAGTGGGAAAACCTTATGCTACTATAAATCCCCAAAATGTTCACCGTACTATTGGAGATTTCATACAAATAAAAAAATAATAAAGATGCGTCTCGGTCCAGCCTGGGATTGGTCAGTGTCAGTGTACTTGCTTCTGTGCGACGCAGCGATCGTTCTGTAGACGATGTTTGCCATATGTATTAGTGAGATGGTCGATAATGTTCCAAATTGTCACAAATCAACCCGCAGCCAAACTGTCGATTGTGTAGGTACATTGAAATTAAGCAAACTGTCCCTTATATAGAATAACAAATTCACAAACTAATATCGCTTATTTGTTATAATATTGTAACGTTAGTAATTATTTCAATTTGACTGGATTAAGATTAGATCATTACGTGTTTGTTTAGTGACTCTGAAAGTCGGTTTGATTCCCATTTTTTTTACCGCTTGTATAGCTAAAGTAAGAAGGCGCTTACGGCGTAACGTACTGCCTTACCCTGTAAATAATTGTTTTTTGTATACAGCTATTTATTAAAAGAATGTTAAACGAAAATTGATGAATATCATTCTTTCATTGTTTAATGATTGGTCATCAATAAAATATACTACCGATAGTATATGGTATGCAAATATATTGTATTAATACAAAAACATAACGAATAATATTGAATTTCATATTAATGCATTGTTTCATTTCGAGTATTCCATATGGTAAGTAATGTAAGTATCAACATGTATCGCAAGATAGTAAGGGTGAGTTGCATCGATCACATGTAACGGATTGATTAACCCTTCGTATGATAGATTAGAAAAAAACTTGCAATTAACCCCTCGTATGCGGCAACCAATTCAGAATTTGACGCTCGGGCGCGGCTGATTTACGTCATTGTATGCAGCCCGCTTCAAATTTTAGAACGTATCCGTGCTTAGGCAGTTCATGAACTGGCACGGATACGTGTCTAAGCATACGAGGGGTTAAGCCTCATATGAGCTGCAATGAGTAAAAAAATATATCCGTAAAAAAACGGCCTTAATATGTGGTCAGAATCCTATACACAGTCAAAAATTTCGAAATATTCAAGTTTTGGTAAGTAACTATAGAGTATCCTCTACAAAATAGCTTTCAAAGTTTGACTCTGGCCCCTAAAAAAAAACCGCAAAACAATACCCTGAAAAAATGAGCTTTGGTCCCACCGGTGATGCTTATGGCCACAATGAGAAGATTACGTAATCCCACCGAAGATGCCCATGGCAGCTAACTAAGCTACTTTAGCCTAACTACTCTACTTAAGCTGGCAGAGCGGTGTCAACCTACATTAATTTCCATAGGGTCCCACTTAGCGTTTGACATTCTGATGCGATGGTGACATTCCCTTGACATAGCATTGAAAAAGGTAATGTGCACAAGTTAGAAACAACTCGCCATAACCCCTGCCAAAAGCAGTCGCGTCGGCGGCAAAACAATCTACCAGCGATTCCGGTCAGATAGGTTTGTGGCCAGTTTGGTAAAGGTTTCCCCACAATGTCGGCCGCCGTCGTGCGATGTCAGCCGAAGCGAATGCCTACATATCTCACGAAGTTGGCAGAGTTTGGTCGAATATGATAGTAATCCAGTGAATAAAGGAGTTTGACCTTACTAACGAAGATATAATCCAGAAGTTTGTTTTTGAGTTGGACTGCGATTTTTTACTTTTTTTTTATGTGCATATCTCTGTAACTATCTGTCCTAGAAACAAAATATAAAATGGAGAATGTAGTAAATTTAAGTCTCTATAATAATTATTGTCTAAGCTTTCTTCTAGCTAAAATGCTCCTAAAGGAAGATATGAGCAAAAATATGAAGAACGTACTAACCATCCTAGACAACATATCAAAAATTCAAAACTACCGGACCGTTTGTAAGGCACCCATAGTACTTTAGTCTCTATTCACCGAACTATAGTGTGAAACCCATACTTCGGCCAAGTTCTCGAGTAGTGTGGAGTAGGGTCAGAATGGCGGACGAACCAACACGAATTTGTATGCGCTAAAGCTTGTCAGGGAGCCAATAAGCGTTAGTTTCGATTAGTTGTTAGGCCACCCAAAGTGTTTATTGAATGAAACTAAGAAATAGGTTAAATCAACTTTTAATAATTGTCGTATCATTAATTAAACATAACCACTAATCACTTCCATAATACTAATCAGATAAATTAACGGTATTCCAATTATAACCATTCAGCGTAAAATATTAAAACATAATTTAATCAACTAAAATGTTTAAAAAAAACATTGTATTACTTAGAGTTATTAAAAGCACGTTATCTTAAAATATAAAATGTCATTAAATCATTCAATAATTATTAGTTAAAATTAGACCTTGAAATTATTATATTTTTTGTAAAAATATTGCACTGCACGTTTTAAGTCTTCTGATTAAAAAAAATCAGTAATGAGTTTTATTCGGCATTAAGACTGGAACGGAGCTGTGTAAAATTTACCAATCACATGCCTCAGATGAACTTAAAATACATACGAAACTGGTTAACTCACATCGTAGAAGTCGAATATCGCTCGACATGTTTCGAATCGGTTCGCGATTCATCATCAGGAGAGCCTTTCAGTTGCGGCGGCGGCCCACCAAGCACTGCGGGCAAACGCCCTGTCCGCGCGGCTACTCGACTCGGCCGTCGTCGGGGCCGATTCGAATGATGTCGAGCGATTCGACTTCTACGACGTGAGTAAAATATATCTATTCTATTTCGTATGTATTTTAGGAGGCCTTATTCCTTTTAAAATGCTGATTGTTTTAGACATTTTTATGTTTCTTAACATGTTATTGATGTTGCTACCTAGAACAGGGCTATTGGGATTTATTGGTATATATTTGAAACCTACAGTTTGAATTTCTCATTCATAATTTTTGATTCAAAAACTACTCGAAATTGACAAAATTCATGCGGAAAATTCGTTTTTTCAACTTATTTTCGACTGCACGCAATGAAAGCATGGAATAGCTATGTTACTACCTAGAACTCGGGAAAAGTATTATTCACTTCAAAAAGTTGGTTGAAATTATCAATATATTTGTCATAATATGAAAAAAAAAAACAGTTTTAAAAGGAATAAGGCTTCTTAATATGTTTGATACTTTTGGGGTTCACAAAGACGCAACCTTATTGGTTAATTTTCTCCGCTTCGCTTCAGTGCACAGGTATAGGTCGATTCACTAAAGCTGGCACGAATGGAATGAATGAGTGAACGATAATATTTATGTGTGCGTCACAAAATGATTACATACAGGTTGATACAATAAGTGATTATGAATGTGAAAATTATCGAACCAAATTAAATTCAAAATGACGAATGGGTTTTTTTTTCAAAATTTCAAATTGGTGCTAGGAAGCTGAAACTCGGTATCGGGGGGCATTTGGGGCTCACAAATATGAATCTGAAATCGGTGTCGGAAAATTCGGTCAAAGTCGGAAAATATCGAAAAAAAACAATATTTGTATGGATTTTTTTTTTTGGAGTCCCGTATCTCGTAAACCGCTGGAGATGGGTAGGGGAATGCTCAAACAAATGTCATAGGGGACCCCCACCCGAGTACAGTCGTGGAAATAAAATCAAAATGGCGACTTTTTTTTTCCCGAAAATTTCAAATTGGTCCGAGGGGGCTGAAACTCGGTATTGGGGGGCTTTTGGGTTCTCCGACTCAGAATATGAAATCGGATTTTGAATATTCGGTCAACTTTGGATAACATCGGACAAATAAAATTTAGTAATCTTAGCTTGACGGAGGGCCGAGCCATTTCTGAGCATAACTTATTGAATCGAAATATAATTTGAATTTGCAGTGAGCGTGGCCCGACATGCTCTTGGCCGGTTTTTATAATTCGAACTAGTCGTCCGTCACCTATTAATTCTTGACATTAACCCTTTACCAGGCCGCGAAGACAAGAAGAAAATGTGGGTTACTTTAATACCATTGCATAGTCCCACATGGTTAAACTCATACGAGACAATGGAATAGTATCATCCCACATCCTAATTCTGGTCATACACAGATTGCATGAATATTAAGTAATATGTACAATTTTATTACACTGCCTTACAACAGTCAAAATCTAAAGTATGTCAAAAACTAGCGTCTTCATAAAACACCATGATTGTAAAATATTTTTGTATCAAACAGTTAAATATACCTTTCGGACATATATATTACTTGTTTAGTCTAAATATTGTGCGGATTATGCTTATATTATACCTAATAATTTTTATTTTTCTTGAATAACAAAAACCCATTTTGTTGTTGTTTACAAAATATTAGGAGGCCCCTGTATAAGAACGGCACTCACACTAACACTCAAAGTGACAAGTGACATAACTTTCATTCAATCCATTCGCGCCAGCTTTAGTGAATCGACCTATAGCCTAATCAGTGTTTAAGACTTGTCTTGTGCTTGGTGGAGAACTTGTCAAATAAATATTAAGGGTGGATCCAAAGGCAAAGGGATAAAAATTGACGACGCAGTTGTCGCAGACTGACTACTGAGCCGGCGGGTTCGAATCCCGGCCGGGGCAAATATTTGTGTGATGGTGATGAACTCGAATATTTGTACTTGGGTCATGGATGTTATATGTATTTATATATATTTTGTATATCGTCGTCTGGTACCCTTAGTACAAGCTTTGCTTAGTTTGGAACTAGGTCGATTTGTGTATGATTGTCCCTTAATATATATATTTTTTAATCTTACACAAATCGACCCAGTCCCAAACTAAGGTGTGCTGCTCTGTGGCGGCGCCACCACAATGAAAATCAATGAACTATACATATATGGTGAAATGATGTACCTTGAAGGTACACCATGTACATATTATGTTTTTGGCTCAATTTCTATAAGAAAATAAAAGCTAATGTCATTTCTATCTATGAGTTATCTGTGGCGCCGCTGCAGAGTATGCTCCCCAGCGGCGCCACAAAAAATTACCATTATTTCGTTCCCTGGTACAGGTACAGCCAAAAACATGATATGTACATGGTGTACCTTTAAGGTACATCATTTCACCATATAATTCATTGATTTTCATAATGGTGGCGCCGCCACAGAGCAGCACACAAACTAACCAATGCTTGTACTATGGGTACTAGACGATATACAAAATATATATATTACGTCGTCAATAGGTTATCTCACGTTATCTCTGGCGGTGATTATCGACATCAGAGGACTCTGAGCAGTGTGTTGAGATCATTGTGAATATGTATATGTATACCCATTTATTCGCCAAAGTAAGCCATGGCGTTCTCTATTCTATTTTGCACATAGTTTCACCTGGTGACAACCAAAACTCACTAAAAGTTTTGTTGCTGCTCTTCAAACCTCGGATACAGTTAGTAGATTTTCTCAAACATGCAATGAAATGTCAGGCTTCGAAGTCTCTCGTTTCGTGCGGAACAACTCGAGAGAACTGTAAAGGAATTTCAGACAAAGTTAAAGGCCTAAGCCGGGAAGTAATTTCTTTTTAAACGTGGCGTCTGTGGTGAACAGTGGTTTTTAAGTGGTGTATTTTTTTATTTCATTGCATATGTTTGAGAAAAGCACTATACATGCCTAGCCGTGTAAATGGCTTGTCGGCTTCGTATCACTATCCTACTCACCCAGCAAGCTCTTCTATCCCGGCGTTTGCACTAATGTACTAAGATACGAGCTTTGTTTTAATTAGGTATTTGGTACTTAGTGAGTTTTGGTTGTGAACAGACGATTTATAGCACTTTATCCCTTTGACCGCCAAAGACGGCAAATCACGTCATCGGGAATTCGTGCCACTGACGCCAACAACGCCTATTGACGTCAAAAATTTCAATGGTCAAAAACATGCTAATTCAAACCACTATCTGTGTTTTTCAATCTCTGTTGATTTTTGAGCACTTTTTTTTTTTTGTTTGGCGTCAGTGGCACGGTGAATTGCTTTGCCACTTGGCGCTCAAAGGGTTATAGACAAAATAGACGGTGGATATGGCGGCGGTCGCCGGTTAGACGATGGTGAAGTAGTGGGCGACGTGGGAGGCGCCGTTCTGGTCGACGGTCTTCTGCAGGTTGAGCTGGTGCACTATGGTGTCCGCGGTCTCTATTTCCTGCGGAAATAACGACCATCAATTATACATCTGTAGGAAAATCACTGCATCTCCTGTCTTGCTCGCACGGTATTGAATGGAGAGTGACAGGTAGTATTTCTCGCGTGTCAAAGGCATGCTAGACGTACTAGTTCAACAAAATAGGACGGTTTTCGCGCGCAAGTAATTTCGAACCGATAAGTCACCAAAGTTACGCCAAAAAGCGTCATAAAGCTATAAATACAGATATTTTTATCGCATTCAGCGCACATTTTTAAATACGAAGAGATAGAAGGAAAACAGACTAAGTTTTTTTTTTCGTATTTTCTAGTCTAGCTACCACATTTCCCAGTTCATCACATGACTATTTAATAAAGGGGTAAAACTCGCTGGGTCCCGATTTTATTTGCTATACTTATTTTTACTTAATATTTAAGGTGATTTCACAACTTAAATGGTATCTGTACAGTAAAATTTTGCATGTGACTTATTAGCCAGTTCTTCCCCTAAGCCCTTCATATGATTTGTAGGTAAAAGGTGTACAAACCTCTTCATCAGCGAATCCGTTGATTTCCACTGGGATTGTCTGGCCATCTTGAGTGATAACCTATAAAGTAAACACGACGTCTAATTTAATATTCATAGGTTCTGTGACCACCGCTAATTTAAATAAAACATTATAAATAAATAAATATTGAGGGACAATCATACACAAATCGACCTAGTCCCAAACTAAGCAAAGCTTGTACTATGGGTGGGTACTAGACGACTATATACATAATATATAAATACATATATAGATAACATCCATGACCCAAGAACAAATATTTGCACAAATATTTACCCCGGCCGGGCCCGAACCCGGGACTGCCGACTCAGTAGGCAGGTGTCTACAAACCGAGCCAAACGCGTCGTCAACATTGTCCCCCTATTTGTTCTAGATAAGGACCAAAATACAATAACAAGATACGACATCGCATCTTGGTACGTTGCGACGTTATGGGATGGAAAACTGTATTTTAATTTAGCAAGATTTCATTAATATTATATGAATTTTCACGACACGACATCGCATTTCGGACATTTTTTTTATTTAGAACTGTGCGCACGATGCCATCATCGCATGTTTCCCTACTCGCGAAGTTAACCGAAGTTGGCCGCGGCGAAGTTGGCCTAGTGCTTTTCCCAAACATATGCAATGAAATAAAAAAATACACTACTCAAAAAACATAATTCAGCTATTCAGCCAGTTCATGAACACAGACGCCATGTTTACATTAAAATTAAAAAAAAAATTACTTCCCGGCCTAGGCCTTCAATTTTGTATGAAATTCCTTTACAGTTCTCTCGAATTGTTCCGCCCGAAACTTGACACTTCGAAACCTGTTTTAACGCACGTTACGACGATATTCCATTCTATGTTTGAGAAAATATATTTATTTATTTCACCCCTTACCGCATACGATGCCATATATGACAGATAATAATTTCGACATTAATGACACGGGTTAAAGTTCAACTTCGAAAAAAATATTTTTTTATACATGCGGTAACGGGTTAATGAGATACATGATAGGTACCTGCAAGGACTTGCCGTCGGCGGAGGTGATGGCGAGCCTCGTGCCATCCTGCATCGTGAAGTGCAGCGGGTTGCCTTGCTCGTCCGTCACCTGCACAACACCACAATACTATACAATACAACAATACTTTATTTCACACCAATAAGAAAAATATTACATGAGACAGACAGACACGTGGTACACTATTTATCCGACTGCCGATAAATTTTAGGGCCGAGGGTTATTTTCTTTCATGTTAACCTCTTGACTTCTCAGCTCGTACACGGAAAGCTTTGTATTTATACACGAAGTTTAGTATAAATACCAAAAAAAAAAAACACTCAACGTAACTAAAAATAGTAATATTGCTTTGCTGATCCGCGATATAATAACGTGCCAGTTAATTTGTGCTAACCCACTCAAGATAATTTGAGACGATGGTGCTGATCATGAAGACTGAGTTTTTACGGTAGTTGGCGCTATTATGCCACCCTAAGGTATGCAAGAAGCAATTGGTTGAAAAATTCAATGGCTCGCATTAGGTTCACTGGTCCAATAGTTAAGACGCCCGCGTTGGCCCGAAAAGCCGTTGGAGACGCGGATTCGAAACCCGCTTGTACAATTTAATTTTTCAATATTCGCTTCATTCTAAACATTTCGTTTACGCTAGCAGACGTTACTGCTTTTTAACCTTTTGAGCGCCACAGTCGGCTGTGGCCGTCAACAAAAAATCGTGCCCCTGACGCCACGTCGGTCACAGCCGTCCAAATTTCAATGATCAAAAACTTTGTAATTCTAACCGCTACAAGTATTTTTCAATCCCTGTTGATTTTGGGGCACATCTTACTACTACTCTGGCGTCAGTGGCACGGTAAATTGCTAGACCGCTTGGCGGTCAATAGGTTAATAAAATAATAGCATCGTTATTGGTTACGTACGAAGTACATAGCGAGGGCACATACAACGTCAACAAAAAAAAAACATGAATGAGAAGTTATTGTGACCTTGTGACATGGCATGTAACTCACCGGCATATGGTCGTTCTCCTCCAACACGATGGGCTCCGCCAGCTCCTCCAGCTGCACTTGTTCCACCCCCTCCCCCTCCTCCCCCTCCCCCAGCTCGGCCTCCCCCCCCGGCCCCGCCCCCTCCGGCCGGCGGAGGAGCAGCGAGGAGCCGCTGTACACCTCGCACTCCGTTACCACCTTGCTGTCGTTTTCTAGTGTCGCCACCTGTGGTAAGTTCGGCAGTTTAGACTTGGGAATTTAAATTATAAACATGACAGGTTAATTCCTATGGATATTATGAAATTGTACCGCAATAGAAATAAAAAATCCTCCGTGGTCGCTTTTGATTGTAGTTTTTTCCAGAGCTCCTATAAAAACCGATGTTTTTATGTGATTCAATCATTTTTTTTAGAATTTGACATATCAACGTTTTTGGATTTCAAATTTTGCGTGATCTTGCCGGGAAGAGACTACCCGACATGACCACATCGACTGCGCTGTATTGAAGAAACTATAAGGGAACAATTTTTAACCGACTTCAAAAAAAGGAGGAGGTTCTCTATTCGAACTAATTTTTTTTTTTTTTTTTGTGTGTATGTTTTTCGATATCTCCGAGAACCGTGAACCGATTTTCAATTTTTTTTTTTAATCGAAAGGGTATAACTCCTAGTTGGTCCCGTTGGCACTAAGTCGGGATCTGATGATGGAATCTTGGAGAAATCGAGGGAACTCTTCAAATGTTATAGGGACATGTACGGCGCTTTCGGTAATTTATTGATAAAGTCAAGAATTTACATTCAGTAAATAGGATTTGGCCACTAAAACTTTTATATGAATCACTAAAAAGCAAAAAAAAAAAAAAATTTTTAACAAAAAAAAAGAACCGACTTCAGTAAAACTAAAAAACCAAAAATAACCCGTTCAAGTACAAATTACATTTGACTCACCCTTCGAAGTCGGTGCCAAACCTCACGTAAACTATAATATAACTATAAATATAAGAACTGAGTGGTTTGGGATCGACTTCGAAGGGTGAGTCAAATGTAATCTGTACTTGAACGGGTTATTTTTGGTTTTTTAGTTTTACTGAAGTCGGTTCTTTTTTTTTGTTAAAATTTTTTTTATAAGTAAAAGTACAAAAAAAGGACAATTATTTTAATGAATTTGTACCGTAACAGAAAAAAAATCCGCCGTGGTTGTTCCAGAAAGTATCACACAGTAAATTGCGAACATGAAAGAATGTAATGTGAAAATTCACTACTGGGTAAGGCTCAGGAGCGTTTCAACTGCTTGCTTGTTCTCATGTGTTACCAAATTTAGACGAATATCATCTTATTTTAGGAGTCCCTCACAATTCGCAAAAGCGCTCTGTTATGAGCTTACTAATATTTTTGCAAAAATGTTAATATCCGTGAAAATATAACATAAGTCAAACAGCCTTCAAAACGCCCCTGACCCTCAAACTCTGGTTTCCTAGGACAGCGGTGCCGTCATATAGCGGCCGTCTTTATACTTCATACTCCTCCGGTGCTTCTCCAAGCGGAGTAGCACGTCTGGCACCAGCAGTGCAAAGGGTCCGTCGGACCCGCAAGCAACCATGGAAAAAAAAAAAAAAACTTCATACTGGTACGAAGTATGGAGACGGCCGCTATGTGACGGCACCGCTATCCCAGGAAACCCGGGCCTTACTAAGAGAAAATGATCGAACAAGTGACCTGGTCGGTGTCGACGATGTGGAAGGCGCCGGGCGCGCCCTCCGCGTCGTACGTCACGTAGATGACGCGCTCCGCCGCCGGCGCCGCCCGCTTGTCCACCAGCAGGCTCACTTGCTTGTGCACTTGCTGGCGATCAAATAATTATATTTTAGGTACTCTGGCACGGTCCCGCGGTGCTGTAGTACCTTAACGAAATATCTTGGTTGGATTTGCGTAGCCGTGAGGCCAAGGACAAGACCGGAATACGTTAAACTGAATTGTTTATTTATATAGCACACAACTATACGAGCGAGTGGCTACTGCGGGACTGAACTCGATACCTAGCGACGGCGTTGACATTTTATGCCGCTAAGCATTATTTCTGTCCCCTACAGTAGCCCCCCCTTAAAAAAAATTTTTACATAAGAAAAACACAAAACATAAAAAATATTTATCTTACTCTACTTGTTACATTTATTTTCTTATGTCTAAAATCGAACGCTTATCGCGCAGGTGCGGATTCGCGATGTCAGCGCAATGTACACCTGCGTATAAGCTGACAAAGTAACTTTGCAGTGACAATAATATAATTTCTACATATTATATTTATCTAGAACAAAGCGATTTGCAACGTCAAATAAGTTACAAAGTCTAAAACATGTATGTATGTCACGAAAACATTTTACATTTCTGCTTGCTTAATTAAAATTACGAAATAACATTCGTTATTGCGTTATACATTTAGCCTACCTATTATAGTTTACGTAAGTGTACATTGTTTGCTTATCCAACTATACAAGTAATTATCTAAGCAACGTAACATGAATAGCCTGCCTCTGGGTAATGTAGTACGCATCAGCATTTCGCGCCAACTGTAAGATCCCAGTTTAAAACGTTCTAACCACCGTTATCGCGTTTCTACACGTTGTCACAGTTACTTAATATATCAGTATTGTATTTACAACTTCCGTATTTTAACACACTATACTATTATTATTTGCAATTCAACGTTCCAAAACCATTCGTGAGCGCCATACCGTACCATATCATAATGATATTAATACTACCTATATATATGCTATCTAATAACTATCCTTATAGTATGTGTCTCGAAATGTTACTGGCGGTTTAACTGTGCGCCCGCTTCGGGTAACATACTGTTTTGTTGTTTGTACTGGACGACTATTTACGAGTATACCTACGTCCTGCGTCTGCGCTGGAGTATCCGTGACGGCTTTTCCGCTTGTATCTTCGCTATCGTTCAACACGTAAGCTGGCTTCAGTCTATCGATCGAAACTCGAGCTTGCCGGTTTGCGAACTGTATAAGATACACTTTCGGGTTTCTTTCCAGAACTTTATATGGTCCGTCGTACGGTGGTTGCAATGACTTACGCACCGTATCATTCCGAACAAATACATACTTACAACTACTTAGGTCTGGATGTACGAATATAGCTTGCCTATTGCGAATTGCCGAGTTTACGGGTCTTAACCTACCTATCGCATCCCGAATCTTTTTGACTAACTCTGTCGGCTCACTAGGTTCCCTTTTAACCGAGCTGCAGAAAAATTCTCCTGGTAATCGTAAAACGCGACCGAAAGTCATTTCTGCTGAGCTGACACCATTGTCGCTCCTACCTGCCGCTCGTAACCCTAGCATAACCAACGGTAACTCGTCAACCCATGAACTATCACTAATTCTCGCCATTAGAGCAGCTTTGATAGATCTATGTAATCTCTCGACTTTAGCATTTGACTGGGGATGGAAAGCTGTAGTTCTCAGCTTTTCAACTCCAAGTAATCTCATGAGTTCTCTAAACAGGTTATTTTCGAACTGTCTCCCCTGGTCCGAAGTAAGTTTAACGGGGCATCCATAACGGGCTATCCACCCTTCTAGTATGACCTTGGCTACGACTTCCGCAGTCATATCGGCTATCGGAAAAGCCTCGGGCCAATGTGATCCTCTATCGATTATGGTAACCAGGTAACGATATCCCTGTGGAGACGTCGGGAGCGGCCCGACCAAATCCACGTGAATCCACGAGAACCTTTCTGCCGATTCGAAAGTCCCTATCCCTGAAACTGTATGCCGATTGACTTTCGACCGTTGACACTGTACACAAGCTCTTGCCCATAAGCCAACATCTTTCCTCATATTTGGCCAGAAGAATTTCTGTGTAACTAATTTCCTAGTGCACCGAATCCCGGGGTGACTCAAATTATGTATACTGTCAAAAGCTAAACGTCTGAACTCGAGTGGAAGATATGGCCGAACTCTATCCGTTGCGATTTCACAAACAATATCTTTACTGCACGTAGGAACCGTTATTGACTTCAAAACGATTTTCTCACCTGCCTCGCGATCTCTGTTTCGAACGGTATGCAGTAGGTACTCGTCGCAAGCTTGCGCGTCGGCGAGTTCTTCGTAATCAAATATCGTAGGACAGCTTATCGTATGTATTCTAGATAAGGAATCTGCCACTATATTTTGGTCTCCTTTCACATATCTAATATCATTTGTGAATTCGCTAATAAATAACAATTGACGTGTACGTCTAGGAACTTCCTTATTACTGCTACCTATTTTTTTTAATGCGTAACAAATAACTTTATGATCGGTATAGACTGTCAGCGGCCGACCTTCGAACATCTTACGGAAATGAGCTACTGCCATGTAAATGGCTGTTAATTCGCGATCGAACGTACTGTACTTCTGTTGTGCCGTAGTAAACTTTTTAGAATAAAACCCTAACGGCTCCCAGGAGTTACCGGTTCGCTGCTGCAACACTGCTCCAGCCGAAGTATCTGAAGCATCAGTCATCAAGGCTAAAGTTGCGTCAGGACGCGGGTGCGCCAGTATCGCCTCCTTTTGGAGGCCTTTTTTACACCGCGCAAACGCATCCTCCGCCGTACTAGTCCATACAATAGGAGTCTTATCGCGCTTCTTCGAATTAAATAGGTATTTATCTAGTTCCGACTGATCTTCCGCGGCATGTGGAATATGAGGTCGATAAAAGTTAAGCATTCCTAAAAATCTGCGTAATTGTTCTATCGTCTGCGGTTTAGGATAATCAACTATTACTTGTACTTTTTCGCCCAACGGCCTAATACCTGCCTTGGAAACTTCGTGATCTAGAAAATCTATTTTAGTCTGTCCGAAACTGCACTTAGCTAAATTTATTGTTATTCCAAACTTCTCAAATCTTTCGAACACCAACCTTAAATGTTCATTATGCTGCGTCTCATTGTCGCTAGCAATAATTACATCGTCGAGGTAGTTGAATAGGAAATCCAGGCCCTGCAGCACTGCCGTGTTCATGAAACGCTGGAAAGTTTGACCAGAATTTCGCATGCCAAATCCCATTCTGGGGAACTCGAAAAGCCCGAATGGTGTTATTATTGCGGTCTTTTCGATATCTTCCTTGGCCACCCCTATACAATGGTAAGCTCTATTGATATCTAATTTTGAGAAAATCTCCTTTCCAGCCAGGATGAACGTAAAATCATGTAACCGTGGTATAGGGTATCTGTCTGGCTTGGTGATGGCATTCAACATGCGATAATCCCCACAAGGACGAATTCCACCCGATTTTTTTTCGACGACATGTAAGGGACTGGCCCATGCACTTTTAGAAGGCCTACATATCCCTAATTCCTGCATTACCCGGAATTCCTCCTTAACCTTGTGGTACCTATCGGGCGGCAGTGGCCTTGCCCGTGCGAATATCGGAGGTCCCGTCGTCTCTATGTGGTGAACTACGCCATGTTCTGGAATTTTCTTATAAACTGCGGGTTTCGTAATACTTGGAAATTTGGATAACAATTCGTGGTATGGATGGCTCTCGTCGACTGTATTAATGGAAGGTTGTTTGCTACTTACGATTACGGCTGCCACCCTCATATCAGTCACTTGATCTATTAACTTGTGCTCACTAATATTTACCAATAGTTTGTGAAAACTTAAAAAGTCTGCGCCTAGAATTGGCTGTTTCACGTCCGCTATAACGAAATCCCAGCGATACGGTCTCCGTAGTTTGAAGTCCAAACTCAACGATTTAACACCATACGTTTTGATTTCCGTTCCGTTCGCGGCAAAAAGTTTATAGGTCGAGCACTCACTAACACGATCCTTTTTGGTAGCAGGTAGCACCGAAATGTCCGCACCCGTATCTACCAAAAAACGATATCCACTATTTAGGTCCGTGACTCGTAGCCGGCGGCCGGGCGATATAGTACAGACTTCCGCCGTCGTCTGTACTATCCCCGTTAGTTTCCCGCCCGCTTAGCCCAAGCGCAGGGCTGCACGCACTTCGTTGCCCTGTCCTTGTAACGGTAATGGTAGTAGCACAACCAATTCGGATCATCCCGTGAACGCCGATTTGACGAGCTGCGGTTCCGCGATGTCGAACGTCCACCGTTGCGCTTCCTGCTGACGTCACGATGTCTGGATCTTCCCCGCTCTAGGTCCATTAACCTGACGCTGAGTTTTGCGATTTCCGCGAAAATTACAGCAGTTCCGCTTGGACTTGGACCTTGTGACGCTACATGGCTCGTGGCGTGCTGCGTCACTTCAGCAACGTGTCCTGCTCGCGTGGCCTCTGCAACGTTGTCCGCTATGCTTGCCAGACGATCCAGGTCGGTTATCTCGGACGCTACTAGTACTGCACGAACCGTCGTGGGAAGGTGATTCTGCCACATAATTCTTATGGTGTCTTCCGGAAAACTGTCCTTCGCTAGATTCCGCATTTTGAACAGTAGTTGACTCGGTTTCTGGTCCCCCAAATCCATACCTCCGAGCAGCTTTTCTACTTGCTTGGCCTTGGAGTCTTCGAGCATCGTAAGGAGTTTGCCCTTGAGTGCCTCGTATTTGCCTGATTTGGGCGGGTTCGACAGAAAATCCGTTAACTGCAGTATAACGTCCTTGGGTAACTTGGACACGACGATGTCGAATTTCGCGTTGTCTCCCATCTTCTGCGGTGTCAACACAGCTTCTGTGCGTATAAACCATACTCTCGGCGGATCAGTCCAGAACTCTGGCACTCTTGATGCCACTGAGATCGCCATCACACCCGCTGGTTCTACGGTCTCCGGCAATTGCAGTAACACAGAACCGGCTCCTGCTTGTAGAGGTGGTTGCTGTTGCCCTGTCGGTTGCTGTAGACCTGTCGGTTGTTGTTGACCTTGAACCTGCAGCTGGTAATTTGGTGCTTGTTGAACCGGCGTGCCTTGTCCGTTGACAATTTCGCGTGTCTTTTTTTTAAGTTTAGGGGTCACCACTTTAGGTACTCTGGCACGGTCCCGCGGTGCTGTAGTACCTTAACGAAATATCTTGGTTGGATTTGCGTAGCCGTGAGGCCAAGGACAAGACCGGAATACGTTAAACTGAATTGTTTATTTATATAGCACACAACTATACGAGCGAGTGGCTACTGCGGGACTGAACTCGATACCTAGCGACGGCGTTGACATTTTATGCCGCTAAGCATTATTTCTGTCCCCTACAATATATTAGTCCAAAAGTACTACGACCAACAATAGATCTCCTCAAATCCTCAATGTGCAAAGGAGTTAGTAGTGACAGCGCCGTCGCATCAACGTAAACTGGACAGAGATGGTGGCCGAACACTTTCCCTCGCGTCTCGCTTTGCGTTCGCACGACTCTTGTACGCGCCGCGGTCCGCGACCATTGTTAAGTTTAACTTGTAGTCTGGGTCACAGACTAATACTAAGGATATCCCTTGGTATTAATTAGGGCACTAGACGCAACAGGAAGAGAAAGGTATTACTCAGGGTAATTCTGAATTATCCAAGTTTAATTTAATTGCGATTTTTTGGGCGTCACTTTCTAGGTTTTCACAATAACACATTGTGAAAATAACGTCGGTTTATCATTTTAAACGCCCAATTGTGACTTTTTTCTTACCTTCACAATTTTGCTAGTTTGTTGTGGAGCAGTGAATATTGAAGTTATCTTTCTTCGTCCGCAAATTAGTCAGACGCTTACGCAGGTTTTTTCGTTCAGCAGCGGAGGGAGCGAATTTTGCCGCAGTACAGCGGTGTCGCAAGCCTCGAGCCATACAGCCTTGGGTGTCGATTGCCAGGTTTTCGAAACGGCGGATTTTGATTTTTTTTCCCTACCTTCTTGTGTTTGTTGAGGTTGGAGCAGTCGGCGAAGGCCCGCGGGCACAGCGCGCACTTGAAGGGCCGCTCGCCGGTGTGGCGGCGCGCGTGCTTGGCCGGCGCCTACCTTCTTGTGTTTGTTGAGGTTGGAGCAGTCGGCGAAGGCCCGCGGGCACAGCGCGCACTTGAAGGGCCGCTCGCCGGTGTGGCGGCGCGCGTGCTTGGCCGGCGCCTACCTTCTTGTGTTTGTTGAGGTTGGAGCAGTCGGCGAAGGCCCGCGGGCACAGCGCGCACTTGAAGGGCCGCTCGCCGGTGTGGCGGCGCGCGTGCTTGGCCGGCGCCTACCTTCTTGTGTTTGTTGAGGTTGGAGCAGTCGGCGAAGGCCCGCGGGCACAGCGCGCACTTGAAGGGCCGCTCGCCGGTGTGGCGGCGCGCGTGCTTGGCCGGCGCCTACCTTCTTGTGTTTGTTGAGGTTGGAGCAGTCGGCGAAGGCCCGCGGGCACAGCGCGCACTTGAAGGGCCGCTCGCCGGTGTGGCGGCGCGCGTGCTTGGCCGGCGCCTACCTTCTTGTGTTTGTTGAGGTTGGAGCAGTCGGCGAAGGCCCGCGGGCACAGCGCGCACTTGAAGGGCCGCTCGCCGGTGTGGCGGCGCGCGTGCTTGGCCAGCGCCTACCTTCTTGTGTTTGTTGAGGTTGGAGCAGTCGGCGAAGGCCCGCGGGCACAGCGCGCACTTGAAGGGCCGCTCGCCGGTGTGGCGGCGCGCGTGCTTGGCCAGCGCCTACCTTCTTGTGTTTGTTGAGGTTGGAGCAGTCGGCGAAGGCCCGCGGGCACAGCGCGCACTTGAAGGGCCGCTCGCCGGTGTGGCGGCGCGCGTGCTTGGCCAGCGCCTACCTTCTTGTGTTTGTTGAGGTTGGAGCAGTCGGCGAAGGCCCGCGGGCACAGCGCGCACTTGAAGGGCCGCTCGCCGGTGTGGCGGCGCGCGTGCTTGGCCAGCGCCTACCTTCTTGTGTTTGTTGAGGTTGGAGCAGTCGGCGAAGGCCCGCGGGCACAGCGCGCACTTGAAGGGCCGCTCGCCGGTGTGGCGGCGCGCGTGCTTGGCCAGCGCCTACCTTCTTGTGTTTGTTGAGGTTGGAGCAGTCGGCGAAGGCCCGCGGGCACAGCGCGCACTTGAAGGGCCGCTCGCCGGTGTGGCGGCGCGCGTGCTTGGCCAGCGCCTACCTTCTTGTGTTTGTTGAGGTTGGAGCAGTCGGCGAAGGCCCGCGGGCACAGCGCGCACTTGAAGGGCCGCTCGCCGGTGTGGCGGCGCGCGTGCTTGGCCAGCGCCTACCTTCTTGTGTTTGTTGAGGTTGGAGCAGTCGGCGAAGGCCCGCGGGCACAGCGCGCACTTGAAGGGCCGCTCGCCGGTGTGGCGGCGCGCGTGCTTGGCCAGCGCCTACCTTCTTGTGTTTGTTGAGGTTGGAGCAGTCGGCGAAGGCCCGCGGGCACAGCGCGCACTTGAAGGGCCGCTCGCCGGTGTGGCGGCGCGCGTGCTTGGCCAGCGCCTACCTTCTTGTGTTTGTTGAGGTTGGAGCAGTCGGCGAAGGCCCGCGGGCACAGCGCGCACTTGAAGGGCCGCTCGCCGGTGTGGCGGCGCGCGTGCTTGGCCAGCGCCTACCTTCTTGTGTTTGTTGAGGTTGGAGCAGTCGGCGAAGGCCCGCGGGCACAGCGCGCACTTGAAGGGCCGCTCGCCGGTGTGGCGGCGCGCGTGCTTGGCCAGCGCCTACCTTCTTGTGTTTGTTGAGGTTGGAGCAGTCGGCGAAGGCCCGCGGGCACAGCGCGCACTTGAAGGGCCGCTCGCCGGTGTGGCGGCGCGCGTGCTTGGCCAGCGCCTACCTTCTTGTGTTTGTTGAGGTTGGAGCAGTCGGCGAAGGCCCGCGGGCACAGCGCGCACTTGAAGGGCCGCTCGCCGGTGTGGCGGCGCGCGTGCTTGGCCAGCGCCTACCTTCTTGTGTTTGTTGAGGTTGGAGCAGTCGGCGAAGGCCCGCGGGCACAGCGCGCACTTGAAGGGCCGCTCGCCGGTGTGGCGGCGCGCGTGCTTGGCCAGCGCCCAGCGCTCGGCGAACCCGCGGCCGCACGCGCCGCAGCGGTGCCGCAGCGCGCCCGCCTCGCGCCGCACGTGCGCCAGCCACGACGCGCGGCACAGGAACCTGTGCCCGAGAAAAGGTGTGTACACACATATTTAAGACATTTTTAACCCGCGACGAACAAAGAGGCGTGTTATAAAGTTTTTTTAAGAGGCGGGTTATACTGCCATACAAAGTTCGAGTCACTGGTGTGTGAGGGCTAGTCAACCCTGATACAGTTTAAGAGGCCTTATTCCTTTTAAAATGCTGATTGTTTAGACATTTTTCTCTATAATGAAACATGTTTCATAACATATTATTGATGTTACTACCTAGAACAGGGCTATTGGGATTAATTGGTATATATTTCGAACCTACAATTTGAATTTTTCATTGATAATTTTAGTTCGAAAAACTACTCGAAATTCACGTGGAAAATTCGTTTTTTCAACTTATTTTCGACTGCACGCAATGAAAGCATTAAATAGCTACGTTACTACCTAGAACTCGGGAAAAAGTATTATTGACTTCAAAAAGTTGGTTGAAATTATAAATATACTCGTCACAATATGAAAAAGATAAATTTTAAAAGGAATAAGGCCTTAAGTCATGTGTAAAAGAATCAGGTGTGTGTACCGCTTCCCGCAGTGGTTGCAGAGGTGCGGGCGCTCGGCGTCGGCGGCGTGGCGGCGCGCGTGCAGCCGGTGCTGCGAGGAGGTGGTGAAGCGGCGCGGGCACTGCGCGCACTGGTACGGCTTCTCCCCTGTGTGGATGCGCTCGTGCTCCGACAGGTTGCCCTTCTGGCTGAAGCTCTTGCCGCACACGCCGCACGAGAACGGCTTCAGGCCTGCCACGTGGGGAATATATACAGATATATAATATTTTGTATTTACTTGTACTCTAGATCCTCTCTGTACCATCAGATTTCTGATTTGCACCCACTTCTAGTATCTCTGTTTGGCCCTATGGTTGACTGGTAGAGAATGCCATTTGGCATTAAGTCCGCCATTTGTATTGACTTTTGTTTTGTGCAATAAAGTTTAAATAAATAAATAAATATACCTATAGAGACAAGGTATCATCTTCTTTTATATAAAAACACTTCATTTCATAGACAAATTTTTCCCCGAGTCATACATTTTTCAGAAATCTTGAAAATATCAACGAATAGATTAGGTTAGGTTTGTCTTATAAGTTTCCGAAATATTTTATGGTTTCAGAAAAAAAAATATTTCGATGAAATGAAATTTTTATGAAATGAAAATTCAATGAAACGTTTGTCTATAAAACAAGAGTAAACCAGGGGACAACCTTACAAAAATCGACCTAGTTCCAAACTAAGCAAAGCTAATTTAGAAATAAAGCACATAAGGGACCCGCTACCGCCTATATTTTTCGCCCGCCTCCTAAGATGGCTCAAACTGTAGTTTAATTCCATACCGAGATAAAATTTCTTCCGTTTCTTGAATAGCGAGCTAAAAAAAAAGTTATTAGGGAAATCTCACTGCAAGTCAGCGAAAAAGATTATGAAATTTTGACAAATTTTAGAAAATATTAATAGGGTACCGACCGACTTTGGGAGTTCAAATTGAACTTTACTCCGGCAGACGCACATTTTGTCATACGGCCCATCCGCGTACCTCTCACAACTACAGCTACGGCTAAGATTTAACTTTTTTTTCTCGCAGTCGAAATCGTGTCTAGAAGCCATTGTGACACTCACATTATATTTGTCCTCGCTCGCTTCAATCGCTCGCAAATAATCACAGTATAGTGACTTGTAAGTCTCAATGGCTTATCTTGCCCCTTACCTAGGTTAGGTCGTGGAACCAGGTTTGCCATTGGCGAATTCGTCAAGGAGTTCGATGATCTACTACTACGGTTCCTTTTAGAACTACAACCAGGGAACTGAGCGTGACAGTACACATACCAGAGTGCCACCGCATGTGCAGCGTGAGGCTGGTCTTGTGCGCGAAGCGATGCTTGCACAGCTCACACGCGAACCGCTTCACGCCGGAGTGCAGCAGCGCGTGGTTCAGCAGGTTCGCCTTCGTTTAGAACTACAACCAGGGGACTGAGCGTCACAGTACACATACCAGAGTGCCACCGCATGTGCAGCGTGAGGCTGGTCTTGTGCGCGAAGCGATGCTTGCACAGCTCACACGCGAACCGCTTCACGCCGGAGTGCAGCAGCGCGTGGTTCAGCAGGTTCGCCTTCGTTTAGAACTACAACCAGGGGACTGAGCGTCACAGTACACATACCAGAGTGCCACCGCATGTGCAGCGTGAGGCTGGTCTTGTGCGCGAAGCGATGCTTGCACAGCTCACACGCGAACCGCTTCACGCCGGAGTGCAGCAGCGCGTGGTTCAGCAGGTTCGCCTTCGTTTAGAACTACAACCAGGGGACTGAGCGTCACAGTACACATACCAGAGTGCCACCGCATGTGCAGCGTGAGGCTGGTCTTGTGCGCGAAGCGATGCTTGCACAGCTCACACGCGAACCGCTTCACGCCGGAGTGCAGCAGCGCGTGGTTCAGCAGGTTCGCCTTCGTTTTGAAAGACGTGCTGCAGATCTGCAAATATCAATAGTGCATTACTGCAGTCCGGGAAAGAAGGGCCAGCCGGGTGAGTAGGTATAGACGGATAGTGATACGAAGCCGGCAAGCCCTTCACGGCTAAGGCATGTATAGTGCTTTTATAGTTCAGCTGTTTAGCCTGTTCATGAACACAGACGCCATGTTTTAAAAAAATTACTTCCCGGCCTAGGCCTTCAATTTTGTATAAAATTCTAATTCTCTCAAATTGTTCCGCCCGAAACGTGACACTTTGAAGCCTGTTTTGACGCACGTTATGACGATATTTCATTGCATGCTTGAGAAAAATAAATTCCCGGCCTAGGCCTTTAATTTTGTATGAAATTCCTTTACAGTTCTCTTGAGTTGTTCCGCCAGAAACGTGATACTTCGACACCTGTTATAACACACGTTATGACGACATTTAATTGCATGTTTGAGAAAAAATACTTCCCGGCCTAGGCCTTCAATCCTGTATGAAATTCCTTTACAGTTCTCTTGAGTTGTTCCGCCAGAAACGTGATACTTCAAAGCCTGTTATAAAGCAAGTTATGGTGACATTTCATTGCAAATTTGAGAAAATACCGTTTAAAATATACGAAAATAAAACGCATAGCCAACCCTAATTGTCATTGTGACAAGAGTAAGAAACGGACGTGTCTTAATTTCCATAAACTACTTTACCACTGATAGTGCGCTCTTACGAACTGGCCGCAACCTTTTGTCGTTCCCGACAAACCGTACAGCATAAGCAGCTGGCAGACATTACCTTACAGCTGTAAGGCCGCGCCTGCGAGTGGACCAGCTGGTGCCTCTGGAGTAGTTGCTTGTGCTTGAACAGCTTGCCACATTTCCCGCAAACGTAGCGTTGGCCTGCATGCTCGGCCTCCTTATGATACACCACTGATGATGGATGGTTTAGCACCTGCGAAGATAATGTTAAATCTATACTATTATAAAATTCTGTCATGAATATTAATTTACTATGGAGAGGGGTCATGATATCAGGAAAACCGCTATGTTTTCATAATTACCTTTGTCCCCTTTTCAGGCCGAAACGGCTGGACAATGTTTTACCAATTTAGGTACAGAGAAATTGCAGGAAAGCGTTTTTTTTGGTAATTTTTTATTTATTTATTTATTACATCACACAACTATCATTACAGGCTTAACTAATGCGACAGTGCGGAATTCTTACAATTAGGGACTTGCATATAATATATAATTAATTAATTAATATAATTCAAAAATGTATACACCCCAATATAAAATATTATAACCCAGCATAACACAAAGCTTAGCGTTACCCTTGTGAATTCGTTCAGACAGCAAGAAAAGATGTCTATCACATTTGCCACTCGATTTAGCGTACTTATTGCCCTGGTGGCGTGAGCCTGGCAAAGCAGATCCTTGATCGCGCGTGGCTCGGTCAGCAGGCTCGGCCGCCGGCGCCGCCACACGTATAGGTTCGTTCAGACGCACCTCCCCCAGTACTCCAGGGTTGAATAGCTTGCCCCATAACAACTTAAATATATACGAAGCGAGCGCCAACTCCCCTCGGACTTCCAACTGGTTATATCCTACCATTCATAACACGAACAAAATAGATACATCAGCGGATAAAACCCATACCTACAGTTTCAGATATAAAAACCTAATAAATATATTTTGAATACGCTCCAACATGAGCCTATATTAAGTCTCATGCTGGCTCCAGATGACTGCATTGTTCACTTCTCGCAGTTCATACCGCGGCGTGGCCACGAAAAGTACCCCACCTTGTTTACGTCCATCTGTTCGGTCGCACCTTAAAATTTGAAACTTTTGTGGAATGATTTCGGCATCGTGGATTGATTAATTACATCCCGTTTCATGCTTCGTGCTAATCTCCATACATGTAAATGCTTCTTGCGCTCCGCAACCTGAAGTTCAGATGTTGTGTTTCCCCCTCGAAAAATATCTTTTTCTTGTTTACCACCTTCGCCTTATTTTCGCCGTGTTCTTAGGGTCGCTATTAACAGTTTGCGAATCCATGTCTTCTATAGGGTATCCTGCCTTTTCGCCGAATATTCGTCCCCGAATTTTCACTTCGCAGAATTTGTATTCTTCTGTAGTCGCACATTTTTCATAATTCTTGTAAATATACAGTTTCAGTGAAAAATGCTTTCTGCAAAATGATACTTCGGCGAAATTAAACATTCGACGAAAAATTGTTCGGCGAAAAGGCAGAGAACCCTTCTATAGTGAAGGTTTCCTGACTAAGCGGTAAGATCGCGGTTTTCGTGTCCCCGCTCTTATCACTGATGGTCGATGTTGCTACCGTAGGAGCATTCTTACGCCGGCTACCTTGTTTTATGTTATTAGTGACCGCCGCGGCATATGTTTCGGTGCTATCGCCGACGACAGTGCCCACCGGTGACTCGCTGTTGCTCTCGGTGTTGAGATAACGGTTCGAATGTTCTGATATTGGAGATCTTTTGCTCGAGCACTTTCATTTGTTCATTAACTTCAGTAACTCGTTTAAAAAAAGTGTACCGAGTTGTTTAAATGGCTCATTCTGGTCTTCAAGACGCGCGATAATTTCTCCTTCCTCCTTGTAGTTCACTGAGCAGTTGATTATCGAGTTTGCGAACTGGCATTGGACTTGCTGTTTGTGATGGCGCACGGCTGCCGCTGCCGCGCTGAGTGTTTACAAATGCGCTTGTGACGTAGGTCTTATATAGTGCGAAAATACGCGGAAAAAGGTGTGGATGCTTCCTAGTTTATATAATATAGTCATAATTATTGCACTACATAGGTTTAATAAAGGCACTATTTAAATTTCGACTTTACTTCGTACCTTAAATTCCTAGATCCTGCTTTTATCATATTCCTGATTCAAATTCCTTCATAATTGATAATTATTATGTTTCTTAAAAGATAATGAAATAATAACGATTCATTCCAACATTACAATTTGGCTCGTCGCAACAAATATTAAATTAAAATCTAATGTGCATTTTATAGGGTAATAAAAGTTATGGTTACACGTTACTATTAAATAATTTGCGGTTATCGAAAACTAATTTCACTTGCTCTGAAATTCAATTGTTTCACAGCTACATGATTACGATTACAACGTAATCAAACAGCAGAAGCAAACTAGCAATAGTAGCGAATAAACGCATGTCAGGCAAGCACTGTGTATAAGCAATGACTTTAGCGACATGCACAATTGCGTACATGACTTTATTCAAATTGATAACAGCAGAAAACACATCAGGGTATATAATGGGAGTCAAGGATTCTAGAATAGATTTCCCTCATTCAGTACTTCTTCACATAAAGTGCAATCACACGAAGTTTTGCGGAGCGTCGATACTGAACCTCTTTACGTTATTAAGTGCGGCTAGTTGTATTGAAACATGCACCGATAGTTCCGCCATCGATGCCTATATTGATATGCAAGAAGGTATAAAAACTAGAATCGTTGATTTCAAAGTTCATGAAGAATATAATCGCGAAACTTTCTCCAATGATATAACAGTGTTGATATTAGAGGACGCTTTGTTATTTGGCAAGGAAGTGATGCCTGTGATATTATTAAAGGAGATACCGAAGTACAGTGTAGCTGTAATAGCGGGGTGGGGGTGGCTAAATGTAAGTATAACTATTTTAATACTAGCATTATAACTTAAATTTAAAATTAAAACACCCGCGACACAACATGTCATCATGGGACTCTCATTCAATGGGTGATGTAGAAAATGCTATTAAAACTGAATGTACAACTTGTATACAACGAAAGTTCCCAATACAACGCGTACCAAACAAAGTTTACCCAATTTGTCGCTAGATGGCGCTACTGTGAAAAACATGTAACGGCTGCATCGCGCTGTTAAGATTTTTCCTGTATACATAACATTGTTTGATGAAATTTTTGTTTGTGTGAATAATATAACACTCTGGACTGAATCAGCTGGTTTTATTCAAGTTTATTCACTGAATATTACTAAAAAAAATTGGAATTCTTTGCTTCAAAATTGGCTGAGATCTTGTCACTCGTTCCAATTAAAGCCGAATATCTTGGAAACTACTGGTCCTATTTCCACCAAACATGGCTAAGAACAATCTCGGACGATCGACGGACAAGAATTTCGATGTAATAAAACCGCACTCAAATTGGTCCATCCGATTGAGAGCTATGAGCTACGATGCCACAAACAGACTTTCATAAAAAGTAACAGGTCACTGTCAGGAACAGCTATAGTACTAGCACCACCAATTTAACATCTGTGAGCGGATACTTTAGGATATATGAAGATACTGCTCCTCCCTGTCTACGCTCTATAATTGACAACATTTTACATTTCTAAAAGGTGGATCAAGAGAGCTTTGCGTCTGTACACCCAAAAAATTTCTTGGATTTATTTTTGTAGTAAATAAATATAAGAAAATACATAAAATAACCAGAATCTACGACAATTATGCCTGCATAGAGTTGTAGTCTTCGACCTATCCATAAAAAAAATAAGCTGTCAATAATGTCTAGCTCAATGTCATTCGTTTTCTTTAATTAGACACCAGACTAAAGTAACCTACTTATACATTATTTTATAGTTTTGGAGTAACATCTTTTTAGAATTAGTAAGTAAAATTTAAGGTGTAAAAACCTTTCAAATAAACAATGCAAAGATCGACACACAAATCATAAGGAAAAATTCGTCAGGTCTATGTGGAGTGAGGGTAGCGAAGTGGCTAACGCGCTGGACCGGTAATCCAGAGGTAGGTACCGGGTTCGATTCCCGGTCCCTTCCACCAGTTAGCTCCTTTTTCATTTTTTCTTTAAGCTGTGATCCTTGTATTCATGGTTTAAATAAAAATTTAATAAATGAATAATAAAATAATAATTATATTCTATTTTTCCTGAGGTTACTAATTATAAGTAACCTCAGGAAAAATATAAAACAGTTATAAAGTCCCTTTTTAAGCGGAATACAGAAAAGTAATAAATGTATGTATGTATGTAAAAACCAAATAAACTTTTTGAATTTTTTATTTTTTTTTGAAAAACACTTTATTGTACACAAAAACAGTTAAAAATACATCTATTACAAATAACATATAGGTACAAAGGCGAACTTATCCCTATAAGGGATCTCTTCCAGTTAACCTTTAAATATAGATTTGTAGTATTAAAATTGGAAATGCTGTCAATACGGTGTTTGACTATAGTGAATACAAATTGTGTCATTGAAACCACTAAACACACATTAAAAAATACGCGCAACCAAATAAACAGTCACTAACTTTTGTACATTATAAGTACTATTGGAGTTTACTCCTTAAGAATCGATTTTCATATATAAGCCCGGGGTATGAAAAATATGGGGTATAAAATCGAACGTATCTGCCGTGCTAATTTAAAAAGTCGTATCTCAGTATACGATCGGAGTAAAAATACGACTTCTTAATTTAGCAGGTTATGCGTTACGCGTTATAGGCTAAGATCCCGATATAAAATGACCTTCACCGAGATGTTTATTTTATGAAATGTATTTTATAATCAATTTAATATGTCAATAAATATATTGCATATGGGTTGCCTAACAAATTTTAGTCCAGGGTATGTTTAATTAATAATAAAAAAAATGTTTTAAACATTTCACCGGTTTGATTAATATTAGATAAATTCTATACCAATCGAAAGTATGAAGCCCATAGAATATGCAAACGTTAGGTTACCTATTCTTTTCCCGTCACAACTATCGGGTAGCCAGGTATAAACAGGTAAATCTATACCTACTAGCATTTTGCAACGGTCTGATTATTGAATTGAAACTGAATAAAATTAAAGATTATTTAATTATGAATTTATCTAATAATCAAATCCGTGAAATATTAAAAAAATACATATATATTTTTATTTTTTACTAAACATACCCTGGACTAAAAATTGTTAGGCAACCCATATGCAATATATTTATTGACATATTAAACTAAATATAAAATACATTCATCAAATAAACATCTCGGTGAAGGTCGTTTTATATCGCGATCTTAGTCTATAACGCTTAACGCATAACCTGCTAAATTAAGAAGTCGTATTTTTACCCCGATCGTATACTGACATACGACTTTTTAAACTACCATTATGTTCACATAAACAAACTATAAAATTGTCAATGTCAACTTCATGTCGAGTGTCAACAAAATTTTATAAATAAAATAAAATTTAATCAAATCTACGCTTAACGGGTAAAATGTGCTGCTTTTGAAACAATAGCGCCCGTCACACAATCGGCTAAAAGATACGTGTTCGTTTCAGCTCCCAAACAAACCTAACGAATTTTTGTGATATCCAAGATTACAACTTTTATAACGTGCAATGCAAAGACCGTGTTTTCTTGGTGTTTAAGACGTGCTTGTATGGTGCTAAGATCGAAGAAGACGTCTGGCTGTAGAGAGAGAGACCGATTTAATTGTGACTCAGCTTTAAGCTTAGAAATAGAGAAGGCGTGAATACTTTTCCATCACCACTGCTCTCATTTTCCTGCATTCAGCCGCAGAATGGTTTTGATTTCGTGAAACTTTCCAGGATAAATACATACATAAATCAAGGATCCAACACAACCGAGCCATTCATTTTCTAGACGGGAGTCTTGCCGACCGACAAGAAGCTATGAAGTTTAAATCGAAATTGTTATGTTTTTGATGTTGGCTTTTAAATTGTATCTTTTTTTATTATAATTGCTTGTATTTTTACTTTTATTTGTAAGTGTTAGTTATAAATATGAGTGATCCTTCTTCATCCTTGCGCTGTCCCCATTGTCCCAACTCAACTCGAACTTTTACCCCTCATGGACTTAAAGTGCATATAGGGCACATGCATAAACATTTTCCCCAAGTCATCCCCTCCAACCCTAGACTGTCGGTTTCACAGCAAGCTCATGGTAACAACCCCATTTATCTAGATTTTGGTGATCTAGCTACGTTAAAGCAGTCAGTAGGTACGTGTGTTACGGCATATCCCCAAAGGGGCGCGAAACTTGGCAGCGGCCAAATTGAGCGACCTCATTGATAAGTGTATCGACTCCAATGGCACTCTCGAATGGTTTAGTTTACTGTCTTGCCTATTCCGCACTCAAATCGCCTGAAGCGTCGGCCACGGGAAATTTAACCACGAAAGTTAAGATAAATATTAAAACTCTGCTTCTTTTGATATCAGTGGGAACATCGGTGCAGTGACCACGCCTTTGAGATCACACTCCATACTGAAGACAATTGAGCGTAAAGTACATGAAGGGGATCTCAGGTGCAGAGCGAGTGCTTATGTCGGATGAGGGCGTGGCGCCGTCGAGCCCTGAGACTTTAGCTACGCTGCAGTCGAAGCATCCAGCCCCGTCCCGGCCGCTGGTACTTCCACCGGAACCTGACATATCTATTTCTGCCTTAACTGTTAAGCCGGAGGAAGTGGTGCAGGCACTCAGCTCTTTCAACAATAGTTCGGCCGCCGGTTTGGATGGTATCCGCCCTGTTCATCTTAAGGAGCTTACGTCTGCATCTGCGGGAGACGCCGATTTTCGGCTCCTGGAACATCTGGCCAAGCTTTGAAATTTTTTGCTCAGTGGTCAATTAAACCCTGAAGTTTGCTCCTATATTTATGGTGCTTCCTTATGTGCGCTGTCAAAAAAAGACGGTGGTATAAGACCCATTGCCATAGGCAGCGCTTTCCGCCGCTTAACGGCAAAGCTAGGATGCCGTGCAGTGAGAGAAGAAATGGCAGCTTATCTGCAACCTTGCCAATTAGGGTTTGGCACAAGATTGGGCTGCGAGGCTGCAATTCACGCTACGCGGGCTTTTTCGGTAGATAGCAAAAACTTAGAATCCGTTTTAATACGTATAGTTAAGTTCATATCATTGTAATAGTTAAGTACTTATGCTTTCTGAAAAAATGACTGACTGTTGAGTTTCTTTCGGCGTTTCTTCTCAACAGTGGTCTCCTCTTGTGAAATGCCGGTAGACTCAGACATGTAAAAGTGCCCTTGTGGCCTACTTGCAGAATAAAGTTCATTATTTCATTATTATTATTATTAATTAAAATTGATTTAAAAAAACGCGTTTAACTCATTGGGCGTGATGTTTTACTGTCCGAAGTGAAGGATAAAGTGCCATCACTCTACCCCTTCATTTTCCAAGTATATTCTTCCGCTTCTAATCTTTTCTACAATGGTCCTCTTGTTCTTTCCCAAGTTGGTACACAGCAGGGGGATCCGCTAGGCCCTTTAGTTTTCTGTCTGGCCATACAAAAGGTAATTTCAGAGGTTAAATCCCCATTGAATATCTGGTACCTAGATGACGGTACCCTAGGTGGTAAACCAGAAGAAGTGGAACAAGACTTGCTCATGCTCCTGCCTCGTTTAAAAGCTCTGGGTTTAGATATTAATTTCAGCAAATGCGAATTTTTCCCCTGCAGTACCAACTCACACGATTCTTTCCCCTTATTCAGTGCTCTGCTCCCCGGACTGAAAGTGTTGTCAGCGAGATCTTTCAACCTCTTGGGGTCCCCAATATTCCCAGAAGCCATTCCTGAAGCCTTCGAGGAGAGAAAGCTGCTTCTGCTGATGGCTGCGCAGAGGTTGAATGAACTTTCGGCTCACGTAGCCCTCGTTATGTTGCGAGTTTGCTTTGCCGTGCCTAAGCTGACATATTTCTTGTGCACCGTGCCAGCCTGGCTGCACCCTGTCCAGACAGACTCCTTTGACTTCGTGTTGAAGGAGAGTTTGGAAAAGGTGCTGAACGTCTCCCTTAACCAAGGTCAATGGGACCAGGTTTCTCTGCCGATTCGAACTGGTGGTTTGGGCGTGCGTCGCGCGCGAGATGTGAGCCTCCCGGCCTTCCTGGCTTCGGCGTGTGGGGTGGTGGACCTTGTCACTCAAATTTTATCTTTTGATGGTGACAAGGCTATCATTCCTTACGCCTCCGATGCTTTGACGGCCTGGACGGCTCTTAATCCCGGCGTAGCCATACCCGTAGAATTGTTCCGTCAGCGTCTATGGGTTTATTTATATGAGAGTGCGCGCACCACGATTTTCATAAACCCATAAGTAAGCTTATTTCTGCGACAAAATTATCGCGCGACTAAAAAAAATCGTGGTGCGCGCCTGGCCTGAAGAGTAAACTCCAGTCGTGCGTCGGAGCTGACACACACACTTTTTTTTTAATTGTACAATAACTAAAACGAAGACGTGTTTTGACTACTGCTTTTTATGACGTCACATGCCTGTATCATCATAGAAGCTTCATACTAACAGATCGTTTTTGACATTTCATAAAGAGTAGCTGATTTGAGCAGTCATCGAATACCATAGACGATAGAATATCCCCACCACCATACCATAGACGATAAATCGAATACGGTAGACTCAGACATGTAAAAGTGCTCTTGTGGCCTACTTGCAGAATAATAGTAGTTTATGCAACTGATACATAATGAGAGGCATTAAAACACGAGTGTGGTTTTATGAAACGAGCGTCAGCCAGTTTCATAATAGGATCACACGAGTGTTTTAAGGCCTAATTATGTACAGTTGTATACACTACTTTATCTACACACATATCATAAGTACTCTAAGATGGGTTCAGAAGCCATAAGGAAATGACCGGCACCACTAGTGCTACCTGTAAAATATCTAAAAACGACATATACTAATGCAGTAAGAAATAAATCTGAACAAATACATAAACAGATTATTTATTGTAATATTTGTAATTTTGGTTTCCGGTTCCGGTTGTGTTGACAAGAAGACGTAGTGATACTGAGCTCCGTTTTGTTACGCGAAAACTGTGTACATACCGCTCCATCAAGTGTAAAAACATCAAAATATCGGACGCAACGTACTGTAGTGCATTATCAAATATAAAACTGAGTGAAAACTGTGTCATTGACATTATATTGAAGTGAACAAATACAGAGAAACCTTTGAGGTTATCTGTCAACAAATAAAACATTGACAACTCCAGTGCAGTGTTGCAACAGTAAATATTATACAAACTATTCGGTGCCAACTTGACAGCTCAAAAAGGCTGCGTTCAAGCAACTGCGTTCCGTTTCACGCATAAAACGGACAACCTTCAAAACTTGTTCGATCAAATGAAAATGGAAATGTCAAATCAAACAAAGGATATAATAGCAAGAATAGATGAGAAATTGATTCCTTTTACACAGGAGATACAGGAATTGAGGTCAGAAAATGAGTCCTTGAAAGAAAAAATATATTTCCTCGAGAAACATAAAAGAGCAAACAACATAGTGCTGTATGGAATCAAAGAAACTGAAAAATCGACTAACACTCTTATGGAAATTGTGAAAGGGATATTTAAAGACGATTTAAACATTTCTATAGAAAATAGAGACATAAATGTGATCTACAGAATAGGTAAAAACGACACAGAAAACGGAAGGGAGAGGCCAATACTAATATCATTTGTGAATAATTGGAAAAAAGAACATATTATGAAGAACAAGAAGAAACTGAAAAACAAAATATATGCTTCTGAAGGCTACCCCAAGGAGGTCCTTGACAAGAGGAAACAACTACTGCCGAAACTCGAAGAAGAAAGAGAAAAGGGCAATTATGTATTTATAAACTACGATAGACTTGTCATTAAAGAGGGAAAACAAGGAAACGAAAAACGCAAAAGAGACCCATCAACCTCGCCAAATGCAAATGAGCAACCCCGTAAACAACAATTAACAACAAAGACAAACAGACGCAATGCATTTGATCTAATGAGAAATAGAAGCAACTCCTTGCCCGGTGAAAATCCGACTCCAACTACGAGTAAACAGTCAGCATAGGATACAATCATCAGCCACCGGATTAAAACATCAACTAAGAACCAACAGACCAAAACCAGAAACAAAGTATTCCCCAAGCCGACTGGTCCTCGTGGGGAATCAGACCAACACCCTCCACCTGAAAACAAGATAGATGAAGATGTTAAAACAAAACTAAAAGTGTGTACGTTTAATGTAAGGTCGCTCTCTTCGACGGAGAGATACCTTGAGCTTACTAATGCCTTAAAATACATTGATTGCGACATCTTAGGACTCTCAGAAGTCAGAAGAATGGGATGCAATATTGAAGAATACCCAAATTATATTTTCTGCTACATTGGTCAAACCAAAGGCCTATACGGAGTGGGGTTCCTGATCAAGGAAAAGTACAAGAACAATATAACTAATTTCATAGGAATCTCAGAACGACTAGCACTCCTGCAGTTAAAATTCCATTGCTATTCAATATCAATAATTCAAGCATATGCGCCCACAGAAAAATCATCTGATGAAGAAATTGACCAATTTTATAAAGACATGGAATCGGCTCATTCTTTAGCTGATGAGAAAGTTCTGGTAATGGGAGACTTCAATGCAAAAATCGGCCACGCGAAAGCAGGACACTACCCAGTTATGGGCCAACATGGATACGGAGATCGTAATGAGAGAGGTGATCGCCTTATAAATTATGCTTTTGAACATAAACTGTCTATAATGAATACTTTTTTTAAGAAAAGACCTAACCGTAGATGGACTTGGATATCACCGGACCAAAAAACCAAGAATGAAATTGATTATATCATGACAAATACCCCCAAGCTGATAACAAACATAGACACTCTTAGCAAAGTAAAATTTTCTTCAGATCACAGGTTATTAAGAGCAACTTTACTTCTAAGCCAACCCCTCAAAAGCAGGAAAAACTATAAATCACCCATTAATATTCCAAAGTCAGAGCCTGAGATCAAAGAATACATCGAAAGTCTACGTGTACACATAGAAAAGAAAGAGTCGGATCCATCCAATGTCCAATCATATTACGACTTTTTAGAAGAAGGCATAAAACATAGTTTGAAGGCAAAAAATACAACTGAGAAGTGCCACAAAATATTTAGTGAAACAACAGATCTACTAATAAAGAGGCGCACTGAACTTATTCACACAAAAAACAAAACTAAAGAAACGAAATTAGAACTTAGCAGAATATTTAAAGCAACTAATAGATCAATCAGGAAGGACAAAACACCATAGACACACAATCATCACTAAAAACATTGAAAATTTTAGAAGTACTAAAAAGGCGTATAAAGAACTAAAGACACACAAAACATGGATACAAAAACTCGATCACAAGTCAGAAGAAACAAAATCAAGAAAAGACATAATACAGCAAGCAACAAACTTCTATATGGAACTTTACCGAAAAAGAAGCACGAACGAAATTGAAACACAAACTGAAAGCAACATAAAAACGAATAGTATAAAGCCAATAGAACATTCAGAAGTACATGAACACATAACACGGTTAAAAAATGAAAAAAGTCCTGGACCAGACGGAATATATCCCTTCGGCCGCGTACGTAACCGGAGTTTCGTAACCAGTTGCGATAGAAAACTTTTTCGGTCTTGTTCGAAACCGGTTGCGAACTAAAACTATTTTGTTCTTATACGAAACCAGTTACGAACGAACACTTTTTGTTTTAGTACGAAACCTTTCGACCATTCATAGAACCAGCAAAGACTTTCATACTATAAAAGTTTTCTCTACTCTTCATATACTCGTTATACAGGGTTCTCACGAGGATTCCAAATCATTTTACCAGCGGATTCCTGAGGTCGTTAGGAGTAAAAAATGTTATATGAACCTATGTCGAAATATGATTTTTCGCTTTTTTATGTTTTCATTTTCATACATAATAAATAAATTACCCTTTCTTTACCGGTAAAACAATACTTTAGAACGAGCTCGCGACCTTATCTCCAAGCAAAAAGGTCCTAGACAGAGAAAGGAACAAAGTTAAAATTACATTTATGGTTAATATGTCAAAACTATGTTCCATGGGCTACACAAATGCATGGTCAATTTGTGCAGCCCATAGAAGTGTATAACGAGTATATGAAGAGTATAGAAAACTTTCATAGCATGAAGGTCTTTGCTGGTTTTATGAATGGTCGAAAGGTTTCGTACAAAAACAAAAAGTGTTCGTTCGTAACTGGTTTCGTATAAGAACAAAATAGTTTTAGTTCGCAACCGGTTTCGAACAAGACCGAAAAAGTTTTCTATCGCAACTGGTTACGAAACTCCGGTTACGTACGCGGCCGAAGGGGAATATATAACGAGCTTCTCAAAATAGGAGCACCTATCCTCATTCACCATATGTCTCAACTATTTAATATGGTACTAACCACAGAAACAGTACCAAAACAATGGTGCGTATCCGATATAACACTAATTTTTAAAAAAGGGAACCCTTTAGATATAGGGAATTATAGACCCATAAGCTTACTAGCAAGCACATACAAACTATTTTCATCAATACTTTTAAAACGAATAACAAACGATATTGACAAACTACAACCAAAAGAGCAAGCAGGCTTCCGAACAAGCTTCAGTACGATGGACCACATACAGACACTGGAACAAATTATCGAAAAACACAGAGAATTTAATAGACCACTGTATGTGGCCTTCATAGACTATAGCAAAGCCTTCGACACCATTAGCCACTGCTCAATCTGGAATGCACTGCGACACTCAAATGTTGACGAAAAATACATAAATATTTTAAAATACATTTATTCAAATAGCACAAGCAAAATAAAGCTAGAAACCAGAGGAGACGACATAAATATAGAAAGAGGTGTCAGACAGGGAGACCCTTTGTCACCGAAGCTCTTCATCGCAGTTCTTGAAGACATATTTCGGAAATTAGACTGGTCAAACAAAGGATTGCAAGTAAAGGGACGTTATCTTAACCACCTCAGATTTGCGGACGACATAGTCGTATTTGCTGAAACCGCTAGAGACATAGAAGAAATGATGACATCACTTGATCGTGAAAGCTCCAAAATTGGTTTAGAAATAAATGTAAGTAAAACTAAAATAATGACTAACACCCATAAAAGACCTTTCACGGTAAAAGGAAACAACATAGAATATGTCAACGAATATATATATTTGGGAAAAAGAATATCATTTAACAAGTCCAGCAACGAAGAGGAAGTGACTAGAAGAATTAACACAACTTGGAACAAATTTTGGTCACTGAAAGAAATACTTAAAGGAGATTATAGTCTACATCTGAAAAAAACTGTATTCGACACATGTCTCTTACCATGCTTGTTGTATGGCTGTCAAACTTGGACATTTACAAACAAGGTAATACAGAAAATCAAATGCACCCAAACTGCAATGGAAAGGAGTATGCTTAAGATTAGAAAAATACACAAAATAAAGAGGGAGAAAATAAGGCAGAAAACAAAAATCACAGATGCCCTCAAGCATGCACTCACACTAAAATGGAAGTGGGCGGGACACATTTCACGGTACACGGACAAACGCTGGACCATAGAAACCACACAATGGAAAGGCCCAAGAGGGAAAAGAAATGTTGGTAGACCAATAAGAAGGTGGGCTGATGATATCAAACAAATAGCAGGAACCGATTGGATGAACTTAGGCAAGAACAGGGAGCTATGGAAGAAGATGGAGGAGGCCTTTACCCAAAGAGGGATCCATATCTCAACCAAGGAAGACTAACAACAATAATTATAAGCAAATCTAATATTACCTTACTAACTACATTTGAAATGTTAAATGGAGATATGGAGTAAATGGCTTAATTATTATTATTATTATTTGTAATTTACATTTACATTGAAACAATATTTTCAACTAAAATGTGAATTACAATAAACTTATCACAATTATACTTTCGTAACAGCAAAGAACCAACAAACAAATGACAACAATAATGGCGGCAATTCGAACCTCCGTCAAGACGAATGTTTTTTTTTTCTAAATCATATACAAACGAATGTATCCATATTCTCATGTCACTCGAGATCAAATGTCGTGCGGTTTTTATAAAAAAACATACTGAATTGACGTTTCGTATCGATAACAATATTAATATCTATAGATACTAGAATAGAGACCTACTTTAGTTTTGACAGCTGTTCCAAATTTAAACTCATAACCTTACAAAAATTGATACTGTTATAACATTACAGTACAGATTTTACCTACTGCCACAAATAAGAAAGTTCTCATAGTAAAATTGGTTGTAGTAATGCTGGTCATTTCCTACGGTTTCTGAACGCATTTTAGAGCACTAATGATATGTGCGTAGATAAAGTTCATTACTTAATTATTATTTCATTATTTATTATTTCATATTGTTATGTTTCAGGACAACGGCACGAGGTCGGGTGTTCTGCAGATGGCGGTTCAAAAGGTCATGAGCCGTGAGATGTGCCTGAAGGAGATGGGCTATATTCCCGCCGGGACCGTCTGCGGCTTCAACGTGGATAAGAGCACTCCTAAAAGGTACGTTTGCCTCAGTTTGTAGCACCTGCCTACTGAGCCGGCGGTCCCAGGTTCGAATGGGCCGGCCATGGCAAATATTTGTGTGATGAACTCGATAATTTGTGGTTGGGTCTTGGGTGTTCTATGTATTTATCTATATAACCCTTCATGTGGCAAATTCCCGCTCCGGGAGACACGGTCGCTAGTTCAAGCCTCGTCATGGTAAAATGTGGGTAAAATAGAGCAAAAGATTCTGTATCGAAAAAAAAATGGAAAAAGATGGTCAAAGAATTTGTTCACCCTGGCCATACATGCCAAATGAAGGGATAAGTATGTATATAGTCGTCTAGTACCCATAAGACAAGCCTTTTTGAGCTTAATTTAGGACTAGGTCGATTCGTGTAAGGTTGGCTGATATTTAGGTATTTATTTAAAAGTAGTAAAACCGTTCCGACGGACGAAAAAAAAAAAAATAAGATACATATTATTTAGGGTTCCGTACCTCAAAAAACGGAACCCTTATAGGAGCACTTTGTTGTCAACATATATGGGGTATTTTCCGTTGACTGTGAATTTTGGCAAGTTAGTACTACCGTCTTATATGTATACTACTGACTATTGAGTTTTTTCGGATTATTCTCAAAGTTTCGGCCGGTTTATTCTCAGGTAGACAACATGTAAAACTTGTGACCTTGTAGTACAGAATAAAGTCACTTATTTCATATTTCAATATTTTCTTTCCCTTATATAACAATAATACCACGGCGGTCTACACCGACGTGCCGTACTACTACGATTGGATACGGGGAGCCATACGGGAGTTGTCTACTAGAAACTTCTGTGCTTTCTGTGACACATTTTTAATTTAAGATATTAGCGGTGTCCGGATTGGGGGGTGTAGTTTGGGGTGAGTGATCTTAAAAGCTGTAACTTAATATGGAAAACCCCTTTTGCCAACATTATAACATTGTTTAGCAGTGAGTTTTTGGGCAATAAACTATTAGTCTTTAATTAAGTAACAATTTTTTATACCGTATTTTAATATTTATTATTATTATTTTATCTTATATATCTTTATTAAATTTACTGACGTTGAGCTAGGCATCATTGACAGCTTATTTTTTTCGCGGATAGGTCGAAGACTATAACTCTATGCAGGCATATTTGTCGTAGATTTCGGTTATTTTATGTATTTTCTTATATTTTTTACACACAGATAAATTAATTCAAATATTATTTTATAGTGTACACGACGCAAAACCTATCTCTATCTCTATATTAATTTACACCTAGAAATAAAAAATGTTGTCATTTGACGTCGTGGCGCTTGGGGCGCAGCTTTCCGTCGACGTGATTTGCCGTCTTTGGACGTGATTTGCCGTATGGACGTGATTTGCCGTCTTTGGACGTGATTTGCCGTCTGGACATGATTTGCCGTCTTTCGACGTGATTTGCCGTCTTTGGACGTGATTTGCCGTCTGGACGTGATTTGCCGTCTTTGGACGTGATTTGCCGTCTTTGGACGTGATTTGCCGTCTTTGGACGTGATTTGCCGTCTTCGGACGTGATTTGCCGTCTTTGGACTTAGTGAGCTTAGTTGTGCACGGCCTGGGGAACAGACATAATGCCGAGAGACGTGTACGTACCTTCCCGCACAGGTCGCAGGCGAACCCGCGCGCGGGCGCGGCGCGGCGGTGCTTGTGCGCGTGCAGCGCCAGCGAGCGCGGGTACTGGCTGGGGGACAGACATAATGACGAGAGATGTGTACGTACCTTCCCGCACAGGTCGCAGGCGAACCCGCGCGCGGGCGCGGCGCGGCGGTGCTTGTGCGCGTGCAGCGCCAGCGAGCGCGGGTACTGGCTGGGGGACAGACATAATGACGAGAGATGTGTACGTACCTTCCCGCACAGGTCGCAGGCGAACCCGCGCGCGGGCGCGGCGCGGCGGTGCTTGTGCGCGTGCAGCGCCAGCGAGCGCGGGTACTGGCTGGGGGACAGACATAATGACGAGAGATGTGTACGTACCTTCCCGCACAGGTCGCAGGCGAACCCGCGCGCGGGCGCGGCGCGGCGGTGCTTGTGCGCGTGCAGCGCCAGCGAGCGCGGGTACTGGCTGGGGGACAGACATAATGACGAGAGATGTGTACGTACCTTCCCGCACAGGTCGCAGGCGAACCCGCGCGCGGGCGCGGCGCGGCGGTGCTTGTGCGCGTGCAGCGCCAGCGAGCGCGGGTACTGGCTGGGGGACAGACATAATGACGAGAGATGTGTACGTACCTTCCCGCACAGGTCGCAGGCGAACCCGCGCGCGGGCGCGGCGCGGCGGTGCTTGTGCGCGTGCAGCGCCAGCGAGCGCGGGTACTGGCTGGGGGACAGACATAATGACGAGAGATGTGTACGTACCTTCCCGCACAGGTCGCAGGCGAACCCGCGCGCGGGCGCGGCGCGGCGGTGCTTGTGCGCGTGCAGCGCCAGCGAGCGCGGGTACTGGCTGGGGGACAGACATAATGACGAGAGATGTGTACGTACCTTCCCGCACAGGTCGCAGGCGAACCCGCGCGCGGGCGCGGCGCGGCGGTGCTTGTGCGCGTGCAGCGCCAGCGAGCGCGGGTACTGGCTGGGGGACAGACATAATGACGAGAGATGTGTACGTACCTTCCCGCACAGGTCGCAGGCGAACCCGCGCGCGGGCGCGGCGCGGCGGTGCTTGTGCGCGTGCAGCGCCAGCGAGCGCGGGTACTGGCTGGGGGACAGACATAATGACGAGAGATGTGTACGTACCTTCCCGCACAGGTCGCAGGCGAACCCGCGCGCGGGCGCGGCGCGGCGGTGCTTGTGCGCGTGCAGCGCCAGCGAGCGCGGGTACTGGCTGGGGGACAGACATAATGACGAGAGATGTGTACGTACCTTCCCGCACAGGTCGCAGGCGAACCCGCGCGCGGGCGCGGCGCGGCGGTGCTTGTGCGCGTGCAGCGCCAGCGAGCGCGGGTACTGGCTGGGGGACAGACATAATGACGAGAGATGTGTACGTACCTTCCCGCACAGGTCGCAGGCGAACCCGCGCGCGGGCGCGGCGCGGCGGTGCTTGTGCGCGTGCAGCGCCAGCGAGCGCGGGTACTGGCTGGGGGACAGACATAATGACGAGAGATGTGTACGTACCTTCCCGCACAGGTCGCAGGCGAACCCGCGCGCGGGCGCGGCGCGGCGGTGCTTGTGCGCGTGCAGCGCCAGCGAGCGCGGGTACTGGCTGGGGGACAGACATAATGACGAGAGATGTGTACGTACCTTCCCGCACAGGTCGCAGGCGAACCCGCGCGCGGGCGCGGCGCGGCGGTGCTTGTGCGCGTGCAGCGCCAGCGAGCGCGGGTACTAGCTGGGGGACAGACATAATGACGAGAGATGTGTACGTACCTTCCCGCACAGGTCGCAGGCGAACCCGCGCGCGGGCGCGGCGCGGCGGTGCTTGTGCGCGTGCAGCGCCAGCGAGCGCGGGTACTGGCTGGGGGACAGACATAATGACGAGAGATGTGTACGTACCTTCCCGCACAGGTCGCAGGCGAACCCGCGCGCGGGCGCGGCGCGGCGGTGCTTGTGCGCGTGCAGCGCCAGCGAGCGCGGGTACTGGCTGGGGGACAGACATAATGACGAGAGATGTGTACGTACCTTCCCGCACAGGTCGCAGGCGAACCCGCGCGCGGGCGCGGCGCGGCGGTGCTTGTGCGCGTGCAGCGCCAGCGAGCGCGGGTACTGGCTGGGGGACAGACATAATGACGAGAGATGTGTACGTACCTTCCCGCACAGGTCGCAGGCGAACCCGCGCGCGGGCGCGGCGCGGCGGTGCTTGTGCGCGTGCAGCGCCAGCGAGCGCGGGTACTGGCTGGGGGACAGACATAATGACGAGAGATGTGTACGTACCTTCCCGCACAGGTCGCAGGCGAACCCGCGCGCGGGCGCGGCGCGGCGGTGCTTGTGCGCGTGCAGCGCCAGCGAGCGCGGGTACTGGCTGGGGGACAGACATAATGACGAGAGATGTGTACGTACCTTCCCGCACAGGTCGCAGGCGAACCCGCGCGCGGGCGCGGCGCGGCGGTGCTTGTGCGCGTGCAGCGCCAGCGAGCGCGGGTACTGGCTGGGGGACAGACATAATGACGAGAGATGTGTACGTACCTTCCCGCACAGGTCGCAGGCGAACCCGCGCGCGGGCGCGGCGCGGCGGTGCTTGTGCGCGTGCAGCGCCAGCGAGCGCGGGTACTGGCTGGGGGACAGACATAATGACGAGAGATGTGTACGTACCTTCCCGCACAGGTCGCAGGCGAACCCGCGCGCGGGCGCGGCGCGGCGGTGCTTGTGCGCGTGCAGCGCCAGCGAGCGCGGGTACTGGCTGGGGGACAGACATAATGACGAGAGATGTGTACGTACCTTCCCGCACAGGTCGCAGGCGAACCCGCGCGCGGGCGCGGCGCGGCGGTGCTTGTGCGCGTGCAGCGCCAGCGAGCGCGGGTACTGGCTGGGGGACAGACATAATGACGAGAGATGTGTACGTACCTTCCCGCACAGGTCGCAGGCGAACCCGCGCGCGGGCGCGGCGCGGCGGTGCTTGTGCGCGTGCAGCGCCAGCGAGCGCGGGTACTGGCTGGGAGACAGACATAATGACGAGAGATGTGTACGTACCTTCCCGCACAGGTCGCAGGCGAACCCGCGCGCGGGCGCGGCGCGGCGGTGCTTGTGCGCGTGCAGCGCCAGCGAGCGCGGGTACTGGCTGGGGGACAGACATAATGACGAGAGATGTGTACGTACCTTCCCGCACAGGTCGCAGGCGAACCCGCGCGCGGGCGCGGCGCGGCGGTGCTTGTGCGCGTGCAGCGCCAGCGAGCGCGGGTACTGGCTGGGGGACAGACATAATGACGAGAGATGTGTACGTACCTTCCCGCACAGGTCGCAGGCGAACCCGCGCGCGGGCGCGGCGCGGCGGTGCTTGTGCGCGTGCAGCGCCAGCGAGCGCGGGTACTGGCTGGGGGACAGACATAATGACGAGAGATGTGTACGTACCTTCCCGCACAGGTCGCAGGCGAACCCGCGCGCGGGCGCGGCGCGGCGGTGCTTGTGCGCGTGCAGCGCCAGCGAGCGCGGGTACTGGCTGGGGGACAGACATAATGACGAGAGATGTGTACGTACCTTCCCGCACAGGTCGCAGGCGAACCCGCGCGCGGGCGCGGCGCGGCGGTGCTTGTGCGCGTGCAGCGCCAGCGAGCGCGGGTACTGGCTGGGGGACAGACATAATGACGAGAGATGTGTACGTACCTTCCCGCACAGGTCGCAGGCGAACCCGCGCGCGGGCGCGGCGCGGCGGTGCTTGTGCGCGTGCAGCGCCAGCGAGCGCGGGTACTGGCTGGGGGACAGACATAATGACGAGAGATGTGTACGTACCTTCCCGCACAGGTCGCAGGCGAACCCGCGCGCGGGCGCGGCGCGGCGGTGCTTGTGCGCGTGCAGCGCCAGCGAGCGCGGGTACTGGCTGGGGGACAGACATAATGACGAGAGATGTGTACGTACCTTCCCGCACAGGTCGCAGGCGAACCCGCGCGCGGGCGCGGCGCGGCGGTGCTTGTGCGCGTGCAGCGCCAGCGAGCGCGGGTACTGGCTGGGGGACAGACATAATGACGAGAGATGTGTACGTACCTTCCCGCACAGGTCGCAGGCGAACCCGCGCGCGGGCGCGGCGCGGCGGTGCTTGTGCGCGTGCAGCGCCAGCGAGCGCGGGTACTGGCTGGGGGACAGACATAATGACGAGAGATGTGTACGTACCTTCCCGCACAGGTCGCAGGCGAACCCGCGCGCGGGCGCGGCGCGGCGGTGCTTGTGCGCGTGCAGCGCCAGCGAGCGCGGGTACTGGCTGGGGGACAGACATAATGACGAGAGATGTGTACGTACCTTCCCGCACAGGTCGCAGGCGAACCCGCGCGCGGGCGCGGCGCGGCGGTGCTTGTGCGCGTGCAGCGCCAGCGAGCGCGGGTACTGGCTGGGGGACAGACATAATGACGAGAGATGTGTACGTACCTTCCCGCACAGGTCGCAGGCGAACCCGCGCGCGGGCGCGGCGCGGCGGTGCTTGTGCGCGTGCAGCGCCAGCGAGCGCGGGTACTGGCTGGGGGACAGACATAATGACGAGAGATGTGTACGTACCTTCCCGCACAGGTCGCAGGCGAACCCGCGCGCGGGCGCGGCGCGGCGGTGCTTGTGCGCGTGCAGCGCCAGCGAGCGCGGGTACTGGCTGGGGGACAGACATAATGACGAGAGATGTGTACGTACCTTCCCGCACAGGTCGCAGGCGAACCCGCGCGCGGGCGCGGCGCGGCGGTGCTTGTGCGCGTGCAGCGCCAGCGAGCGCGGGTACTGGCTGGGGGACAGACATAATGACGAGAGATGTGTACGTACCTTCCCGCACAGGTCGCAGGCGAACCCGCGCGCGGGCGCGGCGCGGCGGTGCTTGTGCGCGTGCAGCGCCAGCGAGCGCGGGTACTGGCTGGGGGACAGACATAATGACGAGAGATGTGTACGTACCTTCCCGCACAGGTCGCAGGCGAACCCGCGCGCGGGCGCGGCGCGGCGGTGCTTGTGCGCGTGCAGCGCCAGCGAGCGCGGGTACTGGCTGGGGGACAGACATAATGACGAGAGATGTGTACGTACCTTCCCGCACAGGTCGCAGGCGAACCCGCGCGCGGGCGCGGCGCGGCGGTGCTTGTGCGCGTGCAGCGCCAGCGAGCGCGGGTACTGGCTGGGGGACAGACATAATGACGAGAGATGTGTACGTACCTTCCCGCACAGGTCGCAGGCGAACCCGCGCGCGGGCGCGGCGCGGCGGTGCTTGTGCGCGTGCAGCGCCAGCGAGCGCGGGTACTGGCTGGGGGACAGACATAATGACGAGAGATGTGTACGTACCTTCCCGCACAGGTCGCAGGCGAACCCGCGCGCGGGCGCGGCGCGGCGGTGCTTGTGCGCGTGCAGCGCCAGCGAGCGCGGGTACTGGCTGGGGGACAGACATAATGACGAGAGATGTGTACGTACCTTCCCGCACAGGTCGCAGGCGAACCCGCGCGCGGGCGCGGCGCGGCGGTGCTTGTGCGCGTGCAGCGCCAGCGAGCGCGGGTACTGGCTGGGGGACAGACATAATGACGAGAGATGTGTACGTACCTTCCCGCACAGGTCGCAGGCGAACCCGCGCGCGGGCGCGGCGCGGCGGTGCTTGTGCGCGTGCAGCGCCAGCGAGCGCGGGTACTGGCTGGGGGACAGACATAATGACGAGAGATGTGTACGTACCTTCCCGCACAGGTCGCAGGCGAACCCGCGCGCGGGCGCGGCGCGGCGGTGCTTGTGCGCGTGCAGCGCCAGCGAGCGCGGGTACTGGCTGGGGGACAGACATAATGACGAGAGATGTGTACGTACCTTCCCGCACAGGTCGCAGGCGAACCCGCGCGCGGGCGCGGCGCGGCGGTGCTTGTGCGCGTGCAGCGCCAGCGAGCGCGGGTACTGGCTGGGGGACAGACATAATGACGAGAGATGTGTACGTACCTTCCCGCACAGGTCGCAGGCGAACCCGCGCGCGGGCGCGGCGCGGCGGTGCTTGTGCGCGTGCAGCGCCAGCGAGCGCGGGTACTGGCTGGGGGACAGACATAATGACGAGAGATGTGTACGTACCTTCCCGCACAGGTCGCAGGCGAACCCGCGCGCGGGCGCGGCGCGGCGGTGCTTGTGCGCGTGCAGCGCCAGCGAGCGCGGGTACTGGCTGGGGGACAGACATAATGACGAGAGATGTGTACGTACCTTCCCGCACAGGTCGCAGGCGAACCCGCGCGCGGGCGCGGCGCGGCGGTGCTTGTGCGCGTGCAGCGCCAGCGAGCGCGGGTACTGGCTGGGGGACAGACATAATGACGAGAGATGTGTACGTACCTTCCCGCACAGGTCGCAGGCGAACCCGCGCGCGGGCGCGGCGCGGCGGTGCTTGTGCGCGTGCAGCGCCAGCGAGCGCGGGTACTGGCTGGGGGACAGACATAATGACGAGAGATGTGTACGTACCTTCCCGCACAGGTCGCAGGCGAACCCGCGCGCGGGCGCGGCGCGGCGGTGCTTGTGCGCGTGCAGCGCCAGCGAGCGCGGGTACTGGCTGGGGGACAGACATAATGACGAGAGATGTGTACGTACCTTCCCGCACAGGTCGCAGGCGAACCCGCGCGCGGGCGCGGCGCGGCGGTGCTTGTGCGCGTGCAGCGCCAGCGAGCGCGGGTACTGGCTGGGGGACAGACATAATGACGAGAGATGTGTACGTACCTTCCCGCACAGGTCGCAGGCGAACCCGCGCGCGGGCGCGGCGCGGCGGTGCTTGTGCGCGTGCAGCGCCAGCGAGCGCGGGTACTGGCTGGGGGACAGACATAATGACGAGAGATGTGTACGTACCTTCCCGCACAGGTCGCAGGCGAACCCGCGCGCGGGCGCGGCGCGGCGGTGCTTGTGCGCGTGCAGCGCCAGCGAGCGCGGGTACTGGCTGGGGGACAGACATAATGACGAGAGATGTGTACGTACCTTCCCGCACAGGTCGCAGGCGAACCCGCGCGCGGGCGCGGCGCGGCGGTGCTTGTGCGCGTGCAGCGCCAGCGAGCGCGGGTACTGGCTGGGGGACAGACATAATGACGAGAGATGTGTACGTACCTTCCCGCACAGGTCGCAGGCGAACCCGCGCGCGGGCGCGGCGCGGCGGTGCTTGTGCGCGTGCAGCGCCAGCGAGCGCGGGTACTGGCTGGGGGACAGACATAATGACGAGAGATGTGTACGTACCTTCCCGCACAGGTCGCAGGCGAACCCGCGCGCGGGCGCGGCGCGGCGGTGCTTGTGCGCGTGCAGCGCCAGCGAGCGCGGGTACTGGCTGGGGGACAGACATAATGACGAGAGATGTGTACGTACCTTCCCGCACAGGTCGCAGGCGAACCCGCGCGCGGGCGCGGCGCGGCGGTGCTTGTGCGCGTGCAGCGCCAGCGAGCGCGGGTACTGGCTGGGGGACAGACATAATGACGAGAGATGTGTACGTACCTTCCCGCACAGGTCGCAGGCGAACCCGCGCGCGGGCGCGGCGCGGCGGTGCTTGTGCGCGTGCAGCGCCAGCGAGCGCGGGTACTGGCTGGGGGACAGACATAATGACGAGAGATGTGTACGTACCTTCCCGCACAGGTCGCAGGCGAACCCGCGCGCGGGCGCGGCGCGGCGGTGCTTGTGCGCGTGCAGCGCCAGCGAGCGCGGGTACTGGCTGGGGGACAGACATAATGACGAGAGATGTGTACGTACCTTCCCGCACAGGTCGCAGGCGAACCCGCGCGCGGGCGCGGCGCGGCGGTGCTTGTGCGCGTGCAGCGCCAGCGAGCGCGGGTACTGGCTGGGGGACAGACATAATGACGAGAGATGTGTACGTACCTTCCCGCACAGGTCGCAGGCGAACCCGCGCGCGGGCGCGGCGCGGCGGTGCTTGTGCGCGTGCAGCGCCAGCGAGCGCGGGTACTGGCTGGGGGACAGACATAATGACGAGAGATGTGTACGTACCTTCCCGCACAGGTCGCAGGCGAACCCGCGCGCGGGCGCGGCGCGGCGGTGCTTGTGCGCGTGCAGCGCCAGCGAGCGCGGGTACTGGCTGGGGGACAGACATAATGACGAGAGATGTGTACGTACCTTCCCGCACAGGTCGCAGGCGAACCCGCGCGCGGGCGCGGCGCGGCGGTGCTTGTGCGCGTGCAGCGCCAGCGAGCGCGGGTACTGGCTGGGGGACAGACATAATGACGAGAGATGTGTACGTACCTTCCCGCACAGGTCGCAGGCGAACCCGCGCGCGGGCGCGGCGCGGCGGTGCTTGTGCGCGTGCAGCGCCAGCGAGCGCGGGTACTGGCTGGGGGACAGACATAATGACGAGAGATGTGTACGTACCTTCCCGCACAGGTCGCAGGCGAACCCGCGCGCGGGCGCGGCGCGGCGGTGCTTGTGCGCGTGCAGCGCCAGCGAGCGCGGGTACTGGCTGGGGGACAGACATAATGACGAGAGATGTGTACGTACCTTCCCGCACAGGTCGCAGGCGAACCCGCGCGCGGGCGCGGCGCGGCGGTGCTTGTGCGCGTGCAGCGCCAGCGAGCGCGGGTACTGGCTGGGGGACAGACATAATGACGAGAGATGTGTACGTACCTTCCCGCACAGGTCGCAGGCGAACCCGCGCGCGGGCGCGGCGCGGCGGTGCTTGTGCGCGTGCAGCGCCAGCGAGCGCGGGTACTGGCTGGGGGACAGACATAATGACGAGAGATGTGTACGTACCTTCCCGCACAGGTCGCAGGCGAACCCGCGCGCGGGCGCGGCGCGGCGGTGCTTGTGCGCGTGCAGCGCCAGCGAGCGCGGGTACTGGCTGGGGGACAGACATAATGACGAGAGATGTGTACGTACCTTCCCGCACAGGTCGCAGGCGAACCCGCGCGCGGGCGCGGCGCGGCGGTGCTTGTGCGCGTGCAGCGCCAGCGAGCGCGGGTACTGGCTGGGGGACAGACATAATGACGAGAGATGTGTACGTACCTTCCCGCACAGGTCGCAGGCGAACCCGCGCGCGGGCGCGGCGCGGCGGTGCTTGTGCGCGTGCAGCGCCAGCGAGCGCGGGTACTGGCTGGGGGACAGACATAATGACGAGAGATGTGTACGTACCTTCCCGCACAGGTCGCAGGCGAACCCGCGCGCGGGCGCGGCGCGGCGGTGCTTGTGCGCGTGCAGCGCCAGCGAGCGCGGGTACTGGCTGGGGGACAGACATAATGACGAGAGATGTGTACGTACCTTCCCGCACAGGTCGCAGGCGAACCCGCGCGCGGGCGCGGCGCGGCGGTGCTTGTGCGCGTGCAGCGCCAGCGAGCGCGGGTACTGGCTGGGGGACAGACATAATGACGAGAGATGTGTACGTACCTTCCCGCACAGGTCGCAGGCGAACCCGCGCGCGGGCGCGGCGCGGCGGTGCTTGTGCGCGTGCAGCGCCAGCGAGCGCGGGTACTGGCTGGGGGACAGACATAATGACGAGAGATGTGTACGTACCTTCCCGCACAGGTCGCAGGCGAACCCGCGCGCGGGCGCGGCGCGGCGGTGCTTGTGCGCGTGCAGCGCCAGCGAGCGCGGGTACTGGCTGGGGGACAGACATAATGACGAGAGATGTGTACGTACCTTCCCGCACAGGTCGCAGGCGAACCCGCGCGCGGGCGCGGCGCGGCGGTGCTTGTGCGCGTGCAGCGCCAGCGAGCGCGGGTACTGGCTGGGGGACAGACATAATGACGAGAGATGTGTACGTACCTTCCCGCACAGGTCGCAGGCGAACCCGCGCGCGGGCGCGGCGCGGCGGTGCTTGTGCGCGTGCAGCGCCAGCGAGCGCGGGTACTGGCTGGGGGACAGACATAATGACGAGAGATGTGTACGTACCTTCCCGCACAGGTCGCAGGCGAACCCGCGCGCGGGCGCGGCGCGGCGGTGCTTGTGCGCGTGCAGCGCCAGCGAGCGCGGGTACTGGCTGGGGGACAGACATAATGACGAGAGATGTGTACGTACCTTCCCGCACAGGTCGCAGGCGAACCCGCGCGCGGGCGCGGCGCGGCGGTGCTTGTGCGCGTGCAGCGCCAGCGAGCGCGGGTACTGGCTGGGGGACAGACATAATGACGAGAGATGTGTACGTACCTTCCCGCACAGGTCGCAGGCGAACCCGCGCGCGGGCGCGGCGCGGCGGTGCTTGTGCGCGTGCAGCGCCAGCGAGCGCGGGTACTGGCTGGGGGACAGACATAATGACGAGAGATGTGTACGTACCTTCCCGCACAGGTCGCAGGCGAACCCGCGCGCGGGCGCGGCGCGGCGGTGCTTGTGCGCGTGCAGCGCCAGCGAGCGCGGGTACTGGCTGGGGGACAGACATAATGACGAGAGATGTGTACGTACCTTCCCGCACAGGTCGCAGGCGAACCCGCGCGCGGGCGCGGCGCGGCGGTGCTTGTGCGCGTGCAGCGCCAGCGAGCGCGGGTACTGGCTGGGGGACAGACATAATGACGAGAGATGTGTACGTACCTTCCCGCACAGGTCGCAGGCGAACCCGCGCGCGGGCGCGGCGCGGCGGTGCTTGTGCGCGTGCAGCGCCAGCGAGCGCGGGTACTGGCTGGGGGACAGACATAATGACGAGAGATGTGTACGTACCTTCCCGCACAGGTCGCAGGCGAACCCGCGCGCGGGCGCGGCGCGGCGGTGCTTGTGCGCGTGCAGCGCCAGCGAGCGCGGGTACTGGCTGGGGGACAGACATAATGACGAGAGATGTGTACGTACCTTCCCGCACAGGTCGCAGGCGAACCCGCGCGCGGGCGCGGCGCGGCGGTGCTTGTGCGCGTGCAGCGCCAGCGAGCGCGGGTACTGGCTGGGGGACAGACATAATGACGAGAGATGTGTACGTACCTTCCCGCACAGGTCGCAGGCGAACCCGCGCGCGGGCGCGGCGCGGCGGTGCTTGTGCGCGTGCAGCGCCAGCGAGCGCGGGTACTGGCTGGGGGACAGACATAATGACGAGAGATGTGTACGTACCTTCCCGCACAGGTCGCAGGCGAACCCGCGCGCGGGCGCGGCGCGGCGGTGCTTGTGCGCGTGCAGCGCCAGCGAGCGCGGGTACTGGCTGGGGGACAGACATAATGACGAGAGATGTGTACGTACCTTCCCGCACAGGTCGCAGGCGAACCCGCGCGCGGGCGCGGCGCGGCGGTGCTTGTGCGCGTGCAGCGCCAGCGAGCGCGGGTACTGGCTGGGGGACAGACATAATGACGAGAGATGTGTACGTACCTTCCCGCACAGGTCGCAGGCGAACCCGCGCGCGGGCGCGGCGCGGCGGTGCTTGTGCGCGTGCAGCGCCAGCGAGCGCGGGTACTGGCTGGGGGACAGACATAATGACGAGAGATGTGTACGTACCTTCCCGCACAGGTCGCAGGCGAACCCGCGCGCGGGCGCGGCGCGGCGGTGCTTGTGCGCGTGCAGCGCCAGCGAGCGCGGGTACTGGCTGGGGGACAGACATAATGACGAGAGATGTGTACGTACCTTCCCGCACAGGTCGCAGGCGAACCCGCGCGCGGGCGCGGCGCGGCGGTGCTTGTGCGCGTGCAGCGCCAGCGAGCGCGGGTACTGGCTGGGGGACAGACATAATGACGAGAGATGTGTACGTACCTTCCCGCACAGGTCGCAGGCGAACCCGCGCGCGGGCGCGGCGCGGCGGTGCTTGTGCGCGTGCAGCGCCAGCGAGCGCGGGTACTGGCTGGGGGACAGACATAATGACGAGAGATGTGTACGTACCTTCCCGCACAGGTCGCAGGCGAACCCGCGCGCGGGCGCGGCGCGGCGGTGCTTGTGCGCGTGCAGCGCCAGCGAGCGCGGGTACTGGCTGGGGGACAGACATAATGACGAGAGATGTGTACGTACCTTCCCGCACAGGTCGCAGGCGAACCCGCGCGCGGGCGCGGCGCGGCGGTGCTTGTGCGCGTGCAGCGCCAGCGAGCGCGGGTACTGGCTGGGGGACAGACATAATGACGAGAGATGTGTACGTACCTTCCCGCACAGGTCGCAGGCGAACCCGCGCGCGGGCGCGGCGCGGCGGTGCTTGTGCGCGTGCAGCGCCAGCGAGCGCGGGTACTGGCTGGGGGACAGACATAATGACGAGAGATGTGTACGTACCTTCCCGCACAGGTCGCAGGCGAACCCGCGCGCGGGCGCGGCGCGGCGGTGCTTGTGCGCGTGCAGCGCCAGCGAGCGCGGGTACTGGCTGGGGGACAGACATAATGACGAGAGATGTGTACGTACCTTCCCGCACAGGTCGCAGGCGAACCCGCGCGCGGGCGCGGCGCGGCGGTGCTTGTGCGCGTGCAGCGCCAGCGAGCGCGGGTACGCGAACGACGCGCCGCACTCCACGCACACGTACGGCTTGGAGCCTTCGTGCACTGCCTGCGGGACATAGTTTCTATTTACATTGGGTTAAATAGTCATCATCATCGTCATTAGCCCGTATCAGTCCACCGCCAGTCCATATATTGTTTTCATAAATTAGTGTTTCAGCTAGGTAGCCATCTAATCCTGATCACCTTTCAGAGCAGATCCGACTCGGCCGGGTTAGGTTAGTTATTTTTTTATAACCCTAAAAAACGCTCCATAATGTGCGGAAGTCATTACTACTATTAGCTATGCTATATCAATTTGAAATTTTCTCCATACAAATCGTTTTTTTTTTCGATATTTTTCGAATTTGACCGAATTTTCGGACAAGATTTCAGATTCATATTTTTGAGCCCCGAGAGCCCCCCGATACCGAGTTTTAGCCGCCTAGCACCAATTTGAAATTTTGAATCGTTTTTTTTTTGGATATTTTCCGAATTTGACCGAATTTTCGGACAAGATTTCAGATTCATATTTTTGAGCCCCGAGAGCTCCCCGATACCGAGTTTTAGCCGCCTAGCACCAATTTGAAATTTTGAATCGTTTTTTTTCGATATTTTCCGAATTTGACCGAATTTTCGGACAAGATTTCAGATTCATATTTTTGAGCCCCGAGAGCCCCCCGATACCGAGTTTTAGCCGCCTAGCACCAATTTGAAATTTTGGTGAAAAAAGCCATTTTGGTGAGCATTTAGTTTTTTGCCTCAGCAAAAATGACTAAAATGGAAGTAATAATATAAAATATTTGACAATAATATAGATTATTTGGTCTGAAATTAACTTTAACGGTGTTCATATATTTTTATAGGATGTAAGAAAAAGAATTATTTGCTTTATTTATAGAATAGTTTGGGATACACTATTTGGTGAGCATTCATCCGTTTTGGCAAGCATTAAGAATTTATTGGTAGTAATTTATCAACATATTTGGTAGGCGTTTAATCATATTTGGTAGGCGTTTAAACACAAGCCTTTCAAATATATACCAATAAATCCCAATAACCCTGTTCTAGGTAGTAACATCAATAGTATCTTAAGAAACATGTATGATCATAGAGAAAAATGTCTAAAACAATCAGCATTTAAAAAGGAATAAGGCCTCTTAAAATAAAATTTGATGTCATTACAACAATGTTCAAATTCGAACTCGTTGGTGATTGTAATAAGGTTTCGGATCTTGCAGTTTTGAAATTAAAGATGTGCATCTAGTTTGACGATTTATTGTGGACTAATGTGTGGTTTGGTAAAAACTTACTTTATACAACATGCATGTGTGCGTATACAAACACACGTAAAAGATATGCAATTTAGCTTCAACATGCCGCCCACCAAAAGGATATTAAGTATCCTTTTACCAAAAAACAGTACATAAGCATGCTACACAATGTAGGTACATTTATCAATAAATTTTAGAATTCTTAACCAGGTTTGCAAATACATCAAAATTGGAAAGAAATCTACAGCAATATAATAAAACATAATAATATACATTATTTTATGGATTCGGATGCAATTAATTACATGACAGTTCTAAGTAGTTTCTGATAATTATTAGCATTTTAACTAGTCAGAATCTACATCAATAGGAAGATAACATAATTTGCTAATCGAACGTTTCACAATATTGTCACCACTTTTTATACTGTACACTCGCGTCAACCCGTCTGCGCCAGGGTGTTTCTCCATAACGCGCCCCATCAGCCATTTTCCCGGTGGTAGATTATCGCTTTTAATTAGCACTATTTGACCAACTTCAAATTCAGGCTCTTTCTTTGTCCATTTTGTGCGTTGTTGAAGTCTGGTTAGGTACTCTTGTTGCCATTTGTTCCAGAAATCATTCAACATTTTCTGCAAGTGCTGCCAGCGGGATAAATTGCTTATTTTAGCATCAGCAAATGTTGGTGAAGGTACAGTTATAGGTGCTTCCCCTATTAAGAAGTGTCCTGGGGTTAATGGGTCAGTATTTTCATCGTCATCTATTGGGTTGTAAGGACGGGAGTTTAGGCACGCCTCGATTTGGCAAAGCAGAGTTGTCATTTCCTCAAATGTCAAATTAGTGTTCAAAATACGTTTCAGATGATACTTGACTGACTTGACTCCGCTTTCCCATAATCCCCCGAAATTGGGGCTATATACTGGAACGAAATGCCATTGAGTGCCATCTTGTGCCAGTTTGGCAGCTATCTCTTTGTCAAAGTCCAATTTAGCTTCGTTGAAAGCATCTGCCAATGCCTTGCTTGCCCCAATGAAGTTTCTCCCCTGGTCGCTCCATATATGTGCACAGTTTCCTCGCCGAGAGACAAACCGCCGAAAGGCTCCAATGAAAGCTTCCGAGGTCAAATCTCCTACCAATTCTAAATGTATTGCTTTCGTAACCATGCACACGAATATAGCAATATAGGACTTGGTCGATCTGACTCCTCTGCCCTTCGTCATCAATGTCTGGTATGGGCCTGCAAAATCTACACCACTGTTCAGGAAAGCTCGTGCTGGTGTTACTCTTTGCTTTGGCAGGTCTCCCATTAACTGTTTCCTTACAGTAGCGCTTTGACGTGCACATGTCATACATTTGTGGATATATGATCTGACACTTCCTTTTATTTTTAGAATCCAGTATCTGTTTCTGAGATAGCATAACATCAACTGTTGTCCTCCATGAAGCGTCTTCTGGTGTGCGTCAGCCACAAGTAAAAAGGTCAGTCGATTTTTGTTGTCTAAGATAATTGGGTTCTTGCTGTCTTCACTCAGATTTGCATGTTTAAGACGACCGCCCACCCTGAGTATATTTTCATCGTCAAGGTAAGGATTTAACGTTTTCAACTTACTATCGTGTTTTACTTGTTTGTTTCTCTGTAGCCTTTCAATCTCTTCGTTAAATGTTTGTCCTTGAATTAATTTTATACAAATCTTCAATGCAATATCTAATTCTTCTGTTGATAATGTTGTTTTCGTCGTAATTTTCTTGTAGTTAAAAAATCGTTTACAGTATGCAATTGTTTTTAAAAGTTCTATTAGTTCGTCAAAGTCTTCAAATTGTTTTATGATTGTGATATCATCCTCTTCTTGTTGTACTTTTAAATTGGTTTGAATATTCTTCTTAATTTCCAAATCTGTAGTTACATCTGGCTTTTGAAATGGAATTTCTTGAGTCATGAGCCAGTCTGGGCCATTCCACCATAACTCATGTGAGATAAGGTCTTGTAGAGGTGTACCTCTTGAAGCAACATCTGCTGGATTATTTTGTGATTTGACATGAAACCATTTATCTCCAATGTCATCCAGAATAGTCACAACACGATTTCTGACAAATGTTTGCCAACGGTTTGGATCTCCTTTCAGCCACGACAAAACAATTGTGGAGTCAGTCCAAGCAAATATTTGGCCCTCTGGAATTCTCATAGCATCTTTGATTTGTTTCAGCAGTTTAGCGAGCAATACAGCGCCGCACAGCTCTAAACGTGGTAAAGACAACGGTTTCAATGGAGCCACTCGTGCCTTGGCAGCTAAGATGCTTGTCTTCACTTCACCTTCTTCAGTTTCTACTCTTAGATATGCTACAGCCGCATATCCATTTGTGGATGCGTCTGAAAAGCCATGGATGGTTGTATTGTCTAGATTCTGCTTAGTTGTATAGACCCATCTTGGTACTTTAATGCATTTTAAGTGCTGGAAGCTGTCCCTTATGTTTAACCATTCTTCTTTGATTTCAGGTTCTACTTCTTCATCCCAACTGGATCTGTGTAACCAAAGTTTTTGGATCAACATCTTTGCCTGAAGAATACTCGGTATTAGCCAGCCCAAAGGATCAAACAGCTTTTGTGTTTCTGCTAGTATGTTGCGTTTTGTAATGGTGGCTGGGACTTGAGGCAGCTGAAGTTGATATTGAAAGTTATCTTCGCCCATATTCCAGGATACACCCAATGCTCGTACAGTTCCATCAAGCTTAATGGCCATGTTCACATTGCTGTTTCGTTCATCGTTAGTAAACTGAGTCAAAAATTCAGTCTTGTTTGAAGCAAATTTCTGCAGCTCGAATCCTCCTTTTTTAAGAATATCAGCCACGGTTTTCGCCACATCTACGGCTTCTTCGACTGTGTCTTGGCCTGACATTACATCATCCATGTAGAAATCTTCTTTGATCGTTTTGGTGGCTACAGGATGGTGTTTTCCTTCATCTTCTGCAACTCTTTGTAATGTCTTAACGGCTAAGTAAGGTGCAGATGCTGTGCCGAACGTGACTCGAAGAAGACGGTACTCTTTAATCTTGTCTCCTAGAGCTGAACGCCAAAGGATACGCTGTAGGTCCGAGTCTTCTCTTGTTACCAAAATCTGACGATACATTTGTTTAATGTCTCCCACAAAACATACTTGATGCATGCGCCACCTCATAATTATATTTCTCAGGTCATCTTGAAGTTGTGGACCCACGAGCAACTCTTCATTCAGGGAAATATTATTTGTGCCCTTGGATGAAGCATCAAATACGACTCTGACTTTACTAGTTGCTTTGTCTTCCCTAATTACGGCGTGATGTGGCAGGTATACTGATGGATTCTCTATCTCATCCTCTGGAATTTCTTCCATGTGCTTCAGTGTTATGTATTCTTCTATAACTTTGGTGTATTCTGTCTTGAACTCGTAATCTTTTTCAAATTTTCGTTCTAATTGCTTGAATCTTCTCAGTGCTATGTCTTTTGTTTCTCCTTCTGTAATTTTTATTTTCTCATGTTTCGTTGGTAGTTTTACTATGTACCTTCCTTCATTTGTTCTAGTAGTAGTGTTTGCATAAATAGTCTCGCAAAGTTTCTCTTCAGCTGTAAGTTCTGGTTTTTCTGCAGATTCCAGTTCCCACATGTTTTTAACCAGAATGTCTAAGTTGAGGTTGTGATGCATCACAAGAACATCTTCTGAAGAATGATCCACGATGTCTCCAAACAAAATCCATCCAAGGCTTGTATTTTGTGCGCACGGTGAGCCTGGAGGACCTTTGACTATGTTGTTCTTCAGAATATGTGCATATACATCGACGCCTAGAAGCATGTCTACTCGGCCTGGTTGATAATAGCTGGGGTCTGCCAGGTCGAGCCCAGCAAGGTGCTGCCAAGCGCGATGAGTGGTTGTTATAGTTCTCGAAGGTAGTTCAGTTGTCAGTCGCGTAGCTAACACGTACGCTTCAATTTTCAGATTGAAATCTGTGTCACATCTTGAAAGTATCTCGCACTGTACCATACTAGTGATATTGGTTTTTGTAGATCCAACCCCAGTGACTGAACCCTTTGCAGATTTCTTTTTAAGCTTCATTAGCTGCACGGCTCTTTCAGTGATGAAACTCGCCTGCGAGCCTTGGTCGACTAGGGCCCGTAGTGTAGTTACTTGTCCGAACTCGTCCTTGATCGGAACAAGTGCTGTAGCCAATAAAGCGGTTGATTTTTTGGTTGCAAAATGTGATGATATTGCAATGTTTTCATCGTCACTTTGTGGAGCAGATTCAGTGTGGTCATCCATCTGGCTTAGATGTGTTAGGGTCTCGTTCTTGGTAAGATGTAGAAGAGAGTGATGCCGCTTATGACAAATTTGGCACGAAGTTGGTAAGCGACACTTAAACACGGAGTGACCACCGAGTAAACAGTTGTAACATAAGTTATTTGTCTTCACATATTCAATTCTGTCAGATACTTCCATATTTGAAAAATCCTTGCAGTGACTCAGTGTGTGAAGGTCATTGCATTTCAAACATATTTTCTTTAAAGGTACAGGTGCCGATGTATGAAAACTTTTTTGAACACTTTGAGGCGCCGGTGAGATTGTATGATGGATTTTATGCGTAGTCGGTTTGGAAGTTGATGTGATTGTAGAATTCGTGCTGTTTATAAATTCCAAAGTACGAAATGTAGTTTCGAGGAAACTCTTCAACTCGGGCCACGTAGGTAGATTATCGGGAGAATTCTTGAATGAATGTTCTTCCCAGTGTTTGTGAGTCTCGGTATCCAGTTTCAGAACAATCAGATGTAATATCATCGGATCCCACGAATCGACGGACACTTGAAGGTTACGTAAACTGTTTAAACATTCCGTAGTTGTGTCTAATAGTGACTTTATTTGACTAGCGGTTTGTGTATATATTTTCTTCTGCGAGAATAATCTTTTTAGGATAGCGTTAACAATTATTCTCTTGTTTCCGTAACGACTCTTCAAAGTTCTCCACGCCTCTTCATAATTCTTATCAGTTACTTGTATATTTTTAAGTAAAGCTTGGGCCTCACCACTGACACTGTTCTTCAAAAAATGTAGTTTCATTACGTCGGTTAACGATTTGTTATTATGAACAAGCGATATAAATAAGTCTTGAAATGTAAGCCAGTCCTCGTAATGTCCACTAAATACAGGCGGCTGAATACGCGGTAATTTCACTTTGTCATCTGTTGTTGTTGCTATTGGCATTTGTATATTATGACTTTGACTACTCGATGATGCCGATAACATGTCTTTTAAATCTCCGCTCGTACATATGTATAAGTCTTCATAAATGTAGTATTCTTCGTTCACTAAATACGGTATGTCCATGCGTTGCTCTGTAGGTGTAGACTTCAGAAGATCTTGATGTGCAGTTTTAAATATATCCCAATACTCTTCAATGCAATGTAATCGCGATTCGAGATAACCTCGTGTAAGTCTTGCTTTAGGACACTTTCGTAGGTTAAGTTGCGTTTTTTGCAGTAAAGTTGCCGTATCTTGTAGCAGATTTATTAATTGTTCAGTAGTTAAAGTCATTTTGAAGCACTAAAATTTACTCCGATAGCTAGTTATAATGTTAATAAAGTTCACTCGTTATGTAATTTAGTTGCACTAAAATGTTCCACGTAATTTAACTTAACTTATAACTTGTTTACGAGTTGCACTGCATAGATCACGAAATGTTCACTATGAAAAAACCGGGCGTCTTATCGCTGTCTTTTGTTCTCGGACCTCGGCGAGCTCACTTCGATATAATCAGGTTCGATATGGACCATATGGTGATTGTAATAAGGTTTCGGATCTTGCAGTTTTGAAATTAAAGATGTGCATCTAGTTTGACGATTTATTGTGGACTAATGTGTGGTTTGGTAAAAACTTACTTTATACAACATGCATGTGTGCGTATACAAACACACGTAAAAGATATGCAATTTAGCTTCAACACTCGTCAAAAGTCAAACATACATAGAACCCTGTAATATTTCGCGCGAACGGCCTGCCTAAGTACCAGTTGCATCGACTTTTAACATTTTGAGAGACACTGTTCGTTGAAGCAGCATTTACCGCTTATCATGGATACGTATCATCTGCCCTTGGTTATGGGCTGATATTGTGGGGAAACGCAGTGGAAATAAAAAATAAAGAAGAGCTCCAAAACCAACCAGGATTAAAAAATACTCGTAGCGGCTTGAATTACGAAGTCATGATTATTGAAATTTGAACATTATTTGACGCCGCTGGCGCCTGGGGCACAGCGTTCCATCCACGTGATTTACCGTCTTCAAAGCTGAAAAGGTTAGCAGAAATAGAGTTAGAATTTCTGGCCAATCGGGGCCATCCTTTTAGAAGGGGTTGGTTACCTTGACGTGAAGCGAGCGGCTCTGCTTGTTGCTGAACATCTTGTCGCACTGCGGGCACTTCAGCTTGGGCTTGCCGGAGGGCCCCAGCACCGCGGTTTCCGGCTCCGGTTCAGGCTCCGCCCCCGCCGCCGCTCCCGCCTCCATTTTCGCTTCTAATGGCGGTGTTGCTTCAGCTAAAAATAGTAAATCAAATAGTATCAAGGGTGGACTTAAAAAAAAAAACTGATGTTGGCATTTTGGGATTCATCGCCGAATGGACGCTATTTTTGAAATCGGCACCTCTAAAAACCTAGATAAATACATCTATGCTGACGACTGACGTCCGTCATGATGAAGTAAAAAATTGGAATAGTAGATTACGGCGGTGAATTCGTGAATGTCCAGGATCGCAGGTGTTTGTGGCACAAATCGAAGGTGAGGGCCATAAATATGCGATCTGGGGCTTAACTAATTACCATCTATGATTTGTCTAAAGGTTTACGTCTTTCCCTTGGCCAAGAAGTGAGATTTTCTCCTCCCGTAGCGCCAGCTCTGTCTCCTGCTCTGGAGATGTAGTGTGACGTCACTATGGGTGGACACGCACATACCGGGTGTGTCGGGCGGCCCCTCGGGCACGGCGGCCGGCAGCGGAGTCTCCTGCACGTGGCTGACCAGCTGCTCCACACCCGCCAGCTCTGTCTCCTGCTCTGGAGATGTAGTGTGACGTCACTATGGGTGGACACGCACATACCGGGTGTGTCGGGCGGCCCCTCGGGCACGGCGGCCGGCAGCGGAGTCTCCTGCACGTGGCTGACCAGCTGCTCCACACCCGCCAGCTCTGTCTCCTGCTCTGGAGATGTAGTGTGACGTCACTATGGGTGGACACGCACATACCGGGTGTGTCGGGCGGCCCCTCGGGCACGGCGGCCGGCAGCGGAGTCTCCTGCACGTGGCTGACCAGCTGCTCCACACCCGCCAGCTCTGTCTCCTGCTCTGGAGATGTAGTGTGACGTCACTATGGGTGGACACGCACATACCGGGTGTGTCGGGCGGCCCCTCGGGCACGGCGGCCGGCAGCGGAGTCTCCTGCACGTGGCTGACCAGCTGCTCCACACCCGCCAGCTCTGTCTCCTGCTCTGGAGATGTAGTGTGACGTCACTATGGGTGGACACGCACATACCGGGTGTGTCGGGCGGCCCCTCGGGCACGGCGGCCGGCAGCGGAGTCTCCTGCACGTGGCTGACCAGCTGCTCCACACCCGCCAGCTCTGTCTCCTGCTCTGGAGATGTAGTGTGACGTCACTATGGGTGGACACGCACATACCGGGTGTGTCGGGCGGCCCCTCGGGCACGGCGGCCGGCAGCGGAGTCTCCTGCACGTGGCTGACCAGCTGCTCCACACCCGCCAGCTCTGTCTCCTGCTCTGGAGATGTAGTGTGACGTCACTATGGGTGGACACGCACATACCGGGTGTGTCGGGCGGCCCCTCGGGCACGGCGGCCGGCAGCGGAGTCTCCTGCACGTGGCTGACCAGCTGCTCCACACCCGCCAGCTCTGTCTCCTGCTCTGGAGATGTAGTGTGACGTCACTATGGGTGGACACGCACATACCGGGTGTGTCGGGCGGCCCCTCGGGCACGGCGGCCGGCAGCGGAGTCTCCTGCACGTGGCTGACCAGCTGCTCCACACCCGCCAGCTCTGTCTCCTGCTCTGGAGATGTAGTGTGACGTCACTATGGGTGGACACGCACATACCGGGTGTGTCGGGCGGCCCCTCGGGCACGGCGGCCGGCAGCGGAGTCTCCTGCACGTGGCTGACCAGCTGCTCCACACCCGCCAGCTCTGTCTCCTGCTCTGGAGGCGACTCCGACTTTATCGCCGCCACCTGGAGAATGTTACGATAGATATAAGTATAACAGTGTCTATTTTAAACCATTGATACAAAGATCAAAGTTTAAAGAAAAATGAAATGCGTAACCTGGAGGAAGAGACCGGGGATCAAACCTTGGATTGCCGGTTCAGCTTATTAACCCTTCCGCCACCCTAACGCCCAGGTAACCTCTCGAATTTCGCCTTATGCTTTGTGTGTCGATCTTTGCATTGTTTATTTGAAAAGCTTTATACCTTACCGACCTATATGTGGATTAATATAAAAAAAAATGATATGAACCCACATTAAAATTACATGTTTCATAAATTTTGTGTCTGGAGTCCGAACTCTCAGTCGGAAGTCGGTCCGCATCCACAACACGTTACGCTAAATGTGGCATAACATACGAGAACTCCATGCCGCAGATACCTGGCTCAATATTATAATGTTTAAGGTTTCATGTGTCCCTTAAAAAAATCATTGAAATGTGATAATTGTCAGTGGCAACGAGTCTAATTTTAACCACCCTAAAGATCATAGAACGCCGTAATTGAGCCAGCGATGGTGCGAAGGTTGTCGCACGTTGCCTAGATACAGTAAGAGTACTCACCTCAGTGCCGCAAGGGATGACGGTCTGTCCCTCGTGCCGCGCCTGTCTCTGGTGCGCAGTGAACAAGAGCCTGGTCGCGAAGGTCTGTCCGCAGCCGCAGCGGTACTGCACGGGCCCGTGCGCGGCCACGTGCGACATGTAGCGCCCGACGCACGAGAACTGCATGCCGCCTAGATACAGTGAGAGTACTCACTCCAGTGCCGCAAGGGATGACGGTCTGTCCCTCGTGCCGCGCCTGTCTCTGGTGCGCAGTGAACAAGAGCCTGGTCGCGAAGGTCTGTCCGCAGCCGCAGCGGTACTGCACGGGCCCGTGCGCGGCCACGTGCGACATGTAGCGCCCGACGCACGAGAACTCCATGCCGCAGATGGCGCATTGCTCGCGGGTTGGACGCATGCGACCTGGAAAGAATAAACACTCAGAAAATTCACACAAGGTGGAACTTTTCGGGATTGTGGAGAGTCATCATAGAGATCTTTGGACCGTTGTCCAGCAGTAAAACAGCTTTAAACTTAGTTTCAAAATTACGAAAATCATGGGAGTAACACATCATAATATCCGTAAAACAATCAATAACTTTAAGCTGTTGAAGAAACAGAGGAATGAACATCAGATAACCGAAATGATCATAGGTAGTACATACCTAGGTTCGTGAATTCGTGAAGGCGTAGACCGCAGGTGTTAGTTATATCTAAATATGCGACCTGGGGCTTTACAAAGTACCGCCCGTGGTTTGACTAAACTTTATACTCTAAAGTGTTACGTCTTACCTTGACCAGGAAGTGATATTTTCTCTCCCCGTAGCGTAGGTGGCGTAATAGTACATTACGTAACAAGGGTGGCAAACTAGGAATTACAAACGAGTGTCTATTAGAAGCCCGAATCCGATGGCCGAAGCCGACACGAGTTTGGAATTCCTTTCGACCAGTCACGTACGACGTCTTTCATCACACTTTGGAGGAAATAAAACAAAAGTAGTATCAATACCAAAATTAGTAACCGCCCTAGGGTGTAATATACGACTTACCGCCCTAGGGTGTAATATACGACTTACCGCCCTAGGGCGTAATATAAGATTTACCGCCCGGGTTTTCTAGCATGTAACTCCTTAAAGTGTCACAAAAATTACTTACCGCCCTAGGGCGTAATTTACGACTTACCGCCCGCTTTTCTAGCATGTAAACCCTTGTTCACGACCAAGTGTGATGAAATAGTACATTACGTAACAAGGGTGGTAAACGAGGAATTCCAAACTCTTGTCTTTAATGACACGAGTTTGGAATTCCTTTACCACCAGAGTCACGTACGACGTTTTTCATCACACTTTGGAGGAAATAAAACAAAAGTAATAAATAGTAGTCAATACCAAAATTACTTACCGCCCTAGGGCGTAATATACTACTTACCACCCGGTCTTCTAGCATGTAAACCCTTGTTTACGAGCAAGTGTGATGAAAAGTGCCTCACCCTTCGGCCTCCCCCTGCCCTTGCCCTTGACGACGACGACCAGCTCGCCGGACGCCTCCATGTGCCCGATCACTTCCGGCTCCTTGGGCTCGGCCGGTTTGTCGCCGGCGTCCGGTTTAGTAGTCGTGCGACCGATAGTCTCGTGTCACAGTGATGCTAGACGTGCAGTAAAGTGCCTCACCCTTCGGCCTCCCCCTGCCCTTGCCCTTGACGACGACGACCAGCTCGCCGGACGCCTCCATGTGCCCGATCACTTCCGGCTCCTTGGGCTCGGCCGGTTTGTCGCCGGCGTCCGGTTTAGTAGTCGTGCGACCGATAGTCTCGTGTCACAGTGATGCTAGACGTGCAGTAAAGTGCCTCACCCTTCGGCCTCCCCCTGCCCTTGCCCTTGACGACGACGACCAGCTCGCCGGACGCCTCCATGTGCCCGATCACCTCCGGCTCCTTGGGCTCGGCCGGTTTGTCGCCGGCGTCCGGTTTAGTAGTCGTGCGACCGATAGTCTCGTGTCACAGTGATGCTAGACGTGCAGTAAAGTGCCTCACCCTTCGGCCTCCCCCTGCCCTTGCCCTTGACGACGACGACCAGCTCGCCGGACGCCTCCATGTGCCCGATCACTTCCGGCTCCTTGGGCTCGGCCGGTTTGTCGCCGGCGTCCGGTTTAGTAGTCGTGCGACCGATAGTCTCGTGTCACAGTGATGCTAGACGTGCAGTAAAGTGCCTCACCCTTCGGCCTCCCCCTGCCCTTGCCCTTGACGACGACGACCAGCTCGCCGGACGCCTCCATGTGCCCGATCACTTCCGGCTCCTTGGGCTCGGCCGGTTTGTCGCCGGCGTCCGGTTTAGTAGTCGTGCGACCGATAGTCTCGTGTCACAGTGATGCTAGACGTGCAGTAAAGTGCCTCACCCTTCGGCCTCCCCCTGCCCTTGCCCTTGACGACGACGACCAGCTCGCCGGACGCCTCCATGTGCCCGATCACCTCCGGCTCCTTGGGCTCGGCCGGTTTGTCGCCGGCGTCCGGTTTAGTAGTCGTGCGACCGATAGTCTCGTGTCACAGTGATGCTAGACGTGCAGTAAAGTGCCTCACCCTTCGGCCTCCCCCTGCCCTTGCCCTTGACGACGACGACCAGCTCGCCGGACGCCTCCATGTGCCCGATCACCTCCGGCTCCTTGGGCTCGGCCGGTTTGTCGCCGGCGTCCGGTTTAGTAGTCGTGCGACCGATAGTCTCGTGTCACAGTGATGCTAGACGTGCAGTAAAGTGCCTCACCCTTCGGCCTCCCCCTGCCCTTGCCCTTGACGACGACGACCAGCTCGCCGGACGCCTCCATGTGCCCGATCACTTCCGGCTCCTTGGGCTCGGCCGGTTTGTCGCCGGCGTCCGGTTTAGTAGTCGTGCGACCGATAGTCTCGTGTCACAGTGATGCTAGACGTGCAGTAAAGTGCCTCACCCTTCGGCCTCCCCCTGCCCTTGCCCTTGACGACGACGACCAGCTCGCCGGACGCCTCCATGTGCCCGATCACTTCCGGCTCCTTGGGCTCGGCCGGTTTGTCGCCGGCGTCCGGTTTAGTAGTCGTGCGACCGATAGTCTCGTGTCACAGTGATGCTAGACGTGCAGTAAAGTGCCTCACCCTTCGGCCTCCCCCTGCCCTTGCCCTTGACGACGACGACCAGCTCGCCGGACGCCTCCATGTGCCCGATCACTTCCGGCTCCTTGGGCTCGGCCGGTTTGTCGCCGGCGTCCGGTTTAGTAGTCGTGCGACCGATAGTCTCGTGTCACAGTGATGCTAGACGTGCAGTAAAGTGCCTCACCCTTCGGCCTCCCCCTGCCCTTGCCCTTGACGACGACGACCAGCTCGCCGGACGCCTCCATGTGCCCGATCACCTCCGGCTCCTTGGGCTCGGCCGGTTTGTCGCCGGCGTCCGGTTTAGTAGTCGTGCGACCGATAGTCTCGTGTCACAGTGATGCTAGACGTGCAGTAAAGTGCCTCACCCTTCGGCCTCCCCCTGCCCTTGCCCTTGACGACGACGACCAGCTCGCCGGACGCCTCCATGTGCCCGATCACCTCCGGCTCCTTGGGCTCGGCCGGTTTGTCGCCGGCGTCCGGTTTAGTAGTCGTGCGACCGATAGTCTCGTGTCACAGTGATGCTAGACGTGCAGTAAAGTGCCTCACCCTTCGGCCTCCCCCTGCCCTTGCCCTTGACGACGACGACCAGCTCGCCGGACGCCTCCATGTGCCCGATCACTTCCGGCTCCTTGGGCTCGTCCGGTTTGTCGCCGGCGTCCGGTTTCGGCTCGCCGTCGCTCTCCTCGCCGTCCGTCACGCCTTCTTCTTTGAATATCCTCTCTAGCTCTTTACCCTGGAAAATGGTATGTTGCAATAGTCTAATTAACCGTGGGACATTCTTTGCGAAGCTCTTAGCAACGATGTTTCTGAAGATGTCCTTGTTGAATTTGATCATCAGTGATCGGCACGGCCCGTGCAACATCGCGGTTTTCGGCATAAACATGAATGTAATAAATTTAACATAATTATATTACACACCACACTTTTTTTTTATAAAGAAGCGGGATTATAATTATTTTAATATTAAAGTTTCTATACGAAACCCGTGGTGTTGCGCGGGCAGTGCCGATCACTGTTCACCTGAAACCTATTCACTATTATATTTTTACATTGGCAATTATCTCGCTACTACCCACTCTTCTTGTCAAACGGACGTATTGCTTCCATGTGATAATAAAACGATTAAATAGATTCAGTTTATTCTAAATATAAACACATGAGGTAACACATCTAGTTTATTTTATAGTCTACAATCTCCTACAGTCCTTACGAGACATATATTATTGTATTAAGCGGTTTACACTCACGTGAAACTGTCAGGAACGGCCCGACATGTTTCGAACTCGTATGGATCTCTTCATCAGGGACGGCTGCCCTTACAGCGGCGCGGTAACTTTGACACAGACAAAGAGACCGACAAAGATATCGCACCGCTGTTCGGGTAGCAGTCCCTGATAAAGAGAAACTAAGAATTTTTAATTTTTAGGGTTCCGTACCCAAAGGGTAAAAACGGGACCCTATTACTGAGACTTCGCTGTCCGTCCGTCCGTCCGTCTGTCACCAGGCTGTATCTCAAGAACGGTGATAGCTAGACAGTTGAAATTTTCACAGATGATGTATTTCTATTGCCGCTATAACAACAAATACTAAAAATAAAATAAAATACATATTTAAGGGGGGCTCCCATACAACAAACCGGTTGGTTGCGTTAACTTTGCACCTCATTTGTATGGGGCGCTATACATACCAGGTGCAAACTTAACTTAACCACTTAAAGATGAAAAGTGTTTGTACGGAACCCTCGGTGCGCGAGTCCGACTCGCACTTGCCCAATTTTATTATTTGTTTTTTTTTTATTACAAGTAGGTATATGTTGTAAATATACATAATAAGTAATTTTTAATACTTTAGTTAACTTTATGTATAGATAATGCACCTGGACAGCCTCTTTAAATCTCGTGGGAGTTTTCCTCCTCCGCTTCCCCGGCACGCCCCCCCCTTCCTTCTGGCTGGTCTTGGCCTCCGCCACCTGCTGGCGGGCAGTGGCCTCCTGCGCCATCTCCTCGGGGGTCTTGGCCTTCTTGGGGGGCCGGCCGCGCTTGCGCTTCGGCTTCTCCAGGCCCGCCACCTGCAGCGCGATGGGGTGCTCCACCTGGTACACCCCCTCACTGGTGTTAACTGGAATAATATAAATAAAAAAAGCTGCATTTTTGTAAAAAGACAAATGTATTTGTTTAAGACAGCCAAATACGTGTTTCCAAATTGCACAAGAAACACGGGGCGTCTTGTGCATGACCAAGTTCCTAGAACTGCACTGTATATGAAGCAATGCTATGCAATGTGTTTAAAACTGTTTAATAAGTTACCGAAAACCATTAAGGAACTTCCTATAAATAAATTCAAAAATAGCCTGACAAATTATTTACTTACTGGAGAAAAGCTACTATGATGTCAAAGAATTTTTGCTTCATAGTACGCTGTAATTAATTTGGAGGAAATATATATTTGCATGCTAGTATTAATAGTACATATAGCAGAATAAGCCGCATAATGTCTATGTTCACCTGTTGACAATTCACTGTACCCACTTATTCTATGCAAATAAATTATTCTTATTCTTAAATTATTCTTATTCTTAAATAAATAAATATCGGACAACCTCACACGACCGACTTACTCGATCGACTTACTGTTGAGTTTCTTTCGGCTTTCTTCTCAACAGCGGTATCCTCTTGCGAAATGCCGGTAGATTCACAATTTGACTTGTAAAAGTGCCCCTGTGGCCTACTTACTGAATAAATTATTTAATTTCATTTCACACAAATCGATCTAGTCCCAAATTAAGCTCAAGACGGCTTGTGTTATGGGTACTAGACGACGACTTACTTATATAGATAAATATATACTTAAATACATAGAACAACCATGAAACAAGCACAAATATTCGAGTTCATCACACAAATATTTGCCCTGGCCGGGATTCGAACCCAGGACCGCCGGGTCAGTAGGCAGGTGTCAACGCGTTGTCATCAATATGAATATACGAAATCACTAAATAGTATAAAACAAAATCGCTTCCTGCTGTCTGTCTGTCTGTCCCTATATACATAGACTTGGGCTTAGATCTTTAAAACTACGCAACAGAGTTTGATGCGGTTTTTTTAAATAGATAGAGTGATTCAAGAGGAAGGTTTATATGTATAATACATGAATAATATAGCATTGCACCCATGCGAAGCCGGGGCGGGTCGCTAGTAATATAAATACTTAAACGAAATAATATATATTTTGACGAAGCAGTAGGCGCAGGTTGTAGTGTACCTGCTTACTGAGTGGTCAGGGGTTCGAATCCCGGCCATGGCAAGTATTTGTGTGATGAACTCGAATATTTGCGCTTGGGACATGGTTATTCCATGTATTTAAGTATATATTTATCTATATAAGTATGTAGATCTTCAGCTAGTACCCATAACACAAGCTTCGTTGAGCTTAATTTGGGACTAGATTGATTTGTTTGAGATTGTCTGATATTTATAATATTGATGGTACAATTAAATTTTATCATATTGATATGATACAATTGATACATGAATTATTATTATATTACATTAACATATTTACTATCAGAATTTGGACACACAATAGAATTTTTGACCTAATTTTTTAAATCACAGCCAGCACGGCCTACTTACTCTCATAGACAATCTTCTCGGTGATAATCTCAGGCTCAGGCGCTGCATTGTTGGCCAATGATCTCTTGTATTCCCTCTCTCTTAAATATAGCTCTCTTATTATTTTCTGGAAATAACAACAAACCATGGAAGTGATATCATGTGAATAAAATATACAAACTATTGGAAATCCCTAATGCTATAAATTTGTGGCATCAAGAAAAGTGATAGTATCAGTAGATGCCTAAAATATGGACATTCAATGTTTCGAGTCTGCAGTTAGCTTTTACTTAGTATCAACATTATTAGCATGACAGTTAACGGTTTTAGGTGGCACATAAGTTAGATAGATGCGGTGGAAGAGTATTGAGAAGTCTTCAGAGATGCAAACTGATATCATACAATACAGATTATAAAACAATAAGATCCAGGCCTATCTGTTTATAGTGAAGACTAAAACTAATGGAATGTATGTATAGTTTACACTAATATGCAGTAGCAAAATAATTACATAGCAGTATGAATATAATTTAAAACAGTCTTGGCTTGGACACAAGTCAAAAATGTATATTACACTGTGTGCGTAGAACGGAATCCAATATTTCCAGCAAAAACTGCGATTTTACATGTTCTGTACTTCTGTGTGGTAGTTACTGGTTTTAAATAAAAATAAAAAAAAATACTACAACACATACCTGTCCATTTATAATCAAGGTTATAAATTCCACTGTGGCTTCTATCTGGATGGTACACCCTGGACAAATAGTTCGTGGCAGCTGACCATCATCAGATACCTGAGTAGGATAGTGTAAAATGTATATTAACTTTTCAATTAGATGCAAATTAGTTCCCATGATATTCATATGATAAGTAGCTATATTTTAAGGTTGTTCAAGTTGAGTAACACAAATAGGGCGTACTAAATAATATGATATGTGTATATTTTGTTACAAATCGAAAATAGTTAAACAATATAAGCCTCACTTTATATTCTAATCAGCTGTGAAAATGTCAAATAGTGGCGCGTAATAATTACTTCAATAAGATGTGATGAAAAGAAAGTTAATGATTCTAAAAACAATGTAAAAATACATGGTTAATATTTATCATATTTTCACTAAAATAAACTCAGTATGAATAGATTAAAGATAGAAAAATGTTAACATTATCAAATGAAAAGTCCTCCATCTTGGTTTCGTAATGGAGTCAAAACAACCACGAATTATGTAAAAAGTACTATACCTTAATCGGTAAATAAGTGTTAATAATTTCACTTAAGTTTTGGCTATTTTCCTCACAAGAATACAACAATGTTCCATTATCATTTTCTTCTCCGCATAATCTACAAACCGTAGAATTATACAGAAACACTTCCATCTTCTACCGAGAAGATTTTTTTTATCGCCATCTACTTCCTTATGACCTGCCAACATAACAACATTGACATGAAGTTGAATATTGTATGACAGTACAGAAGCGTATTTGAATATCCTATCGTGTACAAACCTTTTTGTAAATTGCGAAAATTTATTAGATTTTTGACTTTGTAACAAATTTTCTTACGAACATTAAAAAAAAACCCGTACAAAATATGTTTATCTAAAAAAAAAAATTATGAAACTTAATGCATGAAGCGTTTTTACGTTAAATCAAGTCACGCATTTGGCAACACCCTGTTGCCCCGGTCTTTCTTTTTTTCAAGCCCTTTCCGGTTTAGTTCTTTGGGCTAGAGGCCGTAGTTTCGGTTTTTATTATTTATATCGCCCGTAATCTAACAAAATGAAAATCTATAAAGATATTATTACTGGTAATTACGTTTATTATGTTATAAAGAAGTGTTATTTGTGAATATTTTGTTAAATATGTGTAATTTTGATATCAGTTACTTTGACGTTTCATTGTGCCCCTGACAGTGATATCTCATCTTCAATTTTGGATATTTTATGCCACATCGACATTCGAAATGGCTTTAGCTGGTGTCGAAATGGAATTAACGGGATGTGATTGTTCATTTCAGGTGACGAGATGTTCTCGGACACATATAGAGTTAAACTGGTCGACGAAGTAATTTACGAAGTCACCGGTAAACTAGTGACGAGAGCTCACGGCGATATCCAGATCGAGGGTTTCAACCCCTCGGCTGAAGAAGCTGACGAAGGCACTGATTCTGCTGTGGAGAGCGGAGTTGACATAGTTCTTAACCACAGGCTTGTGGAGACATACGCCTTCGGTGACAAAAAGTCCTACACACTGTACCTTAAAGACTACATGAAAAAGTGAGTGATAGTGATAACTCCACGGCGATGAACCGCCATTGAGGTTTGGGCTAAATGCTTTGTTTTCATTCATAAAATCATGTTTACATGTAGATAGGGTTACCATACGTCCGGATTTGTCCGGACATGTCCGGACTTTTCGACTCTTGTCCGGACTTTGTCCGGCCCTTTAATTTGTCCGGCTTTTTTCAAATAAGTTGGAATAATGAGAAAACCCCGCCCGCACCCCGCACGTACCCCCTCGCAAATCTCGCAATGCGAGGTCTAACCTACTACCATGCCTACCTATTTTGGTGACTAAAAAGTCCGGACTTTTTTCGATTCGTCCGGCTTTTTGCCAGGACTTTTCAAATTCCTAAATGGTAACCCTACATGTAGAGAATAACCTAAAATCTAGAAGGCTGTGACTTGTTTATTGCATGCACGTGTGTCCAATGCATTTTGGCAGTTGCATACGTTTTATTTTAGTCCGTTATGCCACATGGATCATTTGTCACTTCATGACTGATTCAAGCTCAGGTCGAATAATCCTACCGGTGGCTCTGATACTGATTTATTTATTTATTTATTTATTTATTTTTATTTATTTTAAAAACATGAGTATGTTTACAGCACATAGCCAAAACACATACACATTAAATTACACAGAAAATTATACAATAATAAATAAAATTACAGTTTAAATTAAATTACACATTACAAATCAAAATTAATTAGGATTATAGCATAAAATGAATGTCAAAATTGAATAAAAGTTCAAAATTTTAAAAATAATAATACAATCTAACATATAATTCCGAATCACAAACATTAATTAAGATTATAGCATAAAATCAATGTCACACATGATGATGAGTCATGGGATGAATGACCTCCTTTGTTAAGATCTTAGGTTACTCTGACAATGTAGAAATATCTCTGCTAAAAATGTAGCTATATTTCTTTGTTCTATTGTGTTGCTACTAGTAACCTTTTTTAACAACCATGCTTGTGTGAGTGTTAAATGCTCAGCTACTGTTATCATTTATTGGTCAAGGTCAAGCTCCCTTATCAGTCAAGTTAAAGGTCATGCCTAGGTTGTAGCACAGTGTGTCTTGATAATGATAATATAAGATCTGTTAAAACTGTTGTGTAGTAATCTCTAATTAATAGTGGTAGTACTGGTGTGTATAAAATTACTACAATTTAGAATTTTAATTACTACAATTTATATTTATTTTTTATTTTAGTAAAGTAGCAATAATTTTGTCCTATTTATTTTATATATACAATTCTGTTTTTATAGGAGCATCTCAGAAAAAACACTACCACACCTATATTTGTTAATTTGTGAGAATATTCCTGGATCGGGATCCTTTCATGGAACCAATTATATTGATGGAGCCTGGGACGATTTCAATTTTCAATCATTCGTGAAAAACCTAACTTATAATATTTTGGGTGCTTGTAACTTCTAGCGCTTGGTTTCTGGGGTAGTTTTTTTTTTTTACCTGGTTGTGAAAGTGTTAATTAGCATCATCTAATACCAAAGGCAGGATTCTTAGTGCCTTCCTATGGAGCTTATGATGCAATATCAATAACTTCTATCCATGGACAACCATGTGTGTTGGGGTTGTGCATATAAAAAGAGTTTACATTTTATTTTAACTATGATCAAAATCTCTTTACTATTCAAAAATAGTTACTGTTGTATTTTATTGTCATAATTGAATTTTTCATTCATTTAGAAATTCATCAAGAAGTAGTTATCCTTTCACTCAAAAAGGAAATGCAATACTTTTTTTTACATGTTCTTGAATATTCATCTACCTTACTAAAATAGTAACTTCATCAATTAAAAATCCATGTTGGTAAATGCCACTCGGAACACAGTTTAATCTTGGTTTCTGTATTATGAACTAAACATTAACAGAATCTTTCTCTTCTTTCCAGATTAGTTGAGAAATTGAGTGAAAAGTCACCAGACCAGGTTGATGTATTCAAGACCAATATGAACAAAGTCATGAAGGACATCCTTGGCAGGTTTAAGGAGCTACAGTTCTTCACCGGAGAGTCCATGGACTGCGACGGTATGGTAGCCATGTGCGAATACAGAGATATTGATGGTGTACAAGTACCCATCATGATGTTCTACAAGCATGGTCTCGAGGAGGAGAAGTTCTAAGCTGCATAAGTGTACTGTATACTCATTCTATTCCACATGTCAATGCCTAACTCATCTTTTGTATTTATTTACAAACCATGTCCATGCCTGGAACCGGCTTCTCCCATCACAAGGCTGAACAATTTTGTAATGTTAATAAATATTACATAATATAATAAATTAATGAACAGCATATTATGTGTGTTTTATTTTTAGTTTATTCCAATTAATTCCAACTTCATGCGATGCCTACTGATAATAACATTGACTGTCTCCAACTTTTTCTGTCTCCAATTTTGCTCAGTGCTTACAAGCATTATCTTGTGTTTACAAAAGGGTTGTGATGAAATATAATTTAAAAAATTACCTATTTTAATCCTTTAACCGCCATAGTCTGATATATAATATACGTATATGCAGCGGGACCCCATGTAATCGAGTTGGTATATATTTCTACCTCTCGATTTATGTACTTTTAAATTTCTACCTTTGCAAATTAATGAAAAAAAAATTATTCTGTGCCAGCGGGGCCCTTTGTTAATTGTAAGTTTACAGACTAAATGAATTACTATTCATGGAGCCTCTTATTTCTACCTTCCAAATAACTTTTCACTACACCCTAGATATAAATAGTTTTTGAGAAATACGCGTTCGAAGATTTTGTCCTTCTAGCAGGGCCCTTTGGTATTTAGTGACTTACATGACCCAAGGTAATTTTTAAAAACAGATGGTTATTTCTACCTACTGAATCAATTGTGACCAACTTGCTAGTGACAGGTTTTCAAGTAAAAAAAAAAATAAAAAATATTATTGTATTATATTATCACTAAACCTGTCACTAGCAAGTTGGTAATAATTGATTCAGTAGGTAGAAATAACTATCTGTTTTTAGGGTTCCGTACCCAAAGGGTAAAAACGGGACCCTATTACTGAGACTTCGCTGTCCGTCCGTCCGTCCGTCTGTCACCAGGCTGTATCTCAACAACGGTGATAGCTAGACAGTTGAAATTTTCACAGATGATGTATTTCTATTGCCGCTATAACAACAAATACTAAAAATAAAATAAAATAAATATTTAAGGGGGGCTCCCATACAACAAACATGTTATAGATTATATATGTGTATAGGTACGGAACCCTTAATGCGCGAGTCGGGCTCGCACTTGCCCAATTTTTTTAAATTACCTGGGGTCATGTAAGTCACTAAATACCAAAGGGCCCTGCTAGAAGGACAAAATCTTCGAACGCGTATTTCTCAAAAACTATTTATATCTAGGGTGTAGTTAAAAGTTATTTGGAAGGTAGAAATAAGAGGCTCCATGAATAGTAATTTATTTAGTCTGTAAACTTACAATTAACAAAGGGTCCTGCTGGCACATAATCATTTTTTTTTCATTAATTTGCAAAGGTAGAAATTTAAAAGTACATAAATCGAGAGGTAGAAATATATACCAACTCGATTATATAGGACTTAAACCATAATTACATGGGGTCCCGCTGCATATACGTATATTGATATATAAGACATAACATTTCCAGCTCATTTCGCCACAGTCTGATAAATAAGACAAATATCTATGTATATATATATCGGCGGCGACACGAGCAAGTTTGATGAAAAATTGACGGCGGTTAAAGGGCTAAATTTTGAATGTGTACAATAAATTCTTAAATTTGACTAAAATGTGATCAAACATGTGAATACGCCCATAGGGCGTTAACATATGAGGCGAGTAAACATATTTTTGATCAAATTTTGTCTCAAATTTAATTATACAAATTAAACCCGACTGTACCTTACATTAAAATAATTCGAGGTGTGGAGTGCAAGTCAAGAAGGTGTTTGTCTGCGTTGTCAGCACAGAACGCGGTAACACATACAATTTTTTTGCGTTGTGTTCAATGCTTACTTTGATAGTCTGACTGAAGCGATGCATTGAAATAGTATGGCTTGAGTACGGCCGTCCCAAGGATGTCATAGTAAGATACGTCCTATTACCGTAGCATGGCAGAATAGTTGGATTGCCATATTAGCTCTCGGCATAGTTACAGACCCATTAACCCTTCGTCTGTGTTGGTATAGGATCCTGACCACATATTAAGGCCGTCTTTTTGTATTTTTTTTACGCATGTATTTTTTACTCATTGCAGCTCAAATGAGGCTTGAACGCAAGATTTTTTTTCAATCTCACATACGCAAGGAAAACAATGTCGAGCTGATTAAATAATAAATACAAAAAGTTGGTCAAAACATATGTATATATCTGGTTGTACATCTGGATCCCCTTAAATTAATAATTCCTCTCCATCTTTTCGTGCAGAGGTTTTTCAAGTAGGTAATTGAAATTGATGACCAATAAGCATCGGTGTTGACCGTGGCGTTCCTCAGGTCAAGAAACGAACAAGACCACCTTATAAAAAACTGATTTTCAATACAATTTTAGAATTTTATTATAGTACCTATTATAGAAATGTCCATACCATAATCAGAATTATTTAGTTATGATAAAGCGTTAGCAAATGTACGAACCTTCGAGTTAAGTGCCATCTAGCGGTACAATAGCAAAATTGTATGCATCAAAAGGAATGGCGCGTATCCATTTACACAACGACGCTTCTGGTAGAACCTACTGTTCCTTTTTATCACAAGAGGGCTCTTGGATAAAAGATTGCATTGAATAAAGATTAATTAGGAAAACTTCACTCGTCTCGGAGCCTCTCGTTAAGAGGCGTTATACCTTTTAAAATTTTATTTTTTTCATATTATAACCAAAATATTGATAATTTCAACCAACTTTTTGAAGTGAATAATATTTTTCCCCGAGTTCTAGGTAGTAACATAGCTATTTTATGTTTTCATTGCGTACAGTCGAAAAAAACAGTTTTCTGCGTGAATTTTGTCAATTTCGAGTAGTTTTTGAAACAAAAATTATCAATGAAAAATTCAAACTGTAGGTTTCAAATATACACCAATAAATCCCAATAGCCCTGTTCTAGGTAGTAACATCAATAATATTGAAGAAACATGTTTGATCATAGAGAAAAATGCCTAAAACAATCAGCATTTTAAAAGGAATAAGTCCTCTTAACGAGCTGATCTCTAATTTAGGTACAATTCCGTACGGAAACCGAACGAAAATTCCGGACGTCTGTGGCGGCCCTTAGGGTGAAGCCAGTGAGAGTTGAGCGTAATTTTTACAAGCTTTTTATTTAGCTTGCATGGTATGTTTAAAGTATTTTTGTTTCGTGTGAAATCTTGCAACTCAATTTTGAAGCAGATATCGTCAACCGACTGAGCTGAAATTTTGCATACTTACTTAACTTTGATGACAATACAATAATATGGTACCATGGGGCTGATCTGATGATGGAGCCGGAAGGTGGCCATAGGAACTCTATAATAGAAAAAGCAATCCTACCGAGCTACGAAGCTCCAATGGGGTCCCCATATTGCTAATCTCTCGAATAGACTGAGTTCTGCAGCTTTTGCAGTTAGTAAGATCCGTCAATTAACAGATGTGAAAACAGCTCGATTAGTATATTTTAGTTATTTCCATAGCATTATGTCGTATTGCATATTACTTTGGGGCAGTGCGTCAGATATTAATATAATTTTTGTTCTCCAGAAACGGGCTATTCGTGCGATATATAAAATGCACCATAGAGACTCGCTTAGAGATAAGTTTAACCTATTGACCGCCAAGCGGTCTAGCAATTTACCGTGCCACTGACGCCAGAGTAAAAAAAAGAAGATGTGACCCAAAAATCAACAGGGATTGAAAAATACTTGTAGCGGTTAGAATTACAAAGTTTTTGATCATTGAAATTTGGACGGCTGTGGCCGACGTGGCGTCAGTGGCACGATTTTTTGTTGACGGCCACAGCCGACTGTGGCGCTCAAAAGGTTATGGACATTAATATAATGACAGTGCATTGTCAATACATTTATGAGAATCTTATGTATGCACATAAGAACATTGCCAATTTTAAGAAGAACTGTGATATACTATATATATTAATACTAGAAATAAGCATAAGCTCGCAGTGCCTGCCACTAGGCTCCATAAAATAAGAAAATCATTCATGGGTAACTGTGTAAAATTTTATAATAAACTTCCTAGAAGCGTAACTGACTTGTCTATTGGTAAATTCAAGAACTATGTAAAACGTAAACTTATTTCTAAAGCTTATTATAGCACTCAAGACTACATGAATGATAACGTGTCGTGGGATTAGTGAAAAAGAAAATCAAGAAATGTTATGTGTAATTATTGTAACGAGTACCTACCTATCAGGGAATTGATATTTTAATTTTATTAATTCTTATTATAATTGTTGACATTTAGAATTTTATTCTAGAAATATTCTAGACTAGTTTTTTTATTTATATAATTTTTTTATGTGTTGACGATCCTTTTTAGGATTTTTCTTTTATTTCTATAATGTTGTTTTTTATGTTTTTTTATTTTATTTTTTAGTAGGTATAAGTTTATCAATAAATTGCTCTGCTCTCTGTAACTGACGATTCGAAAGTGCTTGTAGCTAGGCCTACTTGAATAAAGAATATTTTGACTTTGACTTTGAGCTTGGGCTCTTTAGAATCGTCTCAGTGAGCATTTAATGGATATCCAAAGAAAAGTACAGTCGACTATAAAAGCTTGCCACTAAAATGTCATTTTTGACAGAAACTTATTTTGAGTTGCGAATAGCGTAAATTCGGTCTTAATTGCCATGTACTTAAATGTGATACGGCAAGCCGGGCCCAAATTCATATATTTGAAGACAAAAAACCTCACAAGACGTCCAGCATGAGGTGCCAAAAAAAATTGTAGGTACATGATACATGGCTAATTATTATGACTGTTGTTTTAGCTACTCTTCTTCTTCTAAGTCGGTACCTCACTGCTGAGGATCGTGACTCCGCCGATTAATATTTTTGATAGCAGCTCTCCACTTCTCCCTATCGGTTGCTTTCTGGAGCGCGCTGCTTAACGTCGTATCCAGTTGGTTGGATATCTGATCACACCATCGTATTGGGCTTCTACCCCGTGGTCTGGTGCCGTCCATCTTTCCCATCACCATCAGTCTCTCCAAATTGCAAGGGTCTTTGCGAGCTATGTGACCAAACTAGGGGAAAGTAGTACGAGTTGATCCCTCGGGGTAAGATGATCATTTGCGATTGTGTGAAAACTGCTAACGCCATCTAGTACGTTTATATGCCAAACTGTAGCTCCAAACACCCTCCCGCCTCAGTCAAAGTGTAATAGCGGTGCGTGAGACACAGCGTCTTTTACGTAAAAAAATGAAAATTGTGTGTGCTTAATCTAAGGTAAGGCTGACTTTGAGCTTATGTTACTTTTATTGTATGCTGTTAATTGCAATGACTGTTATGTTTGTGGCTTACTAATACGCCTAATTTTGGTTTTTAGGCAACGGAAACATAGCCTCGTGCTTGGAGATTATGTTTGGTGACATTGTATAAAAAAAGTTTGATTTGGGGCGAGATGATCCCATTCTATGTGTACAAGATGATCCCCGGGGATAATCTTGTACATATGAAGTAGATGATCTTTACAATATGAACGAAACTTTTTTAAAATATATAATAAAAAATGTTTTTATGATTCTATTAGTACTATCTGTCTGTTTGCTTGTCTGTATGTGTTTCTGTCTTTAAATTGGTTATGGGAATTAAATATTTCTATTGCAGATAAATGCCGTCTGAATCTATGAAGGCCGCTCTTGAGGCTGTGAAAAATGGCACGGCCTATAAAAAGGCGAGTAAAGAATTTTCGGTGCCCATCATGACATTAAAACGGAGAGCCAAAGAAAAAAATGAAGTTGCAGTGGACGCAGTCAAATATTTAGGAGGAAAAAAACAGTTTTTACTGAGGCACAAGAAAACGAAAGATAGACATAGTCTAAAGATAGTCTAGATCCTTTAATTATTTTCAATAAATACGTTCTATGATTTCTGCGTAATTTTATTTTTTAACACCTTTTAATTCTCAAAAACAGTTGTTAATTCTCAATAGGGGGTAAGATTATCATAGGGATCATCTTACCCTTACCATGGGAATCATCTTGTACACCGGGGTGTACAAGATGATTACTTCGTAAGGTTTTGGAAAAACGACAATATTTCCATGAAACCTAAACTAATTTATTATTTTGAGTATGAGGAAAGTTAGATCGATAAATTGGCTAGTAATTAGTGCCAACATTTTTGGATTGCATGGAAAACTGTAGATTTTATGGTCATTCCCGCTTAAGGGGATCATCTCGTACTACTTTCCCTACCTATTACGAATCTGCAAGTCGCTCGAGCCAAGTCGAGCAAACGCGCTTGCCGGCACGCCGTAACATCCTTTTCTCGAAGCCATTCAGACCATTTTCATTATTATTTTCTGCTAGACATCCAATACCATATGGGCCAACAGTCTACTTTATAAGTAGTTCTTTGTTATTAACCATAATGCATTAGGCTATTGACGACGCGTTTGGCGCAGTTTGTAGATCACCTGCCTACTGAGCCGGCGGTCCCGGGTTCGAATCTCAGGCAGGGTAAATATTTGTGTGATGTACTCGAATATTTTGTACTTGGGTCATGGTTGTTCTATGTATTTAAGTATGTATTTATCTTTGTAAGTATGTATATCGTCGTCTAGTACCCATAGCAGCTTCGTGAGCTTAAATTTGGGACTAGATCGATTTGTGTGAGGTTGTCCGATATTTATTTATTGTTCTATGCATGAACAAAATTGTCTGTATATCATACTTGTTACCGGTACATATTTTTTGGTAGGTCCCACTTGGGTCCCACGTAGCACACGCATGCCGCAAAGAGTTTATATAGCCCTTATTCAGCTTAATACAACTGTGTAAGGATTGTATAAGCGCTTACACCGGGTGATCAATCCAAATGAGTCAGTAGGGAGAAAACGAAAACTATAAGAGATAGGGAAATCTGTTCTTGGGAACCATGGCTTCTATTTTAGATTTATTAAAAACTACATTCAATTTTTTTTGAGAACAAATGTCTGTATGGGACTACATACATTTAGAGTGCTCTAAGAATCAGAAATTGCTGTTAAAGAGTGACATTCCTTTAGGTACCTACGTACGAACATTTTACGTTTTTAGTTTATCCAAAGTTTAGTTCGGAGGTCTTTTTGTCTGATGCTTGGGCGGCGATTACGAGAGGCAGGCCTTGACCCTCGCTCCGGGTCATTCCTGATGCAAAGGTTGTCTATCGCGATTCAACGTGGCAACGCGGCGAGCGTGATGGGCACCTTTGCTTTGGGGAGGACGAGGGGTGAGATTTCCGATTTAGGGTAATAGGTTAGTTTAGTTTACTTTTAATACTTTATTTTTGTAAATGTGGAAATTTGATCTGTGTAATTATTTGTGCATTGTGAATAAATGACTTGCTTATCCAAAAGCAAATATGAAATTGTTTCCAATATCCTCATAATTAAAATGATCATGGTCAAAATGGAAAAAAGTTACAATACATACAGTATACAGCAGTTACAGCACGCATATTTGTATGGAGCGTTTTCAGCTTTAACAGCAATTTCCGTCTCTTAGAGCACTCTAAATGTATGTACTCTTATGGTTATTTTCACAGACATTTGTTGCCAAAAAAAATAGAATCGATTGACATCTTCATATATTTTTTCTCCTCTCCAATTTTAACCGGGTTCGATTCTCGGTTACCTATGCATGAGATATACGAAAAAAATTAGAATGCAGTTTTTAATAAATCTAAAATCGAAGCCATGGTTCCTAAGAACAGATTTCCCTGTCTCTTATAGTTTTCGTTTTCTCCCTACTGACCCATTTGGATTGATCACCCTGTATAGCCTGAGTGCTACTTGGGCTGTACCTACCTGATATTGGTACAGTCGAGTTCATTTACATCTACTCACTTACGAGAACAAAAATATCCGAACACGACCCTATTGTCGGGAGCATAAAGTCTTGTTCAAATATGTTTGTTCTCGTAGAGATGTAAATGAACTCGACTGTACATACCAGTGTACCAATGTGGATACAGTCAGCATCAAAAGTAAGTAGCTGACAATTTGACATAAACCGTAGCAGCCCGTCTAGCACAACTATGCTTCACGACTTATGACGTGCGTCATGCGTCACCCTGTCACTCTCTCATAGCACTGCACAGAAAGAGATAGATGAATATCTCACGCGAGAGAGTCGCGTATTACAGTTGTGCTAGAGGTGCAGCACCTTTTTAGGGTTCCGTACCCAAAGGGTAACAAGTGCGAGTGGGACTCGCGCACTAAGGGTTCCGTACCATTACCTGTAAGTTTGATGTATGGGAGCCCCCCTTAAATATTTATTTTGTTTTATTTTTAGTATTTGTTGTTATAGCGGCAATAGAAATACATCATCTGTGAAAATTTCAACTGTCTAGCTATCACCGTTCTTGAGATACAGCCTGGTGACAGACGGACGGATGGACGGACGGACGGACGGACAGCGAAGTCTCAGTAATAGGGTCCCGTTTTTACCCTTTGGGTACGGAACCCTAAAAACGGGACTCTATTACTGAGACCTCCCATACAACAAACTTACAGAAAATGGTACGGAACCTTTCGTGCGCGAGTCCTACTCGCACTTGGTGTATTTTTTTATACTAATTATTATTACCTTTTTTATGATTACCTATCTCTTTGTTCGCTGTACTGTGAGAGGATTATGCGATCGACGACACAAACGCGATTCTACCTATACGTGATTCTACACAATATGGGTTCAACACAACTGCAGTTTACTACATTCGTGATTCCACACAGCCGCTATTTTAACGCAATCGGGATTCAACCTATTCGTGGTTCTGCTCAATATGGGTTCAACGCAATCGCAGTTTACTACATTCGTAATTCCGCTCATTTTTTTTACACAATAATAGCGTTTCATCTACCATTTGGTTTCATCTATAATGGTAAATGCTGTTATTCCTTCTTTACATAAACGACCTTCCGAAAATAGTAGATGAAACTTGCGTACTGTTTGCAGACGATATCTCTCTACTCACAGCATGTCAAAATAACACTAACTTAAACGCCACACTTCACTCCTTGTTAGATAAAATAACCAACTGGATGAACGACCTCGAGATAAATTACAATAAAACTGAATTAATGACCTTTCACTCTCATCAAAAAGCCCCGCTAGATATAAACTTTTTTTTTTTTTTTTTTTTTTTATGTCATAGGGGCAAACGAGCAAACGTATCGCCTGATGGAAAGCGATTACCGTCGCCCATAAACACCTGCAACACCAGAGGAGTCACAAGTGCTTGCCTACCCGGAGGACGAAGATAGAATGCCTCTATGCTAGTAATTTAAACTTCACCTATAACAATATTCTGTTAGAAGTCGTAAATGAGTTCTCCTTACTAGGACTAGTTATAGATAAGCATATCAATTGGAAAGCCCACATAAAAAAAATAAGAGAAAAATTGTCGATTTTCGCATATGCGCTACGTGAAATGAAAAAGACCACGAATATACAAACAGCGCTCGCCACATATTATGCCTATGCCAACTCATGGCTTACCTACGGTATAATTCTATGGGGAAACAGTACAGAGTTCTCCTCCATGTTTACCCAACAAAAGAAGTTAATAAGAATAATAGTCAATATAGGTAACACAAAAACATGCAAGCCACACTTCCAGCATCAAAAAATTCTTACGTTGCCGTGTATCTATATAATAAGTGATAATAAGTAATTTTTTTAATTTTGTTAGTTCCTAGCGAGAACATGTAATTATTATCTTTGTTGTTTATTTGCATTTTATTTATCAAAATGTCGAGTCGTAGAAAAAGTATTGTATGTAACGTTGTATAAGTAGGTCAAAAACGCTCGTGGCATCTTTGTTACGATGTTCGCTACGCTCAAAAAAAAAAGAAAACGAAAAGTAGACGAAGCAGACCCTTTTCTATAGACGAACTGATGACTGAAATTAAACTTCTGAAGAAGCTAGTGAAAAAACCATTTCAAACGTGTAGATACGATAAACAACTTTTGTCACCGCATGCGGCGGCGCCTTAAAGTATTTAGTATATACATTACTCAGTTGAATTTTATTAAAAAAAAACAACAACAACAACTAATACAAAAAAAAATTGTAAAAATAACAACTGAGCGGAACTACGAATGTAGTAAACTGCGATTGCGTAGAACCCATATTGTGTAGAATCACGAATAGGTTGAATCCCGATTGCGTTAAAATAGCGGCTGTGTGGAATCACGAATGTAGTAAACTGCAGTTGTGTTGAACCCATATTGTGTAGAATCACGCATAGGTAGAATCGCGTTTGTGTCGTCAAACGCATAATCCCTGTGAGAGAGTGACGGGAGATGCTATGCTATGTCAGCAATTTTTCCACTTACCACAAAACGGATAAAATTTAGACTAATAACTCGTTCCATAGCAATAAAATAAAACACAATCATAAATTTGAGGTATGTTATATTATCGAGTTTGTATGTAGGTAATAACTACAATAAAATACAGAAAATGACCGATGATTTCTATTACAACGTTGTGTAGATAATGTTATGTACACTAATCACAATTTTTCATATGTATTCATTAAGTTGTATACATCTTTAGGCTTTACCAGGCACGAACACATGCCCATCACTTAGTCTTTAATTTCTCCATATTTACATGAATTCACGCCACCATAAGATCAATTTTCAACGTTTAGGGAATAGTTTAAAAAAGTTAAGTACATGTATGTAGAAATGTTATGTTTGGTAGAAAGGTCAATAGCGTCAGTTCGGTCAGTTCGATCATCAGTAAACTTGAGCAAGAAATTCCAGATCAATAGTAATTTGAATATATTTAAAATGTCAGGAGAAATCTTCGTTAAGTGTAGGCTCTCATTTACCTACCAATAAATGTCTTAGGTACCGATCCTTTTCCATTGTGAAAGAAAGGGTAATGTCAGTCGTTGATTTTTGTTAAATTGTTTAATATACATTTTATACGAAATCACGAAAAGATCACGCGGTGTTTTTGACATTTACCTGCTCTTGTTTTAAGCGAAAGAACTGAATTCGACTTTGCTCAAGTTCTAACTGATGAAGTCAAAAAGTAATAACGACGAAAATTTCATCGTCAAAATGATATCTTATGTGAAGCGTCTTTGAATACAGAATTAAAAATCTTTATCCCAACATATCAGTCTCTTGAATTAGCATTCCATTTTCATGATTAGGTACTCCTTAGGGATTATAAGGAAAAGTGACGCAATTTTATGTTAATCGAGGTTGAATGGCATTTCGAATCGTCCTTTGTCACACTGGATACTTTTTATGTGATTTGGTCATCGGTTTGCATTTTACCGGTTAATCTGGCGGTTAGGGCATACTTGTTGACCTATTTGTGATAAGTTTGTTAGTGCGAGTTGGACAAATGTATCACGTAGGGTTCTATTTTAATTAAAATAATAACTTTGCATGTGGCGGCTTAAATAAAAAATTTGCATCAATGCCTTAGGAATGGAACAGATTTCAACTTATTTTCCAGTGTGACAAAACCAATTATATGCGCATCGCAAGAGTGACATGTTGTATGGCACTGAGGATTTAGAATTTGAATGATTCTTAGCGTAAAACATCAATGTCAAGTGGCAGGGTGTCTAGCGCATATGATAACAGAATATTTCTAAGTGCTTTAAAATTAACAGACTATGGGTTGGTTAGTATTAATAAATTAGAAAACTGTGTCTTAAACACTAAGCAAAAAACAATAGACGACTATTGTAAGGCGATTATCGTCGCGTTTGAAAAAAGGACAAGTGAAAAAATATTCGTGACTTTTTCCGGTTCTATTGGTAAGTTTGTTGGTCAGTTTTCTTCAACTTATTAATGCTAACCTCTATAAGTTTGTGAAATAGTATCTCTATAACAGTTTTAATATTATGTATTGCTTTCAGTAGCACACTTATTGTAGCTGATTTAAATATCAACATCTTAAAGATTACATATTTTATTATAACGTATTCTGTGATGGCAATGACTGAAACATATACTTAAAGTAATTTGTAAATAATCGTTGCGATTTTATAAAAAAAATATTTATAATCACTGAAACTTAAGTAGGTTAGTTTATGTTTGTGAGAATTGAGCGATAAGTGTGACATACGGGTAAGAAGGGTGCTGACATACCTACACAATACGAAATACAGTAGATATATTAACTATAGTGACAAGTAGGAAATCGCAATAGGATACCAGTCGAGAGCAAACGATACAAGTCATACGAATGTACGTGAAATACCGAAATAATTTTATGAAAACTTAAGAAGAACAATATCGTATTAAATTTTATAAATATCTCAATATAGTATAAATATATTTACATTCATTAAGTCTATAATAGGTTACCTATCTTTTCATATTGGTGTCTTATTTAACGCACACTTAATTTATTCGTTACAAATAAAAAATTAGACATAAAAAAGATTTTCTCATGGAATGGTTTTTGTACAAAACAAATACAAAGTCTACCACGCGGGTAGGAAAATTACAATCACATAGTTGATGATGTTACTAGGTATTATACTTATATAGCGGCGCGTGGCACCGACACCGGTCCGTGGTCGTGTCGACGCCGGTTCGTTCAGACACCGGTCCGTATCAGTATCGATACCGGTTCACGCCCGTGCCGACACCGGCCCGCGTCCACTCTCCGCGACTAGTCTGTACATCGTTGGGCGCCTCCACAGAAAGTCTCACTTTCAAACGCCCCCATCGACCTCATCGAAAAATAGATCCATCACTACTTAAATATATAATTTACAAATAAGGTACTCTCTTAAACCGAATACGATACGGATAGTCCTCACTGGTCGCACGTACACCGATCCTGAAGTACTAAACGTCACTAACCGCTCTAGAGCACTACGTCCCATCACAAAGTCCTCCATAGAAAAACTTAATGGAATGAAGATTTATTGCTAGAATTACAAGATCACAAACGATTGAAAGAGTCCAGTTCGCCTCCCCCGGCTCAACAGTTGAACGTGTTGGAGTGCGCGCACGCGCGGTAGTCGCGCTCCGCCTCCGCGATCACCGAGTACTCCGGCTCCGAGTACTCCTCGTACTCTCTCGCACGCGGGAACCCGATGACGGTCTCGGAGTTGCGCAGGTAGCCGTTCTCCTGCTTGCGCGAGTAGCGCGAGTCCACGTTGCGCTGGAAGTTCTCCGGGTGGCACACGAAGCCGTTGCGGTTGTTCTTCTTGTCGGGCAGCGAGCGCAGCGAGCCGTTGTTCAGGTGCTGCGCCGGCGCACCGTTGTTGAGCGTGAGCGGCGGCGGCGGAGGCCCGCCCGCGCCGATGTAAGTGAAGCCGTTAGCGGGCAGAGTGCCGCCCGCACTGCGGGCGCCGCGTCGCGCCGCGCCCTGCCCGCCCGACATGAAGAACACGCTCGGGGAGGCGTAAAGCTCTAGCTACAGTTCCGTCACCGGAATTGGCCTGAGGCCGGGCGCGTGCGGGGCGGGGTACTGCGCGGGGTGGATGCCGCGCACGATGCAGTCCTCCTCCGTGGAGATGGGCTTGTGGTACTCGAGGTCCTTGCGCATCGCGCGCTTGTTCCACTTGTAGTCCTTCAGCTTCTCGTGCATGCTCTTGCGGTAGCGGTAGAGCACGAGCACGAGCGAGGCGAGCGTGGCCACGCAGGCGACCACTACGACACAGATGATGGTCTGCTGCCGCGTGTCGTGCACCGCGCAGCCGAGGGCGTCCGCTGTCAGGGAACGCAAGTATTTATCCTTCAAGTTGTCTGGCGTCGCGCACTGAATCTGGGTGAAGTTGCTCTTCTCACTTAGCAGCTCGTGTAGCCACAACAGCTGACAGTCGCAATTCATAGGATTGTCAGTGATGTCCAACTGTCGCAGTTCCTTTCCTACGAACACAGTTTCGCTTATCGTTATTATGGCGTTGTCTCTAAGCGTAACGTGTTTCAGCTTAGGCAAGCCCAGCAGAGTACCTTCTTCTAGCACTGATAATTTCTTATTATTAGCCAACACGACAGTTTCTAAGTTGATATTGTCTTCGAAAGCTCCCTTCTCTACTCTCTCCAACTGGGCCGCACCGGTGATGTCGAGGAGTTTGAGGTTCTTCAAACCTTTGAACGAGTGGCTTTCTAGAGATATGAAATCATTTTGACCAATGTACAGCTCTTCCAATCTAGTGAGTCCGCCTATTTGCTGAGTGGGCACTACGCTTAATCTATTACCAAAAAGATTTAGACTCCTAAGTCCTGGAAGACCTCTGAAAGCGTTTTCGCTTATGTTAAAGAGACCAGCTCCATTCAAGTCGAGGACGGCAAGGCGGTTCAAGCCCGCGAAGGTGTCGTCAGGCAACATCGAGAACGCGTTAAGTCCCACGTGCAGCTCGGCCAGGCTACCCAGGAGGCTGAAGGATGCCGTGGGCACAGAACTCAATTGGTTATCGTCCAAGTACAGGATTCTCAATGCTGTAAGTCCAGAGAAGGCTTTCGGTTCGATCCTCGATATTCTATTCTGACCAAGGTTTAGCTCTTCCAATCTTGGCAACGTCGCGAACACACCATTCGTCAGCTCCTCGAGGAAATTCCGCTTCAGGTTCAGGACTGTCAGCGAATTTAAACCTTGGAACGTCGTGTTTGTCACTGACGATATTTTATTATGGTTTAAATGTAGTTCCTGTAGTTTTCGTTGGTAAGCGAAGCTTTTTATGGGGATATTGACGAGGTGGTTCTGGGAGAGGTCGAGGTGCTGGAGTTCCGCATAGAACTGCATGGAGCTGTCGATGGTCTTGATCTTGTTGTTGCGGATGATGAGCCGCTGGATGGAGGGGTTGAGCGCGATGGGCAGCACGTCGAGGCGGCTCTCCTCGCACACCACCACGAGGGTGTCGTCGTTGCAGTTGCAGCCGCTCGGGCAGTTGGCCAGCGCCGCGGCGCCGCTTCGCCACGCTAACAGCTCCAGAGATATAAGCAGCACCTGGAAGAAAGAAACAAGATCGTTAACAGTGATTTAAGTGGAGGCAAGGCTTTGGAGTTACATGGTCACTGTAGAGAGCGATGAAACGGTCGGTAGTTAATTAATGTTGAATAATTTAAAGGAAGTATATCATAGCTGATTGCGATTTTGTAGCAGGTCTTTAATGCGGCGAGATACGCGATGGCTGACATCACCAGTTGGTAATTATGGATTACGAACAAGAAAAAGATTAAGGTGCATTAACGCACACGAATATCGGCATTTTTGATATAGGTAGGTAGTCCCATAGACGACAATAGATCTTTCCCATCATTTTTTCTATAAAAAAATACATAAAAAAAATCGAAGCAAAAGGATTCCCCTTAAAAGAGCTTTCAAATTAAGACCAAGTATTTCTCAAAAGAATATACAAGGCCCGAAACGTTTCATAGATCGGGTAAATAAAATGTTTTCATCATTTTAACCTTTGATAGGTAGCCGAAATTACCCGGGCCCCTTTGTGAATTAAATGTTTTGTTTAATAATGATAAAGTAATACATAAAATTGATTGCCTCGTCCATGATAAATTAAACTGAATCAGTGTAAGGGGAACGAGTTCCGGTAGCTTCGCAAAAAGGGAAATAAAATGATATTGGAATGGGAATTTTGCACAGTTTTAATTTATTAAAATGCGCTTCGTCGAGGCGCTCGGGGCAGCGTCTTTGCCTCAAAGACTAGCACTTTTATTACTTTTCCTCTTTTCAACAATTAGCAGAGAGATCTGAGTGGAGGATCCGCCTTTAGAATTACAACGTAGACTTTAAAATCTGTTACGCCTTGATTGCTGACTGACGCTGCACCGAATCTCTCAAAAGAGCGGATAAGTAAATAAGTTTATTAGCTCTCAGTCCGGAGTCCGCCTGGATGACAATTGGATTGGGTATTCGAGATGGATAGTCGCGAGTTCGCTTGTAACCAACTAAGTCAATTATTGGAACAAAATATCTCGTCTTATTACCCGAGTCGGGGAGTTGGGGTGTTTTGAACGGAGTTTTGCCAGTCTATTATCCTTGTACATAGTTTCTTAACGAAAATATCCGGGAAACAATCGTGGCGGCTATTTCGTATCTATGTAGGTATACGTGCGTACTGGTAATCACGATGATTTATCTTTTGCAGTTTAGGAGGTAGGTTCAGAAAACTTTCTGATTATCTGTATGAAATATTCGTTGCGCAAAGTATACTTTTATTATAGGTACATAAACTTCAATTTGACGCGAATTGATTATGCTCATCTAGCGGAATAAAAAAACGCGTTTTCCTCGCAGGCATTGAGTTATTCACCGCTTTGATTGATTTAAAACCATCCAGCCGATTAATTTCTATTTTCAATTTCAAAATTCGAATCCGCGAACGCGTAAATTCGAAATAGTCACGATTGTGCAACGTTTTGCATTCCATTTCCGCGTATCTGTTGTCCCATTTAACGAGTCGGTGCGCCGGCCGGTGCAAATCAGACTCAAAATACGATATGCAGGGTTATTCGCAAACAGTAAGGTGCGTTGTTCGTTTTGGATTCGGGTCGGTGAAATTTCCGCTAAAATCCAATAAAGCGGCATGTACCGAACGCGACTGATTTGAACGGTCTTTATGAGACTCGCGACAGGCAACACTGCACAACTTTAGGAATAATCTCGACTGAAACACTTGCGAAAAATATAAGATTATACGTACCTACCTATCGTTGGGAAGTGTTGTTTATTTATATGAATTCTGTTCTTATAGCACATGCTGTCATAAAAGTTTGTAAGTTACATTTCATCCTAGACTAAAACGAATTCTGAATTCTTTATTAAGTATAGGAAAAACGTCTTACGCCGAACGAACTTATCGATTTCATATAGGTGGAATAAAGTTAACATCGATGTCTAACTTCGAATACGCACATTATTAGTATCACTAAGAACAGATGGACGCTGCCTTCTTGAAGGATATCATGACTCATCACCGCCCGCCACGCCCAACACCAGAAGTAATTAATAACATCCCGCCCGTGGGCATAAGGCGTTCGGTAAGGCTCACTGCTCAGAGTAAAAAGTGCCTTTACAATGTAAAATGTTGTTTTACGAGCGGATGCATTAGCAGGGTAATAAAGCAGGCATGGCTGCCTATTCATACTTTGTGCCACAATGTTGGTTAAGCACAGGCTTATATTTTAGTGGTTGGCTTCGGTTAAAGTGTAGGAAAGTACTCGTGTCTTATGGTCACCGCATAGTCTGAGAGCAATGTGATTGCACCGGTTTAGTAAACACGAGTACCTAGTGCTGCAAGGAATTCCGCAGATTCGTAGGCGATTGATCCTTTGAACACACGAGGAGCTGCCTGTCCCAATGGAAAGTAATACTACGACGAGATAGTATACTGCTAACAGGATGTTAATATTAGGTATGTGGTGAGTTCCTTTGAGATACATTAAATATAAGGCTTTACATTGTTCCTCCTTGTTGACAAATACCTAGAATGAAAACTTGCACTAATTTTGGTCTCTGATATCAGGAATAGAAGCAGCCAGAATAATTGCGAGTCAAACTAAATACGAATTCCCGACTACGGGCTCAACTGACGGATTCCGCTCATCCTTAATGAACAAACTACACTGTAATACATTTGTTACTGTCAGAGCACTTAAGCGATTCTCACCTTCCACGTTACCCGTCGAAACGAAACATAGTTGCACGCACAAAGTTGCTAGCGTGGTCAACATTGTGGCCCCCAATAAAGACTAACGCTTGTATTCTCCAAAATACATTTTCCCAGAATCTACTTTATTTAAGCCCGAACGTTCTAGAATTCTAGAAAGTTCAGGATTTTCTTCAGAATGACGTGCCAGGAGTCCTGTTAGATTATTTAAGCTTGACACGATACGCTCGGTGTGGGATTTGGTAAAATAAATTACTTTTCCGCTGGCAACACCGAATTTCTTGGAAGTTTTTGCGCAGCATGCGGGCAGCTAAATGGTGGTAATAATGTTAAGTCCGTCATCTGTGATCTTACCAGCTAGACTAAGACAGTAACACATAGGAAAAGAGAACTATGTCGTAATGAAGCAGTTGCAGAACCGAGTTGAAATTATTCTCCTTATTATTGGCAACATTTCACGTACCTACACCAACAAAATACAAAAGACTCCGTTCCGATAAAAGAAAAGCGGGCGGAAACAGCACATTTCCGTAGTCAATTTAATTGACAGGAATAGCGAGTAGTGTATTTTCTTTAATTCAAATAAAAAACAGGCGAGATTGGAACACTCATACATATTCAAAATGGTTTTTACCCTTTCTTGTTTTCCACGAGTGTATTATACAGGGTGTACCTACACAAAAACGTAAATTATCTTCGGGTAGGCATACAAAAATGCCGTAAAGAGTCGAGGGCGTGAGATATGCAAATGCCGTAACCGTAATTGCGGTCGGCGTAGGGCTGCCATGTCTGAATTTTAAAACCACAGACAAAATCCTGTCAACACTTTTCGAAAAAAGTCGGGATATTCCGTTTTAAATGAACATCCGCGTAAAACTAACCACATGTAAATGAAATGTGTGGCTAATATGACATTCGTCCGTTTCTTTATAAATTGCAATATTAAATGTGGGGAGAAAATCCCCACATTTTGCGGGAAAAATGATGTCATGATCACATTAAAGAATATTTTGTTTCGTATGGACCAATAATATAGCAATGCCATGCCATCTGTAAATTACAATATTTTTTTATTTTTATTCTATTTATATTTTATTCTATCCAATTTTGGTATAGGGCAATAGTAGGTACATTCCAAAGATGGTTATATTGGTAAAGGGATACCTTTTACCCAACGAACGTAAAAAGGGAGGTTATGCGGATGCATGTGCAAGGACGGATGTGAAACTTTCTATTACCTATTCGAAAAAGTCCTAGCAAAAATAGTAACTTAACAATAAATAAGGGAACCACCAAAAAGGACCGGTAAATAGCTGAACGATGTTTAACCAAATAGTACAGAAATAGTTGGACACGCAAAACTTTTTCCTGATTACGAAAAAAGGACATACGAGGTTGCTGAAATCTTGTAGTATTAAAAAAAGTTGTGGCCAAAATTCAGGAAACAGCAAAAAGCGGACACCGTCCGTGTGGTTACCCTCGGCCGGCGCGGCAAAAATGCGTGCTTCGCCGGTTCCGGTTTAAATAAAAGACTGCACGAATATACGTCTAACGACTGAAATAAATTGAGTGCTTATGCTGCTTTATTGTTTGCAACAATACATGTTGCCTACTGATGAGTGATGGCAGAACAAGTAAATAAATAGTAAGGGACAATCTTACACAAATCGATCTAATATCAAACGAAGCAATGCCATACGTTCTCGTTTTAAACACTTACTTATAACGCAAACGTTTCTATCAGTCGCGTCAGTTACCAATTACGCAAAAAATTGGGCAAGTGCGAGTCCGACTCGCGCATGAAGGGTTCCGTACCATAATCTATAACAAGTTTGTTGTATGGGAGCCCCCCTTAAATATTTATTTTATTTTATTTTTAGTATTTGTTGTTATAGTGGCAACAGCAATACATCATCTGTGAAGTTTTCAACTGTCTAGCTATCACCGTTCTTGAGATACAGCCTGGTGACAGACGGACGGACGGACGGACAGCGAAGTCTCAGTAATAGGGTCCCGTTTATACCCTTTGGGTACGGAACCCTAAAAAAACAGTAAACCTAGGTGGCTTTTGCGATAGCCAAAAGGGAGAACCGTCTACGTATTCTACGTCTACAGAGTTATAAAAGGTTGACTGTTATGAAAAGGTTTAGAATTATTAATTCACTAAAAATCCTTTTGATTACTTTGGAAAGAAAGCATATCGCATCGAGGGTTCATATTCCCGCACCAGCTTCGGAAAACTATCCAATAATTCGTTTCAATTAAACTCTCCTCTGCCGCTGCCCCCAGGGTCAGCTCAAATGGAAATTAATACCACACGTTTCATAGATATTGTTATAAATTCATCTGCGAGCAGGATACCGCAGTCTTATTTAATTAAATAGAGGCGTTATTCATACTGGGCATATATTCCTATTCACAGCGCTAGGAGCTTAGGCGAGTGTGGTGTATTAATATGAATTTAGGTACGTAAAGGTTCTAGTAAACATATCAGTTGACCGATCGTTAGTTTCAATCGTAACACTTGATCAGCACTGTTTACAGAATGTATAATTATATAGTCCATAATCACAGCTATAATGTAGTTCCATCGTTTTTGTCAGAAAATTTCGTTCTCTATCAACTTCGGTGAAAAGGTTGAGGTCGAAATATAAAACAAAGCTTGCTCGACAAAATACGATTGAAAAGCAGTATCCATTATATCTTTAACAGAGCGTATTTTCGACAAATACAAGTCCAAAACGTGGAAACATTCGTCCACCGGATGCGGGTGTCTCAATTAATCAAAGACGATTATTCAATCGCGAATTATTAATGTGGGGTCACGGCTAAGTGGGGGAAAGTAAACTGTAAACAAACATAACCTAATACTTCCCGTATGCGAACTCCCGCTTAGCGAGTACTCCCACCTTGTTAAAGGGACGAACCCTTCAGCCCTATTCAAATTAGCACGCAAATTCGACGGGTTTGTTGATTAAAAATGCGAGTAACGAAGACAGCCACTTTACGGACCGGCGACTGAATTACAAATGTTTCGGAAATTGGGTCGAGTTTCGGAATATCATTGTAATTTTATTAAAACTATCTTTCGGGATGGGATAACGGATTTAAATTTGGTAGAGGAAGTATCATAAACACGGGCAACCGTGTCCTGTAAATTGTAAATTTCGTCGCGCGTCTACAACTTTCGTACCTAGCATAAATCGAGTTGCTTTACCTACACAAGTAAAACGGTAGCTTAAAAGACTGACATCCAAACGCAGCGTTTTCTTTTTAACTTGTCACGTTTAATAACTAACTTGCTCACCGACCTGTTGCCAACATAACGCGAATAAAACACGCACCATCGAGCCAACTGAATATTTAAAGCGTCTCGTTTGATTTAACAGCGGACGAAATGAGTAGGCAGTGGGCAAAATGATTATGCAGATTTCTGTATCTGGACGCATCCGTGCAGGCTGAATGCAGCTGGGTAATGGACTGACTCGGAATTACGGTGCCAGGAAGAATTAAAGATTGATAAACCGCTGTAAATTTGTGATTGATTGAGCGAGATAAAGTTTACGTGCGGATAATGAAAACATGACGCGGATTTTACGTAAATGCTGATGCGTTTACTCAACATAATACAGCACCTTTCGAATTCAGACATTGAGAATCTGAGCATATTAGCGAGTCTGCTGGCAAGCTAGATTATAACATAGAACGATGGAATTAACCAAGAAGTCTGTACTGAAATAGCGAATACACGCTATGAATTACCAGGCGCCATGCAACGAAAAGGAGGTCCATATCACACTCTACCAACGCCTCGCAGGGAGTTTTCAAAGGGATTTTTATCAACATTACGAGTATGTCGGATATTTGTATGATCTATAAATATCCGACATTTTAAACTATGCATTACACCGATACAATTAATTAGGAATGCATTGGTTTGCTCTTGTTGTTTGCGAGCGTAATTCGTTCGCCGCGGTTCGTAAATCATTATTGTTATCGATATATTCATCTAGATTTATAGCCGCGCGCGTAATTGGTAAAGTGGCGGGTATTGTGTACTGTTCGGTGTCTAAAATAATTGCCTAGTCATAGAATGCAAAGTTTGCCCAGCGGTGGACTATTGTGTGGGGAATCCTACTTCTGCCGAACTAATTACCACTCGTACATACAACACAATACAAAAAAGATAGTCCACATATTCCCACTTCAACCAAAAACAGAAAACAAAGGATTTTACTATATTAAATGAAACCTGATCGCTACAAAGAGATAACTTCCAACAAAAATTGGGTAATCCCATTGACCTATATTTTTTGTCTTTATTAAATTTGCATTAATCTACTACACAAGCAAATCCATGAGAAAAAGCTGTCTATCCAGTAGCATAATGATTGAAGTCAATACTTCAAAGATTAATGCTGAAAGTTGACCAACATAACCACTAAGTAGCACGCTTTATGTAAAATCCATTAGACGGGGTAGTGTTTTACAGACAGGGTGGAAAGTTCAATGAATATGCATTTATGGTAATACGGACCGGCGAACTACTAATATGATTATCATTGCAGGATGTTTCACGAATTATTTTTGCACATGTAATTTCAGTTCATTGAAGAAAAGTAACGCATAAACCACCTATTCCCTGGTCACGGCACCAGGTGCTGTGGCAAATGAATAAAATTGGCATTTTTCGCGGTTCACAAAATATCTGATGTTGTATATATTCCGTAGGTAGCTTAGGCCAAAAATCACTCGAAAGAGCTTGAATATTTCAAAGCACAATTATCACGCATAAGGCAATAATTATTAATATGTGCAAAAGCACGCTTTTTGCTTCCGCTTTTCAACCATAACTATCCTAATTAAATTACTTTCGACTTGAAATTTGCAATATTGAAAATCTATAATTTAGGCTTCTAGTTAAGTTTGTTCAGGTATTTTTTTCAGAAAATTAAGCTGTATTTGGTCGAATTTGATTCTGGGGCAAATACATATATTTTCGCAGGAAAAATCGACGTACGCGTAACTTCCCAAATATTTTCTTACAACGCTCTAAACATAAATAAAGACAATTATCTATTCTTCACGATTCGCGGCACGCATTATAATAAATGTAGATACGTTTAAACATATCCTACACTAGCGGAAGATCCCACACAAAGATAAGTTCACAGTTAATTATAACGTTCCAATTTAATTAGTCTGCAGCCTTGCTCGCAATTCGAGATGCATTTCTATTTTCTATTGTTATTCGAGGAAGCAGGTAAGTTGCGCGGTAGTTTGAGTCCTACTTTAGCGAATACTCCAGTAGATTCTGGCAATTCTGAGGAATAGAATTCTCTATATCTTAGACGTATATAGCGTGGTGAACAGGCTAGTTGGACATTCAGTTTGTTGTTTGTGTTTGTTTGAATTAACGCATTTATTGAGATTCAATGATCAGACAACTACCGGCACATAGTTAAGTGTAAAAAACTCTGGTGGTATCATTAGGTCAATAGTTTTATATTATACTATGCATTAGGAATTAGTATAGATAGAGTTCCATAATCAATATCGGTTACTTGATAAGCCGGGTATAATTGGTCAGATCAAAGCGAGGCGACTTAGCGGTGAGAAAGGGGGGACGATCGCGCCGCATATGTGGGCGACCGGATGGAAAACGATCACTTGGCCACGCTGATATCGCTTTATTGAAGCTAAAGCTCCATATTTTTTTGTCGTCCTCACTCTAATCCTAGCTGTACACTACCTGCGAAGGCCGATGGTGGCCAAAGTATGGGTTTCCGCAGCGAAATGCATCTCCACCTCCACAGTTCCACACATTCATATTCGCTTCGGTCAACTTTGCGAGTAGTGCAGCGCTAACTCCTAAGTTAAGCCTGTCAAGGGCGGATCCAGCCATCAAACCAGAGAGATCTCATTATTTCAAGACAAATCTTAACAGTGATTTGTATGGGCGCGCGGCGCCGGCCGTACTGGGCAAACATTTCTTTGTCCTCTCACGCCGAAATGGTTGGACGGATTTTAACTAATTTTGTTACAGGGATAGTTAGACATCCAAAAATCTTCAAAGGCTACTTTTCACCGGACACTGGTGAAGAAAACAGTTTCACGCGGACGTGGAAGTTATAGGCACCTTCTAGCAGGTCGAGGCCAAGGGAAGACAAGACCATACCCACTATACCCAGCGGTTTTCGGCGCGCCAACAGCCGGCCTAGTGTTGAATAAAAAACACCGAAAACTCCGGAGTATGGACATGAACATGACATCCAAGTCCCGCCTTATCTGGGTGGATCAACTTTTTCTTGTTGTTATTCTGTCCCGTCACCCAACAGACAATGGTGATTAAGCTTCTTAGAAAAGTGTTGTTAATATTGGTATTTTCAAGAGATATTCGAAATAAGGTTATAACTGCTACAATTACAAAATTTTTGTTAAATATTGCCAAACATCGTAGATTTAGAGAGTAACCCAGGGGACATCACCATGGCAGCAAGCAACAGAAAAAACTTGATTGACCCATCTATGGAACCATTTGTGGTCGCTGAATCAAAGTAGAGTAAATATACTTACAATAAAAGCGTTTGAAGTGAGCACGTTGGCGACCCGCCGGCTGACCTGCCATGCCGTCACCTGCAACAAGCAAACAGTTGAGTAAATTACAGTCCGTGCACTCAAATAGATGCCTGGCCAGTAATTACATGCTTCGTAATTGCGTCGGCGATTCCCGTCAAAACGAGGGTCGTTGGCTTTGCGTTGCACACGTTTGAGTGATGAGGATTCCGTAGTTTACGCAAAAGTAATTATTTAGGAGATATTTTTTTATTTTATGAAATGCGGTGCTTGATTGGCCTGAGGATGAATCGATAGATTCGAAACATGTTTTATATGCATTTTAATATTATGAAGTAATTAACAATATCTTATGAAATTAAATTCATGTTTACTTTGCTTAAGTTTAATCGACACTGAAATCGCATGAAAACAGACGCGTGAAATTTTAATCAAAGAAGAGTGTGATTTTGTTTGTGCAGGATTTAAAAGTATTCCACATATGTTCTAAGCTAGGATATCAATAATCTTCAAAATCTTTTCCAAAACCCATCACAATACGAAACTAAAATTTTGAAATAGTTGCCATCGTGTTTTGTTGGGAAAGCTCGTATTTATATCTATTTCACTGAAGTTAATTGAGTAAGTAAGCTAAAACTAAAGTTTTTCGACAAAATACTATAGCAAAACATTATTCACTGCATCTGTACTTTCGGCACTTTTTTTAACCAACCAGCTTTTTATAATTCAATGTAGTATTCCACGACTAATAATATTATCCACTCCTCCACTCTCCACTTACAGCAAAGCAAGCGATACAGCCAACGCTCACAACTTTTAAAAACAATTCCATTTCCACAGACAAGAAAATTCTTTTTTTTAACACAGCGGGACCCCGGCAATCGGCGCACATGTCCGCTCCCACCCAACCCGCGATTATGTCATTTCTCGGCCGTTTATAACATTAAATTAGCTCAAGCAATTGCTAGGAAATGCTGAGCAAAGATAAACCCGTGCGCAAAGCTGTTGGTTCTCATATTTATAATTTAAGCTCAATTCTTTGTAAAAAGTTTATTTAATAATTGTGGTCTGACTGGTTAAAGTAGCAACCAGAAAGTTAAGTATGTAATTTTTTTTCTACATCTGTGTTCAAATACAGAGTAATTCAATTTGATAAAGTAACTCAATTGTTTGCTTTCATATTTAATTAAGCCCTTTGTTCTATTCTACTGTATACAATTTGAATGCATAAGAAAACTGGATAACTAAATTAAAATTGTCTATGGCATACCTGCCATATTTTAATATATTTTTAAAAAGGCTGTTCATTCGTCAAACGACAGTGTTGCCAGTATTAAATAATTAATGTTCAGATAATTCTAAGACCTGGGCTTCGAGCGCGGTTTTCTGTAGAATGTTATATCAGCCCCTCAATATTTAATGGCAGTCGGTACCTACCGGCTATTTATGAACGCGCCTTGACTACAACCTCATTGTACGTGCTTTCTTCGGTAAACTTTTTAATTTTTCACGAATTTCGCCAACAAAAGAACACAATAGAGGTTTATATCGGATGTTGAATTTTTGATCAACTTTATATGGCCTCTACATTTGTTATAAAAAAGATTATAGAGGAAAGTTGATGTACCTATCAGACTACTCTAAGTATTTTGTTCTCTTTCTTATTTTTTTATCACTAATTAATTTAAATCTGAAATACTGATTTTAGTATCAACTTATCTTTTAGTGTAACAAGAATGTCCTACGCGTCGTAATCGTAATAAATAAACCCCTATATTACCAACCAACATCACTTAGCTGGTAATCCTTCTGTTGTTTCGTTTCTAATTGAAGTACAGTTGTACCAAAGATATCGGCTGCGACCACAATAGAAACCACAGCATATTGTATCCCAACACTACCTGAAAGATCCCCGTAGTCGACTCCAAAAGAGCCAATCCATACAACAACGGCTCACAAAGCCTTCCAGCGACACTACTAAAAGATTGCATTTCCTGTGAAGAGTATAAAGCTTTTAAGACGCTGAAGGGGTTTTGATTGTACCATTGCCTGTTAGGTAAACCCTAAGAGGATCGACTTTTGTTTACCTCGGGAAGGATACACGGCCGGGACAATCGGTAAACAACTTTACCCTCTTGAAAGGATTGCGATGGACGGGCGCGGAGTATAGATGGCGTTAGTAGTCGTAAAAAATCATGTCTGTTTTACGATGGATTTCCAGGCTTTCCGGATTTAGTAAAAGTTTGCGTGAAGTAAGTTGGGTTTAACTCGATGTGAATTAACCTTTAGGCTTAAGTGAAGTTCGGAATAAGTTTGGGAAAACGACTCTAAATGTCGATAAGTTTTATATTCAAAATTTCATATAATTCAGGTTTAGGTACTGAAAAAAATACTTAACCAGCATTTAATGGAACGCCATGAAAAAACAACAAAAAAGGAAAACGACTTCAGTCACTTAATGTTCCAAAGGAGTTTTTCGTTGAAAGGGAATATTGCCGAAACTAGCAACATCATTACCGCTTCGTTTTGCATTTGTAAAAACGCCCCGACTCGGCCGCTAGTGACATGGCAAATTACTAAAGCGTTTTCGCACGCTCATCCCTGTAATGACCGGCCAAACAAACCAATGCCGGAAAGTTTCATTCAACTTAACAACTTTCCGGAATTTCTAAAAACAAATGTGCAGAGTTTGAATGCCGCTCGTCAAGGCCGCTGGAGCGATTTTAACAATTTCCTCGCGTTTCGAACTCGAAACTGAAAATGCATTTAGGGATTAATGGTGCACTATGCGTCGTCTAGTCTTGTCTAGAGCGTTTTATTTGCGACAAAACCTAAAGACCAAGCGATAAAAACAACTGAATTTCAGCGCAAAATCAAATGAACGAGTGACTGTCGTAAAAACAAACAAATTGACGAGTTACTTCATTTCAGGAATTCTACAGAGTCGAATGAGTAATTAGATTTGCGGGCATCGTGCTGAATAATTGCGCAATGACCGAGAAGGCTTAATTAATTAGCTTTATGAGTGCACTAGGTATGTTGTTAATCTGTTAATAACTGGCTAAATTGTTTGCAAGCTCTGGTTCACAGTTATTTATCGTGTAAATGTGAAATGTTGCCTGTTAAAAAAACAATACGTTTCTGACTGATGGTTTGGAGAGTTTTATTCCATTGCGATGTTTGAAAGAGGTTTGAAAGCATTTAATAAATTAAATACGAATGCCGCTATAACGTTCCAAATTCAAACATTTCGTCGAAGGTTTGTATAGGAAGACATTCGAGTAGTTTTCCCACGTCGATACCCCTTCGCCCCTTGGCCTAAACACACGGAAAAGTGTTTTAAAACGCCCATTCACGGAGAATGGATATGTTGGAACGAAAAAGGTTTCGAGTACAAGGGTTAATGCGTCTTGGTGGTAGGGTTACCATTTAGGAATTTGAAAAGTCCTGGCAAAAAGCCGGACGAATCGAAAAAAGTCCGGACTTTTTAGTCACCAAAATAGGTAGGCATGGTAGTAGGTAGACGCTCGCATTGTGAGATTTGCGAGGGGGTAGGTGCGGGGTGCGGGCCGGTTTTATTACTCATTATTCAAACTTATTTGAAAAAAGCCGGACAAATTAAAGGGCCGGACAAAGTCCGGACAAGATTCGAAAAGTCCGGACATGTCCGGACAAATCCGGACGTATGGTAACCCTACTTGGTGGTCAGAGGGTTGGTTAATGCAGCCTCGGGGGTGTTTAATTAAGCCTTTCGGAGTAGTCTAAACATTTTTAATACGCACTACGAATCTACAGCTAAAACACTAAGCTCTGATTTTACGAGAAACGTCGCCTAAGTGTTAATGGGTCTAGTTTCGCGGAAATATATTTGGAAATAACTCCATAAAAGCGCAGCGCCATCAGTCTGACGCAAAAGGACGTAACTTGCGTGGTATTTTCGTAAAATTCGCGATTTTGCACAAGGCGGAAAAGTAAAGAGTAAAGAAAAGCGGCATTGTGGGTGGAAACAAAAGCGGAACAAAGCGTGCGCATAATCGCCGTATTCCGTGACGTATCAATATCTGTGTTTTATCAGAGTTTTACTACGACACTTCCGGCAAATTAACCCTCCGGGAGCCGAGGTGATCCCTAATTTTCAGATACATCTCGGGAATAAATAGAGGATTAAGGGTGGGGCGTAAATAACGTCGTGTCACGCCACAGCTACCAGGCTAGCAGAGATAAGGAGCGGGTGGAATGGATTCGACGGGGAGCGGCAGCGTGCGTACATTTTGAACTTGGAAAGAAACATTGACTTAATATTGGCATGTTTCGTTGAGATTATCTGACAGCACCCTTATAATGTAATGGAATTTCCATTCGCACAAACATCGGGTCAGAAACAGTAGCATGTATAATTCAATATCTCCCGAGAGGACATCCAATCTGGACCCAGTGAACTACCATCTGCCCAAACAGGAATAATAAGGTGTTTTCCGATTTCAGCAAGCCTAATATGCTTTATAAGTACTTAGAATCGAACGTTGCATTCCAGGTCAATACTCATGTTAACTAAACTAAAGGTCATGCTTACTTTTTCAAGCTTTTCTGGAGAGCCAAGTCCTCTTGTCAAAGCGGTGCTATCCGAAGAAACTACAGTTCATTATTTTTATGATCACTTTTTATCGAAAAAAAAACCGAATTCGTGTTTACGCAACTGAACGAGTTACCAAAAATACCCAAAAGCACGATATGTGCGATAATATTTTAAGAGTTCCCTTGATTTCTAAAAGATCCCATCATCAGATCCTAGCCCGAAGAGATGGGGTTGACTAGAAAGTGAAACTAGGAAGTCTCAAGAACCACAAAATGCCTATGACTTGGACCGCAACGCTGTTACCGTATGAATTACAGTGGTCCTTTGTTCAAAAACGCTTAGCTCTTAAATACAAGCGTGCGTTTGCGCATATTGTACAGCTACATGAAAACATAAGCATATAAGTTTCAATACGACATAAGACTTCCTTACAGCGCGGCATTGTATTGTCTACACTCGTAACTGGAAAGTTCTGGAAGATACGCTTTAGACTGGAGTTATGTCGTGCTTAAGTGACCCGGAAGATATACCCGCCTTTGTCGACGAGGACTATAACCTTACCATGAGTTGACGAGACCGTACTCTCTAGCGACAGCGACGATTTGTACGGAGAATACCACGGCGCCCCTATCGGCTACTTTGTAGAACTACAATTCTCCATACAAATCATTTACGGACTCGCTAGCGAGTAGGGGGAAAGTGCTATGAAAGGGACAGGTTGTGAATGGGACAAATTCAATTTACCGCGGCAGAAACCAACTAGTAGATTTTTGTTTTCTGCATTTTGGCAACACTGACCCATAGACAATATCAATGTTGTCTATGGGTCAATGTAGCACTTTCCCCCTACTGTCACTGTAAACTCATGGTAAGGGGCTGGAGATGAAATACAGTACCTAAGCCGTAAGAGCGCACGGATACTGTCATTATTTAACGAAGCGGCGCATTCCGCTTCAACGTAATCATCTCACACGTCCGCTTGGGGAGGTGTGACTTTGTACGGTACAGTTTACGTCTGACCGCTTTTATTTGACCTGTGGCATTTGGTTGGTTTGTCGATCATAAAGGAAAACTATAAAGAAAGAAGAAAAAGACGCAGTTTTATATGGTTAAAATTAATCAAAAATGTTTAGCAGTCAATATCAATACATTCGTGAGACATATTTAATTATTGTATTAAGCGGTTGCAGGGCTGCTTCCGTGCAGAGGTTAAACTGTGACGTAGTTACACTGATGAGCTTCATACGAGTTTGAAATTTGTCGGGCCGTTCCTGACTATTTCACGTGAGTGTAAATGTAAACCACTTAATACAATAAATAAAAATGTTTAGCTTCTATACTACGTACTAGAGAACGTAAAGAGAAGCGGTGGTAGCCTAGTGGTTAGCGCATGCGACTTTCAATCCGGAGGTCGCGGGTTCGAATCCGGCCCGTACCAATGAGTTTTTCGGAATGAGTACAACTTATGTACGGAATGTCATTTGATATTTACCACTCGCTTTTCGGTGAAGGAAAACATCGTGAGGAAACCACCTAAGCCCAATAAGGCCTAGTTTCCCCTCTGGGTTGGAAGGTCAGATGGCAGTCGCTTTCGTAAAAACTAGTGCCTACGCCACATCTTGGGATTTAGGTAGCCGACCCCGATTGAGAATTCATTCTCAAAAAATGGGACAAAGGCTAGGAGGATGACTACGTACTAGAGAACGAGTTAATTTTAAGTTTTAACGTTATATGACGTATTGAGGTTGTATTGAGATGACAGGAGTCAGAATTGTCATCTTACCGGCGGGGCACTATAGAGCAACGTTGAAAAGTAACTTGTACTATAAAGAAACCAAGTGGGTTGGATTCGACTCATATCGAACACTTCTATCTACGAACCTAATAGACTCAGGGAGCGAAACTAACCTAACCTAACCTAACCTACCGATGACAGATGTATGACGTCAAGCTACATACAGAGTGTTTTTATTTATATTATAGACTAGCTTTTGCCCGCAACTATGTCCGCGTGGAACTTGAAAGTATGGAAGCAATCTCGTACAACACGATAGATATCCTACCCATATCCACCTAATCACCTTAATTTAATAAAAGGGATTATTAAAAGCGCCTAAGCAAATGTAAGAGCAATTGTGCTTTTGGTCTAATAATTACATTTCCTACAGGGTTACCAATGTCATCGTGAATTACTTACTCACTTTTCAATCTTTTTAGGGATAATTTCCAGGATGAAAACTATCCTATGTCCTTTCTCGGATCTTAAACTATCTCCATGCCAAACTTCATCAAAATCGATTCAGTGCTTTAAGCGTGAAGAGGTAACAGACAGACAGACACACTTTCGCATTTATAATATTAGTATGGATACCTAATCAAATGACAACTTATTAGCATATTTATAACTGGCGAGAGGTTCGTGAATTATATTGCCCTGTATGTAATAGGTGTGAAATGTATACATGTAAATTATATGCATAGTTTAGTTTAAATGTAACTCTACATGTATTTTTTTTGGTACGCACTGAATAAAATTGAAAAACTCGATAAAAAAAAACAATCACGGATTGGACTAAAGTATATACTCGTAGGGTTCAAACTCTTCCAAATAGTCCCCTGTATTACCTCCAACAGTTCGTACTTCGTTATTCCTACATGTAAATAGTAGTGTAAGTTCAAACATAATAATGAACTTCAAGCGTTCTGCATACTTCGTCATCCAACAAAACATTTGTTGTGTTGTTTCATTTACTTGATGAAAAGTATTTTTTTGTTAGAATTTCATTATCCAGTAAAAAATGTTATTCGTATCGTTTTTTAATATTAATTTTTTTTTCGTATAAATACCAAACATTTTTATAAATAAACAATAATATTTACATTATCATTATTACGTTATAAAGAATCACTCAGGTGTTGCAATTTTACAAGCTTTTATTTAGCTTGCATGGTGTGTTTAAAGTATGTTTGTTGGGGTGAAATCTAGCGACTCAATTTTGAAGCAGATATCGTCAACCGATTGAGCTGAAATTTTGCATACTTACTTAACTTTGATGACAATACAATAATATGGTACCATGGGGCTGATCTGATGATGGAGCCGGAAGGTGGCCATAGGAACTCTATAATAGAAAAAGCAATCCTACCGAGCTTGGGCTCTTTAGAATCGTCTCAGTAAGCATTTGATGGATATCCAAAGAAAAGTACAGTCGGCTATAAAAGCTTGCCACTAAAATGTCATTTTTGACAGAAACTTATTGTTTTAATAAAACATCCTATATGCGACTTTGCGTCATAATGACGTCACCGGCATCAAAGTTTCGCTTCCTGTAATAGTAATTAGTATTCTTATCGGAATTTTCATATGCTAGTCTGATTGCAAACATACACCAGAGTTGAGAGCTCGCTGTGGCGAACCTCACGCGTTTAGCGTAATAAGTTCGCGGTACCTCAGCATAACTTAGAGCAGGCGTTATTCATTCCTGTTCGGAAGCTGGAACAATACTCACGAGCTGCGAACTTTGTTTAACAAGCAGACTCTGCCAACAAATTAACTGTTGGATACTTCCACGTACGCCTGATTGGCTATCGGAATCTTTCGCAATTTCACATGATGCTGCGGCTTTGACTAGATAATTGCGCCCTTGTGGGGAAAGTATGTTCGATATGTAAAATGATGCTTAGTTTTGTATCGTAATCATCTATACAAGGATATTGTGCGTATGTTATAGGTTTTAGAATTTGATCAAATTCGACTAACTGTCCGAAATCATGAAATCTTTGCTGAATTCGTAATAGATATCCTTCCGATTTCATTGGTGTATTTACAAAAATCGGAAAATCATTGCGAAAAACGGGCCTCGAGCGCAAATTGGACAACCCTATAAAGAAACCTATTCAAATCTCTCTGCGCCGTCAGAATACCAAACAGAAAATCTCTGAAAATAGAATTTTCATAACTCCCTCCAATCACGAGCGTCGGAAAACGAAGTGTCCCGAGAAAAACCGACGCAAAACCGTTCGGGCGGAATGTGATCAGTATCTCGAAAACTGTTATCCTCGTCGTCTCCTAGATTGGCAACAAACAGTGTTTAAGTTAAGTCACTGGCTCAAGTGTCTCGAAAGCCAGTGCTCTGGGGAGTATCAAGTGACTGGGGTTGACCCGCACGGTCATCTCCCGACTCGTTTGGTTTCACTTCAAAATAGACTTTGCCTAAGTAACTTCGATATTGCTCGGAGAAATTGTGTTAGAAAAATACACGCCGCTCAAGTAAAATATTTGAGGTTACGAAACGAATACAAATGTTTAAACAGCAGCAAAACGGTTACGCTGCAAAATTATTAAACAAGTTGATCCACTTATTCAATTTCGAAGCTTAAAACTCATCTAAACAGTTTAAATATTTCTTCATCAAGATAACGAATGAAAGACAAAAGAACATAAGGAACAATCGACCTTGTTATGACTGAATCTCGAAGTAATCTAAGTTGTTCAAACTTCAATAGAGAAATTAAGTAAACCGACCTGACGATCCGAACGACGAACTACGCTTAAGCCCGTATTAATGTCGAAACTTTTTATTTTATTTATGACCATTTGAACGTTCTAATTGTTAAAGAAGTTTCGCGAAGTTTTCGCGTAATTGTAGTCTGTTCAAGTATTTGTCACCTTTTTGGAAGTAGTCGGTGAGTGTTCGGGGCAACGTCCGAGGGGGCTCGAGGGTCCTGAAAGGGTCATTTCCATTTTGAAGCGTGCTGGAGTAACACGGTGTCGTGGGCCGAGAAAATAGACTTGATTCCCTAAAAAAAAGCCCTACTTTTTCTTTTCTGTGGGTCGAGTGTTCCACGTTCAAGTGTGCGTGCATTAACATAACGCTTGGACCGATATCGGAGTGAAAGGGAAAAGTGGAAAGTGTCATAAGCGCACATTTGAATATGCACTGTGCCAGAATGTTAAAAATGTTTCCAATCGTTTTACATGTCGTAAAGTTAAACGTTAAATATAAATTGCGACATTTATTTTCTACTTTACATGCTGTTGAGATTTGTTGATAATGTTTGACCATGAATTATAATTTGGACGAGAAAAAGAAATTTGGGATGTTTTATGTTTGTTTTCTAAAGAAAAAGTTTCTTTTGGTATTTTGTTCGAGTAACGAGCTCAGTTTTTGTGTTTCTATTTCTACATGTTGTTTTACAAGTTTAGCCTGCAGGCCGGTGAGAGACGACCTTTTTCGTATTCATATTCTCCTATTGACCCTTGTTTCTTCAAAAATAATAAAGTCGGCAAGCGTAACAAATTATTTTTATTACATGCAAATAAATGTCTCGAAAAAGACAATCTGTCAACGGTAAACTAGTTAGGGCATGTCTATACGCTATGAATAATATTGATGAAAATGTTGGGAGGTTTTTTCGGTTATTCAAATGAGGATTCGTTGTATTCGTATGGATGTTTTTAATGTTGTACCACAGAGGTTTTAATTTGGTATAATTCTGTAAAACAAGTACACTTTTGAAAATTTAGAAAAATAATAAATAAATATCATACAACCTCACACAAATTGATCTAGTCCCACAGTAAGCTCTAGTAGGAGTAGTAGGCTTGTCTTATGGATACTAGTCGACAGATAAATACGTTACTTAAATACAGAGAAAATATTCATGACTCAGGAACAAATGTTCGAGTACGGCGCACATATTTGCCCTTTTTTTTATTCTAAATAGCCATGCATTTAACCTTGATTGCACCTGATGTTAAGTGACAATAAGACCTAAGATGGATTCGAACCCAGGACCGCCGGCTCAGCAGGAAGCTGCATCTGCGCCAACGGCGTCGTCAAAATGAAAATGAGTTGAGTCAACGTACATAAATAGGTTGATAAAACTTTTCGGAATCAAAACGTTAGGTACGCATGGCTATGTTCGTTCCTTCTCAGAATATTTACCAAATCATAAAATACCTCAAATACCTAATTTCATAAAATATTCTACTCTTGTTCGTCTCATCAGATAACAGTCAATATAGAAAATAAATTATTTTGAACAGTCTAATATTTCCGTTGCTGGAATTTTAGGTATTCTGTCTTATAGACAATTATGAGTCTACTGAAATAAAAATCGAATCAAGATTCGAAAAATAGTATTTTCAAGAAAATACTATTTTTGTTTCCAGTGTATTTCTAAAGGCATGTATTTAAATCGATATCTGTATATTCCCTTTTTTCGATCAAAATATTTGAAAGTTTCACCAAAAATACTGACTTGCACACTAATTATGCACACTAAATAATGCGAATTCAATATACTATTTAAAGGTATTTGCAAAACTGTTTTACTGGATATAAAAAACAAAACTAACCTAACCTAACCCGGCTGAGTCGGATCTTAGTTTGCAGTGCGAGGATAATTAGTATGCAAGTCAGTATTTTTGGTGAAATTTTCTAATATATCCGATGTACGAACCATATTTTTGGTGTGAATTCGGTTTAAAAGGTCATCTCGTTTTGTATGATGTTTAAGTTATTTTTGTAGGACATGTTCAGTTAATCAATTGTTTTTTTTGCACAGCATTAGTTTTTCTAGTATGCATTCACTTAATTAGTGGAGTTACCTAGTGTACTGAAAAATTATACAGATGTGCATTTAAATATATCCCATTTCTAAATAGGACATAAGGTTACAATGGTACGCTATCTTGTCATGTGTAGGGCCTTTGCAAAAAATACTTTTCAAGAGTAGGTATTTCTGTCTATAGGTCGACATTGGCGAAAAGCTTTTTACTAAACTGTTCTTTTAACCTCTTACTTTGTACTGCCCGCAGGACATTAAACACGTAGTGATTCTGGTGTAACTTTAGTAATTTATTTAGTTAGTACATGCTAGCATAGTTGCATGCACCTTACAAACTCTCTAAAATGTTGTGCGCAGTTGTAATTGAGTAACAGACACTTATATGTCAATAGTGTAAACCTTAGTTAAGTACTTAAGTTTATGACTTTTATCTATGCCTTTTCTAAATAAATAAATAAAATCAGCAGGAAGTGGAAGCTACAAGAAAATAATGAGTATTCTGTTCGCAATTCTGGCATTTTGAGATTCAGTCTTAAAATATCCGGAAAAATTCCGCCGAAAACGTGTGAAAACGTTATGAATGGCGACAAACGCGGTTTAGAACCTCCCGAACGGGTCAAAAGTTAGGGTCGCCTAATCCTCTAAACTGGCGTTATAAATTAATCGGCCAGCCCCGGCCAGCCCTGTAATTGTGACAAATGCCGCGCCACGCCGCGATAATGGCTGCTCGAAGAAATCCGTTCATAAAGAACCTTCGGGAAGGATTGCCGTGAAAAAGCACCCTTTGGACTGGGATCGTTTGCTGCTTGAGAAATGAGGACGGTGAGGTACTTGAATGAGTTACGTTTGTTGGGACGCGAGTTGCGATCGGATAAAATCTAAATTCAATCCTTTGCTGTCAAAATTTGCGGGCATTGCTGTACTCCTGCAGATAGACGTTTATTTTATTCGACTAATTTAGACTCTTTAGTTCATACTGGAATCGACCCTTTTTCCATTTTGATCGCGATTTAAACTTCGAAATGGCACTGGCAATTTGGCATTTTAATTATACTTGCTTTATAGGTACTTCCTATTAATAAAGAAACTAAGTAAACTCAAAGTCAAATGATGTGATGCCGTATCACAGACATAATATGAGCATAATGACCATTTATTTTATTTATTTATTTATTAAACTTAATTACACAGCATAACAGATAACCAAGGCACTGTGAAATTATAAATAATAATAATAATATAACAATGATATACAAACATTTGAAAAACATACATTAACGAAATCAATTATACATTACAAATTCAAACTGAAGACAGACGGACATCCATCCTCTCACAGAACTTCAAACATTCATCACACAATAATGCCCATCTGCTCACAAATACGTCACACTCCGGGGCTGATGCGAGGAGATAGTTCAAGAGGCGTAAAGCGCGGACTAGCGGAGATTCTCTTCGAGACACCGTGCGCGACGTCGGCACCGCCAGCAAGGGGCGGTCACGAGGTCTGAAACTAAATTTGGTCAACGACGGGACGTGTAATCGCACTAACTGCCCTACTAATTCTGTGGAATCAGACTCTCCGCGCAAAATTTTGCTGGTAATCGTAAGAAGAGCCAAATTACGTCTGACCTCTAGAGAGTTAAAACCCAAGGCTCCCAGTAAATATTTGGTTGGGTATAAGTATGGGTAGTACCCATACATTTTTTTGTACAAGAACCGCAGGAACACTTTCTGTACTCTATCCAGAAGTAAGACATAAGTTACTTCGTGGGGATTCCAGATGACAGAAGCCGTCTCTAGCTTACTTCGCACTAAAGCGGTGTATAGAAGTTTTATGGTTCTAACATCTTGGAAGTCCCGAGCATTCCTGACAACAAACCCCAACCTCCTATAGCAATCGCGAGTCAATGCATATATATGCTCGTGGAAATTTAGATGCCTGTCGAGGGTGACGCCTAAGTCCCGAATGGAGTCGACACGGGCTATTTCTTCAGAGTCCAAGAGGTACTTATAGTGAAATGGATTCCGAGCTCTACTGAAGGAGATAACCGCACATTTTGCGACATTAAATGCAAGCCTGTTCCGTAGACTCCACTGATTCACTATGTCGATATCCTTCTGAAGTGATTCACAGTCAGAAAACTCTTGGACCCCGTAAATCAGTTTCAGGTCATCGGCATAAAGTAGGCACCTAGCAGACCGGAGAACCGAAGCGAGATCGTCAATCATTATTCCAAAGAGCAGCGGACCTAGTATCGACCCCTGACTAACTCCTGAACGAGTGTGGGAATTTTTCGAGACAAAGCATCCGTGTTGTACATACTGCTGTCTACCGCGCAGATAGCTGGCAAAGAACCGAAGCAGTTGTGGGGAAAAACCAATGTTACACAACTTGCCCAATAGCACATCGTTATCTACGCGGTCAAATGCTTTTTTAAAATCGAAGTACAACACGTCTACTTGTATGGACTTATCTAAATGGTCTGAGATGGAGTCAACCAGTGTTAGGAGGTTCGTTTCGACTGATCTTCGAGGCCTAAAACCGTGACAAGACTATATGAATGAGTTTCATTCGGCTTTTTTCTCAACAGCGGTCTCCTCATGTTGACCCCTGTGACCTACTTACATCGCTAATCTAATGTCAGTTGCAACAGTCGTCGAATTTAGCTGCCTGCCTTGCCTGTTAATTGGTACTGAAATACTTAGGTTTTAGCTACAAGCTGTATGTATGACTCGACCGCAGTGCTAAACTTAGATTTGAACTCATTCCCGTCTGAATATACACATGCTAACAACCAATATCTGCTTTAAATCAATACAGCGAACAATCGCAGCATTTGTAAGTAAATATTGCGTAGCAAACGAGTGTTTATGCCCGAATTTAGCGTCCATAGCGGCTCGGGCCGGCGATTATCGCTTAAATCTGTTAATTACTATTCAAACGCGGCGTTTATGACAAGTTTACAGAATAAGCCCCATAAATGACGGGCTATTGGTAATACTCGCCTAGATTCAACGATGACAATACGTTTCAGCGACGAGTGGAATCGTAAATGTAACTGTTGAATAATTTTATTAAAACTTTCGTGAGACATATTTAATTATTGTATTAAGCGGTTTACACTCACGTGAAATTGTCAGGAACGGCCCGACATGTTTCGAACTCGTATGGAGCCCTTCATCAGGGACGGCTGCCCGTGCACGTACACCGCCGCGGCAAACTCGTCACTGTAACTGTTGAGTTGTAGTTCCATTTTTTTTGTCTTAGCGTACGCTTTTTAGGGTTCCGTAGCCACCCTAGGAACCCTTTAGGTATAGTTTCGCCATGTCCGTCTGTCCGTCCGCGGCTTAGCTCCGTGGTCATTAGTACTAGAGAGCTGAAATTTGGTATGAGTATGTTATGTATCACGCCGACATACAACTTAAGTGGGGGTGAATTTTTTTTTCGTTCCTACGCTAGTGTGTGGGGTGTCGTTGAATACGTATTTTAAAAATAATAGGGGTCTCCAAACATTATTTTTTGATAAAGTTAGCAGTTTTGTAAATATTTGCTCCAAAAATAAAAATAATAGCCCCCCCTCTAACTTATCAACCACGGGTCAAAAAATTATGAAAAAATTCATGAAAATGAGGCCTTATGAGACTTTCAATGAAAACTATATTGAAAAAAAATCGGCCGAGCCGTTTTTGAGTTATCGCAAAAATTCATAGTTTTTGGAGTAGTAGGGCCTCGTGCAGGGTCCGTCCGGATTGTTACTATCGTCTTGCCTGCTAACCCACCGCCAAACAGCAATGTTCGCATTTTTGTGTTTCAGTGTGGGGGTAAGATAGCCGGTGAAATTACTAGCATAGAGGCATTAAGGTAAGTAAGGTTGTGAAAAAGGTGTACTTTTTGGATAAAAAAAATCATTACTGCACCGGAAACTCCAGGGTATGGCTATGCACTATTATAAATGTTTGACAATACTAGGTATATCAATGATTCATTCTGTGACGTTAGATACATATTTTAGCAGCACCATGAATACCGGAGATTCTAACCCCTCCACTCCACTAAGGACCCGCTTATACAAAACTACAATACAAACCTCCATACAATTAAATTGCAAACTAATGATCAGATCTGGGGCGGGCTAATCAAATTGGTTACAATATTAATCACATTTAGATCGGCTCAAAGGGCCCCCCGTCGTGACGTATTCATTCATGAAGCGACTACAATGACTTGTACCTGATTTCAATTTACTTATGGGGAGTTGGGAAATTATTTGCGTTCTGAGGCACTTGTATTTTTTTTCTTGCCTTCGATATCTCATCATCATCATCATCATCAGACATAGACCTCTCCAACTGCACGCCATTGTAAGCGATCCTCGGCTTCTCTCATCCAGCTTTTACCAGCCACCCTGCACAGATCATCACTCCACCTAGTCTGAGGGCGCCCCACACTACGCTTGCCAATCCGCGGTCTCCACTCAAGAACACGTTTACCCCACCGGTTATCGGTTCTTCGGCTAATATGGCCAGCCCACTGCCACTTCAAATTGCTAATACGGTGAGCTATGTCGGTAACTTTGGTTCTCTGACGGATCACTTTGTTCCGAATTCGATATCTATTAGCCGCATTCTACTGCAAAACATTGGTGTCCCCTATAGCTCATCATTTATCGACTCCCCGGTACCCTCACGACTTCATCCGTCCTAGTCTGGACTACACTGCGCTTTCCTATACGTGATCGCAACTCCAGAACTTTCCTGTCCCAATGGCCATTCGTTCTCTGGGCTGCATGCCTCCGATATAGGCTTAGCTGATTCGATCTTTGTCAAATATAGCTAAAAATCATAGCAAGAAAGCGAGCCTTCGACTCGTTTAGTTAAGTTGGTTGAACAATGACCGGCGAAACAGTGGTCCCGGGTTCTAATTCCCGGTCCAAACTTCGCAAACATCACCTTCTAGTTGGGAATAAAACCTACCTTGTAAAATTCATCTTGATAACGATTTAAATATTGAGAACCACTATTTAAAAGTCGATATAATATTAACACGGCCATGTTATACCATACATCATCATTACGTTACTGAACACTCATTCTGATAAAAATCTCTCGAAATTACTAAAACATTTCCACAATAAATACATCCGTGAAAGGTCCGAGTGAATAAATTAGAGTTGCGTGTGTGTAATCGTTGTGTCCACCCGAGCAAAAAGAGCATATTAATATTGATGACCTATATGATTTATGCCTTTCTGGTTCTGAAATGTTTTGAACTGCCAGTCAAGCCTTCGTTATAACTGATACAGTGATACGGTCCAAGAAGTATAATTACTAGTTTACGCTAATAAGTCGGCAAGTCGAAGTAGAAATGGGCTGGGCATAGCTTGAACTGATGACCGATGGCGTATTTCCATTTCATGTAAGTTCTGAAATAGAGACCACGAATCGACAGACCCAGCGTGCGTCTATTGCCTGATCACTGAAGCGGAGCGGAGAAAATTAGCCAATCAGGCTATTCTACGCAATAATTATTATGTCTGGAAGAGATCGGTTTTTAGCGATAAGACCGCCTGTTGTTACCAACTGTATTGTTTTTTGCAATTTCTTTGTGTTAGGTATCTTTATTTCTATTTTGTATTATTGTTATTATTTATTTCTCGTTTTCGAGTCTCAGGCTCATATCATATGTCTTACGCTCTTTAGGGAGTCTTGCGTGGGAATATGGATCCAGCACGTAGAGGCCCCTTGGAGAAATTTGCTGTGGCTGTAGCCCTGCTGGGATCCGTTCCTGTTCATATCAATAAGATGATACAATCATGAACAGGGAACAGGTGGTTGAACAATTGCATTGACATTATTATTATAACTTATGTTAAAGTTGTAGAAACAAAATGGAAGCAGTCAAAATGTTTTACATCAAACTGATAGCTTGCCAGCGGCAGCATTTACAAAACAAACTTACTAAAGCAAATTTCGGCATAAGCTCCAATGTTGAAACTTTGCAAACTGATACATCGTAATCTCCAACTTAACCGATAGGTGTAGCATTAGTGCTAGATGACAAATAGGGGTGCCCTAAGGGTTACCCGGCTAATGGTGAGCTCAGTGCTAACTAGAGATGCAACTACTGACCACCGAATATTCGGTATCCGGTCCGAACTATACCTACCTACATTTTGAGTTTAGCAGGTGCGCGTCGTGCAGATTTTGACCTGTTTCGTTGTGAACGTTCGCGCGGGAACATTTCTAGGTTCAAAATAAGTTTGGTTATGTTACGAATTAACTTCTTTCAATAGTGCAGATAGTAGAAGTAGTGCAGTAGATTCCATCAAAATCAAGCAATCCGGCCGAATACCAGATAGTAATATCTGGTATCCGGCCGGATAGTACGTTGCTATCCGGTATCCGGATGGATAGTACGTTACCATCCGGTATCCAGCCGGATAGTAACGGTGCTATCCGGTACCCGGCCAGATATTAATATAAATAAATAATAAAGTAAATATTATGGGACAATTATACACAAATCGACCAAGTCCCAAACTAAGCAAAGCTTGTACTATGGGTACTAGACGACGATATAAATAATATATAGAAAACATCCATGACCCAAGAACAAATATTCGAGTTCATCACACAAATATTTGCCCCGGCCGGGATTCGAACCCGGGACCGCCGGCTCAGTATGCATCGTAAAGGCCGGATATGCCAGATACTGGATAGTAACCAGATATGCGGTACATCTCTAGTCCTAACCCTGAGATTAGGCCCTCGCTGGGGAACTAACCGCGGTTTAATCCCGGTGGTACATGACCTCGCTGGATAAAAAGGTGAGGGTTCGTCGGGAAGTTTCGGCGTTCTTGTTAGTGAAATGTTTACGGGCCACGTGTTGGGGATTTAAATGTTGGTCAGTGTTAGTGGGGTGGATTGGTTTGCGTGTTTTCAAGCGACTTTAAAAAGTAGGAGGTTCTTTATTCGAAAATATATTCATTTTATTAAACTTTATTATACAAATTTATGAAACGTGTAATGTCACATTTTTTAATGTGGGTACACACCACAATTTTTATATTAAACCATTGATACAAAGATCAAAGCTCAAAGAAAAATTTAAATCAGTTATCTATTTAGTTTATTGTACAATACACTATATTACAAATGGCATTATCTAATAAGGCATTATCTACCAGTCAACCATAGGATGCAGGATCATTTATTGACAGAGCGAGGAAAGCGAAGGCATTTGTCACTCACACTCGCATTTTGTCAAAACGTTTGCTTTGTCATTTATTTACCGCGTGATAAAAGCAATTATCATATCGCCCCGCTGGCATAGTTAACGTTGGTAAAAATACTGCTTTTCTCAAGTGGGAACGGGTTTGCCATATATTTGCCACATGCATCCACAAATGTCGGCAAACTTAGCTACCTGGTGGATGCTAAACGATGGTCACAGGCGGCGAAGGAGGCCCAAGCGAAGACGGCGCGACGACCTAGACACGTTCATCAATAATTTGGCCGAAACAGCTAGGAACCCAGACGAGTGGAAATCCATGGGAGAGCCTCTGTCCAGCAGTGAGACCACTATATAACGCTAACCAAAAAAAAAGTTTATCCAAATTCTGTGTAGATATGGGGGTTTGACGACGTAAAAAATGACAAATTTCATCAATTTCGAAACAATTTTCGCGAGCTGAGAGCTGAGAACTCACAGAGCCGTAGTTATGTTTATTTAAATAATACAAGCGAAAGGTTCAACGCAGTAGAGGCTACCTATTAGCAAACAGCGCACCTAGCTCGAGTAACTAGAACACTAAAACTGTACAACTGCGTGGAACGGCCCAACTTGCATTGTAAATTCGAGCCAGCCATAAAAACACGAGCTATCGTCCACTCCGCAGAACCAAATACACACTCAAATGGCGTGATGTTTCTGAGACACGTACGTCTAGAGAGTACAAGCGTAACATTTTTGTATAAGATTTTAACATTTTATGTTTCATTTTAGTGTTGTTCAAAACGGACATTTATTTAAACCTGTGCCCCATGGTGTTACCCGCGGATTGACAGATAAAATGTAGCCATCGTGTTAATCCACGGTGTCAGCTATCTAAATATCGAATATTATCAGTATAGGTCCAGCCTCCAGCCGTATGAGAGTGAAGAAGTAACAAACATACAAACACACTCGCAAACTTTCCCCTCTATAACATTAGTGTGATTTCTTTAATCGTTTTGTGAAAGTAGATTAGGATAGATCTGTTTTATAAAAGTTCTGATAAGTTGAAAAAGTTGGCAAAATGGAACAGTTGGGAAAAGAAAGCGGTTTAACATAATTAGCCATTCCTTCAGTATTCAATCAGCATGTACAAGTGGAAGCACAAACCAAAGAGTAGTTTTTTAAGACTACATAACTAAACAGAAACACTTGTATATATGTAATTGTGTATCTGTATGTATGTCTGTAGCAGCTTCTAAACTAAAGAGATGATACGATTTAATTTACGGGTAGGTTGTTAAATGTTCTTAGCTAGCGGGTAACCCCTCAACTGTGGAAACCCCCATAGTAAAACCCGTTTTATGATTTTTTTTTACAGTTACTTACTTTTTTTACTCTTCTTCTTCTTAGGTTTAAAGATCTTTATTTCTCATAAGAATACATGAATATTCACTTACATGAGAATCTTAACAACTAGGTATTTTAATCGGTGAGCGCACACTTATAAGTAAAAATATAATATAATACAATACGCACACTTAAAACTAAATACTTACAATAAACTTATTTATAACTTAATTTAAAAGTAATAATTAGTTTTTTTTATTTATTTATTTTTTATCGGGTATGCAGTACAATTGCATATGCGTGCAAGCGTACTCGCAGTATCGGCCCGAACCGGCCGGCCTCGCTTCCTCATGACTGAGGGTCGTGACCATTTGAGGCCGTTATCTGTTGCACCAAAGCTCTCCACTCCACACGGTTTTCCGCCTTCCGGATTGACGCCTGTAGATTTTCCTGACAGGCTTCTTTCACGGCATCGGTCCATCGGGTCGGTGATCTCCCACGGGCCCTTTTTCCTTCCACGTGGCCAACTACAATGAGCTTTTCCAAACTATCTGGCTCGCGTCTAGCCACGTGACCGAAATATTGCAGGATCCGCTGGAGGTAAATGGTCGATAAGCGGCACTTGATCTTCAGTTCGGCCAGGAACTTTTTACTCATTACAGCGCAAATAACTCACATAGAAAGGTCACCCAGCCGCTGGAGTAAATGTATCTGTCTGTGTTTCTCATGGTGATGAAAATATTTTCTTTCTGCCTTCAATAAAAATGGCACATGTTCTTCAAAAACAACACCCTCGAGCTAGCTCCATTACCCAAGTCTAAAAGCATATCTAAGAAAACGTACCAAAGAAATTTCTAGAATAATGAGCTCACTAACTTTCGGCTCACGCGTCCGCCGCGCACCCACCAACTTATTCATGCCGCATCAACATACCTTATTGCCGGGTACTAGACATAATTTTCCGTTGTACCGACGAGAGCTGCATCGCTGCAGCTTTGCAGGCTGATTTCCCAGAGGCGTGTCAAGTGTTTTTAAAAATCCACCGCATAACAAAAACCGGGCATTTTCGCTCCGGTATTTCCTTATTCTTTTATATTAGGATGCTACTGGAATCTTGGGAAGTTTGTGTATTAACTATAATACTTTTTGTTAGATTGCATTTTTTATTTTTAGATGAATTCACGCTGATGTTGTTTCGTCTTCTACTTCTCCTTTTATTCAATTTAATTGGTATCTAGCTGAAAACTTGACCGAAGGCATTTAATGTTTTTCAGTGGAAACCGTAGCATGCTTTCTGTTCGTTGCCTAAATACGAGTAATTGAAAGAAACTATAAGCAAAATATTAATACTACTAATTTAGTTAATATCGTTTTGGTGCAGACTGAGTATTTAGTATTTGTTTTAGGTGCATGTTTTGTCATGTTAACGTGAAAAATATTTTTTTGTATAAGTAACTTAAATATTCGTTTACAATAAAATAATTTCAATTTTGAATTTGAAGTATCTACATCTATACCTTATATAATAATTTATCATCATCATATATTTAAGAGCTAAGCTCTTGTCGGTGGAGTAATTTCCAGCTTATTCTACATTCCGCCTTCTCTTTTACATCTTTATACAATGAAACATTTATTTTTTCCTTTATTTGCTCCATATATGTCCTTCTCGGTCTTCCCCTCTTCCTTTTCCCTTCTATTTTTCCTTCTATAATAGTCTTCATGTAATTATCGTGACGCAAGAGATGACCTAACATTTTTCCTCTCCTGTTCTCAATTATTTTCAATAAAGATATTTTTTCGTTAACTATATTTAAAAGTTCCAGATTACTTTTCTTTTCTGTCCAACTGATCTTTTCCATCCTCCTCCAACACCACATTTCGAACGCTTCCTATCTCTCTCTGTCTCTTTGGGTCATGGTCCACGTTTCGCAGCGTAGAGGGCTATACTCCAGATAATAATTAAATAAAGTAATTTACATAACAAACTGCAAATCTTGGCATAAGAGCATTAATTTTCAGTGATCTGATCGGTTTCACAGTACGTCGACAGTGTTTGTACTAGTAGTAATTATTAGAGATATTTTTTAACACTATCGATCGGTCGTTTTCGCTAGTTCTTTTCCAATGAAAAGTATCTTTAAAAAACCGGCCAAGTGCGTGTCGGACTTACGCACGAAGGGTTACGTACCAATATTGAAGAAAAAACACGTTCTTTGTATGGGGTCCTCCTTTAATTTTTACTTATTTTTTATTTTTATTATTTGTTGTTATAGCGGTAACAAAAATATACATTCTGTGAAAATTTCAACTGTCTACATATAACGGTTCATGAGAAAATGCCCGTTGAACGCAACATCATGCAAAAAGCCCTATTTTTGTATGGGAGCCCCCCTTACTTGTTATTGTTTTATCATGAATATTTCTTGCTATAGCGGCAACAGAAATATATCATCTGTGAAAATTTCAACTGTCTAGCTATCACCGTTCTTGAGATACAGCCTGGTGACAGACGGACGGACGGACGGACAGCGAAGTCTCAGTAATAGGGTCCCCCGTTTTTACCCTTTGGGTACGGAACCCTAAAAACGAACTAGTTTTTGTGGTTAAATTTCTGTGTCTCATTTGAGGTTAAGATATCGCTGTTGTCTTATCCCAGTTCGATCTTTAGCAACGTTTTTTGGCACGATATCACTCGGGATTCGGCCAAATAGCCCCGCCCACTAACTCAGCTCGATAGATACTAGGCCAGGCTTAAATACCAGGAAATTGGACGCTGGATCAATCATATTTTTAGAACCTGAATGCAGGTAGAATGACTTAGAAGACTTTTTCTCAACAGGGGCCGGTAGATTCAGATATGTAAACGTGCCCTTGTTGTTGTTGTTGTACTTACAGAATAAACGTTCTGATTTAGATTTTTGATTTTTAACCGGCAAAATGATAAATATTCAAAGTTTTAATCTACAATATTAGACGTTGCCGTTTTCGTCCGACTTTCCAGAAAGAGTTTCCAATGTGATGTATTTTTCTTTTTATGTTGTTTACCCCAGAATTCCGGTTTTTTAAAGTAGTGTATTTTTGGTCGAAAGAGACACTCCTTTCGAACAAAAAAAAAACACTACTTTAATGGATCCCAATAAATTTTGATGAAGACTGATGAGGAGATTTGTGAGGAAAAACGATTTCTTCGTTGAAGCCTGTTTTTACTAAATCAAAAAGTTAAACTAGTCAGGCAATGAAAATTGACACATCAGAAAACAATATAGCTTGATATTGTAATAAGTAATTAAGTGCACATACTTAACTAACGCTAGAAAACTACAGTCTATAAAAAAAACTAACCACGGCACATAGCTCTACGCCAACCACACAAGGATATTCAAGTTTCACTTGCTCTTAATGCCTTTTTACTTTTCAGGGCACCCATTAACCCGGCAAATCGGACAGCTGCCGCTAAAAACTCCGCTTAGCTAATAAAATTATTTCGCTCCCATCGAACCATTAATTACTCGCTCATCGCCGCTTCCAACCTCTTCCACAAAAGAGCATAAGCGACAGCGTTTCATAATAATATACACCCTTTTAAGTATACATTAAGGGTTCTGTCAACATTCATTTGCAGCGAATCGCAAAAAACACGACGAATCAATTTGCAATTAGCGAGAGTTCGCCGCAAAAAGACGTAAGGGGCTACGGCCGTGTGGGAATTCCGTCGGTTTTTCAATAGAGGTACTGTTTATGTTTCAGGCTTTTTGCCCCGCCTCATCGCTCAGCACTCAACACTTTCACGGAGTTCGATTTTGCCCCAGTTTCGCGGTACGATCTTTTGTTACAGTCGGCGCGTCAGATTCGTGCAAACATTTTCTGTGTCAAAATCTTCATACACATTCGCATCGCAGCCCATTTCATCGGCAGTCACGGTGCGTGGAAATAATTACATTTCGTATGACGACAAAAAGCCGAGCACTCGTGCCGCTCGGTCCAAAAGGTCTTAAAACATAGATGTTTCAACGCCCATGCTACTTTTTGTCTTAAGACGGTCCCGTTCATGTAATCCGGAGGATTGCGCGATACATTTACCAAATTGTCTCCATGAAGACGCAATCATTTAAACGATTCAAGTTACTATGGAAGTTTCTGGATGGAATTAGCTTTAGAAACTGGAATTTGAGAGAGATCGTGTGGGTATATAGTGTCAAGTGTTGGATACTGAGGTTGTTCCTCAAAGCGCAGCGGTTGGGATTGCATTTAAGCTACAAAATGATGAAACGATATTGCGTTTGGCGCGTATCCTATAACCGACCGCTGTTGGACCAGCATTGACGAAGTTTGGTGTTATATTTCGAGGAAGATTAACAATTCAGGTTAATAATAGGTACGTACTCTACGTTCAAATATGTTTTGACATCACCAGCTCAAACATGGCGGCTTTGCTGCGAGATAATAGTGAACAAAATGCGATTTTGTTTCGAGCGTGAGTAGAAAGTAGCTTTTTAATTTTTTTAATTTTTGACTACGAATTGTCATTTCTCAGCCACAAGCTAATTGTAAAATTTGAATCATTCGAATTTTGATGCACTCTGTCTCTTTCATATCTATATGAAAAAGAGAGTGATAAAGGTATTATCGATTCGAAATTCGATTCTCGAATCTGACTTCGAATAAGAACACGTTCCGATCGACGCGTTGTACCAAAAAAAAAAATACCCGAAGAAGTTTTTATTACAAAATACTGTTTTGAACGACCGAATGTTTATATAAATCAAATAGATTATTGTTTAAATAAGTTAAGATTTTTCAACTTTATAGACTTCACCAATTTATCATAGACGCAGTTTTGAATCATACTTTAAAAAATAGTTCAAATTGTTATTTTCTTTTGTATTAATTTTGTTTAGTGCTTTACGAGTAAAAATATTAATTAAACTATAAACAAAATCTCGTATAAAATAAATAAACACGTAATGTACCTGCTCAATCTTCCAATTTGATCAAATAATGACAACTAATTACCTACACCTGAATGGTTGGAAGAAAAAGTACAAAAAGTCGAACCTTTGTTCTCGCTGTCGAGGTGAAAAGTTGTGTGTGCTACACGAGAGCAAAGTTTTTTGCATCTCGTGCTGTTGAGTCCCTCGCTACACTCAGGATTCTAAATTTGACAACATAGCTCGGGACTCAAAATCAGCACTCGCAACAAAAAACAACTTTGCTCTCTTGTTGCACAAATAACTATTAAAACCGTACCTAATATTTTTTAAGGTATTAGACGAAACATTTATTTTTAACCCGCGACGAAATAAGACGGGTGGTACAAGTTTAACATGTGTATGTGTGGATGGATGGACTGTTTTAATCAAAAGACTTGTCCGTCGAGATGGTTCTTAGCTATGTTTGGTGGAAATAGAACCAGTAGTTTTCACGATATTCAGGTTTTAATTAGAACAAGAACAGAAACCATGAAAAACAACTAGTTACAAAAACATATGCGCTGCTAAAGTTTACATACTCAGTAATTCTGATATTTAAAATTAGTAAATAACTAAATATGACAATTATAATTACTAAGTAGCATTTAGTTTAACTGTACCTGGCAACAAGTGGCTCATCCGTCAGTAATACAGTTTAGTGTGTTGGCTGCAATGGCAAGTTTAGCCAAGGTTGCCAAACACAATTAATCGCGTCTCACTGCCCGCCCATTTCTGTGTGGGTGCACAGACTGGATATAATGGTACGTTCAGCATTGAAAGTAGCTATTGTATTAAGCGGTTACACTCACGTGAAACTGTCAGGAACGGCCCGACATGTTTCGAACTCGTATGGAGCTCTTCATCAGGGACGGCTGCCCTTACAGCGGCGCCGAAACTTCGTCACTGATTCTATGATCGACGCTCTAATAACGGTCTATTAAAGTTAAAATTAATTCAATACCTTGTCACTTGTTCCAATAAAAGCTGAATATCTTGGAAACTACTGGTCCTATTTCCGTCAAACATAGCTAAGAACCATCTCGACGGACAAGACTTTCGATTTAAAAAAACAGCACTGAAATTAGTTTATCCGTTTGGGAGCTACGATGCCACAAATGCACGGATACACATATTAAACTTATAACACCCCTCTTTTTCCGTTGGGGGTTAAAATTTCCGACTTTCGATAGGAGACCGCGGGATAAAGGTAGTCTACAGTAAACTTCAACTCTTGAACTAAATTAGTCCGAGTTCCGACTGTAATACGCTTGAGCTCGCACTGCACCGTCGGTACCTGTCTGTTCGCTGACTCAATCAGTCCGCAGCAAACAGTGCATTGTTGATTATATTAATGTCTTAATAGCTTGGTTCGCTCACGTTAAGCTTTGTGGCCGACGATGCTTACAATATTAGTTTGTGTATAGGAGGAATCTACTGGCGTTTGGATAGATTTGAAAGACAGGAATAAATTCGCCAAAAACCTTTTTATATTTTTATTGTAGTCAGTTTCAATAAAAAGATTGTAAAAATTAAGTAAAAAAGAAAACAGATATATATAAAACAAAAGTTTTAACATTGAAATTGTTTATGTTTTCCTGATCGAGTGTAACGTAAGTGACCCGATTTATGAAATTGTGACATTTGCCTGTAGTTTCGCAGATATGAGAGGTACGCATGTCAAAATGTGCGTCTGCCAATGGGCTTCAAAGTGCAATTGGAATTTCTAAAATACGTCGGTAACTTCTCGTAATTTTCTAAAATTTGTCAAAATTTCAAAATTTTTCGCTGAGTTAGATCGAGAATTTTCCAATAACTTTTTGACCTCGCAATTCAAGAAATGGAAAAAAATAAGATCTCGGGATTGAATTAAGCTACAGTTCGAGCCATCTTAGGAAGCGGGTGGACAAAAAATGTAGACGGTTGCGGGCCATAAAACAAATTTGTCAAATTTTATTATGTGCTTTATTTCTAAATTACATTTTCAATGTCTTTTATAGTTGCGCGTACAATCTGTAGTTTTTTTTTATAAAACGCTATGCTGGACATACTAATGACAGCATTTATTAATTTACAGCCCTACATTAAACAAAAACGGCAGCTGGCTACTTCTCTTTAGTTGTATAATAGGTAGTAATTGAATCCAAGAATTATCTGGCAGCGAAATTGGCTTACTTATTCTCTAAGAACAATAGAGATGAGTGCTAAGACGCTCTAAAATGGGCGAGCCGGTGGAAATCGGGTTCTATGAACGCCATGTCACTGGTAGGTCATTTCAAACCTACCTACATCTATCTTCTAGTTCAGTATAACATAGCAATGGAGCATTAGGGACGTAGCCAACATACATAGGACATTTAAAATATTCATCTTAATTAAACTAAGCTAGCACAGTTTTGAGCCGTGTGAACCCGCCGTTATTAATAGTGCAGGGGCCGCAGTGCGGTGCGGCACGTTGTCGGGTTTTTAGTGCGCAACTTTAATTATGTTGCTTATCATAATTTGTGCAAGTTAATACGTGGACGCGCTGTTTTAACGGGTTAAAATGCTAATGTGTTACGAGCTATGAATGGAACGTTCTTGATTTAGTAATGAGTGCATTATAGAAAATTATAAATAATTATAATTTGATTAGTAATACACTCGTCCACAGCATATTTATAGACATGGTAATATTAAGGTACACTGTAAAATTGAAAAATAGTTGCAGATGCATACATAAACAACCTCATTAAAGTCATGGACGAATAATGGAAGAGGACTTATAATGCTTATAGAATATCGTGGTCCATCGAATTTAAAAGCATATTGCAGACGGCGTGACTAGCGATGTCTACATCCCATACATTTCGAAATATCTCTGCTTAAGACACTAACACTATTAAAAAAACATAGAACAATACAGTGAAAGCCTACTTAAATCCTTAGATCATTTTACTTAAAGAAAACATTATTTTAATGAAAGAAAAAGAAACAAGACCGCCTGTTATTGTTACCATATTTTTTGTTTATTTATTTCTTTGTTGTATTCGTTTTCATGTGGTGCACAATAAAGAATATTACCACTAGGTACTACTTTTGCCGTTTTATGTTAGAGCTTTTTTGTATGACATTTGTCTGTGCCGCAGCACGCAGCATACAATCATCAAAATGGCCCTAAGTCCATCATCATCATCATTTCAGCCATAGGACGTCCACTGCTGGACACAGGCCTCCTCAATAGACTTCCACATGGGCCGGATAGCAGCGACCCGCCTCCAGCACGTCCCCGCAACTCTAACCAGGTCGTCCGACCACCTTGCGGGTGGCCGTCCTACACTGCGCTTGCCGGTACGTAGTCTCCAATCGAGAACCTTTCTGCCCCAACGGCCATCGGTCCTTCGAGCTACTTGCCCCGCCCGCTTGCTTACCCGGTTTGCTATGTCGATGACCTTGGTTCGTCTACGAATCTCCTCATTTCTGATTCGATCTAAGTCCGTGAACGTGTTAAAAATAAATCCGTAACTTTCATCCAATTTTTGTATTAACGGTTCAACTTTCATCCTTTTACGGCTTTTCACCCCTGATTCAATCATAAAATCATAATGCTGGCTTATTTCCGAGGTGCAAGCGCACGTAATCAATGCAATACGCCGTGCATGCATGAATATCAATCCGCTAAGAGATAAAATGCTAATCCCCCATACATATTTATCCGCCTAAATTACTGGAAACCACGGCAAGGAGCGCTATTTGTCCCATTGTGGGACCTCACGATTTCCATGTACAAAAAACCTTTTAAGTGTTAGCCGGGGTTACTGAGTTCAGTTCTCACGCGGGGAGATCTCGAAGCTGAAATGTGATCTTGTGTACACGGTTGGCGCAGTGTGTAGTGCACTTGCCTACTGAGCCGGTCCTGGGCTCGAATCCCGGCTGGGGAAAATATTTGTGTGATGACCTTGAATATTTGTTCCTGGGTCATGGATGTTATCTTTATTACGAGTATGTATATCGACCTCTACTAGACTTCTACTACAAGCTTAGTTTGGGACTAGGTCGATTTGTGTAAGATTGTCCCTTAATATTTATTTTTATTTATGATTATAAATGTTGCCGGCTCAAAACGTATATCGATGGCAAAAAGCGAGAACGTAGTAACCGCCACTTGGTCAAAAAAATTTTTTTTGCATATTCGGAATCAGCGAATTTTTCTGCGTCGACTGGTCTGGGTCCCATGGCTCTACGACGCTTAGAAAAAACTGGACTACGTTGCAAATCGAATGTATTTTTTTGACGATGCCTACATCTAATTGCTGTAAACACCCAAATAGTAGCAATTTCCTAAACGAGTACATTTACGCTAATTTTGTTCTTTCATAAATCAAAGGGTGTGCCGGTTACAGCGTTGCCGAAATTTTGTTCCGTGGCGGTTGCAGCATTTATGCATGTAGTGAAAAAATTACGAACCAAGCTTACTGCAATTATCCTAAAATAAATTATCTATGATTGACGCTTACTACATTTCATTCGGAAATGAATTAACAGCAAGCTACAGTAACGACATTTGAAACACAACGTGAAGTGGGTAGTGCTTGAAGATACAGCAATAAAAATGTGCGCTCGCGGCGATGTGGCTCGTGAATACGACCTGTGATTTAGTCTATCGGCGATCGCCGGAGCGAGTGGGTGTGCGTAGTCTGTGTACATGCCTTTTTTTGGATGTAAAATATGTTGCGGGCTTAATGGAAAATATGAGTATTGGGATAAAACATAACTAGCATATTTATTTGCTTTATTAATATTGAAAGGACAGCAAAAATGTTTTTATTACGTTTTGTTGGAAGAAAATAACGATGTTGGGGCGCGGGACGCGGCAGCTTTGAGAGTTCCGTGCCTCAATCGCCAAAAACTAAACTTAAATAGGATCACTTTTGTGCCTGTCTATCTATTTGTCGAGACCTTTTTCTCAGGAACGCGTGGAGGTATAAAGCTGGAATTAACATCAAATATCATCAAAGGTCTGCTTATCTTCAGCTTAAAGGCAATCAAAAGATACGAGCAAACGCTCGCATGATGATTAAAAAAAAATTAAAAAAATATTTACTTTTATGCGGCTTTCTTCTCGACAGCGGCCTCCTCTTGTGAAATGCCGATAAATTCATATTCAGACATGTAAAGTGGCCTACTTACAGAATAGGCATACATTTCAATTTTGATTTCGATTTGAAATTATGATTTTTTTTAATTAGTATAATATGTATATCTAGTTTACGGTTGTAATCGCTAGAAGAAAGTTTTGCTGTAATCTACTACGTTTCACTACAACCATTAAGAGTTAATTGGTCTAATCCCTAAAAAGCTGACTCAAGCCGGATCAAACTAGTTTGGGGTGTCACGTCCGCATCTTTATTGTCCAAGGGCTAGAATCAGATAAGCACTAAATTTGTTGAGCTGCGGTAGATAAACAACTACACTATTTAAAATTTACCGGTTAACTGGTGCCTGATTCGATTAATATTTTCACAATAACCATACGCATGGCATAAATGAATAAAAAAAATATATCGGGCAACCTCACACAAATTAATCAAGTACCACAGTAAGCTCTAGGAGGCTTGTGTTCTGGACACAAGTGAACATACCTACTGGTAAAGATAAATACATACTTAAATACAAATAACTTCCATGACCCAGGCACAAATATATTATTCGACAAATATTCGAGTTCATCACAAAAATATTTGCCCTTGCCGGGATTCAAACCCAGGACCGTCGGCTCAGTAGGCAGCTGCTTAAACCACTGCGACAACTGTCGTCATTCGTTTTATCACGGACATAATATACAGCTTTGCGGCTGCTTGAGCTACATCATCTACCAGCGTTTTGGAACGCAGTACTGTGTTCTTAATTCTGTCAGTTAGTTTTACGCCCAGAATACTGCGTTCCATGGCTCTTTGACAAACCTTGTGGGTGGACTTCTGAACTTTTGTCAAAGACCAAGTCTGCGCTCCGTAGGTCAGGATTGGAAGAATGCACATATTGCACATGTCCATCAGTCACTATTGCACTAATTTTCATTACTTTAGAGGGGCGATTTTTGAGTTAATTATGGCAAACATTTTGAGGAGTGTTATTATAAAACAATGCATTTTAGTGGAATTTTTAGTATTTTTTTAAGAACAGTTATTTTAATTATGTTATTATGAAAACGAATTCCATTGGAATGCAATTTTTAGGTTCCTATTTTAATATCAATTGATATTCTGCCTAAGAAAAATGACTCCGAGTTTTTATTTAAATAAATAATAACAATTTTAATTTGTACGGTACCATAGTAATATAACGTCTAGTTATTTAAGTTAAATATTAATGGTTCAGTGAGATTAGTTCAAAGAAATATTTTTATAATTGAGGTGATAATTGTGTTCAAACAATTGTTTAAGAATTATGTTGAAAACTTATATAATAAGTAATACTTACATTCAAAACATCTTTTATAGTTAGTGGGTTTAATAGGTAGTTAGTTTTATATCGATAAAAGTTACTTAAAAGACAATTTAATGCCAAAACTGAAGATAAAAATGTAGAGAGTTTTAAAGTTTTCACGGGAATATTAAACCTCATTACCTATAATATTAAGTTTTAGCGGATAACAATATTATGTCTGATTAACCCTAAGAATATTTATGTTTGTTTTTAGCACGATAAGTACAAGGTTGTGATTTTATAATATGAGAGATTTTATTAGCCTTTTGAAATGTTATAAGCAACGGAGGTTTTAAGTAACTTTCGTAATGTTCTTATACAGAGAAATTGAGACTAGATAGTATTTGATATGTTAAGACGGTAATTGTTGCTTCTGAGCTTTTAATTTGTAAGAAACCTGCATTTAAAATTTGGAAACATTTTAAAAAAGTATGTTGATAAAAGTTGATTGATACTTAAGTCGTTTTATTTTCACAGTTTCTTTTTGCCGGTAGACACTTACCACATTTCAGTTAGTCCTATAAAGAACGTAATGACATTTACGTCAAAATTATTGAATCTTAAAATAAATATGCATCTGGTTACAGCATTTATGCTTTATGGAAATAATACTCGTTTCACCATTTTAGTACATTTACTTCTGGCGTTTATAGCGTTTTCGCGTAACGAAAAAAAGAGTTCAATTGTCGTAACCGCCACTAAGTCGTAAACCAGTCTTTTTTGTTAAATATTAAATATGCCAGTTGAAAGAAAACCATAAGTTATGAATTAGATCCAAATATCAAGCATTTTCGTTCATAAATGAAAGAGTTATGATTTTTTTTCTCGAAATCGAAAAGTTTTTTGGCTCTGGTGTAAAGTTTGCATTTTGGCGGTTACTACGTTCTCGCTTTTTGCCATCGTTAGATTTTTTAATAGGTAGTAAAGCGGTTTAATCTCGCGTATAGTTGCCGACAAACTTTTTGAACAAAATTGGCGGTAATTTTACTATCATTGTATAAGATAATCAGATTTTGTTACAGAAAGCCGGAGCACAATTGATTTACTTCTTATTAAGAGCTATGAGTGAAGGGTGCTCAACACTTTAAAATAGGCAAGCAGGTGGCAATTGGCTGTTATGGACGCCAAACTACTGGTAATGTACTAAACTTAAAACTACTTTGGAGACATGGGTACCTGTACTGACCGTGACCACATATTGTTTTAAACTTTAGTCCTAAATTGAAATGTGTAATGGGGGACTGTTGAAATAAACAAGTCCATGATCCAAGTAAAACGGAAGTTCAAAGTTAAACCTATTAAAAACTTAAACAAACTGTCCTATCTGAATCCACAGTAACGCAATTTCCTTCGGCAAAGTACAATTAATCCAAACAACAGCCTTCGGTTCGAGTACGAAGTTTTAACGAGTATAAGGCGGCTATTCGCGACATTTGCGAACTCGCATTAACGGCAATTCATCACATTCAACGGAACTTTTCCGTTCCACGGGTTAATTCAGTTCCGAGCGCCGGTTGAAGGCGCTGGAAGGGTTTAATCGGCACCCGGAGGGTTAACTTTGGAAAGGTTAAGATTTTACACAGTGACACAATTGACAACATTTCATATTTATAACAGGTGGAAATTAATATAGAGATCGACAGGGCTTTATGTCGTGTATACCTTAAAAAAAATCTTTGAATTTATTCTTCTGTATTTAAAGAAATATAAGAAAATACATCAAATAACTGCAATCTAAGACAATACGGGCTGAATAGGGTTGTTGTCTAAACCAAAGAGCGAAAAAATATATATTTTTTTTATTTGACGTTGACAGATGACAGATGTGACATGTTCGCGTTCGTAATTAAGTACTTAATAATAGTTTCAATGTTGTAACTTACACTATAAAATTTGCATGCCGGATTTCCGGCTGAATACTCGTATGTACCCACTATTCGAAATGAATGATTTACGCCTGTACAACTTCTACATATTCAGCAAATAAATATTTCATTTCATTTCATTTCATTTCATAGGTTTAACCCCTCGTATGCCATGTCAAAAATTTGCTAATCAACTTGAAACCAACTGATATTTTAACGTAAAGTTGAAATGTCCTACACGGATCCGCGTTTAGGCATACGAGAGGTTAATAAAAACAGTTTTTTTTTATAAATTTCATAAATAATTTAATATATAACCCGGTCAAAACCACTGTAAGGAACGTTACAATACGACATGCGATTACTTACTGAATTTTAACCAGGTTCAATTCCCGGTTATGTATGAAATTTATAAAAAAAAAAATCTAATATCAACGCTATGATTCCTAAGAAGATTGCCCTATCTATTATAGTTTTTTTTCTGCCTACTGACTCATTTGGATTGATCACTCTGTATAGTAGACTTAAAGAGCACGCAGACTACTTATACTATTTGCTTTGTGAGCTGTAGAACTCGTGATTTTTTTTGAAATATCAGGTAAGTATATGGATTTTTTTTCGTTTTCAATCCCCACTGTTCCGCCATTTTGAATTTCGACACACTGAATCAATAAAAAAATGCTAAGCATAATTAAATTATAGAACCTCGCAAAATTTCACGGGAACCGGTTGAAAAATGCGACCGACGCGAGAACAGCTAGACTTCGGACATCCAAAATAATTTTTGGCTAAGTGGTAACCAAGACGCTTCGCTCGCTAGGACAATTGAAGTGGAGTCTGACACATCTGTGGAGACATCTACAATGTAAGGATTCCAAACAAAATCTGCTGCTTCGAGCTTGTGCACAAATCACGAAAAAGAACCTCACCAAATATCACCAGGGGGAACAGGGGGTCCAAATTTCCAAAAGTAGCCGAAAAAACCTCACGTTATATGATCACAAGCCCTTAGTGGCCGGTGGGTAGGACAATATTAGCAATGCCTGTATGTATAGAGCCCTCTACAGCCAGATACTCGTAATATAGTATGATTGTTCTAAACGAAGGTTAACTAGGTACGCCGGACATCATTTCGATCTATCCCGAAACTTTCAGTGCCAGAATTTAGCGGTTAAATATTGAAGGTTATGTGACAACTTCTGTGAATAAGTTTTAATGTACCTAGTTTTGAATTTAGTAACGCTTCAGTATCACAAGGTAAAAGTAGGTTATTGCATATGGGGTAAGTTTATTAAGTTCCTATGTCATCCATCTATTACGCTGTGAGAGGTCATAGAGGCTGTATAGGGTGACTGATTATTAGCAGAACGTTAGCAGTTCAAACGCCTTTTTTTTCACGTAAAACTTTAATAACAAAAAGGCACATCTATACACCCTAAATCCGGTATCGCGCATTCAATTATACCTTTCAAGGATTGTGCGTCTTACACCTCCACAATAAGACCCGAGGGGCAAGTGCTCGCCCGAAGATCCCCGAAGTTTGACGAACCGCGAACTTCCATGGACTCGCCGATTCGAAGTAATCGCTCAGCGAGGGATGATTTGTCGCAGTCGCAATGTTAATAACTTTGACACGTGTAAAAGGTTGCGTAATACTTTGACTTGTTTGGGGTTGGCCGAGTTTCCCGGCTTTTGTGTTCCAACTTGGATATTATAATAAAATGTTAGTAAGAGTTCGACAGCAATGAACGAGGCTTGGAGCTGGTATATGGTCGGTACGGTTCTTACGTTTAATGTACCAATTCGGGAATGCATCAAGAGTCTGGAACATTATGATCGTAATAGAATGAAATGTGCGCTCATAAAGTAATACTGCACGGTTCAAATAACTGTGACCTTATAATTTTTATGCCGGCCATAACAACGAGCATAAATTTCCATCATACGATATGGAAAACAGCACTCAAACGGGACAGCCGACATAACGGAGTTAGGTTATTCGGAACTCCCATTATTGAGGATTTGTTGCCTCCAGGGAGGCGAGAACGTACATAATCACGGAGAAAATCATTATCGAAGCTTTATTAATCCGTTAATTAGCGGAATTGCATTCGGAATTTCGCCCAATACCCGTGTATCTGGTTTAATACGTGTTCGCGTTCAATTATTGCAAATGCTCGCATGGAATCGCTTAGATTCATACCTAGAGCGCCCACGATTACATGGAACGTGTATCTAGGTATGCGGGGCTTAATGGGACCGACTTGATGGATACTCTTGCCCTAGCACCTGCTTGCAGTGCGTACTAATGACGGTATTGAACTTGCGGTAGCGGAAACCAAACGTAACCAGCACGATTCAGCTATAAATGACCGTATGCCGACACGCAACTACCACCTTTAACACAAATACACACAGTCCACTGACCATGAGCTCGCGTAAAACTATCTCTAATTTAAGAAGTGCCGCTTCCCTTCCTGTTGCTACCACTAATGAGTTGGTAAATTAACTGGCATTTTATCAGACCGTTTTGAAGCGCGGCAGAGCACTAACAGAACGCAGACGGTTCCAAATTCAAATTCTAAACAGCGGTATTTCGAATTCGGAATCGACGAACTCCTCGGCGTCAGTTTTAAAAAGTTACGGAATATTAATTTGCGCGGTACGGAGCGAAACAGGTCGAGATTAGCGGGAACTCTCCAAGCGCGCGCTCCTAAAACACTTTAATCTATTCTATTTAAGACTGGCTTTTTCACACCTGAACCGGGTGGTGTTTTAAAGCGAATTTACCCCTCTTTGTTACGAGGTACGTGTCTGCTAATTCGTTTACTCTTTGCGAGGACTCTAATGGGAGGGCTTTTCTCGCAATTAGCCGCAATTAAGATGGCTCGTAAGGAAATGCGGGAGATTCCCGGCCATCGAAGCCGCAATCGATTCAAATTGCTGGTGTCGCGAACGCCACGAGTTGTTTTGGTATCCGTTTAGAAAAAAGATAATGTGAAAGATCTTTCTTCCCTACAGGTTAAAAATTTTGTACAGTCAGTCAACAAAGTGGTCTATAACTTGATGAAAAAGAGTCGAAAAGCGGTAGACAATTTTTTTGCCTGATTGCTTTTTATACCTTTCAATATTCGATTTCAACCGCTTATACTGCAATACATACCTGAAACAACAAAAATAAATTCATCAATATTAATTTAAAGCACGGAAACACACACACACACGAAATTCCTAACGCGTTCAACATACGAGATCCACGGCAGTCCTTAAGACAATCTATAGACATGTAATTTCCCCAGGCAAACAAACATGTTGTCGAGTTACATATAATTCTATTTGTTGTTGTAATAAATTGGCAGTAATATCTTAGCCGTGAAAAACAAAGGGAGGCAATTTACCGCTGCTTACATAAGCGGCTGTACAAGCGGCGTTTAGTTATTCAAATTAATGTTTTGTGAATTGCGTTTAACTGATCCGGTGAAGGGACCGCTTAGCGGGGCTTTTATTCGGTAATAGCGTCGCGCGTGATGTTTACAGCCAACTAAACGCCACTTAGCACCTTAAAAGCTGAGAATCCAGCGCTTGTGTATGGAAAAAGATAGGAAATCAGTTAAAGACAACCTTAGTTTCACAATTTAATTCTCTTCCGATCAAAAATCCGTCCGCTGCACGCTGGGTAGAAATGTGCCGTTCTCGAAAACGTTTCCTGATTTTGTTCGAGAACGTTCTATCTCTAACGGGTTATATAGGACAAAGTCTGCGCAGATTATAAAAATATGTGAGAGGTCGTGATATCTATACCTATGTACATGTTGCTTATTTATTAGACGACTTGAGAATTTATTTGTGTTTCGTTTAACATAAGGTACGAGTACTTATTTAAAAATTATTGAATGTAATTACCGTATTTAAATTGAGGTCGGTTTTGTTTTCTATGTCATAAAACTTGAACATAACTGTCGTCATTTTTGCCGAACGACTAGGTACACCTAATAGTTAAAGCAGAAAAGAAAAATAAAGTAGGTACATTGCAAAGCTCCGAGCTTTGCAATCATTTTCTGCTGCTTTTAAAATGAGACCGTACTTGCCCTTAAATTTATTATAAAGCAAGTATCCAGTGGAATTGAACAAAGATACGCAAATGGTACGTCAGCAATAAAAATCTAACTTAACGGCATATTCGAGAATATCCAATCGGAGGCCAACGTATTTGTTTCCCCAATATAAATTAAATAACCGTCGGGTCGAACAAAGCAAATTTTACGGTTTTCCAGCTAAAAAATAAAATCGACAAAACAAACAAGCAAAAAACGGCTGCCTAAATAGCACTTTTACTATTTTCATTTTGTCAAATGCTTGAATTCAATTTAAGTTACAATACGCGGGGCCAAAATTGAAATGAACGAAACGAAAAAGTTGGGTTGATAAAAAATGCGATTGTGAAGTACCGAGTCATGTTCGAGTATTGTTCTTGATAATATAAAGATTTATATGTTAATGGGGGTTTTATTCGAGGTTATGTTTTTAAGGTTATGTTTTAGTTTTAAAGATGGTGTCTTGGGTGGTCCGGCCACCCGGCCGTGTCGATAAGCTAGCGGGCGATAGGGAAGTGCGTTACATGTCGATTTTATCGATTTAATTATAACAGGCGCGGGCATCGATAGCGCGACAAGCAAGCTTAATGCCGAGATAGCGCGGCGCTTTTGACGGTTTTATGTTCGATAAACTTGGGTAATGTTACTGTTTTTTTTATCTGTTCACAGGCTAGTCAGTTTTTTGTCAAAATATGAAATAAAAATAATTATAAAAAAAGACTCCATTAATTTTATATTATTATTATATGTCTGTGTACCTACTATACATATGGTAAAATAGAGAAATCAATCGAAGACTTTTTTATATCTTGTAAAAGATATGAAAACACTTTCTTTTATTAAATGTAAAAGAAAATTAGTTATTATTATTATAACATCCACAGAAGACATGTATTGTGTTACAAAAGAAAACCACACTGTTAAAATATTGAAATCCGCGGCCGCCGACGGCCGTTTTGAGGTTAGATTGCGATCCCGAATTTTTTCTCCCCTGAACTTAAATAACTTATCTGTTACAAATGACAGGCGGTCGCGGCGTTATGACGCGCGATCAATCAGCGCGACAAATGGGGTTACGCATTATCTAGGATTTCTTACCGCCCGAGCAGTACGACGAGGTTAGCGTAAACTTATTTATAATGTAGGATAATGTTTAAAAGTGTATTGTCTTCCACGTTTCGGATAATGGCACAATACAGAATCATATAATAGATAGATAGATAAATAGTTTTCTATTGCACGGTACAAGGATTACCTACTAAAGAAATATAATCGTCGAAAAAATCTAAAAAAGTAAACGGAGTTAGTTGGTCACTTGATTTTCTTTTTCATTTTTGAAAAGTCACAGTAAGGGTTCATAATAAAACTACAATATAATAAAAAATGTTTTCCAAGTAAATTCAAAAATAAGAACACACCCTTTAAAATGAACGTCTTATGTAGCGCTATTATCAAATTACATAATAATATTTCGTATTAGATACCGGAAAAAATTGGCGACTAAAAATTAGGAAGTCAATCAACATAAGGATTAAAACCAGTCTCCAATCTGTTACCATTTGCGGTATATTTAAACCTTTATCTAATGTGATGACTGATGAATTGTCGATAATTATTATCGATTGCGGTCTAGAATCGTATTGATGTTATGCAAATGACTGATTGGCCGGTGATTAGATAATCGGCAATACCACATTACCACATAACATGGTCAAATCGAGATTAATGCTTTCATAAATAGTGTAACGTTGGTTATAAATAAAGAATTAAGTAAAGAGGTAAAAAGCACAAATCGTAAGACGGTGCGAATCACATCGTTCTTTAAAAGTAATGCCCTTTTGATTGCTCTTTGGTCTAAATTGCATTAAATCCAGAAAGAGTACAGAGTCAGTCCACATATGAATTACTATCTTAAGTACATTATTAATTAGCACTTAACAGTCAAGCAAATACACTCAGTCGTAATAAAAATGTTACCCTACGAGTTGTATTTTCAGCAGAGTAGTCAAAATATACGTTTCTTTACTGTATGTACACGTTTTATTAGCTTTTGACTACAGCACGGCCAAGTTAAGTTTACATAGAATAACGCGGTCTACAGGGAATAATCTAGTGGTGTTTAAATAATGGAGGTTAATTCTGTAACGTAGGAATCGAAGGCATCACTTAATTGGACAGACACTGATCAAGAAAATCAAGACACCGGTTTAGTTTGTACCGCTTAGATTGAGATGGTAAATCTACCATTGTTGTTATTAATGCTATATGCCTTGAGCTTGAAATAAATGTTTATAATTTTCATTTCAGTTTTTCCTTTAAAATAATACGAAGTATCTTGCGTACTTCTCTGCTTGGGCCGTGGTCCGAGAGTGATTTATGCGGGCGCACACCGCAATCACGAGCCATTGTGCTTCGGTCGCAAGCCGGCGCCCACCGGGCCAGGGGCTTGCGAACATACGGCCAGATGACTTCAGGGTTGTGTAGTGAGGCAAGCCCAAAGAGAAATGGATCAAGCTACGTAAGTGTCTAGTCCGCTAGCTTCTCTGCTTGGGCCGTGTTCCGAGAGTGATTTATGCAGGCGCACACTAAAATCACGCGCCATTGTGCTTCGGCCGCTAGACGGCGCCCACCGGGCCAGGGGCTTGCGAACATACGGCCAGATGACTTCAGGGTTGTGTAGAGTGAGGCAAGCCCAAAGAGGAATGGATCAAGCTACGTAAGTGTCTAGTCCGCTAGCTTCTCTGCTTGGGCCGTGGTCCGAGAGTGATTTATGCAGGCGCACACCGCAATCACGCGCCATTGTGCTTCGGCCGCAAGACGGCGCCCTTCGGGGCAGGGGCTTGCGAACATACTGCCAAGTGGCATCAGAGCTGTGTCCTAATTTCCCACTGAGGACTCCAAATGCCCCAGTGTTCCAAGGATCGACTCCAATTGTAGTGGCTTTAGGTGCGGTGCCATTAAGTTGTCTAAAACGGAACCTACGTGGCTCTCGAAATATTGCGAGTGTGAATATTTAAATAATGTTAGGTCTTACTTGACGTCGCTTTTCATTCCCTTCCTAACTCAAAGAATTATAGTCAGTTGGAATACGTTTGAAAGAATTACTAATATTACTTTAGCGTGTTTTCGGATTTAAGTATTTCCTACTCGTACTTTGGAAACTCGTAAAAAGTTAAATTCCCAAGTCCATGTCGAGCGAATATAAAAGAAAGATAAATATTATGAAACTCTGGGTGTATCTGGAATTATTCAAACATAAGCCAATTAAGAATTCCACTTTGTTCTTCAATTCGATGAACACAAAGAAAAAAGAAATTAAAAACATTATGTGCAAAGTGAACTGCCGGAGTGTTCAAAGCGGTTTCATTGATACTATATAATGTAAATTTACGTATTATTAAAAATGTACTTTTAACTTACTTTGAGGTTTTGTAATTTCCATAAAACACGAGTATATTATAGAGGGAAAATTACTTACGCTTTATGTAACCCCGCTTTTAATTTAAGAGGTTATTTTTATCAGAAATGTATTTTTGTTTCGTTTAACGCCGGCAAATATTCTGTAATTGAGTTACCCGTAAACATTGATACAATAAATAGGTTAATGATACCGCAAACACGCAATTCTCGTTGCCCGCCACATTACCCTGTGTACAGATTAGAGGTATATCGGTATAATACAGCGCTCAGGTATGCACGCGCAGCGGTTTCCGCAATCTGAGGTCGCCCGCACTTGCGGCGGCCGGCGTCTGGCAACAGCCGTGCGTGCGGAAAAAGCACGTCGCCCACATTGTTTGACTATGGTTTGTTACTCGCGGTACGACTGCCAATTTCAAATTACGAACGCTCGTTCTTTATTCAATTTTCTCCCCGCGCTCCGGCTGACAACTCCGTAATCGAGTCGATCCCTTCCCATCACTACTTGATAACATTCATTCATTCACTGCGTTGACGTGTATTTACGTGGCGAATATCTTTACCGTCTACGTCTCCGCCCACGAGCGGCCACTTTTTGCCATTTTCAATTCGTCCGACGATCAATTAGACAGGCTTAATGGATTCGGATGTCGTGGACGGTGATCGATCACGCGGAATAAGTACATTAAGCAGTAGTTAGAGGATGTATCCGCCATTGCTTCGGTCGCAGCTGATCGATGGGGTCGCGAAACGTCAACGGACACTCCTTTTTTCAGGGAGCACTTAGGCGCGTAAGTGCTTAGCCGTTTGTAGAAAAAACGGTGCATATTTAGCTATAAGCGTGAATCGGCATATTTTAACAACCGATTGCTACAACAATCGTTCTTTTAGTTCATTAAACATGAACACGCGTTGCATTGATTTTATACGGTTCACAAAAGTTAAAAGATATTATTTGAATAGTGAATAATTTACATTGTTACGTGGCGAATGAATATAAAATTTTACGAGGCAAATAATGACGGTAGCATTAAAATATAATGAATATGAGCCCGACTAGCTTCGTTTTCGTGCATCTGATGGTAAGTGATGCAGTCACGGAAATGTCAGTGATTAAATCCTTACGAAAAAAATAGAGCACGGCGCGTGTTTGCTTTTACGCTATAATTATTTCACACGTCATTGCCGGGTTTACTCGACGAGAATACATTATTTCGTAACATGCTTGCTTTAAATGGAATGAGCGCGGCATGTGAGATTTAACAAAATAATTGCGTTTTATTAGTTATTTATAAATTTAATGGCGCAAAAACCTATATTTCTGTTTTAGCGAATTCGTTTTATTTTATTGGTACTGAACACATTTCTCCGTATTATTCCTATCAATTTGGTGAGTAAATAACGGCGGAACAGCAGACGTCTGCGTTCCGTTTCCGCCGACGCATGCGGGCGTGTAAATAACTCGATGCGGACGTTAATTATGTGGAGTGATCTTCAATGAGCGGCGCCTTTATCCTCAAACGGAACGCAATCACACATTTGAACTTGGAATGCAACTTTTGATTACTTTTTAACAGTTGAATGTGACGGCCAGGATTATGCAGAGTAGCGTTTTGAAATTGGAACATCAATTTGTAATATGTTTTTTTTTTATTAAGTATTCAAACTTGGAACTAATCTGTAACGTCTTCAATGACATACTTGAATGAAGTTACTAGTAGAGCGTATTCTCAGTAGGTAATATCAAAGTAAATTAAATAGAAGACCTCTTTGAACATAATTCAGAAGCGCTTAAACGTTCGCCGGCGCTGTACGTGATCTAGCCGCTGTAAATATTCGTCGATTAGCGCGAACCACATCTGAGGAAAAGGGAAGTGCACATGACTGAGATGGATTAGCGCCCATTAAGCGCTGTTATGTGTAAAAGCCTTATGTATGACTTAGTGGCGGTACTATGTACCTACACAACTATCTACTGATTTCGTAGTCTATTATGACTATGCAAGACAAGTAAGTACATTAAATTTTCTAGTAAAAGGTACGATGCTTATTATTTTATTATACCTCTAATATTGTACTCCCTGTTCTTGGAAGAACATCTTACCATTTTCAGTAAAACCCTATTATTGAAAAATGTACGAATATATTTACACTTATTAAATATTGTTTAATGTTTATGGAGTTGAGTAAATAATATATTTATAACAACAAGTAAACTTATTTACTTTGTATATATGCTATAATTTTCAATAAAATGGAATACTATTTTGTCCTTTCTTTCATCATAATACTTTTATTATGTTTCACGAAAGGTAATAGCAGTGGATATACCCAGATTCAATAGAACAATTCGTTAAAAGTGTATTAATATTTGCCAACCTTAAATAACTGTTTATTTTGTTCGCATTAATCATCGATGATTTCATACAGTTCACCTATTTTTCTTCACTTTAGCCTCTGTATCTTAATCAGAAAGCTACTTAAATATTTAATTTACGTTCGAGAAGAGACGAGCATGAAATCTTAAATAATAAATTAGTTGCTATGTTTAACCGTAGCTGATTAAATTTTCTGTGAAAATTAGTTCAGACGTTCGCAAGACATTGTTTAATTTAATATCACTACAACGACAAAAGAGAGACAATTTAGGATAGTAATTCGGCCGTAACGTTGGCAATCCTGATTTCAGTAGCGAATTACACTCTTCCAGAATAAATCTTCTGAATTACGAACATAATTTGGCAAACTTAACTTATCATGTTGAAATAAAAATAAAAACATTACAATGCTGGAAATGTTGTAACCACAGACTAAATAAACGTACAAATAGGTCGAGACGGGCTTGTTAACAAGGCGTGTTTATGTTAATTTGGCGTTCCTTTATACGCATAACCGAAGTTTAAACTCGGTGATGCTCGTGTTTGTCTTGTCTCTGACATTATCTCGAAGGTAAAAGGCTGAGTCAAACGCCTTGTACATAATATATTATTATGAACTTAGTACAGATATTTGGTGACGTTTTGATCTTCAACTTTTGCATTAAGAGTTAAGTATATACGTTGAAGTTTGTGTTCAATTTTACTGAGATTTTACAGAATAACTAAATAGTGTTGTAAGAATATGTTAGTAAATGCATAGTTGAACGTTTATACAATTTAAAATTAAAATTTAAATAAGATAACTCTATTTCTTAATTAATTGCAATTGTATCAGACTGAAGTGTAAAAAAGTTTAAAATATTTTTTATTAATATAACCGGGCGGCGAATTTCATCTGCCAGTAATATATTGTCGGGACAAGTTGTGACGTCGACCATTGAGCGCGGTTATTTATGCACAGCGGAAATGCTTCCACCTATTTTATTCACTCGCATTAACTTTAAAAATAATTTTGTTAACTCATAATAAACCATTAAAAATTATAATTTGACTAAAACGACGATACAATGTATCACGAGTGAGTTCCATTTCCAATTGTTCTATATTTGAAAATAAGATCGGAACCAGCGAATAAATGCCGCAGCATTTTTTTTATCTTAATAAAATCTAACGGCTGCGATACTGGCCGCAAACAGCCGCCAATTAGGCGAAAGTTATGGCCGACCTAGCATAATAGTGGCAATGCGACAGGGTCCCATAACGTATCCGACGCCATAACACTTAGAACCTTGCATTAGGAAGATCCCATGGAATGAAATATAAACAAAGGGGGTAGGTAAATGGCTTTTAAAATTGATCAAACTCAAAGGTAAGTGGGCTAAGCTGGGGATTACGGTTGTAGGTGGGCGCATGAAAGGTGATATAAAGGTGCGAAACATAATCTATCCCGTCTTGATCTTGTGCAGGATTCCTGAGAACTGACAATCTCTAATCTGTTACAGTTTGCGCCAAGACAAACTGGATCTCCGGAGTTTTTGGAGTTATTTTTCCACAAAATGTATTCATGAATTTTCGGTATATTAACATTCAGCTGGCTTAAAAGCCAAAATAATTGCCATTTAAGCGTACTTAAATAGAAAATATAAACTGTATTACGAGTAATATAAAGTAAATTTGGGTCACCTAAATATCTTATTTACCGCCAAGCGAGTATTTTATCTCGTTAAAAAATAATCCTCTCAGGCTACTTAATGTGGTGATATCTCGAATAAGCCGAAATAGGCTAAAATAAATAAGCTATTTAGGGTTAATTTTGTGCACCATCCTTATATCGTTATCGGGCGTGGGCAGGGTTGTTTGTTGCGGCTTAGTGGACTAATGAAGGACATGAACCCAACTACCCTACATTAGCAGCCCTTAAACTGTTAAGGGGGTGTCCAATGCTGAGGTTGGTTGATGACAATCCTCTGATTTATGACTCAACAAAATTACTGGTTTTAAAATGACACCCATAAGATTCGTTCCCTTAACAGTGATTTCAACTCTAACACGATTTTCATGATGGAGGTTCAATTTAGTTGTATGGCGCGTAGTGATTTTATATTGCGTTTGTTTTTAGTTCATAAATATATATCCCAAATATATCCTGGTCACGGCACCACGTATGTAAAAAAATACACTAATTGCAAATCGGACTTTAAAACTAGTTTCCACTAGTTTGACCCGGCTGGCCCGAAACGCGGTGGACTACGGCATTATAAAGACAAACGACCACTCCCAGCGCGTTACTGCTAAAAGGGTTCGCGTTAATTGGGGCCTAGTCGCCGGTACATGACGGCTCATATTTAGGTTAAAGTATTTAAAATGATTAAAATGTGATGCCGCACCTGAACCGAGTTATGACTTACTTTACTATAGACACATAGCCTCTGGTTATAGATAATTTCTTTAACAAAAATGGAAAATAAAGTAAACAAAAAGAAATTTGAAATCACAAAGAACATTGGGTTCGACATTCTATTTGCTTTACATTTCAAGAAGTGTTTATGTAAGAATTATACTAACAAAACCATACGATAAATAAGTAACAATAACGGTTTCTTTGTTAAAATGAAGCCTCGAAGCTACCGAACAACTTTTTTGAAACAAAGCAACTTCCTAAAGAGAAATCGCTCGAAACTCCAGAAGATCAAACATAAATAGGGAAACTGCGATGCATCTATTTCCAATATTTCCGCTCGGCTACATTGCTTTTTCAGACTCCAGTAACGCTTCATCTAAGTATTTTTTACGCTCTTTTTAAACCTATTTTATTATCCAAGCTCCTTAAACCGTTTCCCGACGAATTTCCATTTTCCAAAGGCTGAAGCGAAAGGGTTCAGGCTTCCCCGCTAGTAATAAAGTAATTTATCCACTTCCGATAACAGGGTAATAATCCCCGCGCGTCCCCGAGTGAAGAATATAGGGAATATGAGGAATAAATACGGTTTACGGCCGAGGAATGATTTATTGGGCTTAGTTTGTCTTTTGAGTGGCTGGCGAAGTGAGCGTCTGCTCGGGGACTTCGGTCTGTTTGCAGATGTCGGTTAGAAGTTCGGTAAAAGGAATCGGCATTTGTATGGACTACGCTCAATACAAATCGGGACGGTTTCCAAACTTTATGAAAATTGCTATGGGATTGAGTGCTGGCGAGATTTACTATACAATATACGAGTATATAGTTGGTTTCAAATGTGTTACTGAGTATGTGTGTGGATGCATGAAATATACCACTGTTATCAAATTGATTAACTACATTTTGTAATGTATCATTAATTTTAATGCATTCAGCATAATGTGTACTATTACATTTACATTTCAGTAGGACTTCTAGACTAATTTAGGATATTATCTGAATTCAGTATACATTAATCTCCACGGGCTCACCAGTTACACTAATGAATACATCGTTGCTAATTTAACATTCTATTTACAAATTTAGAACTTAATTTCAGTAATAAATTCCACAGACGTTTATCAAATGGAAAACAGGGCATAAGATTTTCCCTTGAGTAACTCCTGCAATAAAAATAAAATGCTTAAGCTTCAGAAGCTTGGGCGAATCTAACTAACTAAAAATCCGGGTAAATCCAGTGCTAACCAGTACCATGAGGATTTAGCGCGTGCTCGTGCCGATAAGACGCCTTGCAAGTGCATCGCCGGGAACGCAAGAGGCATTGCGGTATTAAAATACGGAGGCCCGTTCGGAAACTACTTTTCATTATTTCCTGCAGTCATGCTATTTCTTAAGGGGGCGGCGTACAGTTGTCGTTTTACAAAAGTTCGCGGGGTATTATCAGGAAGTGATTGGCTAAGTATATGAGAAGCAAAAATATACATTTTCTTATAATAAGATGCGTTTTACCGCTCCCTGAGTAGAAAAAACTAGAAAAACCATCAATGTAACAAAAGGTTTCTATGTGTTCTGAGTAAGTTTTTATTTTTGGTGGCAATACTTTAGTGTCGTCCTGTTTTCTTAGATTGATTAGAAAGGGACGACACTACAGTACATTTCTACACTTGTCGGACTGTAAGTCCATTTTCATTTAATAGTGCTTAAAATAAGGTACTTCTGCTTTAAGTGAAAGACTTTGCGGCAAAGTTCTCGCTTGGGACCGGTCTTTAATCACTCCAGGGTTTCTGCCGAAGCCTTGCGTTAGCTTGCGCTTCAAGGCCCATTTTAAGCTCTTTAAGATCCCCTAGAATGGCCAATTGTTTTTATTTATTGGAGTTTAAAAAGGATTCGATGGGCGCCCATTTATTATGCTTGATTTAAATCGCTCATTGTAGTTTTAATGTTATTGTTTGTAAGAAATGTTATCTTTGAACTAAACCCAATGAAGTGTCAATATTTAAGATACGTGTCGTAATGCTCGTTTTCATCTTATTGTTATATTGTTGAGTTTAGTTGTGAATGTATATTTTTTGCATCATGATCATAATTATCAGCCGATAGACGTCCACTGCTGGACAAAGGCCTACCCCAAAATTCATCATTTAATTTCTGCCTGCGATCGTAACCAGAGTTTTCACATGTTTCAATGCAAAGTGCATAAAATGAAACGTTGACACAATAGCATAATTCTGATTGCACGTTAATGTCCACGGTAAAATAAAGATGCCAAATTTCCATACACCGACAGATAGCGGCCAACAACTAATCTCGAATAGCTTTAGATATTCATAAGGCAATAATCATTATCCGGCGGGGACGCTGAATTTTGCAGCATTGGAGTAACAATCGATTTAAGACGTACTGGGAAGTTTGTTGGGAAGTTGCCTGTTTCGACATGGAGATGGAAATTGTATGGGATAATATTCATAGTTGTAATGGAACATTTAACCCATTCTCTTGAATCGAGAAGACAGTAACTATTATCGTTGGTATAAAATGTCTATTTCTAACGAGTATACGGAGTATATAAGCTGAAAGTGGCTGAACGTACACACTGTGTGTGCTTATTTAAAATAATATCATTCTAATAAAGCGATTTTAGTGTTGATTTTATATTGATTATAATAATGTATATTGACCGTCCTGTGGAGAATTTACTAGCACGTAAGACTAAACAGCTTTAAGGTGTTCTGAAAATTGAAGAACGTGACGTATCTTGGTGACCAGAATAGGCTCTGACTTTGAAAAATGTTCCCAACTGTAATTGCAATTAAAACTAGTTGTCCGTAGGCTGATTCAAACCTCGATTTCAGGCAGGCTGTTGCCAAAAATCTATTGGGATTAAAGGCATTTCTAAGATCTTAATTGTTCTTAATTTTTAAAGCAGCGTTTCCAATTAAATCTTAAGCTCGATTCTAGATTGTTTTTGACATCTGATTTGCCAATCTAGGCTTAGTATAGAACAATCGAATGGTCTCTTACATTTTTCTTCGATAACGTAGTTTCCAAACGGTGACAGTGTCGGGTCAAACAGGATCGTATGTCAGGGAAGTAGGGCAGTGCTCGTCCCTTATCGCACAAACAAATGCCGCGTTTAAGGGAGCCATGAATAACGGGGACGGCGGTAAATCAGCTGATCGCGTTTTATGGAATTTGGGGCGGTGATGTGACGTCATTTGGAAGGTTTAGGGTTAGCACACAGATGTTTACGGGTCATGCTGAATTGTTATCTGTGAATTCTAGTTCAAGTCACCACATACTACGTAGTAGGTAGTCTTCATATGATCGCATACCTGTGGGCCTATGATGGTTGCTTTTATCACGCGATGACAGTGACAAAGCATCCGTCACGTGACAAAATTCGATTGTGAGTGACAGATGCTTTGTTACTTATTTATCACGTGATTAACGCAACCATGATGGCGCCTGGATGCTAAGCTCCGCCTTTCGCCTTTACTCAGGCGAAATTAGCGCGCGTTCGTCGATAGCTGTGGCTGGATACAATCGTACCACGCCCCATAGCTAATGCATCGTGTTTTACACAAACAATCAATAAAATTCTCAGTCTTATTTTACAAATATCAAAAGAGAATCGTCCATAGTGTTTTAATCTTTTGTAGTTTTAAATTCGACTAGGAGATGCCTGCAACTTAGTCGTCAGGTAAAAAGTATCCAATAATCTTTGAATATCTAGGTAAAATTGGTTAAAATTAGCCCTGCCGAGCCCTTTCGGCGTGATGAGAAGACGAAACTATGACCAACAGATGGCGACCGACTGCCATACGCGCTCCCATATGAAACAAAACACGATCCTGCATCACGCTTTTTTTACTGAAAACATGAGTCTCCTTAGAAAACTGACTTGCACTACAAATCTAGAATTATTATAGTACGGATCACTATTAGATCCAAATTACACGCCTATGTCTATGTGCAAGGTCTCTTGTAACAAAACCTCCTATTATAAGGGGAGGGGGAGGGGTATTGTGGCAGCACTGTAAATCTGTCGCGCTATCCTATTAAGATAACATCAGCAATTCGCTCTCCCGGTCATAAGTAATCCGCGAGGGTTTTTAGGTGTTTTGCCTCGTTCGATGGCAAACGAGGTTTTAATGATCTGTAAAACAATTGGGCTTGAAAATTTCATTATATATTAGAATCCTATATTGACCCTTGGTCATAATTTCTTTGTCGTCTCAGCACGCTCAATGAAATGCCTGGTTGAATTATAACCGATTTTAGTACAGGGATAGGATAGCTGGACATGCGAAAGTTCGTATGCATGCCTCCTCCAAGGTCATGTTTTCGGTGCACGAATACAAATACAAATCATTTGTTTCGGACTTAGAATTCATAGTTTTCGTGGTACAAATAATGATTTTCCGCCTACACTGTCGTTCACTTCAAATATTTTTTTAACTGCACATTACATGGTTTTTAGAGCTAAATTTTACAAGTGAGACTACACTACAATTATCTATCTATTACCTCATCATCATCAGCCTATTCTTGTCCACTGCTGGACAGGCCTCTCCATCTATTACCTATCCCATTCCTATTTGTTCGGTTTTAAATTTAAATAATCATTTTTTTTTCTACACTAAAAAAATATATACGCGGACGAAGTTGCCCACCTTCTAGCAGGTGCTCTATATGACGCTAGCATGCACTTTTTAACCGAGTTCAAAAAAAGAGGTTCTCAGTTTCACCTATGTCTTTGTCCGCGATTATCTCGCGTTTTTGCCTTTTGTTTGAGAAACATGAGTTTCTCAAAATACCGACGTTATATTGCTTTAGTAAAGTAATGTTAGTCCCATTTTTTCCCACACGGTTAAGTATGTAGTGTTTACATCTGACGTTTCGTGTCAGAGAACACGAAATTGAATATATAACGTGTTTGCGTGGTAAACGCGTTCCTTACTTTGAAACAATCGTATCTACTATTCAATAAAATCAAGGCCTTATTCGATTTCTTCATGGTTTGAGTTTGAAAGGAATCAGTGATGGACCGTTCCTTATTTTCAAAAACTCGTATCTGCTTTTTTTATTCCACGAAATTAAATCCCTACTCATCTGTATTATGGTTTGATTTCAAACTGAATAAATCAGTTAGATGTTTCAAATTTATAGTATACGTGTTTGCGTGCGAAACGCGTTCTTTACTTTAAAATACTCGTATCAGCTATTTTTGTTTAATGGAATTAAAACCTTATTAACATGTATCACGGTTTGTTTTAGAAACTGAATAAATCAGTGAGATGCTGTTTGTAGATTTTCGTAGTAGTATTTTATACGCGTGGGCAGTAAATAATCCTTTAATGTTGGTCGGGCGTGTTTTATGTCGCGCTACGAGTACGTAGACGCGTGCTACGGAAGCTACGCCGTAGCGATGTTCGTAGTAATGTGCAAAGCATGTATAGTCGGCTAAATAGAGAGTTATGTAGTACATATATAGATATTTATAGTACGTTACACTAAGGTTTATATTAGTTGACAAATGGACAGTTATCAGTGTCTTAGTTTTTACGTTGACAGTAACCAAAGTATATTTTTAAGTTTTATGAGCAAATTTATTCAAAGGCTGATATTACGAGTATCCATGTGAATTGAAATAATTACATTGTTATACAATTTTGCTAGTTTATTGGTAACGTGTTTGAGGTTTAGAGTTTTTGCTTATATTTATAATATAAAATGCCTGTCTGTTAATCCAGGGTATCGGCCAACGAATTTTATGAAAATTGGTCCAGCCGTTTGAGGGCAAAAAAGTAACAAACTCATAAATTTCGTCTTTATAATATTGGTGTGATAATGATAACTTAATGTACATTTAATAATAATCAAACATATCCACCATTTTTATTACTATAGAGCACTGCTTGTTTTTTGTATAAAATAAATGACTGTTCTGTTTCTGTTTATAATACAATACCTTCAGAACACCCAAATTTCAAGGAATCGTGGAAAACTTTAAATTAACGCCGTCACCACAGCATCACAACGACAAGATCATCCGCTTAAGATTCAAAAAGCAAATTTGAATTACGAACGTTGGAAACGGTCGTTTTAATTCAAGCTGCAGTGTTGTTTATACAGACGGGAGTTATGGAATTAAATTAAAAGGGAGAATTTACTGCGGAATTATGCGCGGCGCTGTGGCTGCGCTGTCTGTACGTAAGTTATGTCGGGACAGGATAGTGCGCTCGCTGTTTATCACGGCTTGAATGCGCTGTGGCTGCGGTTTGAGATGTTTACAGTCTTAAGTTTTTAATCTGTGGCGATTTGACCTACATTGATTACTGTTTCAATTAGTTTAAGATGTAATATCATTACTATCATATCAGCCGATAGACGTTCAGTGCTGGACAAAGGCCTCCCCCAAAGTTCTCCACAACGATCGGTCTCGCGCCGCTCTCATCCAATTTCTGCCCGTGATTCTAACCAGGTCGTCGGTTCACCTTGTTGGGAGCCTTCCCACGCTGCGTCTTCCAAACCGCGGTAAATATAACATAAATAGTAAAAATCATTTGCCTTACGATGGGTCTGTTTAAAACGTTTTAGTCAATTCTAAACTACATCGGACAGTTCATAGACATTATATAGTCTCCTTGAAGACCGTTATATGAGCAAGTGGCGTTGTTACTATTTTAACTAATTTGAATAAAGTTGTAATCCATAATTTATGAATAAAATTCCAAACAACATGTCCGATGTTCCCGTGGCCGTGTAAGGGGCAACGAAACATGTTCACACCGTTATTATGTTGACCAATTAAACATTCTAACAACTTAATTCTATTTCCTATTAAATATTAAACACAAGTAGAGTCGACAAACGCAGCGGAAGTCGAATACAGGCAAGGACTAAATTCGACATTTTTAATGACGTAAAGCCATGCTTATCAAACTGCATTAAGCGACACTGACAAGTTGACATTAACTATTAAAATAGATTATAGCTAAAAGCTAAAGTGCATGTACTTTAGCGATTTGCTCCATTAGATTGTTTAATTTTTCTGATTGAAAAAATCAATATAATCTATTTTAATAGTTATGTCAACTTGTCAGTGTCGCTTAGTGCAGTTTGATAAGCGTAATTCAATATAATTTATGTCCGAGATATGGGGATATCTTGTCGAGTTAGAATCCTGTTTATAATTAGTTATGAGAGAAGAGTCCAAAATATAACTAAATTTTCTTTTCACCACAGAAAAAAAAATATTTTCATTGAAACACAATACAGATACTTTTGACAGTATCGTATAACAACTCCGAAACATTATTTCGCATCTGCCGCTGTTTCGCCAATTTGTTTTGTCAGAAAGTATTTTTTTCCTGAAACCCATAATATTTTCAGGACTTTATAAACGTCATTTTAAAGAACCCACTTGGTTAGGTTAGGTTTGTTTTATATACAAAAAAAAATTACAGTTTCGGAAAAAAATGCTTTTCGGACAAACGAAAATTTGGCGAAACGTTACAGATGGCGTTTTTGACTCCTGCTAACTCATTAACTTGCACTATTTTCGATGTTGGCTGTACAGTGTCCTAAAGATTAGAAGATGTATAAGCATTTCTGTGACTACACCAAAATGTAGTAACTAGCTTTAAATATGTTACGCACATAAGACCTTTTAGTTCCGAAGACGTGTGATAAAGATTTATTCGCTTTGAGTGTAGTAATGAGCGCGTGTGAACAGACAGACGAACACGTTACGAGTACTACTCGTAAAAAAGATTTATGGACGATATCCGACTACTTCCAATGCACTTTACATATCGTTTCCATCGTAAAATTACCATTTAATATTGTTATGCAAGTGTTAAGTCGAATATGGATAGGTTTTTTGTACGCCGGACATAGTCGAATTTTGATTTGAATACTTTGTACATCGCAAAGTAAGTATACTTTTTGATATTAGGATTACTAAAATTTCGATGTTAAATTTTTTTTCAATTTAACATAAGCCTTACATTATGATACATAGAATAAATCATATTATCATCTAAGCAGGTTATATTCGTGATTTTACTAGACTTATAATCTTAACAAAACCTAACATTAACCTATTACTTCATATCTCATATCATAAAAAAGGGTTAAATTTAAATAAATAATCGAAAAAAAAACACATTTTACTACTACTAACAAGAACTAAAAGGTTGATAATAATGTATTCCGGTTGGGAATTTGATAATTTTATAGCTAACTTTTGATGATAATGAAGCTTCTTCGTCACAATTATCACAGTCCCAATTATTTTTTATAAAAGCATGTAACATCCTCTTTTATCCTCTTGCTGACAAAATGTAACGCGGGAACTTTTTATGTCATACGACAAACGAGCAAACGGATCGCCTGATGGGAAGCGATTACCGTCGCCCATAGACACCTGCAACACCAGAGGATTAACAAGTGCGTTGCCGGCCTTCCCATTACTTGTAGGGGCAATAATTTCCCTTTCTCACAAGTTTATTTTTTTAACTTAGTATCGTCATCAAAGTTACGCAAATACACAAAATTTCATCTCATTCGGTGCCCGGGAACGGGATTTTTAACTTACAAGATTTGATTACACATAAAATGAGTCAGGTAAAACGAAATAAAAGCTTCTTAAAAACATTTTGAACTTTTTAATGATTGCATTACTGATTCTGCCTTCTTTTCGATATATTTCCCACAAACGGATGTAACAGCCTTCATTTTCCAAAGAAAGTACCTCTTTTGAGTAGACGATAGTATTAGCGAGCTTAAAAGCGTGAGCCGGTTTGTGTAACTGTTATTTCATAATTAAGATAATGATTAAGTTTTAAACTATGCATAATACTGCGTGTGAAAGAATTTGTGTTAAATACTCGTATTCTTGATGAGTCAACGTTAATAGCATTATGTCGTTAATTTTATAGAGTTCCGTTAGACACAAAGGTTTGGCATTAGATATAATTTCATATTTGAATAAATTTTATTATTATAAACACTTTCGCCAGATAAATAAATGTATCAAGCAGTTATACTGCTTTTCGCAGAATTATTTTTGATCGAATATTTCATTTCGCAGAATTTTTATTCCTCTGTAATCATAAACTTTTCATAATTCTCGCAAATGTCATGTTACAGTAGTATGTGATTAGGTTAGGTTTGTTTTATAACAATCCCAACTCGTTAACGGTTTCAGAGAAAAATGTTTTCCACGAAATTACACTTCTGCGAAATGAAACATACTCAATAGGCAGTATACTCGCTTAATTATCTCACGTTATCTCATTATTTAGGCTGTGAGTTATAAAAAACATAATTCTAAATTTGTATTAAGAACCACTTTTCTTTGGCTGGACGGGTCATGATTTCAGAAAAAATCTTAATATCGCGTTATTTTTGATACCGTAGTCGGGTAAAAAGCTTCCTTTAACCATCTTTGGATGTCCAGCTGTTTTCGTCCCGGCGTGATGAGAGGACAAAGGAAATTATGCCCGACAGATGGCGCCAGGCTGCGCCCATACAAAACAAAAGACGATCCTGCATCACGCTGTTATTTTTTTTCCTGAAATCAATGTGACCCTCTTGATAATTTTCAATACAAATCTGAAATGTTATAATAGTATAGAACTATAGATAAATAAAGGGTTACCCTCATCTGGCAGAATAATATTGGTCAGAAATACACTTCGCATAACACGTTTCGCAGAAACACTTTCGGTCGAATGGTAAGATGGCATAAAGGTATAGTTGGCATTACTAATACCTCGCATACGACGCATTTTGCAGCACATTGTTTTGTAGAATAACTCTTTGGCCGACTTTGGTTTAGCATAATTTTATGTACCATAATAATCCTATAGCATATAATAAATATCAGACAACCTCACACAAGTCGATCTAGTCCCAAATTAAGCTCAAGAAGGCTTGTGTTATGGGTCCTAGACGAGGATATACATACTTATATAGATAAATATATATTTAAATACATAGGAACAACCATGACCCAAGCACAAATTCGAGTTCATCACACAAATATTTTCCCCGGCCGGGATTCGAACCCGGGACCGCCGCTCAGTAGGCAGGTGCTTGCAAACTGAGCCAACCGCGTCGTTATGTCGCCATAGATGTCACACATGAATAAGACTAAATGTTACATCTCACACTAAACCAGAACTGCAAGAAACATGTCCCACCGCTATAAACGCAACACCCCACAACACGAGTGTCACTGGTAACACAATGCCACAAATTGTAATAAAACGCAGCGTCATAACCCAATAAGAGAGCCGGCCACTGCAGGGCTCTAATTCCATTATAACATCCATAGGGGTAGACTCAGTAGGCAGCCGTCCTATCACTGCACTAACTACAAACTATTTTTTATTAATTTGTGAAACATGTAATGTCTAATTTTTGAATGTGGTTAAACACCACAATTTTTATATTAAACCATGGGAATTGATACAAAAATGAAAGCTCAATCGGGAACCGAACCCGGTACCTCTGGATTGCCGGTCCAGCGCGTTAACCTTTCCGCTACCCTAACTCCCAAGCAACATATGCTTTGTGTGTCGATCTTTGCATTGTTTATTTGAAAGGCTTTATACCGGCTTATATTTTTTATGAGAAACTTATGACTTTCTTTGACAACTGATGTCGAACGTCAACTGATGTAACTGAATAGTTACCGGAGTGATTAGATCTTTTCCCCGAAATCGTTAATTCCGAGTAGCAAACTTTCCATTCGCATTTTTCCCCACTCGAACTTCTACCCGCCACTTTTTTTTCTCATTTGCTTGCTTCCTCATTCTCAAATATGGCCAAACGACATTTATCACAATATTTCTAATTCTTAAACGATATTTTTTCTATAGCAAAAGTTTCCCAGTCGCTTCTTTTTGCAATAGTTTTGTTTCTTACGAGATATTTTTCCTAAACTCAAAGATTCCATGTCATTTTTTTTCCCAATATTTTGATTTCTTAAGCGATATTTTTCCGAAACTCAAAGTTTCCATGTAATTATTTTTCCCAAAAAATATCCCACTCTTTTTTTGCAAAATTTGTTTTCCTTAAGCGATAATGTTACTATTCTAAAACTGCAACCCTTTCAGAATAACGTCAATGTATAACAAACTCACACACATTGCCGCGAGTCGACTATCGAGATACACGGCAATGTGTAGTTCTAGCCTTAGAGCATAGACAAATGGAGAGTTCGTAATGTAAACTCTTCGAACAAATTTTTTCGCTAATTTTAGCGGGGGCGAGGTAAACATGTACAGCACACCGCCAAAAGATGAATAGCTCATGGCGATGGCGACCACGTATAAGAAAGCGCAGCGTAGCGAGCGTTGTGGCGAGTCTGTGGCGAGGCCTATGTTCGGCTGTTGCTGATAGAATAGGTAGATAAATATTAGGTATTTATTTTTTTTTTTTTTATACGTGGAAAATTCTAATGAAATTAATAACAATTTGATTTATTGTTTTCTCTTTGCTCATTCATATGTTTAAATAACTTCATAAGTGGTTTCATATAAGTACATAGGTTTTTACAAATGCCACTCTACCTTATAATATAAATTTGTTAAACATATCGGATAAAATCAAATAAAGGATGAGAATAAATAATTTCTTATCATTTATTTGATTTATCGAAAGGCAACTGCAAGAAAGGTTTCAAGTGTGTTGCTGGGTTTTTAGATCGGCATCAGCGTACGTTCTTTTCTTGAATGTTATGTTCACTGACCTCTATACTACTAGCACGTTGAACTAATTATTCCATGAACGCCTCGGGTACTAAAATTGACATTTCATACAAACGGCTGTTTGATCTGTGAATCACTAATATTAGATCCATGGACGCTAACACAGCTTGCACATAGCTATCAGCCAAAATGGCGAAAATCAACTGGTTTCATTTTGACAACGACAATATCACGTCGAGCGTAGTTGTTTTAGAAGTCAGTGGTTGTTTAAGCCCGAAACCACGGGCGGCAGTTTCATTTCAGTTTAGCTGTGCGAGAGTGATAAGAACACAATGTCACAAAATATAGACAGACAAAGAAACAAATATATGAGTTTTTGGATAACATCTTCTACAAACAGAATTTTCACTTTAAAAAATTCCACACTAAAAAGTTCTTATAAGACAATGCAGTTCATTCATCAAACTGATTTGACTCATTCTTTAGATGTGTCCCATCACTAGTTTGTTCGTATGTATGCTGCATAGTTACTTGAAAACTGTGTTTGTGTGCTTGGCATTCTTGATGTGGTGAATTTTTCTGTAGTGTGCGTTTATCGCAACAGCAAAAATTGTGTCTATTGAGCTATTCATCTTTTGGCGGTGTGCTGTACATGTTTACCTCGCCCCCGCTAAAATTAGCGAAAAAATTTGTTCGAAGAGTTTACATTACGAACTCTCCATTTGTCTATGCTCTAAGGCTAGAACTACACATTGCCGTGTATCTCGATAGTCGACTCGCGGCAATGTGTGTGAGTTTGTTATACATTGACGTTATTCTGAAAGGGTTGCAGTTTTAGAATAGTAACATTATCGCTTAAGGAAAACAAATTTTGCAAAAAAAGAGTGGGATATTTTTTGGGAAAAATAATTACATGGAAACTTTGAGTTTCGGAAAAATATCGCTTAAGAAATCAAAATATTGGGAAAAAAAATGACATGGAATCTTTGAGTTTAGGAAAAATATCTCGTAAGAAACAAAACTATTGCAAAAAGAAGCGACTGGGAAACTTTTGCTATAGAAAAAATATCGTTTAAGAATTAGAAATATTGTGATAAATGTCGTTTGGCCATATTTGAGAATGAGGAAGCAAGCAAATGAGAAAAAAAAGTGGCGGGTAGAAGTTCGAGTGGGGAAAAATGCGAATGGAAAGTTTGCTACTCGGAATTAACGATTTCGGGGAAAAGATCTAATCACTCAGTTACCGAAACATCATGGAGGCTCAAATAATTAATATATGCGATATCAGTTTAAATAATTTTATTTAAATCTGTGACAGTCGCGAAAACCGAAGATAACATTTCATTCTATTGCACCTGAGTACCTACCTAGATTAAAAATTAACAGAATTTAATTAAAAAAAACTATATCGTAAGAGTTGGTTACCATATCGCTGAGAAACTATGAATATATTGCTAAACGTATTATATTCTCCAAAAACTTGGTTACTTAATACTTAATGCTTATTTTTTATGAAAACGTTCGCATCCCGCTCCTTTCAGCAGCAGCGTGTGTTCTTTAGAAAATAGAAAATGTTTTATTTTCCATGTTCTTGCGGAATTGGGCCTGTATTATTCCAACGTATAAAACGGTAGTGAAAGAAATAATTAAGATATAAAACTGGGATTTACGTGTTTTGAAATTGTGTTTTATTTTTCCGTCACGTTGATGTTAAGTAATCTTGCTGTTAGTAGCTGAATAGACGTTTGTATGTTTCAAATGCTTACATTCATTAATATTTTACTTACCATGTCCATAATTTATTGAACCATACAATAGTAAACAAAACAACTACAAACCATAGACATCTAGAACACAGGTTTCGTCCATTCACATAACGTTAGCTACATAATAAATATTTACTTGCCTATTTACTATTTCAATAAGGTTTTTGTTAACTCCGAATAGCCATCGTTACCCAATTTTCTTCATGTTTTTCTCTACAAATTGCCTTTCAGCTACTTTTATTACCTTAAAATTCATTGGAACAACAAAGAAAACTAAAACATACGTCTTCCAAACAAGACCGTTGAACAAAACCACGAACAGACAACCCTAATTTATTATCCGTGTTAGGCGCGTTACCAACCCTACACGCTCACTAATCGAATTACTGATATCGACTCGGGGCATCGATTGATTCCGTAGACAGAGCGTTGATTGAACCGAACGAGCTGGAAGACGGGGCCGAACCGAATCGAGTGTCGACTCGAGTATCGACTCGGATAGCCGAATGTTGATTAATAGCTACGCTTATAGAGGCGGCTTGATTGAAAAGTCAACGGCTGGTGATTAGCGTGTTCCGGGGGCTTATTGGGTTAGTCTGACGTTATTGTTGTACAAGTGATGTCGAGGAGGTTATGAGCGCCTCAAACTGCCTTGAGCCCCTATCAGAACCGCGTACCTACTTGCTTTTATTGAGGAATAAACTGAACCAGGCGTAGTCTTATACCGGGTGTTTTAATTCGCTTTTATAGCTGCAATTTGTCTCGGTTTTTAAACAAACGCTTTAATATCACCTTTTTATTGCGACAATCACACGTAGGGCGAGCTAAACGAGCAATTTACGCGTAACAACAATTAGCGGTTTTTGCATCGCCGTGCGTCTAGTTCCTGTTAATTACACAAGTGTCCGCCGCCATTTTGCGAATTATTCAGCAAGATTCGCGCGAAATGGCCGCGGCTTCCGCAACACTTTAATATTAAAATAGACTAACAACAAAAACAGTAAAGGTTTTGAATTATGCGAGTGTGAAACAGCGTGTTTACGGCGGGCTTTTGTGTTCGAATGAGTTCTTAGGTTTTAGGATCCGAGCTCATACGAATACGTAGGCAATAAAGGGTTCTTTATGAGGCACGAAACGGAACAGGGTTCCGTAGGCGATGTGGTCGGGGAGCGGGAACAATGCCGAGTGACCGGGACGAGCTCGCCAAATAACTTTGCTAAATTCGCGGGCAAATGCACTGGCCGTTTCCGTTGCGGGAGACGTTCGCTATTTGAAATTCGTGTTTTAGTTTATGCCTGGCACGTTATCGAATAAACTAACGTTAAACAGCCGCAAACGATTTAATCGCGAAGTTTTGAATTTAGAATACGTGCTGTCTGAGCGCACAGAAGTTTGGTGTGGGAATAATCTTACCTATAGCATGTAATATCTATAACACAAACAAATTGAGTCTCTATTATTATCCTTACTTAGATAAGTATCGTTAATTAACATTTGCCTGCATGGTAGGTTAGCGTATTTGACTTATTCCGAGGGAATTACCTATTTGCAATTAGCTTATGTTAATTTTCGCGATCTCAACCGTACAGCGACAAGAGAAGGACAATGAAATAAAACAGAGGAATAGAACAGGTATCGTTTTTTAATAAAAAGTAATAATAGGAATTAAAGTGATAAAATGAATTTTCAAGCTAAAGTTAGTAAGTAAATATAACGCGGTACAATGTACCATTTAACATATTCGCCAAGTTCCCAATACGTCTGAATAAAGTTAGCTGCATAGGGTATGCAAATGCGTGCTGACGAGCGTCGAACTTCCATCAAGCCAAACCAGGTATGCTCCGTTTTTAACCGACTTCAAAAAAGGAGGTTCTTAATCCGTCGGGGTTTTTTTATATTCCCCGATTACACAAAAACGGCACGTCCGATTCAATATTTGTTTTTTTTTAAGGGACAATCTTACCTAGTCCCAAACTAAGCAAATCTTGTACTATGGGTACTAGACGACGATATACATCATATATAAATACATATATAGATAACATCCATGACCCTAGCATAAATATTCATATAATTATATTCATGTTATTTTCATATTTCTAGACCCGGTTCAATATTTTATTTTTGTTTTTTCATTTATAGTCAGTCCCATTCCTATCAGGGTTAGGATCTGATGACGGGATTCCGGAGATATTGAGAGAACTCTTCAAATATTATAGGCAGTTTTGGGTAATATTTCTATTAGCTCATTCAGTTCTCGGAAATCCGTTTTTTTTCATTGTAGTCGGTTATTTTTTGTAAGAACTGATTATTATTACGTACACTACATTCTCCGACATGTCGAAATTACACTTAATAGAAAAACGATCACCGTCTACAGCCGAGCCGCTATTAAAACCTCATTTTTACGAAACGCACCGCCGGCGCATCAGGAGTGGAATTAAGTCGTGTTTTTATCCCTTACTCGATTATAATGCGGTATTAATTCCATGTTCTTATGTGAATTACAAGGACGTAACTGACGCGGTGCTCAATACCCTTACTACGAGTTTACAGTGACAGTACTCGCTAGCGAATGCGTAAAGGATTCGTATGGAGAATTGTAGTTCTACAAAGTAACCGTTACGGGTGCCGTGCTATTCTCACACACCACCCCCACTAGACGGAGCATGTAAGGCGGCCCGCGCGCACCAACGATATGGTACGGCAAAACATTAAAGTACCAACACGGCGGCCACCGTTTAGTTGCGTCCATGTTTATGATCCATGCGTACGTCAACGAAAAAAAAAAATCAAATAAATAACATGGTAAATTGTAGTGTTAACTGGTGTAGAGAGACCTCATAAACATGGACGCAACTAAACGGTGGCCGCCGTGTTGGTACTTTAATGTTTTGCCGTACCATATCGTTGGTGCGCGCGGGTGGCGTTACATGTGCCTTACATGCTCCGTCTAGTGGGGGTAGTCTGTGGGTATTCTACATACAAATCATTTACTGTCGCTAGTGAGTACCGTCACGTTAACTCATGGTAAGGGGTACTGAACTACTGATATAATAGGCCCTTTTGTGCACTAGTGATGTACGAGTAAACGTGACTGAAAGCGGGACATTAAGAGGAGATATCACTATTCATTTTTGCATCGCAGTTACGGTGTGTTTGCACCTGGTAAATATGGCGGAGGATACAAATGAAAACCAAACTTAAAATAACCGGGTAAATACATGATTTTTGTCGGATTTTAGCAAATAAAGGAATTGAATTGAGTACAAATCAAGGTTTCGTTCTCGTCGTTTTCCTTCTCCAAGACTTAACCAATAGTATGGTAATAAAATTGGAAACTGAATAAGAATAGTATATTTTTATGTAGGCCATTTCGATTTATGTACAAATTATTAAACAAATTGTGTGCCTACTAGGCGTCCGTGTGCGGTGAAATTGGAAAAAATTGTAGTGGTAATTCCCCTTAAGAGCCTTGCGAGTCCACCATGTGGACGGGATATTAGAGGGCTTACATGATGATGCCATTGTCTGATGACATTAACATAACCGTGCTAATAGTAAGTGGCGGGAGCTAACGGGATATTATAGGGTGTTGGGAAGATTTAATGATTCGCTTCTGTGGCTGAACGCTTCGCTTTTGAGTCCATACATAGATTAGTGTTTGTGTTTGAAGGTAGTGGAGACAGCATCCAAATGTTTATAGTACCTACGAATCCTATCCTAGACTGCACCGAAGTGTTGTCTTGTTATTTATATGATTTTTTCAAACGTAATATTATGTTCTGGAAAAAAATAATAATTAAAATCTTTCTTTATCTTAACTTCGTTGCAGTCAAAGAATTTTACCTCAATTGCCTGGCACTTAAGGTCAATGTAACACATAACACGTTGCGATAGACCCGGTTTAGTAGGTTTTAATTATGTGTACAAAACGCGAGAGTATAAAGTGTTATAATAATGTAATTTGTTTAGTTACAAACTAAACAAATTACATTTTACGGAAAACTGTATTTAGAAGCCAAACAATTCTACTATTCTGTATCTGTCAATGTATTTGACTTAATTTGGCTTTCAATAGGTTTGGAATGGTTGGAGCAATAACCTCCTGAGTTCCAATGTCCTACACATAGTACATAAACTTCAATTAATAGTAAACTATATCTGTCTATTTGTCATAAGACTTAAATTAAACTGGCAAATTTATCAAGGCTGGTAGGCAGGAGTCTCATTACTGGGATGAGTACCAGAATTAAAGCCTTTTTGAAGCATAGTGGGATAGCTTGAACCGGTACATGTCCCAGTTTTAATCGGGAAATTACAGCACTGCTCTATAAACTGGTTATAATACTCATTCGCGCCCCGTAAGACGGCATTAGCGTCTTAACATGATTTTACTGAGAATTAATTATATCACGTCGTGGCCCAGTGGTTTACTGCGGGGTCCTGGGTTCGAGCGCGGCTGAGGCAGAAATTGAATTGATTAAACTTCTTGTATAACTCACTTATTTTGTTGGCTTAACATAATAAAAACTACATCAATTTTCGGTCATGTAACTTTGATGTTTTATCACCGACATTTTGTAGGTATAAGTGCATCTACTTAAAATTTCTAAGTAGATAGTCCTGTAGGATTTAGGATACCATACTAAGTGATGTCCTAAAAAATAACCACAACTGATAAATTCTATACGAATAAAATCATAAGAATGCAACAATATGATTATTATGATTATATTCTTTTCACTTCTCATGCTCTAAAAGTTCGACTTTATGCTGTGCGTAGACGACATAAAATCGCTTTTTATGCTCTAGAGCATAAAGTAAAATCGTCGTTGAAGACCAAGGCGATCGGTCCAACAGCCACGCGAACAACTTAAAACTTAAACCCGTTCCAGACCTTCCGATCCGATCCGATTCATTATCCGATTTCTTCCGATAAATTGGATCGGATCGGAAGGTCTGGAACGGGTTTTAGCTGACATAAGAATACCAATGATAAAAGTTCCTTAATAAACAGATAAAAAAAAACTTAAAACTTCATAGTAGGGTAGACTGGGTACGGTTGTAACAATTTTTCTTTTATCGCTCATATCATCGCTAAAACAGCTCTAAGAGCTAAATACAACGTTACAAATTGAAGAATACTCTTTTGAGTTAAAAATACATTTAAAATAAATATCTTATATGCCGCAGTTTTTTGTCAGCAAGGCATTGTTCAGTTTGTGTGCCACTGTTACAATCGTCCCCATGCCGTGGACGGTTGTAACAGTGATGGGGGACGGTTGTAACATACCCAAAATAAACAAAAACAAGTGATTTTAATGAGCTTTATTACAAAAAACAATCAAATTCAACAAAGTTAATACCGTACTTATTATTATCATCAACACCCATTAAAAGATATTTAACAACAAATCAACAAAGTTGTCATAAACTTAATCAGAATCTTTGTCATTTCAGTTAAGTCTTCATCCTCTGAAGATTCAGCATTATAATATAATTTGTATCAGCCTTTCTCTTCTTTCCCTCTCTTCTCCCTTCCTGGCTCCTTTAGCTGTCCCTTTTCTTATATTTCTGCTGTTTGCCGCAAAGACTTCCCTTTTTTCACTTCATCGTAAGCATGTTTAAAGCACTCGTGATCATTTTCGCGTCTAGATGTCTTCCTGATACGTTTTCTTGGCATCTATAATGAAAGTAAACTATTGTTATATCCGAAACACAAAACAAAGATTTAAAAAAATACTACAACCTTACCCACAAAAATTGTTACAACCGTACCCAACCCCCTCCTGTGCCAGTAAAATAAATCCACATTCGAAACAGCATAGCCTACACTCAAACTAACACTTGATTACACACCGTAAGCGTCTAGCAAATACCAAGAAAAATCAACGAAACGTAACATGCATTATTAATAAAGATAATTTGAAAAGAAATCGACCAAAAATACTTACTTTTGATGCACAAAACACAATATAACCTCCTGAACACGTATTAATCACGCCGACGGCGCAGAGACACTGGTAATCGTGTTCCTGCCTGTCCACCGCGTCCCTTTCCCCTTGTACCCCTCACTCTCCTGTAGATAGTTTCGGAAATATTTGAGGTGTTACAACCGTACCCTGTTACAACCGTACCCAGTCTACCCTATATACTCTTTGTTTTATTTCGTTTCGTTAATATTCTAAGACCAAGGCAATTAAAGATACCAACAGCCAAAGTACATAAAACTTCTTGGAATAAACTTGTAATTTTTATTATCAATTATTACTTTTTAAATTTATTTTTATTTTGGTAAATCAATATATTATATATTTAACATACAACAATAATTTATCATAGATATAAAAAAAACAAAATGTTTTAAAAATGAACAAATGAATAAATAAATAAATGTTTACCTAAATATGCCATGAAAGACTATTACTTTAAATATTTCTCATTGCTCTAATGTAACTTGAAATTTTATTTAAATTTGTTTTTAAGTAGGTATAATATTTACATTATTTAGTTTTATTTCCTCGCAATCGAAGTGAAAATTAGAGTGTGCAACTAGTCCATAAAACGCATTTTACACTCGACTTTATATTCATCCTCGCTCGCAAGCTCGCTCGGATGGATAAACGTCTCGTGTAAAATGGTGCGTTTTATGCACTTGTTGTACAATCTACATACTATTATATCATTAAGATGTATGATTGTTTAAAAATTTAATCGTGATTTCATTATTCTTTTCTTCTTTTACCGTGGTAAGATTTATGTGCGTTAAATTCGGTTACGAACCAAACCTAATCATTTTTTTTATTACGCGATTATGGCTGTGAGCACCATTTTTAACGTTAATAGTAAATGATAAAAGGCGATTCGTCGAAAATCTCTCAATTCAAAAAGTCACTCTATCCAACGAATCTCATAGAAATAAGCTGCTTTCAGAATAATACACGCAATCAAATGTTTATTTAATCGTCATAAGGTAATTTGAATAGCAGATTAATGGATCCGTAAGAATGAACGAATGGGACCCAGATATGAATAAAATGTCGTAACTGAATACGTTTGCTGTACACACTTGTGTTTACATTATAACCGTCCTTTTCTCGCTTATGCGTCTTACAATACAGTACCGGCAAAAATCGATCATATCTGTCAATTTTGTATGAAATATGCCAAAATTTAACCATTGCAAAATGTTTATGGCCCTAATATGAACCTGCCATTTCACTTTTAGCAATTAAAACGCCTATTTTTCTATCCAAATAGTTATTTCAATGCATGTAATTGACATTGTGCGCCTTTTTAAAAAGTACGCGTTTTTTCATAATTTCATATTCAGTACTACTTGGAAGTTCCAAGGAAGGAACTATAATAATAATAATTGAAACTAGTTATACTAAATAAATACATATTTTTATATATTTGTTATCTATTTAGGTTTTGGATATTTTCATTTGGATCCTGTGGTGGGTCCCATCTTAAAATGAATGTTTAAATATGATAAATTACTACACTACTACTACTGTATAGGTTCGAAAGGGACGGCTTGTTCGTTGTATCTGTTACCGACGAGAGTGTGCACCTGGTAGGGACTTATGTCTTTTTGGCTAGGAGCGTAAAGCATTAAGGCGATAAACCATCGCCGTGGGAACAGTTAGGCGCGAGCGCATAAATCGCGTCGGCGATAAAAACGCGTTAAACATGCGTCCATTATCGGTGACGCGGTCCGTGTCGGCCATGATGACAGTTACCTCTCGTGTTTTACTGTAGGTACTGACGATATACAGGGAGTCTCTGGCCATGGGGCTTTAAATGCCAGGTTTAATTGACCAAGATACGCATCTCGGATATCTTATCTTATCTTATTAGGAAGGGGTCCTTGCGGATACACTTCGACCCAATGGGATCTTTTGTGTAGTTACCCCCATCGCGCCTACTCAAAGGATTGTTCCACCACCTTCATATATCGGATGATGGAACCAGTTGGTAGTGCCTGGAATTCCTTCGGTTCTGGGTAACCAATACCGAATTCCTTCATTCTGAGTCTGGCGAGGGCATGACATCCACACAGTATGTGCTTCATTGTCTCTGCCTCCTCGCCACACATTCTACAATCTGTATATTGTCAGACAGTCCCAACTTGGCCAATAGTCCTTTGACCCCAAAGTGACCAGTAAACACCCCCGTTATGATTCGGAGCTGTCTTTTGCTGTATTCCCATAATTTCTTGGTCCAGCCTGATTCTATACATTCCATGAATAGCTTTGAGTGCCTCAAGCCTGCCATTTTCCTCCACTCTTGTTGGTGCTGGTTTTTGGCATAGTCCTTGATGGCTGTTGCTATGGTTCCCTGCGAGAGACCCACACATGGTTCAGGTCCTATGAAACTTGTCGCAGACCCTTTTCTAGCAAGTTCATCTGCAATTTCATTACCGATGAAGCCTTCATGCCCTGGGATCCATACCAGTTGCACCTTATTGTGCCTTCCAAGCTTGTTCAAAGCTAGGACGTCATTATACACAAGTCTAGAATCCACTTTAGGCGCACCCAGCGCTTTAAGTGCCGCTTGACTGTCACTGAGTATGTAGATGTGCTTCCCTCTGGTAAGTCTATCTATGTTCTCCTGGGCACAGGCGATTATAGCGTATGTCTCCGCTTGGAAGACAGTCGCATAACCTCCCATACTTGTACTTGCATTGAAGTCTTTTGCATGAATGCCTGCTCCCGTACCTGATCCCATTTTTGATCCATCAGTGTACCAAATAATGTCCTCACCATCTGCTGTAGGTGGCTCGCGACCCTCGGCCCATTCCGCCCTCGTTGGAACTTGTACCTTGAAGTTCCTACTGAATACAAACTTAGGCTGCATTTTATCGCAGCTCATGGTTGTTATTCTGTCAAGAAAATTGTTGCTTTCCATGCTAGTGTGCTTAGTCTTCGGCGTGCAGTAACTCCACAGGTCCATTGTTTTTAACCTGTGCAGTGATTTGCGCGCTTCGGACTGTATCACTATATGTAGCGGTTGTAGATCTAACATTATTTCTAGCGCCGCGGTTGGCGTAGTTCTAAACGCCCCTGTTATAGCCATGCACGCCGTTCTTTGCACCTTCGTCAAGGCGTCTCTGCATGTGCTCCTCAACGTCCTTGGCCACCATACGAGGCTACCATATAGGATGATTGGTCGTACCATCATGGTATAAATCCACTTTAGTACCTTTGGACTTAATCCCCACGTCTTACCATACGCTGATCTACACATCCCAAATACTCTGAGAGCCTTTGTTATGGTGTGATCAACATGCTTTTTCCAATTGAGTTCCTTATCTAGTATGACACCAAGATATTTCACCTCACTGGACATTTCGAGTACCTGTCCATACAGTTTTAGTTACTGCATGTCCTTAAGAATTCTCTTTCTCGTGAATGGTATTACCACTGTTTTGCCTGGGTTAATGGATAATTGGTGATTGTTACACCATTTCTCCACTTTCCTCAGTGCTTCACTCATAATTGCTGATACCGTACTGGGAAATTTCCCATTTACGAGAATCACCAGATCATCTGCATATCCTACCGTATAGATAGGACCACTGTTGAGTTCCTCCATTAGGGAGTTTACCACCAGACTCCATAGAGTAGGTGAGAGTACTCCTCCCTGGGGACACCCTTTTGTAGCCGTAGCTAGTATTTCATCTCCCATCAGAGACGACTTTATTAGCCTGGCGTTTAACATGTTGCCTATCCATTTGCAGATGGTCGGTTCTATGCCATGTCTTGCAGCTGCTTCACTGATAGCTTGGTACGTGGTGCGATCAAACGCTCCTTCTACGTCTAGAAAAGCCGCCAGGCATAGTTCCTGATTTTCTATGGCCCGTTCGGCTCTGGTTGTTACCAGGTGCAACGCGGTATCGGTTGACTTTCCAGGTTGGTACGCACATTGTAGTTTGTGCAACGGACGTCTTTTTAATGGACCATCCCTTATATGTCTGTCCACCAATTTTTCCAATGTTTTTAGGAAAAATGAAGACAGACTTATAGGCCTGTACGATTTGGCTTCTCCGTAGTTTGCCTTGCCTGGTTTAGGCAGGTATATTACTTTTACCATTCTCCATACTCGTGGTATGTGTCCAAATGCTATAGACGCTCTGTACAGTCTACTCAGGTGAGGAATGAGTACGTTTGCGCCTTCTTGTAGTAGTACTGGGTAGATTCCATCTGGTCCCGGAGCCTTGAACGGCTGGAACGTTGAAATTGCTCATTTCAATTTGTTATGGTCTACTACCTTTTTCGACGTGTCCCAGTTGTGTCTGGTTGTGCTTGCGCTTTGTTCCACTACACTAATTGAAACATCATCTAATTCGCTCTCGTGTATCACTGAGCCTGGAAAGTGTGTGCTACACATAATTTTTAGGGTTTCTAGCCCTGTCTCCGTCATTTTCCCGTCACTGCCCTTAATGGTTGTAAGCGGGACTGACTTCGACGTAGCTAGTGCTTTTGTTAGTCTCATACCTTCTGGTATAGACCCTATTTGGTCGCAGTGACCCCTCCACGCGCTTCTTTTTGCCTTTCTCACAGCCTTATTATATTCTGTGAGCTTTCGTGCATAGCTCTCAAAGTTATTTGAGGCTTTTGCGTCATTGAAAATAGCCCTGGTTTCTTTCCTGAGTTTTGCTATCTCTGGGTTCCACCAGGGTATTCGTTTTGCCATAATTTTCTTTTCGGGGCAGTTGTCGGTCCAGGCTGTATATACCGCTTGTACTATTTTGTCAGCTTCAAACTCTATATCAATAATAGAGTTGAGCTTACCTTTAGGATCACCCAGTTCCACTTTTAGGTCGGCTTTGTATGCTTCCCAGTTAGTGTTCCTAGGGTTCCTTTTGAGTACAGTTTCTACTTCTATCTTCGTGTTGTACCTAAAGCATATGTATCTGTGATCTGATAAAGAAATTTCCCTAGAAACATGCCATGAGTTGATACTTTTACTAATGTTATTAGAAGCCAACGTTATATCAATTACCTGACCTCGCCTTGCGTTGACAAAGGTTGGTTCATTGCCTTTATTAATAATTTGTAAGGAAGAACTCACCAGAAAATCCAGTACCTTCTCCCCTCTCTTGTTGACATCCGAGCTGCCCCAGATGACGTTGTGAGCATTTGCGTCGCAACCGATGATCAGGTCGGTGTTCGCCTTGTTGCCTTCCGCGACAAGATCCCGTAGCTGCTGTGTGATCGGGTCCGTCGCCTCGTAAGGGAGGTAGGCTGACGAGAAGATAATAGCCTTCCCCTCCCCTTTGCTCTGGATCTTAACACTGGTAAGATCCCTGGAACAGAAAGCATGTAAGGGCATAGCATCAATGCCATTTCTGACGTAAATGCATGTCCTCATGTTATCATCGGAACAGTGGTACACTATGGTACCACCAGTTCCGCCCAAACCTCTAATTTCCCCTTTATAAATATACGGTTCTTGTATTAGAGCAATGTCGAATTTATCGCTAATTAACTGCCTCGCCAGAAGGGCTGCTTTATTGTGTTGTAAGTTTATTTGTACACACCTTACACCCGCCATTGCGCCATTATTGTTTTTTGGGGCCGCTGAGATCAGTGGCCGAGTTTTGTGGCGCCTCGCTGGACATGGGGGAGAGGTCGCCTCCTAGGTAGAGATCAGCCAGATCTCGCAAGGCCTCCGAGTCCACCGTTGACAACGGCGATGACTCCCGACCTATGCGTGACCCGGCACAATCCTCCCTCCACTCCCTCTCCACCATCGTCGCGTCCGGCTCCGTGCCCACCTCTGCCTCTACCGTCTCCGCCTCCGCACCGTCTGCCGACAGTGCCTCCTTGGCCTCGACGTTTACGGCGTCATCGGTTGGACCCTCCAGGTCTGCGCCACCCACTGGGTTCGCATCCCCACCTGCAGCCACATCGCCCACCGTGGCCGCCACACCCTCGGTTGCCCGATGGTCGATCTCTGCCCTCCCATGCATCCTCTCCTCCACATCCTCGAGGAGCTTGAAGGAGCTTAGATCGACCCCCGAGAAGAGTTGGTAGTTGGACGCCTTGATGACATCCGCCGACTCCCGATCCATCAGGATGATGCGTCGGGTGCTTGTGTCTGACATCAGGGTGTCCACTATCTTCCATTGCTCCGTATGCAGCATAGGATTAAGCCTCTGCAACACACGGAGCATTAGTTTTAGGTCCTGGGCGCCAACGATCCGCGTCTTCCAGGCCATTTTGACCGGTTTCGGCAGATCCTTGGCGTCCACGACCTTAAGGTGCAGTCCAGCAATCTCCACTCCTCCGATTGCTGAGCTGAACCACGTGGAGGCCCCCCTCCCTTGGCAACTGACGTGGAGGGCGCCCCCCACAATGTTGCCGATCACGATTCTCGGCAGGGGATCAGGTGCACCGTCCAGGAGCGCTAGTACTGCGCCCTGGATAGCGGACAGATGCCCAGCCTGGATCTTGACGGCAGGATAGTCCACCGGGATAATGGCCATCCTCTCCGCCGCCACCGCCTCCGCATACGACCCTACCCTCGTCCTTTTGGAGGCACTAGCCAGCACAGAAGAATCACCACTCAAACCTAGTGGCCTTTTGTTTTGCCCTGAAGGGGCCGCGGTTGCAGGTGCTTCCGGTGTCACACCTGCGCCCGTCTGTGAAGTCAGACGGGCTCTAGCACGCGCGTTATTACGCCGCTTCTGCCTCTTGCTGGGAATGTAGCTGCCCTCGGCTTGTGCGCCCTCACCCTGAGGTTTGGTCACACCAGCTTCATGGGGCGCACTCCCAGTTGGATTTGGAAGGGCTGTACGGCACGGTAGGCCGATCGGCTTCGGCATGCCTTTTCCGCTCACTTCTCCGGTCCCCGCAACAGTGGGTCCCCTTTCGGGTCCCTTCTGAGCGAGTCCGCTTTTCAACCCTTGGGGAAAAGATCGGACGGCACCTTTGAAGTGGACGGGTCCAGCGTGTCCTCTACCACCACGTCCACCTATGTTGCTGGGACCAGCTCCCGCATCTCTGCCAGAGGCAGTATTGCGGGCCGCACTAGTACCCAGTTTAGCGCACTGCGCATTAGCTTCATCCCTTGCAGGTACGGCTTGTCCTCCCTTTCTCGTCGTTTTTGGTAATGAAAAATCCATTTAACCTTCCACATATAACTTCGTCAGACTGGCTCCCCACCCTCCTTGGAGCCCTCCTACTGGGGATGCTTTGACGCATCAGGGATACCAGCCCGATATAGCGTCCCAGAATGAGTTATCCATGAGTCCGCACGGCACCAAAACCATCGTCACCTCCACAGGCGACTCAGGAATCGTGCGCCGCCGACTACGGACCCCATCACCCCAGGACACTCGCCCGCGGCCATCTGACTGGACGCAACAGCCGATTGATCACGTCTGGCTAGGACGTGACCGCCCGTGTGAGATGAATCCCGAGCCAAAGTGGCGTGTTGTCTTTCAAGGGTAACGACTCCGACCCCCGTCCGACTCAACCTACCAGGATCTCGTTCTCCATCCGTACGGGTCCCCGCGCACGGCACAAACACGCGGGTGGCATTCTACCGCTAACCATCCTTCTTAGTGGATGGAAAGCCCGCTGCGACATGCCACGTCATCGCTTGCAGCTGACTGTGTGGGATTTGGGGAGTAAGGAGGGTTTGGAATTCTAGAAGCTCAACTGGTTGTTTCCGTGCTACCTGTTTCCTCAGTAGAACCAGGCAGTTAACAGGCAGTAACCGCGGGAAGGAGCCCAACCAGTTTTGCCTCGAGGATCAAGGCAACTGTGAGCTCCCCCGAGGCCCTTCAACAAGTTAACTACCGGGCAGGTAGCTACCATAGAGACAAACCCAGTACAAGAGAAGCGACCGGTCGCAAATTATGGCTTGTTCTGGACCCATCTCCGCCCCGCATCTCGGATAAGTCTTTGCTTCAGAAAACGTTCAAATTCAAGTAAATTATTCTGACCAGATTTTTTAAAACATTTTCGCTATTTCCGATGACTTTAAAAAAAAAAGTAAATTAAAACTATTTTTTGCTCTTACAGTTGTGGCTTTAAAACTTTCGTAATGAAAATATTACGCGCCATCGTGCATTGCGTTGGGATTGATCGCGTGCGCCTCAGTCGACGATGAAACTGTCAATATTAAGCACCAAATTGATGTCAATTTATTTTCTGGAGCAAGTGTTGCGCAATTCTTTATTGACATAATTGATTTGACCAGAAGCAATGAGGGTAATTTCTATTAATACGTCAGTAAAAAAAATGGTCCGAGTTTTTCTAATATTTCATTAATTGCGAAACTAATCAAGCGCGGAAACTCAACATTTTTCCAATTGGGGAGTTCAAACAAATAGAATAGGTCTAACCTCTGGCTCCACTACAAAGTCCAAATGCAGATAAAATCGCGGAATGTGTACAGCAAAAGGTTTTCAATTTGACTGCAGAGCTAAAAGGTAAATTCAAAAAACCAAACGAAAAAGCAAAGCCCGGTGGTTGGCGAAAAACAAACAGCGCGATAGTATCTAAACTAGTGAAAACAGAACATTTTAAAAGTAGCTCCACGGCCTGGCGTGGCTGAATGGAATAGAGCTGGCAACTACTTAGGAGCGTTGTTTATAAAAAAAAGAAAATAAAAAAGAATAAGTGACGGGCGCGTCACGCGAGCTTAAGGTTTGTTATGATACTGGCCGCCTCGCCTGAATAATTAAATGTGAAAAAAAAAACTAAATTCAATTTCGTTCGTTTGTCATTTGGTTGCGTGACTTGAACACGAGTATTATTGTTTACGTAAATGATTGGTTTGTAAATGAAAATGTGTTTCGCAGTTAATTGTCACAGTCGACAAATAGAGAGGTACGATATAAACATTGAATCACTTGGCATGTTTCGCGAGATCTCTAGAGACGTCCCAATAAATAAGCCAGACAACTCTTTGTCGCCGAGGATTTTGACGAAAGTTGTTGACGGGAGTAGTCTAGTTTCTAGTACAATAACGTGAGCTAGATTTGTAAGTGTAGTATTGTGTTCTAGACCCCTCTCGAACGTCACTCGAGGACCGTAAGCGGCCATTTTGTTTGTCACACGCGTTCCTTAACGATGAGGGGGCCATTCTGGAATCGATCGCAATCTTTCCGGAATGTGAGTTGCGTGATAAATCTACCCTCAAATTCCTGGTTACATGTAATTGTAGGGATGTCGGTGTGTATATCAAACAAGGTAGGGTTTTATGCGGAAAGTTATGGTAGTTCGTGAACTAATTATTTCGGTAGTATAATGGGTTGTTATGCTATGCGACCTAATTAGTGTTCGGTTGCTGTCAAAAATTGTTAATTAATCCCTGAGCGCCACTATATTGTTTTTGTTGACGTCACGATACGAATTTTGAGGCTAATTAAATAATATACTAATACTATACGAAAGAGTAAAAAGGTTTGAGTAACGTTTTCATTCAAAGGCTTTGCTGTGAATTATTAATAATAAAGTTTCAACAACATTTGAGCTATGCATTACTAAACTCGGTTTTCTAATTCAAGACCAAAAATACTACGACAGATACGTCACTGTCAAAGTTGTCAAAATTTAAATGACATCTGACCATGTAAATTATTGCACCAAATGTTTTGAATACCTCAAGTGTTACAAGTACAATACCCAGATTTTGTACCAAAAATCTCCGATGTTTAAGTTTTTATTATCTCCTCTCGTATTTATGTAATAATAAATATATCTAATTATTTTGTTAAACATAGAGTTAAAGTTATCAATTAATAAATTATCTTAGTGTCTAATAAAGAATAAGGATTTTACTAATATTTTATTGTAGTGGTAACATTGTGGTAGTTTTTTCGGTCTTGAATTAGAAATCGTAGTATAGTCTTAAATTAAGCTAAAAATTATTACGAAGTTACCCAGCCAACTGAAGGAGAAAGATATTTTTATAATCTTTGTTCTAGATTTAGCGGCATAAACCTGCTCTAAAAGCAATTGTGATGCTAAAGTTTACCAGGATCCTTCTGAAAACAATTGTGATAATTTCCTCGGTCTCGGTTCGTTGAGAGCACCCTGTAATAAGCGGCTCGAGCGAGCTTGGCAATTAGTACGTCACGGAGGCTCGCGTGCGTTGCAGCGCGATTTAATAACGCACGCCACCAAAATAGCCCCCGCCCAGCGGTTGTCTCGCTATATTTTATTTTTTTAAATATTAGTATTACGTTTGGTATTCGGCCACTCATCGTTATTTATAATTAAAGTTTCATGGAAAACAGAAAATATTTATTTCTTGCTGCAGCATTTTTTATTATAATTCATATTGAAATCGATAGATAATTGAAAACAAGTCAGCCGTAAAATTTACTCCCAACTCTGTTAAAAGACAAATGCGAACTCCATTCCAATTTCAAAATCTAAATTCAAATGTAGAATAGTGAAATTACGAAACGCACTACACTTTTTTAGGGTTCCGTAGCCAAATGGTAAAAAACGGAACCCTTATAGATTCGTCATGTCTGTCTGTCTGTCCGTCTGTCCGTCCGTATGTCACAGCCATTTTTTTCCGAAACTATAAGAGCTATACTGTTGAAACTTGGTACGTAGATGTATTCTGTGAACCGCATTAAGATTTTGATGCAAAAATAAAAAGATAATGATAAATATTGGGGGCTCCCCATACTTAGAACTGAAACTCAAAATTTTTTTTTTCATCAAACACATACGTGTGGAGTATCTATGGTTAGGTCTTCAAAAATGATATCGAGGTTTCTAAAACATTTTTTTTCTAAACCGAATAGTTTGCGTGACAGACGCTTCCAAAGTGGAAAAAAGTTGGTCCCCCCCCTCTAACTTCTAAAATAAGGAAATGAAAAATCTAAAAAAAACATATGATGTACATTACTATAAAAACTTCCAACGAAAATTGTTTTGAACGAGATCTAGTAAGTAGTTTTTAGGGTTCCGTACCCAAAGGGTAAAAACGGGACCCTATTACTGAGACTTCGCTGTCCGTCCGTCCGTCCGTCCTTCCGTCCGTCCGTCCGTCCGTCCGTCCGTCCGTCCGTCCGTCCGTCCGTCTGTCACCAGGCTGTATCTCAAGAACGGTGATAGCTAGACAGTTGAAATTTTCACAGATGATGGATTTCTGTTGCCGCTATAACAACAAATACTAAAAATAAAATAAAATAAATATTAAAGGGGGGCTCCCATACAACAAAGGGATTGGTTGCGTTAACTTTGCACCTCATTTGTATGGAGCGCTATACATACCAGGTGCAAACTTAACCACTTACGGATGGAAAGTGTTTGTACGGAACCCTCGGTGCGCGAGTCCGACTCGCACTTGACCGGTTTTTTTTTTTAATACCTATTAATACCTAACTTTGCACCTAATTTATATGGGGCGCTATACATACCAGGTGCAAACTTAACTTAACCACTTAGGGATGGAAAGTGTTTGTACGGAACCCTCGGTGCGCGAGTCCGACTCGCACTTGGCCGGTTTTTTAATTTCTGTCAACGGTCGGATTTAAATCTTGAACATTGTCGTACGTAAATCTTTCTTCTTTTAAAATTCGAATGATTACTTCATATAATAAGAGGAGTGAAGAGAGTTCTACTTTTCGCATCAGAGGGCCTTATTTAATTTGGGATACGCGAAACACTAGCAAAATAAACGTAGCTTGGCACTTGTAACTCGATTTGTCTTTGTGAAATTTCAGCAAACAAACTCCCTAATGGGACAGTTTAAATGCTGAATAAATGGCGACGTATGCGGGACAGATAGTTAGGTTGTTAAGTATTTAACTAGTGTAAAAGGAATATTTAGGTTTAGTTGTTATTGTATCATGAATTATTAATATCCATAGCAAATTCATTACGTCTAAGTATAAGTACAGCATATTTCCACAACCCCTCTGGATATCTAATTTGTCACCGTACGATGTCACAAAGGCATTACAAAATGAAGTGAAAACAAACGAGGGAGCGGCATTATACTCCATGAATTAATTGTATTATACTGAAGAGTCACACAAAGTAGGAATTAATATTGACGTACTTAAATAAGCAAGACAAAAATACAATGTGCATGAGTTGTGTCAGCCTCTCGTGCAGATGTATACAAATAGAATCCCAGCAATTTAGATATCTATAGACAGTTGCTTCACTGCTCAAGAGTGGCATTACTGTAACAAGAAAAGCGGAATTGCACCATTACATAACATGAGTGCATCGTGACCAGCAACTGGTCAGTTAACAAAGCTCTGCATTTAAAATATTACGAGCAATCAAGCGGAATGGTTCAACAATAAATCCTCAAGCTAGCCGAGACATGTAATTTGATGTACACCGATCTGCGAGGTGCAGTAACGCGATTTGTGAATAAATGACTTGGAAGTTGATCTACCGCCTCGCTCCCGTATTAGCGGGGAAAAATCCCGCCGCAGTTCCAACGCTCCGTTCTTTACGCTCCGAAGATTCCAAAGTGAAATTAAACCTTCAATGTAATGGCTTTTAAAACGGATTCTCGCTTCCCTGTTGATGTTTACAACGCTTTTTGTTCGCGACCTGTGACTGCGCGATTCTCGGCCACTTCGGCTGCAAGCCGAATGAAAAATGGCGGCTTAGCTGTCAAAATGGTTATTGATGAGCGTGCTCAAAATTTACTTTTACCGCTGTTGGATTAGTCGATTTTCCCTGAAACATTGCCGTACAACGTAGGTTAAACGTAACGGTACACAGCTATTTTTCAAACGAGAGAAGGATTTATAGTGCTTGGTATTTATTTAGTTTTTGGTGCAGCGTTGCATTACTTTTACATTACTATAAATAACCTCGTATTCGCTTGAGGTCGTTGTGTCGCTGCGCTGTTTAAAGATAGGGAATAAATGGGTTTAAGCGTTCAATTTTCTATAAAAATGCGAGAGAGAATCCCGGTAACATTTCTCACTGAGAACTTAAGAGTCCTTGCTGGGAGTACGTGGGTAGCTAATGGAATGTAGTCGATCGCGGTTGCGTTCCGTTCGCAATTAGTTCGGCTGCCGAGCGCGCCTGGGCGCGTCCGAGCTTCGCCGAACGTATCCGAACGTACGGCGCCTCTAGAGATGAGTGCCACTAACTTAACTGCCAGTTACTCGTGTTTTGTTTACTACTTGTTACCTATGCTGTTCGCATTTCTTTTTTATTTTTCTACAGGTTTATCTTTGAAAAAGTTACACTTACGTATTTCTGCTTGACACTGTCAATACTGTCATGCCTGTTCATGAATTCACATCAGACATCACATCACAGTGACATCAATGTTACAACTGGCACACGTCACATGGTCAAAATAAGACCAAATTCTTATTTTTAGTTTTTTATACTAAGTATTATTATTTATTAAGCATACATTAATGTTTAGAAAGTTTGTCAATTGATGTGTACAATTTTGAAGGGATAGCGACATTAGCGACTCTCATGATGACTGCCGCAGTTATTTGAATTTCCGAGCTATCTTTGAGCCGAATTTGATCAGTACATGTCTGTCTGCATGCAATTGCTACTGCATTTAATGTCACTGCAGTTGACGGGCGGGTCACGTTATTTTGTTTTTATTCGACAAGCCTGTGTTGGTTGTATTAAAGCTTGTACAGATATTATATAGCATGAAAATTAGTTTTTACAGAACGGTACATATAAGATATCATTACAATAAATAATTAATCTTGTTTACGCCCAGGACCTAATTACAATTGCAAGTGCTACAGATATTTCCGATAATTTGTTCTCGTTCGATAGTAATAATAATGAACAGCTATTATATAAAATGATCGCTTATCACAATATGGAAACTATGGTATTACTTATAAGTACAATCTATTTTCAAATTCGTTCACCGCTTGTACAAGATGAGTCTAGTTCTAGTATTGTGTAGAAAATGAGCCAATCAGGCCGCATGTCTGTGAAGCCCAAAAGAAGTGCATTTAAATCTGAGGAATGTGATTGGTCCATTACCAGGGTTCGTAAAATGCGAGTAAAATTCATTAAAGTGCTGGTCGTCACTGGTTGTCATACGTCATTTCAATCGATTTTGCTCGTATTTTACGATTACTGATTATCATCGAATGAGAAGGACTACCGTATTGTTTTCAGTACCTTTTATTGCTTTGGCACATTTAAACTGTCGCATTACTATTCTTTACTGTCACCAAGTAATAGAGTCAAACCACGCTAAGTCTTCCGAGCAAATGAACTGTCAGACCATACAAACTGACTCATTTCGTTTGGTTTGACAGTCATTTAGCAGGAAGAGTTAGCGTGGTTTAAAGCCATTGTTGGCTATATATATATATATATCTCAAACCGGAGGTTTATTCAGAGTATATGTCCAATTCCCCAAATAAGACTTTAAAGGGTAATGTAATATCCATTATCCCACTAAATCACAATGCTGGAAAGTTTTAAAATCTCGGATGATATTTCAAGCTGACATTGTCCGTTTCGGGGCAAAAGTTGCATTTTTAGTTGAGACTCTTGAACTTTAATGTAATTGGTAGTGAAATTAATCCATGTTGCTATTATTACGATTGGAGTTTAATGTACTCGAAAATTAGCTTAACGTACTTAATTACTACAAGTTATCGTCTGAGGTTTATCAATGTTAATTTCTATAATTGTTTCTTTTAACTACAAAGTTTTAATGCTTAAAGATTACTAACGAATAACAGGGAAGTATAATAAAGAAACATGCCGTTTCTTTTGCCACATAAGTCAGTTAATCGTACAGTCAATAATTATTAATAACATTCTCATATTCTTCACGGAAATTATCATACGGCACTGCCTATTTATAACTAAACCGCGCAAGCAAAATGGCAATCTAAGCACGTTGATGAGTGCACTGGCGTGCCTGGAATAGAGAGGAGACAATAAACCCTGGGCCCTGGGGCGGGCCCTAAGGAAATTGGCTGTCACATTACCGTGACTCCAGCACGCGTTTCGGAGGACCTTAATTAAACTGTCGTTGTCGCCACTAGCCTGAATTTTCGAAATTCGAACGCGAATCCAACGGTTTTCAAGCTCGAAATGTCAAAGAGAAAGTTTGTAACAGAGTGTAAAAAACAGTTGAATGAGTGCGGTCATTAACGTGACATTTGTTAAAATGATAATGAAACACATTTGCAGAAGCTCAATTAGTTTAAATTATTTCTTCCATCAAAAACCGGAGAGAAAACTCACTTCAGCATTTTATCATTTTATTTTGCTCACGGTTACTCTTTAATAATAATAACACGTTTTCTTCCAGAGCTTCAGCTCAGTTATATCTGCAAATGAAAACATTGTCTACGAAATTAAAACGTTACAGTTTCTTGAACTCTAATTCCTCGAATGTATAATGTAATTTTCGAATTGGAGGTCGCATCGCGAGTACCTAGTGTAATACGTTATAGTTATTAAAAGTAGTTGCAAAAAATATAGTCGGCATTACTGGGTCGGCAAATGAAGTTTACGAGAGCTAATTATGAGTAATGAGTTGTTGCGCGAGCCGGTGAACACTTCAATATTCCCTCCGCTGTGAATTTTTCTTCGTTTACATTTTTCTTTAAACAAAACGGTGAATTACGTTTCTGTTATTTAACTTCTCGTTGGCTCCGAGTGTTCGCGAAAGCGTTCTATTTTCAAAAATAAGGTTGGATACTTTGAAAATAGAATGGGAGTTGTAAAGTTCGTTACGGCGCGAGCGGACATCGCACATAGAGACGCAATTAGGACAAAGCGTCGAGAAGAGTGCAAGTGACCGCTCCAAAGCGCAATCGAGTCCACTTCATTGGTTTGGTGCTGAGTGTTTAAACTTGGTGTTCGTTCCTTTTTTGAAATCGGGAAATAGGAATGCTGTTCGTTTGAAATAAGTACAACGAACGTTTGACCCTTGATATACTCGATGCTCAATGGTATTTTGAATTCGTTCCGTATTCTTTCGTTTTCTTTTGTGCATTGAAAACTGTTTTGGCAGAGAAGACAAAGCTAGCAAAAAAAAGTGTTCACCATTAAAACTTCAAAATATTTTTGAGAAATTTAGAATTTAATTCAAAAGATGAACTTTTAAGGTTACTTTTAATGATCATTAGGCATTCATTGAAGCTTTTAGCTATAACATCTAAGTAACTTTATTAATCTAATTAAAAGTGGCGTACTTAACTAAGTTCGTTCTCCGAATCTGATACGTAATGAATAGCTAATTTTGATCAATACAATTTCACAAGATATCTGAAGTCGTTTACAACGGGATAGTTCGTTGACTTTAGTTTTTTAGACCCAAGTTGATTGTTGATTGCAAATCTGAGACTGAATTCGAAAATGTTTGATTATTTTTAATATGAAAACATCACATTTCTTTATGTAAACATTAATACAAAGAAGAAACCGGGAATCGAAACCGATACCTATGGATTACCGGTACAACCTTTCCACCACTCCCACGACCACTACTCCACTAGACCTCTCCAATTTTTCCTTATGCTTTATGTCCCGGTCTTTGCATTGTTTATCTCTTTCCTTTTAATACAGTGCGATAAGAGAGAGATAGGTCTTGTCGAGTCGAAGCTGTATCGACTGGATGCTACTCCGCATTTTCCAGGCACTAATGAGTAGTGTGATTAGAAGCATCTAATCAACGGCGGTACTGACGCCCTGTCACCGACGTGATAACACGTCCCGGTCAATTAGAGAAGTAGTGTAAAGTGACACAAACAAGTATATAGCCACGGATAGTCTATTAATATATGAATCTTTTCTTTGGCGGAAAAGGTTTTAGTTAACGGACTGAAAAAAGCATTGATCACTTAGATAATCTAAAGCTGGCCTTCGGATCTTGATGACGGTGATCGTTGGAACGACTGCTTTTTAGGGTTCCGTATCCAAAGGGTGTTACCCTATTAAGGCCTTCGCTATCTGTCTATCCGTTTGTCACAGAGTTGTGTCTTTTGAACCGTAATAGGCAGATAGTTGAATTTTTCGCGTAAGGAAGAGGTCTCTGTACAACAAAGTGTGTTGTGATTTCTCAGCGAGAAATCCGAGCGCGACACACACACGCGCATTTCGTGGCCGGACCATAAGAATTAATGGTATCTTTATTCAAGTTGGCCGTAAAAAGCTAACAAATAAAAATAACTCACCATGATTCTGATGCTGTGTGAGAAAGCCATCACTGCGTCCTGTAGACAAAGAAAACACCATTAATAAACATAACCGCAATAATTAATCCGTAACTCGGTTATCGCCGAAGATCATAAATATTAATTAGAGTCCTATAGTCAGTCTGGGCACCATTAAGACTGACGGATTGACAGCTCATTAGTCAAAATCCTGTTCGGTACACTGGCATAACGGGAAAATATTGGCGTGAACATAAGTATCAATTTGCAGAACATATCGACATAGTTTCAAGTATACATAATACACGATGATTCTTAATCGGTAATCAGGAGTAGAAAAATATTAATATCCAGGTAAGATTAAACTTAATAGGCGAGGTCTCACGCAATTACCTCACTGTTTAATTAATTAAAAGTTAAAATATAATTCAAACTAATAACCACATGGTCATCCTACATAATGACACGTTAATAGTCACAAATTATCATTGCCATTAAATTATTAAAGAGGTTTTTGGTATCAATAAATTAAGTTTACGTCTTCATGATAATATAATTATATACACATATATATATATATATATATATAAACTGAATTCCTTATCATAGGGGCCAGACAGTCCGTTGGACTTATTTATCTCTATGAAACGGCCAAGCCATACTTTTTAAACCAAGGTGTAGGGTTAGTAAACTCAGGGCTTAGGGGCTTGGCTTTTCCTGGGATCTGATAACTTTTTTACCGTGAAAGTGTTATGAGCATGTGAGTCTTGGTCGCCAATTTTACTTGAAATGATTTTGGTGGGATCACATTTCTTTTTGTAAGGTATCTTACGCTTAAATCTCCTTAAGATGGATATAAAAAACAATAGTACAACAATCAAAAATATAAAATTCCGCGTGTTAATTGCACTGCATTTATTATTGCATTTTGGTAGATATATAAATAAATATTTAAAATACGAAGTCAAAGTCTGGATATGAAAGTAGTAATAATTGTGTATTTAAGAAATACTTACGTTTAGCCCCATATATATATTATACACTTTTATCCCCTATTATGGGAATCCCATACAAACTTGCATAAAAAAATTAGGGGTAAAAGTTCCAACTTTTAGATTTTTTTGTTGTTTGTGTACTAATACTAGCTTACATACCAAATTTCAGCTTTCTACGTCACCGGGAAGTACCCCAGGGTATACCGAATGATCAATCCAAATGGGTCAGTAGGGAGAAGACGAAAACTATAAGAAAGGAAATCTGAAAGAAGGGAAATCTGTTCTTAGGAACCATGGCTTCTATTTTAGCTTTATTAAAAACTGCATTCATTTTTTTTCCTATATCACATGCATAACCCGGAATCGAACCCGGTCGAAATTGAAAACGAAAAAAAAAATTGAAGATGTCAATCGACCCTATTTTTTATTGAGAACAAATGTCTGTATGCGACTACATACATTTAGAGTGCTCTAAGAACCAGAAATTGCTGTTAAAACGTTTTTTTTTATCCAAAAGCAAATATGAAATTGTTTCCAATATCCTCATAATTCAGCAAAACAATAATTGTATGGCAACTATGAACCTAAACGGAAATTATCATGGTCAAAATGGAAAAAGCTATTTTTCCATACACAGCACGCATATTTGTATGAAGCGTTTTCAGCTTTAACAGCAATTTCCGACTCTTAAAGCGCTCTAAATGTATATGTACTCTGACGTTTGTTACCAATAAGAAATAGGATCGATTGATATCTTAATTTTTTTTCTCCTCGCCTATTTTAACCGGGTTCGATTCCCGGTTATGCATGAGATATACGAAAAAAAATTAATGCAGTTTTTAATAAATCTAAAATCGAAGCCATGGTTCCCATAAGAACAGATTTCCCTACCTCTTATAGTTTTCGTTTTCTCCCTACTGACCCAGTTGGATTGATCAACCTGTATAAGTGAGTGGCAAAATCGGCGTATTTTAGGTACCAAAAAAACATAGGTAATGTATAAAAGCTAGATCAGTTAAATTTAGTATATTTCATATGTTCCCTAACTGCATCTTAACCTGTGAATTTGGGCGATCTGGTGTTAACTGGGACGAAGCTATGAGAGTTTGAAAATGAGACGAAACGGTTCGAGAAAAAGTACCGCTTAATTTTGAGGGGCGAGAGCAGATTGCGTCTTTTTAGCCAAGTATTGTGGCTTAACGTACTTCTAGCAGAGGATTTCTACCATAATCTGAGTATTTCTTACCTACGTTAAAAAGACGTTAACAGATTGTAACGTCCTTTTAGTGTAGTATTTTCATGAAACGCCTTTTTAGCCTAGGATATTAATGTAAACTACCGCAATAAATCTTGGCTTGAAAGTAACTAAAGTACCTTCACGACTTTCTTGTGTAGTAATGTCGAAAAACGTCTTTTTTGCTAAGTAAAGTTTAGAAATATTTTCGAAACATTATGGCGTTAAGGGCTACTTGTGACCTTTTAGTTAAATATTGATGGTTAACGTACTTTTAGTGGAGTAAACTATTAATACCTTCGTGGTTAACGACCTTTTTGCAAAACCTATTTCAAAAACTATAAACCTTACAAATATGATTGCTATACAGATCGATAGAGTATTTTTTTTTACATACGATGGCATTAAAACCTAAAAATTGACCCCCTGAGGGTTAACGGCCTTTTAGTTAACGGACGGCAGCCTTAGTCCTGGGGTGCATTTTGAGCGTTCTTTAAGATATCGCCAAGCGATATCTCAGGTATATCGCCTTTAACTGTCATAAATCGCGATATTTTCAAATTCTAGCTGCTTAAAGTGACACTTCACGTTACTGGCGACTGACGTTGCATATAAATGAAGTGTCAACTTAACACGACCGTGTTGACAATTGGCAATATACTAGGTATACTCTTCGGAGACCTCTCCAGGATAGCTAAGAGATATTTTATGGAATTAGGGTCCAGTACTTACTTTTTTTTTCATTTTCATTTCATTATATAAGTATTTTGAGTATTTCAACTTAAATACGGCCGATTATAACGTCAAACGCACCTCCCGTAAACATAATAAAAATTATCCCCACTTACTACCCGTTTAAATATAACCCGCAAGTTTTATCCACATGTAATTGTTTGTTCCGCAATCCACATTACAGAGTTTTTACAGCCGAGTCTGCGGCAGACAGGCACATTATAACATCGTGTTAAGCGGGGAAATTCCAACAATTTCCAAGCTTCTATGTATAAAGTTAATTACTAGGCGTAGAACTTTTAACTAAGGAGTTCCTTCCGATATTAATTTGTCAATATTGTTATAGCCCTGTATCATTTTATTATTATCACTGAGATCAAATTGACTTTCTACACCCATATTTTAACATTACTATAACAAATTCAGATACTACAGGTAAAGAGCTTTATTCCTATGCATCAGTAGGTCATGGAGGAGCAAAATCAGGGATTTTATTTCATAATATATGATGACATTATGGCGTGGCGACCTCGCCCGTGCCGCCGCCGCCTTCTTTCCTCCGCGGGAGTAAGTAACTAGTTTTTAGGACAGAGTACTTGATATCTACATAAAATAAAATCTATTTATTTACTTCACTTCGTTAACATAATAAAAAAAAAAACAAAAAAAAAATCGCTTGAATGATGACTAAGCTTTCATTTGTGCCACTTAAACTTCTATGTCTGTTGTTAATTACCTACTCTTTTAATGCCGATTATTTAGATTCCGCAGTTTGCTAAATAGAAGGCGCCGCTCGGAGACGTCACAAAGGACACGTCCGAGATGGTTTCTAATTACGACACGGACCGTTATGCAAATCGGGCCGTTGCTTTGTCTCTAATAAACACGCGCTGCGGTCGGACGGCAAATTGCTCCGTCTATTCGCCCCTTAATAAAACCACTTGGTAGGATGACCGGGTGGAATTCGAGAGCTCTTTTTTTGAGTTAACGGTCCAAGATCCGGATAGCATGGATCATTCTAAAGTGAGTAAGTAATGTTGGGTTATAATTAATACAATACAATACAATAGATAGCTCACATGTTAATTTTATTACAAGTAGGTATTGAATAAATGCAGGAACGTACTAAATAAGTTGATCGGTTGAGTAAATAGTTCCGGTAGTCACGTGACTTTCCAAGTGGAGGGGAATCTAACAGCCGAGGGAAAGCCACGGGCCACCGTAACAGCCAGTCCCTTGATAACAGTCGAGAAGACAACTTGAAACTAAAATATATGTACAAGTGCTGTGAAGATTAATTCAAATGTATGCGTTTTAATAAAATACTATCCAGTAAAATTTGAGTTTGACTTCAGTACTGACCGACCCCTTATAGTAAGCTCATCAAGATGACACCTGAAGACAGAGAGAGAAGTAAGCTCATGTAGGTAAATAGCAAAAATGTTACGTTTTGAAAGATTGATTGACTATTATGTTCAGTTATTTACCTTAACGTTTCGATGACACTGACTTGGGCATTCATTGCAGGAAAACCGAATGTAATAAACAATTTGACATAACTGAACGTCTAAGAGATTGGCAAGAAACTTCTTCACATACCTATTTGAAGGCATTGTAACGTGTGTAAGACATCCAATATATATCACGGTCCTTAGAGATCTATGACCACTCTAATTGACTATCTTGGGTACCCGTCAAACACAAAAGGTCCTAACGACCGATCGTGTCCTCCCACGATCCTATTTTGTGTAACCTAGACGATCGCAATACATGGTGGAGACAGTTTTGTAATCTGTATCTATTCAATTGCACTGACGTGCAATCATGGCTGCCATCTTTGAGGTCTTGTCAAACGCACTCGCGGAAATAAAGTATGGGACAAAAGGCGGGCCCGGTGCAGTGCAGAGTCACTCGTAATGTAACTTATGTAACGTAATGCACTGTCGTGCATTTTAAGAAAACACATAATGCATACTTTATGATGAGCTGCTTTAATGTTATGTTAATTTAATTTTGCTCACTTAACATTTATTTAATTATCCTATGGAACGTTTACACTGTGTGCTTACAATTGGTAAGTAATTCAAGCTTTACTTGTTCGATTTTTGAGGTTTGCCACTTGACCTGCGAATCTTCTTAGTGGATATTCCATGACAATGTGGTGTACAACCTGCTCTGGGCAACCACATTCGCAGCTGGATACAATCAAGAGTGGGAATCGACCCCTACACCTCTACCTAAGTATTAAGGTTGCTTGGTGGAGAAATTATTGAGATGTTGGTCTGATGAGTGATGAACCAGAATAGGTATCAGACACAAAGTGTTGTTGCTCAATATTATATTCCTGTGACCATGATATCTATTAATTTAATTTAATAGTAATATGAGCTGTCAATCGGTTTGTTTCATAAGTAGAAACAAATATTTTAACGAAGAGCTATTAGGTGAAAGTTATATCAAACATCTCCCAACTCCCTCTTAAATTAACAAAAGCGACAATTTCCGTTGGAACAAAACAAGGAAACGCGTGACAAAAAGTTGGAAAACCAAATGAATACGAAATTCAGAATTGGTGTCATACTTGCGTTTCAATTAATTAATAAAGCGGAACTCGGGAAAGTCTGAATAACTTTGTTTTTGAACGTATAACGATGTTACGCGAGTCTTGGATGCGGAGTTTCTTTGTCACATGGTTAATTGACTTATGTGACTAATTGTTTACTTGTGGGAAGATTTCGCTTTTGAAGATTGGTAAATAATGAATTTATTGGTAAATAGAGGTACTAAATTTAAAAGAAAATAAATATTTTTAATTTTTTGATGCTCTGTTAAATACAAAAACTGTCACGAACACAACATCTGATTGTTAAACTCGAAGTTGAATTGAACCCTAAGCATGTAAGTTGATATGGCTCGTGACGGATTATATGCAACGTTGGCGTGGAACCAATGGTGTGGATATACCTCTTTAGCTTCCGAAAGTTTAATAATAAATAAGATAAATAAATATCGGCGGACAACCTCACACAAATCGATCTAGTCCCAAATTGAGCTCAAGAAGGCTTGTGCTTAGACGACGATATACGTACTTATAGATAAATGAAATGACTTCAACGAAAAGGATCATAATTCTACATTCTTGGCGACACTTGCATGACTCTATATGAAAAAAAAACAGTTACAGAGTTCAGTAGATTAATATTCATGTATCTCATGACATCTAGTTTGTGATAAGAATGGAAACGGAGGGTTCAACTTGAACGACATTGTACGTATTTTAGCGAAAAAATACGGACCTAATACAAAATGATCTGTAAATACACACCATACCATAAATAAAATATTTTACCACTGCTACGCTGGGCAGAAAGAAATATCAGTACTTGAAACTATGCCGATATTGCTAAATAAATATCTTGGAATAGTTGTTTCCTGTGACTTAAATTTTAGTCACGAGCAAAACTAGAGTTATTACTTTTAACAATATGAACGCGCAACGGCAGAAAAATCACCCACTTTTATCAAATAAAGAAGCATACAGTAAACTCGATCACAACACTCACTCGCCATGCCGCTACCTCATTAATACCCGGTTACGTTAACTTTGCACCCAGTGTCATGGTATCGCATACACATGAGGTGCAAACACAATTTGACCGAGTAGTACCTCATTTACGAGGGTGGATAACGACGGCGCCGATATTCTTATTTACTGCAAATTGCTCTCATACTGGACCTAATACGGTGTGGTTATGCCGCTGTTTCATTAGCGCGTAAGTGGTTCTAATCATAATAAAATAATGATACTGGGCTAAATCAAAGGATTCTTCGTTATATGATCAATACTACTTACTGTTGTTACAATGATGATTTTCTCAAAGCTTTTACATAATATACGACGACGAGGTTGGTGGAGTTTGTAGTGCAACTGACTACTGAGCCGGCGGTCCTGGGTTCAAATCCTAGCCAGGGCAAATATTTGTGTGATGATGGATGTTCTCTAAATATGTATTTATATATTATGTATATCGTCGTCTATTACCCATAGTACAAGCTTTGCTTAGTTTGGGACTTGGTGGATTTGTGTAAGATTGTCCCTTAATATTTATTTATGTATTTCATTAATATATACAATGTTTGTCGATAGTGTATTTATTTCGACATTTAGGACGTTTTGAACAGTTCGTTCGTTTCGATTTAATTTCAGGGATGGAGCTTGTACATGCATGCACAACAGAATAAATCTTAGATCTCTATTTGTCAAAAAACGCTCATGCTACAGTGAGCGTCTTGCTCAGACACATGCGACATTATTATTATGTCGTTTATTAATTTGATTTATTAGGTTACAGTTTTTACAATTACAATATACGTATAGAATAATAAATAATAAAATACAAATAAGAAATTACAAAATATAAATACCTTCACCATAAAAACAACCTAATCAGGATCCACCAGCTTATTATTATGATTATTATGGTGCGTTTTCATTAGTCTACTGAACGAACATTTGCTTGTGCCGTAGTTGTGTTTTGTTTTCTAAGAAGATTGCGCTCTCAGAGTTGTTCAGAAAAATAAGTGAAAACGCACCGTACGGGAGAGCCAAAACCTCCGCAGAAAACAATCACTATGTCACTTTGGCGAGTATTCAATACAGGCACTAGATTCATATCAAAACCCAGTATTGTTGTGGACCGTTAAATGGTCGGTGTGGTTTATTAGCCGGGCAGAGCGTCGGCCAAGTTTGTTAGCGAATGGGAGTAGTTGAGCAAATTGCGCGAAATCGCCAGGTCGTGCCGAGACTTCTGCGGAAACTGTGCTATTCACTGGGGTAATTTTTCAAGGAAAATGGACGAATGATTGGTTTAGATACACATCCATGTACATAATGTAGATCTACTACCGTTAACGATGTTTCTTTTAGTAGTCGTAGTCTAATCTAATCTAATGTATCTTATGGACTGTATGCCATAAACTAGCCAAAAAGTTACTTATTAACATATTAACCTAAATTAAACGAATAAGACATTAACATATTGTTCTTTTAACGTAATTGCAAATTTAAATAACTGTTAATGTAACTTGCACAAAGTTTAGTTTATAGCAATATCTTGCAAAGCACTCTCCTACGGTACCTACGTACAAGTAGACCTATCAACAGCTTCTGTACTTAGTCTCTATTTGTTTATTTTGAACCCATCTTGCTACCTTTACAACGCAAGCACAGGTGTGCATTTAAATATTAATTCGAACTTTTCGATCTCCAGCTATCGCCACGGTCGAATATCGACTAGGAAGTCGTTACCTCGCGCCTTTGTCGCAAAACGCGCTCGCGCTTCGATTCTCGCTTTAAATCAGTGTTTGCGATGTACGAATACATTCGATTGTTACATCGTCGGTGCAACGCGGGCCTTTGAATTGTGAAATATAAGGTTTGTACTCGATATTTTCTGAGAGGTTCATTTATACGGAACGCTATTCTGTTGTTGTTTGACTTGGCGTGTTTTTTACGTAGCGCAAAAGGGGCTGTTCAAACTGCTTGTGTGCGTTCATCCAGGACATTGTAGCTCGCAAATTAATGGACTTAATGTGTTTTATAGAGTATTTATTTGAGTACACCCCAGACCAAAAGTATGGAAACAACGATTATTCCTTGAATATTTAAAGTTTCCAATAATTATCCCTGTGTAAATGTTAGTAACCTTGAGGCCACCCCCAAAAGATAAAAAAATTGAACATCCGCTATTAAAACATCTGCATATTGTAAATATATATATATATATACTTACCTAACTCCGGGACAAAGTGCAGTCGTCGTTTTTTTATTGCCTTTCTACAAAATGTTGCACTGGCAATTGACATAAGCAGAATTTGCGTTATTGACTTTTAAAATGTTTATAATAATTTTTATATTGTGATTTTGTAATTTATTCCGTAAGCTTTGCCGTAGCTTGTTTCCATACTTTTTGGCCTGGGTTGTAAGTATTTATGGTTTCTTAGGCACTTAAAAGATGTGTTTACTCTCTTTTGACTTTCTAGTATTTCCCATTCGTTTGTTTAAATATTACTATATTAAATAGTACCTTACTACTTATCACAACATTCACAGAAGTAAATAAATGTTCGAATGTGTATAAACATTTCAAAAGGACCGACGTAGAATGAAATTGCTACGTAATAATTTAATAAATTTAACATGTTTCACATAATTCATGAGCAAGTTAGCGCGCTCAATATTTAACGGCAATTCGAGCCCACAATATGGTTCGCCTAATTGAGTCCAAACAAATATGGTGTATGAATATGGCGACTTATTTAATTTTAAACGCAAAACGCTCTGATCCCCTGACGATGGAGCGCTGCCAATTAATTATATGATTTATTTGGAACTAAATATTATATACATTACTTTAAGCTAATTATTTAAAAAGGAGTCGAGCCTGCTTTGGTAGTTTAGTTTATTTGGTCTATTGTCCCACTTTTGACAAAAATATCATCACTGGAAGAATATTAATTAGATGAAATCAGTTGGTAGACAGGTCTCGGTATCTTCTCACACTTGTAAAACAAGGAGAAGAATGAAGAATTGTGAAGATAATTATAATATACCTAACTAGCGATCCGTCCTCGCTTCGCACGGGTGCAGTGCTGATAAATTATGTACATATTATACATATAAACCTTCCTCTTGAATCACTCTATCTATTAAAAAAACGCCAAAATCCGTTGCAAAGTTTTAAAGATCTAAGCATACATAGGGACAGACAGACAGCAGGAAGCGACTTTGTTTTATACTTTGTAGAGTAAGACTAAAGAGGAGAAGAGGTAATTATAACACAATTTAATTAACAATAGAAATGTACTAAGACTGTTTGATTAAGTCGGCGCTCATATTTAAACCTACCTTTAACTTACCCAAATTTCACTACGGTGTCACTTCATTTAATTGCCCGCAGTAATTTGAGTAAGTAATATTTTAGCCAATTCATTCCATTTGATAAGGCAATTTTATTACCGTAGGGAGTTATTAAATTAAAGACAAAACAAAACGCGTTAATTTACATAGAAACATGTACCTGAAGAAAACAAATTGTTCATTCCGTGATGCAGGAAATGAATGAAATGTACAATAAAGCGTACAGGCTCAGACAGCATAATTATTTCTATAGAAAGATAGAGATCCCGGTTATAGAGCATGGTATGAGAATCCTCATTTCATTCGCCGCTGATGGCATCGCTACCGGGCGCGTTGTGGGGCGCTCGCTAGTTTTAATGAGGCTCACAAAAATACAGAGTCATGGCTGAAAGGCGGGAGCAAGGATGATTACAACTTCAAGTGTCACTCACGACCCTTGCTCTCGACAGCCATTACCCCTCCCCCCTCACTCCCCCCTGAGAACTGAACAGACGCACTTTTCTTTTGTCTCCGCACTTTAATCAAATTTATCTGAGCATTCGCGAACCGTAAACAATACTAGCTGACGTCTGCCGAAACAAATGATGCCAGTGATAAATTGTCGGCCTTTCGAGAAATAAGTTTGTTCATTCGACTCTTTTGTCCGATTGATCGCAGATAATTCCAACTTCCGACAGAAATAGGATAGAAAATTGCCTTCCAGTCGTGCCGGCTAAATAACGCTCGGTACGTATTCCTGAACCAAACTAAGCCTAGCTTAATGTACCGATGTCGCCGATTCTTGGGACTATTCATCATACTCGTACAGTTCTCGAGAGAGCTATAGACCTTTCAAGGACAAAATGTTTTTAAATACAGTGAATAATAAGATCTATCGTTACGAATAATTCACGCTAAAAGCCCAATCGGGCTAGCAAAATATATTTTATAATCGCAGTATGATTATATTAAGGAGCTTGATTAGTGTTTATAGCATCTTCAAAGTCATTTATAATTAGTAATTGTGCGTAAAAGAATCGTCTGCGCCAGACCTAGTTTCACCTTCGATAATAAATATTAAAATTAGGCCTTTGTGCAAGCTTTTCTCGTTAAAATAAAGTAACGACCTGAAGTTGAACCTTAATTTCTTTACAATTGCTTTTCATAAATCAACCGTAGCCATTTGTTTCCATAAATAATTTCCAAGACGCGCGCTTGGAAACCAAAGGAACTCGTTAAAAGTACTAGGAGCTCATAGGCTGGGAGAAGCGGGTTAATATTGGTTGTGTGCTCGCGAAACTGCGGGTTAAGCCACACATGAGCGATGAAGCGCCGTCAGACTCGAATAACGGGAGCTCTGAAAAATGCACTTTACGTAAGACGATTTCTCTATTTAATTGCGAGTCGGATTTCCCGAGTCGTTTACTTCAGTACTGAGCTTGTAAAGTTTAGATTTATGATGCGGCGACAGCCACCGAATTCGTTTCGGCTAAAGTCGGGATCGGGATTGAAAATTTAATGGCAGTGCGAGCGTTTATGTAAAATTGCGGATGGAACTTGTCTTAGTTTTATGTCCGAAGTTCAACCGCGTCATTAATCTTCTAGATGTATTAAAGTCTCGGTTAGTTGCCCGACGGTTTGAAACTTCTGATAATAATAAATCTAATTTGAAGATAAACAAAACCAACATCGCCGTAAGATTGTACGTCAGTCAAGTTTGCCTTTTCCAGGTTTTGGTTTTCTCATCTGATCAAAATGAAGGCATTTTTGCAAGAACCTTCTGTCTAATTTTGCGTACTACCCGGTGGTAAAGTTAAGTATGCGCCTGATATCTATCCTGTCATATACAAAGACGCAAACTTAATGCGGTCGGGTTGGCGAAGTTGCGATGCTCTAAGCTAAGCACTACAAACTGCGCCAGCCGCGTCGTCAAGTACATATTTCCGCGTCATTGCTAATTTTGGTACATTTGTCCCGTGATAAATAAGTGCCTTGCGATTTGCGAGCGAATTTCGTATGAAGGCGATCAAGCAGCGAGTTCGCCGCGACGCTTATTGTATAGAAAACTCGCTCGCAAATCGCAAGTGTTATAAGGCCCTTAACTTAAATGGCTATCCATACTAATATTATAAATGCGAAAGTGTGTCTGTCTGTTACCTCTTCACGCTTAAACCGCTGAATCGATTTTGATGAATTTTGGCATAGTTTAAGATCCGAGGAAGGACAAAGGATAGTTTTCATCCTGGAAATTATACCTAAAAAGATTGAAAAGTGAGTGAACATTTCTGTTAGGATGCGGTGACCCTGTAGGAAATGTAATTATTAGACCAAAAGCACAATCGACCTTACATTTGCTTAGGCGCTTTTAATAATCCCTTTTATCAATTTCCACGCGTACGTAGTCGCGGGCAAAAGCTAGTGTTTAATAGTTTGATGCATATCGTTCGTTCGATGCGTTACTTGTAAATGTAGAAGTGTTTGTCATTGTCAGTGAACGTGTTGTCTAGGTACATATTGAACATGTTTCCCAGGGACATTGCCTATAATCCCAGTAAGTACCCTGTCACCAATCAGGCTTCATCAGGGTGTCTTTCATTAGCTGGCGACCATTCGTCAACGTCCAGCAATCGCAGCCGAGACGGATGGTCCGCAAGATTGCGCAATTTACCAACACGGGCATTATATTAACGATTGTGTTAATAACAAGATGGCTGTCTGTGTGTCTTGGAGGCTAAGAGAAGGCCGTGGAAACATAGGCCGATTGGTCATACAGGATGATCAATCCAAATGGGTTAATAGGGGGGAAACGAAAACTATAAGAGATAGGGAAATCTGTTTATAGGAACCATGCTGTCGATTTTAGACTTAATAGAAACTGCATTATTATTTCTCCATACAAATCCTTTACGCAGTCGCTGGCGAGTATTGTCACTGTAAACTCATGTTAAGGGTACAGATACAGTTCAAATTATATAAATACCCATATCATGACTTAGAAATACAATATCTCCAATTTACTCACCACTTGTGTTATATAAGCCGATTCTAGGTAACAGGGTAATTTATTATTATATAAATGCCCTGTAGGTATTTACGTAAAGATACGAGCAACAAATTTCCCAAGTTTCAGCCCGCGGCATTACAATGTGAAATGGCGAAGTTGCTTACAAACATGAAAAATGTGATCCTTATTCTAATCTAAAATATATATTAGCATATTCATGGAGTGTCCATCAAAACCCTTAGAGACATCATTAATATTAAAGCCTTATTTCACAAAATGTCTAGCTTTCGCACCTATTTTATTACGTTTAATATTATTCATGATATACGAGTTATTTTCTGATCTAGGGCATTGAACAACCAAACGAGTGTGAGAGATAACCGTGCCCATTTCTAGAATTATTAACGTTTGTCATACATTACTTTCTCGTTGAATGGACACATTTTTCTATATTCCTGCAAATGTGTTTACATTACTGCGCAATTTACCCCGTTTGTGAGGTTATTCCCTGTAAATCTATCTCATATTTTTCGGGTGAATGTTACCATTTAATGCGTTATTAAGAGGCCTTACCCCTATATTTTTTTTATCAAACATATTGATAATTTCAACCAACTGTTTAAAGTGAATAATATATTCCCTGAGTTCTAGAAAGTCACATAGCTATGTCATGCTGTCATTGCGTACAGTCTAAAAATAAGTTGAAAAAAAAAACAACGGTTTTTTGCGTGAATTCCGTAAATTGGAGTAGTTTTTGAAACAAAAATTATCAATGAAAAATTCAAACTGCAGGTTTCAAATATATATCAATAAATTGCAATGGTCCTGTTCTAAGTAGTAACATTGATAATATGTTAAGAAACATGTTTGGTTATAGAGAAAAATGACGAATCAGTATTTTTGAACGGATAAGGAGCCTTAAAATGGCGGATTCTTTTACTTTGTCGTAAAGAACGAAGGGAACATTAAAGGATCAGTCCGCGGATATATTTCTCTGGAGATCCTGGATCTAAACCAGCTATTACGTTTAGTCTGACCACAATTCTACGGTACAGGATTTCTTATAATTTCTTTTTGATACCGGAATAAATCCTTATTCGGGAACTTAAATTACGTATGTCGTCGCAGGCGGCGGTATCGCGATGGTATCGGGTGGCGAATAAATCCGTCGGCCATATTGGATTCCCGATCCAGGGAGTATTCTCTTAAGTTTCATTAAGCGATCGCTGATAGGGACAGATGCGGAATCGGGATGCGGAATAAATCGGGAAGGATTCCCGAAGTTTAGACAATGATTTACGCGGAGATACTCGTAATAATGCTGTGTTTACCGAGCGTGGCGCGCCTGCTTATTTATAGGCTCCGTGTTATATGTGGCTTATAAGAAGTCTGAGACTTCACGTATTTGTATAATAAATGTGCTCTAAAAACATTTTCAACGCCAACGTCATTATATAAATAGGCAGTATTGAATATTCTCTAAAGTCGTATAAACAAAGCACACTATTGCTTCAATCCACAAATTACATACCTCTGTAAACCCCACATCAAGTCTCAAAGACACCCGTCTCAAACACGCACAGTCGCACATGTATAAGTACGTAGCTTTACGTGCTCTAAAGTGACATCTCCAGGAAAATCTTCTCAGCATCAGATCCCTCATTAAAGAGACCCCTTCAGCCTATCCTGGCTTCTGCCTATCTCGATCGGGCTCAGAAGGCGATCGTAAAGATCTGCGGGGCTACTAAGATAGCGGGGTAAATGACGCCCGTGTGAGTTATGATCGAGTTATGTGCGAAGGTTAGTTTTATGGAGGGAAGTGCGTGGAAAGGTTGCCTTTTGTCCGGTAAGTTACGATTTTGTACGTCGTTTTATTTGGACGTAAAATATGTTGATGTTATGATGATTTACGTCTTACAAACGATCCTTAAACAGGTACAGTAGCGACACAACAGACAGTTATTTATTTGTGTGGCTATGATTTTGTTTCTATAGATAATATCGACGTGGCGAATATTATCGAAGTTGTGGATGCTGATTAAACAGACAAAACACATTTAAATACGCTACAGGAATAACAGCCGAAAATATTATAGGCGTATAAATAAAACGGGCGCTCGTAATTTCCAAGTCGATGTTTAGTGCGAATTTGAGTAAGGGCAACCCTCGAGAATGTTCAGCGTCTTTATGACCCCTCGTTCGCTGCCGCGCGCGAATAGCCTCGCGTAATGACATATTACGCGTTCCGTCGAGATTCGAACGAGTACACGGCGAGTTTCATTAGTAACCCGGAAAGTTTAAAATGTATAAGAAACCGTTGGTTTAGAAACTTAGATGCTATTAATTTTAAGTTAATAATAAATTCAGAAATTTCTCAAACAACGATCAAAAGAGAATCTAGATTATTCCGTAAGCTAACTTCTTTGATAAGTTGTAATCTTTTGAGGAACTTAAAAAGTTACTTACGTAGTTTTGGGTGGAATTCTAGTTTTAGTTAGGACGATACAGGTTCTTAAACAGGAGGTAAACTCCTGCCTTTGAAGTTGGAGCATAATATCGCGTCGTGCAAATTTGTGTACCTAAATCAACGGCTAGTTCAACGACGAGCGCAGCGCCGTAACTTACAGACAGGTAACTTAAACATAACTATAAGGTATTGGGAACTGTTTATGGTATTGAATTTCCTCTTGGACGTGATCATGTTATGAATGCGTTAGATTTTTTCAGTTTTTGTCTGTGATTTATGTATTTCTGAATTTGATTTGACTACCAAGCCACTTACTAGTACAATAACATTACCAACCCATTGATGATAAAAAGGGCAGGTCTTCAGTCTTGTAGAGCGTAAAACGTTTACTTACCTGAAAAAAAGAAAATATACAATTTAGTAAAATTCGAATCTGCATTTGAAAGAAAAATAATAAAGCTAAATTAGATCATTTTAATATGACATCTCTGTACGAATGCTGGTTAGAATCCGTCAAGCCGTTTCAGCGTGACGAGCGCTGTGCGATCATCGATAACGCGTTTGCGCCAACCGTATACAAAACTAACAGTACTAGAGTCTGGCTAGCCAAATTATGTTGACAGATATTTCCTTGTGGTATTACCAATTGTCTATGATTTAAACAATTTAGTCGGTGGGTCCTCTATAAATAATTTTGATACTTTATGTACTAGCTCTAACATTTCGATTGAGTTGAAATTTGTCATAGGACTTATGTTTTTTGGTTAAAACATAAGTCCTATGACAAATTTCAACTCAATCGAAATGTTAGAACTAGTATAGGTAGGATTAATATATGGTATTATCGAGTTAGGTCTTATTTACCTACACTAAATTAAATTTTTCGCCTTGTATATGGTTAGAAAGTGTAAACATATGTATTTGTCAGTGGTAGAAATTATGTGAGCTGACTATGAGTGCACGTCAACGTATTATATTTAACTTATTTCCTCACTCCTTAGGTACCTTGCGTGTGCATAGAAAAATCAAAAATATTTTCTAGTATCAAAACTATTATAATTCCTACTACACAAAGTGTGACCAGACGCAGATTTTTTTAAATTTCCCGCCAACACTTTGAGTAATATTCATTAGCCAGGCTATATTAAGTATTCTGTGACTATCCCAACCATAATTAGCCTTCATAATTTTTTTACAAATATATCCAGCCAGCCTCTAATGTATTGTGTACGCACGACAACGCGTGTTGACACACCAAACATCGCGGCCGCCGGACAAACATAGCTAGCTCCAATAAACGCCAGATGAATATTTGATATCGGACCGAACTTAAGCGTTTCCCCAGATGCGTATTTCCGTAATATTTCTTGTAACTATGTGCACTTTTTAATATATCGATGTTGAGTAAAACGTATGTTTTTCTTGGCAGTTGTATCTTTTCCGCCGTTAAGACAGTGAACCGATCAGTAAACGATAACTTAGTTCACGCTCGTACTAATTTTTTTTTTTGCCAATGAAATTTAAACCGCATAGAGTTGTGGACTAACGTCCTAATTGCAACTACTTTTTCCAAAAAGTTAGTACGATTGTGCTCTAAGGTATCGAAATGAACGTATTATGTGTGCCACTACTTTACATTTTCTTATCTGCGACATAGGTGCACTCAGTATTAAAGCGCTGTTCAATACAGGCAGTGTTCGGGCTTTAATTCCATATATATATCTTTGATATCTGGCGATATATCTTGTAAACCACCATTCTCATACCGTCATTTAAAACTTATTGATAATATTATATTATCCTTATAATTTAATTTTTCATGAGCAATTTAATATGGGATGATGATTAAACTCTTAGAATTGTAATAAATACGATCTTATGTATTTGAATAACACTAATTTATCTCTCTCTTTGCCAATTACATTATTAAATTAAACAGTACGTAAGTCTGTTTACTATAATTATAATATTAGAATATAATAATCGTAGTCTAATTCATGAGTTTGACCTCTAGACTCTCTTACCCCCGACGAAAAAAGAGGGGTGTTATATGTTTAATTAGATAATTAGGTTTAGTTTATATTCCTGTAATAGTTAAGTAATTTTTCTGAAAAAAATTACTGTCTGTTGCTTTCTTTCGGCGTTCCTTCTCAACAGTGAGTGGTCTCCTCTTGTGAAATGCCGGTAGAGCAGAATAAAATTCATTATTTCCTTATTTCATGAACATGTGTATCTAGGTGTCTGTGTATCTGTGTGTCTGTCTGTGGCATCGTAGCGCGCATACGTGTGAACTAATTTGAGTGCGTTTGCGTGCGAAAACCTGGTTCTCTCGTCTTCAAGAAATTCAGGTTTTAGTGAAACAAGTGACCGGATCACAGCCAATATTAAAATTTAGTAGTATATGACACTGTAAAAAAAAGTCCAAATAGATCCAGTCGTCTGAGTGGACGCATTAAATAAAATAAAAAAAACATGATCAATTGATCACTTGCTCCGTTTTCGACGTCGGTTAAAAGTAACCAGAATGAAGAGTAGCCAAAGTAACCCGACGAATAACCGAAGTAACTCGATCTTACGCTGCACATATCTAGTCCCTCTATAAACACATATCGCCCGGGACTTGGGCCGCGCGCCGCAAGGTGTGGGGTCAATAGTGGGTCAAATATTTACGCGCCCTATTTGTGCCCCGAGATCACCGGCCTGGCCCACCAGCATACATACACAATGCCAGCATTGCGGTGACACCCGGATTATATTGGAAAACGTATATTTCCAATTATTACCGTGATAAAGCTGAGACAAAGCCGAGACTTTTTGAACACACTTTCACTCTCTCTATCATTTGGGAGTTGGGCCGCGCGCCGCAAGGTGTGGGGTCAATAGTGGGTCAAATATTTACGCGCCCTGTTTGTGCCCCGGATCACCGTACAAACACACTGACAGCATTCCAATGACGCCCGGATTATAATTATTGGGATACGTTTTCCAATATATTACCGTGATAATGACAAGTGATAAAGCTGAGACAAAGCTGAGACTTTTTGTACACACTTCTAGTTTTCTATCACCTGGGACTTGGGCTGCGCGCCGTAAGGTGTGGGGTCAATAGTGGGTCAAATATTTACGCACCCTATTTGTGCCCCGGGATCACCGGTATGGGTCACCAGTCCCACTGGTACACACAATGGCGGCATTGCTGTGATCCAGCTTATAATTTAGTATTGCGATTATAATGATTATATAGTTGGCATAAGGCTCAATCAGCTTCTTTCTGTTGCGCGTTGCCATGGTTGTCCACTGGGTCACTCTGTAAAAGTGCGATTTTCGGCGGTTTTATCTTCCAAAAACTTCTTAAAAATACCCATTTTCAAGTAGCTTGCTGGCATTCTTAAGTACCTCCTTATAGTTAATACCACTAATATAAATTAACAACACTGTTCTTAGAAATTCAATCACTATTGTCTCCTGAGTCACGGGACAGGATAACAACAAGAAAAAGTTTATCCATAATATTTCCTCGGTTCCTAGCTTTTCTCGGTAAGTAGGTAGAAAATATATATATCGAAAAATTGTGTTATTGGTAAGCAAACACTTGGTTAAAATTAAGACTATCCTAGTTGTCCGGCAAAATATCTTATGTTTACAAGTTATACAATCGAAAATATCTGATACGGATAAAATAAAACAATAACTATTACTTCTGCCGTAAAAGAAAATCAGCCATAACGCCACTTTTAAATCACATATATTTACCGTCCAATAAACATTAATCCAAAACCACTTTATTATAATACAGCTATAATATTCTTATCTTAATAAACAATTTAGATATCCGTATTTATTCAAGCATAAATATGTATGCATTCCACCTCTAACCTGTGGTACAGTTGACACAGGCTGACTTATGACATGCATATGCATATTATGCTTAGTCGGGAATTAGGCGTTATTAGCCGCACCTGGCTTGAGTAATAGGTACACCGCAATCTTATTGGACGTAATTCTGTATATTAGTGTGTGGGATAAGTTATGTGTGGAATATATCAAAGCGAGACGCCCAATAATGACGGATTGGCTTGGACATATCAGCTTATTGATATGATAAGGAACGGATTCCAGTATAGTCACAGTTAAATCAAACCTCCCTTCAAGAAATTTGACGTGACTGACTATGTCTCTTCGTGTTAGATACCCCACGCAAGCCTTCCGAAAATGCGAGACGTGAGCCCGAGACTTGAACTAGAGCAAATAATACTTTTCAATAGCAGCAAAGCTGCTTACTAGTACAAAATGGTGCTCGTGTAACGAGTTGTTTGTCCTTAATATGACCCCAAGCCACGTATTAAAAATGAGCAACCTCACTAATATGATTAAGGGGAAATTTTGTGAGTGTGTTTGTATGTTAGTCAGCTCTTCACGCTCGAACGGCTCGATCAATTTTAATATAATTCGGTATGGAGGTAGCTGACTTTTATTCGATAGACCGCGGGTAGAGATGTGTCGCACTCGATAACATTTCCTAATTTGTATGAGAAATGTTCTACACGTTCTTTTTCCATACAAATCCGGGAACGTTCTCGAACGGCACGTATCGAACCGCAGGCCTAAGGTAGGGTTTTCGTTTTCTTATATCAAATTGACTTATTATTAGACGAAAAACTTAAAAAAAGTTATGAACGTAAACTGAGGTTCAGCTACCTACAATATAGCGCTTGTTAATACGTTTCCGCGTTAAGAAATTAAAGTCGGCAACAAAAACGCCGAATTTATCAACCATAAACAAGTAACAACCGCATTCGCCGCTTAGAACACGAATTATTACGCTTAACGTCCACGGCAGACGCACATATCACGGCAACTTTGGGCAGTCGACACCGCTCTCGAGACCGTTAATAATAAAGTGTCAGCGGCAGCTAGAGCACTCTAGCGGTGTCAGAAAAACTGCTGTGCCCAGGTGCTAGCTATAAATAAAGACTGTCCACTACCGAGCAGTTTAGTATTTGAATAAAGTTGGCAAATGGTTGGCGAGCTCTTATGTAAAAGGGCGCATGAGTGCTTTAGAAGTAAAGCGTAATACGACTTTTTGAGTGAGTTCCGTAGTCTTATCCACAACATGACCTGGATGACGAAGTTTCGGTTGAGTTTTGGTGTTCAGAAAAGGTTGGTTTTGATTTCAGTTATGTTTGACGTCAGTTGTTAGCATGAGTTAATAAAATGGTTTCATACGTCCATCCATATATATTAACATTTCTATTACCTATACATTTTGGTTCTCATGATTCTAAATATAGCTTTATATTGTTGAAAGTCGCAATAGAATCGACGAACTATTATAATGAAATGCATTAATCGATCACTATTTGACCTTAAACCGTTAAAAAAGAAAATAATGCAAATCGAACAGCGAGTTTATGCCTACAGACGGACATGGCCGTCTAGACAGAGCGGCAGTTAACTTTTATGGCGGGAATAAATAATTTCCAGTGACGCTCATTTTGCTCCGCTGAACATTGAAATAATAGTTTTTTCATGTAAGGTTTAAGACGGACAATCTGGAAAAAAGGACTGAAGCAAAAGAGTCTGGTAATCTTGTAATTTCTAAAATAGTCGAGGGCTAAAGAAATTCATAGTTTGCATTTTTCAGTTGAAGCAGTCTGCTCACTCTGGTGGCCTAGATTTTAGATTTTTCTTAAAAAATCCGAACATAGTAAATAATCTAATTTACTTTTTATGTAAAAGTTACGGATATAACGCTATTGTTTATTAACCTTTATTATCTAAAAAATATAAACACATTTTCATGTGTCAAGAGCCCCAATATGGCGTGCCCTACTGATCTAATAATTTATGTTGAAATCGCGATTGTATAAAGTATTGTAAATGTTATGATGTCAAGTACATTTTAAGACCCTTAAAATACGGGAGAGGCTCGAATATAAATTCGAATATTACTTTATATTTCTTTCTAGATTTAAAAAGTCAGGAATTCGAAAAGGCTGGTATCCCATACTTTCGACCCGGAATCCGGAAGAGCGTTAGAGTGTCGTGGAAATATTCGCCCGCGGCCATCCGACCGCCATCTTTCACAAAAACTGTTGCCAAGCGGGAAACCGCCGGGGGAAATAGTGTTCTGAATTTGAAAATAGAAAAAGGAATCAGTTGGCCAGTTTCAAGATATAGAAACCACAAAACCACACAGTTATACATTTTAAATTTAGAACGGGTGTGTTCTAAATTTAAAATGTACAACTGGCCAGCTAGTGATGAAAAAAACCTAACTGAATAACAAAGCATACCTACTTATAGAAATAATGACACATTTTGTAAATTTATAGACAGTCCTGACGTTCTAGATTGTTTTTGAAGTAGTGACTTAAATAGCCGTCGCGACATCGACCAATTATTTTTGTTCAAGGCATGAATAACTTAGTTAAGCTGGAGAAATTAGATTCTTACAATGCTGAATATTTTTAACGCAATGTTTTATTACAGGGTCCGCGTGGTACACTTTATTTATTTTATGCGTCTTTAAGTTTGACCCCTAGACATGTCATCTGGAGGTAACTGTGAAAACATGCATTAGACACTGGTAAGTCAAAAAAAAGTGAGGTATGTGTTCCATCAAATTCTAAAATTGTAAACGGTGTCCTTTTTACATATCGTAAGTTAATATTTTATGCCCGATTCACGATTCATTCAAGCTCTATCACTTATCGCAACGTAATCTTGAATAGCTGCTTTAGGGAAGAAAATACATTTTATTGTGCTGGTTATTCAGCGTTGTCGACGGGACCCAGCAGCCATCTTGGGCCCAACGGCTCGTAACAGGAACCGGCGGTTACACGCTTTCCGGTCGCCGATTTACGCTGAATTATGGATTCATGAGACGAATTGTGTTGTTATTTTTTAAGAACGCTCTCCGAGGCTTTTGATGAGAAATTTATTACAGAGGTCACCGTTTGCGTGGGTTTATTAAAAATAATAAGTGTTTTGATTCGAGGGTCGAAAGCCCTTGTTCCAATCAAAGCATAAAAGGCCCTTGAGGCTTTGTGGCGGTCATCGAGAAGGAAAAATGGAAATAATATGGACATTTTTACTGAAGTGAGTGGAGTCGTTACGGAGTCTATTCGAAGATTTCCCGCCTTGGGCATTAATGGTTTTTTGTTAACTTTCCCTAATATCAACTTGATGGCTTTTAATGTCATGTCAATAAAAATGAGCAAAGTTGTAAATAAATTATTACTCTACTCTTCGGTGAAGAAATTCGTATTTATAGCAAAAATGATTTTATCTTTCATAAATATTGTTCTTATAGGTACTTATTTATTTTATCTGGCACAGTATTGAATATAAGTTGCCATTATTAAATATTTTGTATGTGTTTATTATAACAATAGATTAAGATGTCTTCTTGTATAGGTACTACCAATTAAATGGTAAGGCATTACAATTTCTCAGAATAACTCAGAATTATCCCTCTGATATTGTCTCCGATTTATTAATGAAATTTATGTTTTCTGCTTAAACCTATTTAATCCACGTGTGTGTTTAATATCTTTTCTGTCGGCATTACTTATAGAATTTATGTGTGAAAATATTGGTGGACGTCTTAATTTTGGCGTTTTAAATACAATACAAAACGCTTCATTACACACAAAAAGTGTTGCAACATTCAGGCTGCAACCCTTTTTTACACTTGAGAATGTAACCGTATATTTTAAAATTAATTATAACCATATGCGGCAGTTATGCAAATAATGAACTACTAAATAATATACATCAAACAACTTCACACAAATCGATCTAGTACCAAATTAAGCCTAAGAAGGCTTATATTTATGTGACTTCATCAGGCAAATATTTTCCCTGGCCGGGATGCGAACCTGGGACCGCCGGCGGCGTAGTAGGCAGGCACTACAAACTGAACAAAAAAGTTCTTTAAATCTTTTACGTTGCTGTCTATAAGCGACATAAAAATTAAAATTAGTTATACGAGTAATAATAGTCGTAATTCATCGAATGTTTTCATTTTATCGTCAATTCCCCCCCGAAGTCATGAAATTTTCATAAATCTTGGAATAAATGTTCAAAACTTCAAAATATTTGACGGATTCAGAGAAAAATTGCTTTCGATGTCTATGAAATTAAACATTCTATGCGTTTGTCTACAAAACAAGGGTAAACGGATGACACTGTGTACACGAAGAACCTCTGGCACACGGCTAACTTTACATTAGTCGTCCAGGTAAATGATTTCGACATATAAATAAATAAATAAATAACAGACAACCTCATACAAATCGATCTAGTCCCAAATTAAGCTTAAGAAGGCTTGTGTTATAGATACTAGACGACGATATACATATTTATATAGATAAATATATACTTAAAAACATAGAACAACCATGACAAAAGCACGGTTACCTATCTGAAACACTGATTTTTGTTTCCCATTTGTAACGTGTCGCCAAATTCCATTTGACCGAAAGTGATTTTTTCCTGAAACCCGTAATATTTTCAGGATTATATAAACATATTTTTAAAGAACCCATTAGGTTAGGTAAGGTTTTTTTTATAATTATTCTGAAAATTTAGTTTTTGAAAAAAAATGGCTTTCGGACAAATGAAAATTTGGTGAAACGTTACAGATGGGAAACAAAAATTTGTGTTTCAGATAGGTAACCCCCAAGCACAAATATTCGAGTTCATCACACAAATATTTGCCCTGGCCGGGATTCGAACCCGGGATCGCCGGCTCAGTAGGCAAGTGCTTACAAACTGCGCCAAACGTGTCGTCATATATATACAAACTGAGTGCGTTGTATTGTATCTTTTACTTCCCCGTATATATGTGACCATTTTTAATAAACGTGGAATATTCGTCGATTTCGCCGCTGGAATAACCCCGAGTGTAACAAGGCAGAGCTTTCGCTGTCAACGACGGGAAAGCTCGCGAAGCGCTTTTAAACCAGCTTTAAGATATTTATGGCGAAGGTTTAAATCTTTTCCTTTCCACCTTTAAAAACGGATTTTTAATAAGTTCGCGTTTCTATTTTTTTAATACCTTTGTTTTCAAAATAGAGTTAGTAGGTACTTATGAGTGGTAAACAAACGATTAGATTAGATTAGGTGCAGTGCATTTATGTAATAATATACTCGTAAGATGTCAGTATAAATTACGCTAAGACAATTTACATTTATACTATGATCGTCAGAAAATAAAAATTATACGTTATATTTATATTACGTTATACGAGTATTAATAGTAGTAATTCGTCGAATGATTTAATTTCATCCTCGATTTTTCCCCTGAAGTGATGACTTTTTCATAAATCTTGGAAATGTCATCGTATAGATGTTTATAGGTTTGTTTTACAACAATTCAAAATGTTTGATGGAGAGAAAAATGCTTACGATGAAATTATATGTTTACGAAATTAAACAATGTCTACAAAAGAAGGCTAAACGGATAGTCTAGGTAATAGAAGGACCTACATGGCATGGCAAATATTTTACATATTAATCATCCAAGTACCTACATTATTTCGACATTTTCTGAAAACTCGTTTCCTGACTGATCAAATCAGTTACTTTTTTTGATACATCGAAACGTAAGTACACATTATGATAAGAAAACTTATAGTTCTGATCTGATCTTTATTAGAACTCCAGTCATCAATTACCCGGATATCCGGACACATGTTCACGAACATGGCGCCCGAAAACGCGCAAGAAGCAGACCTAAACCAATTAATATTCCATCACGGCCACATGTCGCCGCGGAATCTACACAAAATGTCCGTCTCACCGCATTTGGACCGACTAGATGAAGGCATGGGACATACTCGCTTGTACATGGTATTTATACTCAGTATTTATACTTGGTATTTTGTTTGCAAGTCTAGTGTAGTTCCAGAAAATTATGATTTGGGGGTCTTCAAGGCAAGAGTGAATAAGCTATTACATCCTTGATCTCGTAGTCACTTATAATCAAATGATACTGTGGTTCATCGCTGGTCAGTTTGTGAATAAAAAAAGAAACTATATAGAACCCAAATCGATGAGACACTGAGGTATCCCCAATTCAGCAATACCTTGGCCTTATTGCGGCCATATTATAACGGGCATATTATACCTATTGATAAATATTCAATTAAAGCTAACTTGACATTTTAAATCTCAAAATATCAAAGTTAAATACAAATATTGGTTGCACATACCCGTTTGCACTTTAGCGATTCGACTCGCCACTTTGTAATTTTTGCCTATTGGAATGGAGCCTATTTGAATAGAGAATAATAGAACATCGCTAAAGTAGATAGGTATTCGCTATGTTATCACAGAGTGCTTCTTTTAAGTGATTAGGCTGGTGAAAGTGATCACCCTAAAGCCTACATATCCAATTCACTAGTATAAAATGCTAAATCGTATCTCATTAACTCCTGGTCTATCACAATAATTGCAGTTTAAAAAGAAACAGTTAACAAATGCCCATTTGAGTTGTTAAGAAAAAAGTATTTCTGTGTTAAAATTATTTCGACCAAGTAAAATACTCGCAAAATCACCACGAGCCTACACCACCGCCTGCGGCTCCAAAAACAGTCCTCAAGCCTGTTGCGAGCCCTATTTGCATTCGCTCTGATTGATTATTCAATCGCCAGCCCTGTGGACACGCCGGAATTGATTCATAACTAAATGCTAATAGAAATTATTACGCTAGAATTCATTTCGATAGTGTCAGGATAATTGTACGGGCAACTGTATTACTATTAGAATAAAGACCACGTTCAAATACGTTTAACGGTGAAAAGTAAGGATTTGAATTTGAAAATGGAACGTTCGAAAGTTTTATTAATTATAATTGATTGAAAAAGTTTTCATATTCTCTGTAGTTTAAATAGGGTTGATACATTCGACTTTTAAAGTTTCAGAGGGATATTTTTGTAACTACATTTAAAACTTCAATTCTCCACGGGAGGTGGCACATGTATTTATTATTATGCATATTTAGAAGTATAACTGAGCAGATGTTGCGAATCTGTTGGTAATTTGTCTGTATTGTTTTGCCGGCGCGGCGCGAGTGGGGTATTAATGGACCGCCCTATCAATTATGCTGACTTGGGGCTATCCAAGCCTGTTTCCATTTGCCTTCCCTCTCCCAGATTGCCTTTGCTTTCGCAAACTGATAAGTTGTTACAAGGATTTTCATTCAGCTATTTAAGATTGTACGCTCTATCTGATACACAAAGAAATTTCAATTTATGATTCGACGAGTGTTTTTCGAGGTGATGACCCTAGAAGATAGAAGTAGAAAACTATTCTAGCCAGTGTTTGGATAACAGATAAAAAACAAAGCATTAAAAAAGAAGAGCAGAAGAAAACAGAGACACTGACCGTTTTTTTAATTTAGCAAACGCATTCCAATTTCGAACCGGCGTTCGAGACATCGCCGGGTATTGGCGAGGCAATATTGTGGAACGCTTTTTTCAATCACCACTCTTGCGTCTCGTCGCGAAATGGCTGGTTCATGAAAAATTTATGGGTCGAGTCGGGTCCGCGGCGGCCCTCCGCTCCCGCAAGGCACATAACAGACCGAATAACATTAGTTTATGGACGCCGCCAGCGCTTCGAGGGCACTAAAACGCTTCCACGGAATTTAATGCCCCGCCTTTCGGATAGATCACAATGCTGCCTCCGCCATCATGGCGCGATATTTCTTGCGAAAAGAAATCTCGAGGTATCTCGGTAATCTAAATTAATTCTGGGAAAGCAAACTGTGGCTGTTTGCTGAAACTCACTGTAAAACAGTGTCGTAGAAGAAAAATTGTTTAGTTAGTTATGAATCCGTTGTTCGATATTAGAACGCAAATTCTAAATTCTAAATTTAATTGGCAGAACCAGTACCTGAGTGCTCGAAATTTAAAATGAGCCGAATCTCACGGCGTTGTCGAATATTTTAATTAAATTTCCTCCTTACCGACGGAGTCGAGTACGATTGAATTATTGTAGGCGAGAAGTGCTAATTATTATTAATGCACAGGGAAGTCGGGACCAAGTGGTAATTATGGGTGTTCGCGTTGCTAAAAATAATTGCTATTTGCCGCCGCTGCCGTAACTTAGAGGTGAAGCATCGTCCGTAATAGAGCTCATTTTCTTTGATATACAACGTGTGAATACTGTGTTGACGGCGAAAGGAGAAATGGCCGGGAATTATGAGTGTGCGGACGTCGTTAAGGTCGCAGCCGCTAATGTGATGAAAGTTTTTGGAATGTATACAGTTATGGCGGGTTAATATAGGGATAGGAAAGAAAAGTTGATCGTGCGGTAAACAAATTCGAGCGGCGGCAAAGGCAGTATTCGCTAAAAAAACAAACGGAACGTTCCATTGCACGCAAAGCAGGCGAAAACTTTAATCATACATCAGCCTTTATGGCGAAAGAGGGAGCCGAAAATGAAAAATAGAACCCGTAACGTTCCCTTTCCGAAAATAATGAACTGGACCCGAGTCTCTTCGCGAGTCGTTAGCGAACGAACTTCTCGATATCGAACAATATTTTTGTTTCCCGTTCGATTTTTAAACGGCCATTGTGCCGATCGCATTTTGCTTTCTTATTCCCGTTCCAAGGAAAGTGCCTGTTTGGGTTTTAACCTAGCAAACTTTTCCTGTTAAGCCTTTCACTCCTGGCCGGAAGTTAACTTGGGACTACGACGTTGTTCGAAAACATTTCGGAAGCGATGACGTCTGACGGCATAATACAAATTTTTCTTCCAACTCATTTTCTTAATACCTAAAGTTAACGAGTTCCATGAACAAAGTACTTCCTTATATCACTCTCAACTTTAAAACAAGCACGACAAGGCCGGGCGTGTAACGAACAGTTTTTAATTAAGCCCGCTCGCCATATTTTCTAACAGAACAGTAGGTGAGCCGATTTATTTTGTATAGAGATCGCACGATAAAATACCCTCGCACAATGAGCCGCTACAAGCGTAGTAACGGTTTCATTAACGGAAAGTTAATCCAACGATGCCTCCTTTAACGAGACGACAATCGCTTTGTTTATCAAGGACTGGAAACATTTGCATAGCGCAATGACGTAAATATTGGCCCAGTAAATATTGAAATAGTATGATTGAGAAATCTCAACACGTATGTTTGAATAGGGATATTTTCGACGATTAATTATTATTACCGCCTGCATAACCGGCAAACGGAATTCATAATGACTTTCAAATTTCGAATACAGAACGCGAATAGAGCGTTCGATGTTTAAAATCGCGTAAAGCCGGCACTTCCAATTCGAATCCGATTTGAAAATAGAACAGAGTCGTTGCGTAGTTTGAATTGTCAGTTCAATTAACAAATACGGGGGATATCGCCGGCCAGTGACAGGTAATAGTCCTCTAGGTGATAGAAGTGTTCGCGCTAAACAAACCCGGATAGAATGACCCGCGAAAACTGCGCAAAACTAGAACTGCATTTACACGTTTCAGCCATTGGTCAATATGTGCGAGGGCGAATATCCATGTTCGGCTGACATATGGGTATCCCCTCGGAGCGGATAAGTTGCACCGTAGGTATCTTAAATTTAATCCTCCTAAGCTAAATTCGATGCAGATATTCAAACTTGAATTAATTCAACTGCAAATTCCGAAGACGAGTTAATGCAGGCTGAAATTGCGAATATATTTACTGAAACTACATTAATATTATCGAAATATAGAGCAAACAAAAGCAAAATACTCGTTGGAGGTAAACTTGGGGCGATTCGTCGGTAAATAAATGCCGAAGCAGGGCAATATCGGGCTCTGTCAAAGCTCAAGAGCGGAAGTTGAAAAAAAAAAAGAAATTCAATCGAGGCAACCCGATAGTGGCCATTAAAATATCGTTGAATTTCAAAAGGTTGAGACGCTTCGGAACCCGACAGTTTGAGAGTCTCCAAGACGTATCGGTACCCTGAAATGGACTTTTGATGTAAGTTACCGAACGCACCTCCACCGTACTGGCTGGCGACGGCTTCGATGGGATGCATTTTGTGCGGATAAAAAAAAAACTAGTTTAAAATTGGAATCTTGGGACGGGATTGAATCGTAGTAAGTTTGAAAATCGAATGCCCAGTCGATCGTGTTTTGATAAATTGCCTTGCAGTTGACTAAAATTTTCCTGAATTTTTGCTAGAGAGTTGCTTGATTTCAGCTGGTAAATTGTGACATATTGAGGTTATTTGGTAATCTAAAAATGAAGATAAAGAATAAAATGTACCGGGTATATTGAGTGAAAAAAGTCACGTAGTAAGGCAATGAAAACAGCGCGTGTAAGTGAACGTATAACGTGATAACAAGCTTAGGTGTCATTGATATCGCCTTTTTCGCTTCACTAGCGTTTAAGACCGACCCTTACTACCGCCTAATTGAAAAAGGTAGTATGTAAGTAATGGTGTCCAAATAAGTTACGATGTTTATACTATAAGGCAGTAGCGCAAGGGCTTAGCTGTAGGATTTCTTGAGCGAAATCGTTTAACGCTATTGTTTTCTGTAGATATTAGGTTTATACTAGAATTATTTGTACTAGGGAATATGGATTTAAAAGACTGTCTAATGAATAGGTAGCTATGATTTTTATCTCCACTATAGTCTCGTTTGCCATTTGCTTGACTGAACCAAAGCCATACAGATCGATTCTATTTCATTAAATATGAAAAATACATCCAATAAAAGAAAACGTAAATAAACGATAAAAATATTCAATAAAAGAAATCCTTATTTTTTTTCCTTTGTCATGCAAACAATCTTTAACGGTGATTTGATTTGAGTTTCCCATAAATCGGGGAGACGCTGCAAATTTTTGAATTCGATATTCGAATTTCTAGTTCAGGAGAACAAAGTCTTATGTTCCTATAAATGGTTGGGCACATGCGTCATTGTTGTACATGATCTTGGAATTGGGAATATTTTCAATGTAACTTACAGAAGCTCGTATGTTTCTTGGCTTGAGGAATTAAATCTTACCAGAAATTGCTCGCAGCTTCGCTCGCGGGGATGGAAAATATTACAACCCTAATGTTTGCTTTTACGTCATGTAATAGATATCTTTTAACTATTTGCGGAGCCCAGCTACCAGTGTACCAAGAATAGTTGAAATCCGCCCATACAAAAATACGGAAAAAAAAACATTCTTCGTAATCACCCACCGAATTGCCCACATATATAGTATTTTTCTGCAATCACCTTTTGTTTTCAATCTATATAAGGCCTATGAAATGTACCAATATTTCACGCAACTGCCAAATTTTCCCAATAAGGGCCAGTAGCACAAGGGTCGGTTATTAATGCTCCGTTAACGGGTATTCACTGTATTCTGTTCAGTCTCGCTTTAATTAAAACGTTCGAAATTCGAATGGGTTAACTTTGTAATGTATGATCTTGAAATACTTATGAGATGTTACTGGGACTTGTGAGTTGGAATTGTTTCATGTTGGAAGGATAGCGGCTATAAGGAATTAATTATTCACTGTTAAGTGCCTTTACTTCTTTGATGTCATGATTTTCTATAATAAATGAAACTTAAATCTCTCTGAAATATATGAAACTTAAATTTCTCAAAAATAAATTAAACAATTAAAAATAATGAACCTTTGTCATAGTACGTAAAGTACGTTACGTATTTTATTATGAATAACCTTTAAATTAAATTCAATATAACCCTGCCGTGGGCTTCAGGGCCAGTAATAATATAGGAATCATTAGAGCGCAGTCGATGCGACCGCAAATCACGGATTAGCGGTCATTTGCCGCTGTATAGCGCGTGTGCTACCGGGCCTTGGCTAATATCAACATTAGTTTATCAAATTATATCAACAGGAGTAGTATTCAAAATAATACTGTTAAGGTAAGGTAGTTAATATGACGACGCGGTTGGCGCCGTTTGTAGCGCACCTGCCTACTGAGCCGGCGGTCCTGGGTTCGAATCCAGACCAGGGCAAATATTTGGTTTTGGTATAATGAACTCGCAAATTTGTTCCAGGGGTCATGGATGTTATCTATACAGGGTGGAACGAAACGACGTTATTTCCTTTAACTGTGGCATTATACAGGCTTAGAATATTATTTTCTCCGAATAAACTTTATTAATATCTCTCACCGTTTTCCAGTTATAGCATGTTAAACTTTCATACGAAAAAGTGTGTGTGTACAACCCTATTTTAGAGTGCAATGACCTCTTCATAACACAGTTAACTTTTGTAAACAAACTTTTTACAAATTGCCTAGCCATTTCTTATCGGTTTAAAAACCTTTGAAAATACCCTTAAGATTGTTTTTAGACTTTTTAGTTGACATGATTGATAGACGTTACATTGACTTTTTGTATCGTATGCTGTGTGCAAAAATGCCGGAATTAAACGCTAGAGGCTATTTGAATTTGCTTCTTTTGTACGCGGAGTGCGATTACAATACTGGAGAGACTTTGCGCCAATACCGGAACAGGTATCCTCCTCCTCACCCAACACACTCTAGTACGATATTACGCGCTCTTGACCGTGTTGGTAACAATCGTCCTATTGTGCCACGAACGGGTCAGGATGACCAGCGCGGAGGACGCGTTATTCAACATGATGTCAGATTGGAAGAGAGAGTGCTGCAGTACTTCGAAGATTATCCGAGGTCAAGTTCAAGACAAGCGGGCCGACATTTTCGTATGACTCATACGAAAATACTCAGAATACTAAAACGTGAGGGCCGTCACCCTTACAAAATACAAAGAGTCCAGGCATTACTACCAAGAGATTGCCCCGTTCGCGAAGCCTATTGCCGGTGGCTACTGCAAAAGGTGTTAGAAGACCGAGACTTCATCAAACACGTAATATGGAGTGATGAAAGCTTGTTCACACGGAACGGTATGTGGAACAGGCATAACGAACACGTGTATGCCGAAGAAAATCCGTTTGCCTACCGTTATACGGGACACCAGTATCGTTGGTCTGTTAATGTTTGGGCGGCGATACACGGGGATACAATAATAGGCCCTGTATTTCTGCCTCAGACTTTAAACAGACACGGATACATGGCTCTGTTGAGGATAGAGCTCGACGACTATCTGGATGAGTTGACGCTGGCAGAAAGAAGACGCACTTGGTTCCAACAAGATGGAGCACCAGCTCATTCAGTAGTCGAAGTACGTGAAACACTGAATAATGTGTTTGAGGATCGCTGGATCGGCCGATATGGGCCGCACCGTTGGCCTCCTAGGTCTCCAGATCTCACACCCTTGGATTTTTTTCTGTGGGGCACCGTAAAGGACATCGTTTACAAGACTGAGTGTGAGACGGCTGAAGAGATGAGGGAAAGGCTAAGGGTGGCCTTTGAAAGTCTTCGCAGAAGAAATAACCGACACAACATCTTGTCGAGGGTGCATCGCCACACGCGGGCACGAGCAGCGGCGTGTATCGTACGCCACGGCGGTACTTTCGAACACCGGATGTAAATGTAGGTAATTGTAAATACTCCCAAACGTCAAATAATAGTTTAAAAAAACTAGGGTTGTACATACATTAAAAAATACAATTTTAATCGATTTTCGTTTTTTTATTATTAAAAGAATTTAACTATTGCAGGTCGATTCTACATGAAATACATAGCATTATAGTTTCAGGAATGAACATCGCTTCGTTCCACCCGGTATATGTATTTATAATATGCATATCGACGTCTAGTATCCATAGTATAAGCTTTGCTTAGTTTGGGACAAGATTGATGTGTGTAAGATTGTCACTAAATATTTATTTATTCAGATTCAGATTGGTAATACCTATATAAGGGATATCAAAACATTGACACATTAAGATATTAAAAATATTTAAGGTATAATCTCGTCCCGAGATAAGGGAATTGCTGTTAGTGCGAATCGGTCCATTTGCGCTATTAGTTGTTCGATAATTCTGTTCCAGAAGGCGAGCGCGATCGGCTAGAGCCCTAGTTCAACGAGGCATTGTGATATCTTCATTTCAGCGATATCTCGGCTATATCACAGACATCCGATATGCAGTTTCGCTATTAGGGCTGGATTAACATTAATAGACATTTTGAATTAGATGCTAACATCACAAGACTCGCCATTTTCAATGAAATTTCATAAATTAAACGTCATACAGATTATTTTGAAATATACATATAGGGGCGAGAACTCGCACATAATGTCATGTCAATAGAAGCGTCGAATTTTGACCCAAACGGACATTAGTTACCAAAGCGTGCGTTCGACGCGAATCGCGTTCGACGCGAATCGCGTTCGAATTTCGAACTGATCGACGGTTATGACTGCAGTAAACTCAAGTCTCCATTTTATAACGTCCGGCAGAGACTTCGATTGGTTACAGGGTACTTGAAGATGACTGACGACTTCTTGAGTAGGTATTGTGCTATCGTTTAGATATATATACCATTAGGATTCTCAGAAATGCTTAAAGATAAAGGATAATCTAACTTTTGGACATTGTCATAACCCTTTTAAAACAGTAAGTAATTAATATTTTACGCTATATTGGCAGTTATAAGGACCCGTACCACTATGGTTCGTAAAAATTGTGTTGAACATTTTGTATAGGTACAATATTATTTGCAGGTTTAGTATACAAATGATCTAACCTAATTGGTTAAATGTTTTAAGGATAAACACCAATATATACTAACTAATATTTTTACTAAATAAGTAGATAGGTATAGTTATTCGTAGCATGCAAAAGCATGCTATTTACTTATTATCTTCGGCATGCTGCGCGGAAAAGCGCAATAAAAACAAGGCGCTAGACAAAGTGCATTCCGGCTGCAAAAGGGATAATGGCTTCCGCGAACCCAACTACTCTTCTGCACAAATGGGAATAAAGGATTTGCCTTTTAAAATACTTTTTTTTATAGAAATGTTATCAAAATTCAATATGTATTCCGGTTTTTAAACCTTCACACATGCAAATGTGTATTTATTAGAAATTTGGAAAGGGGGGCGATAAGGGTAAAAAAAAAGAAATTTGTACAAATGATTGTCTAATAGCACCCTCTGAACGTAGAATATAACGTGTGACAGAACGAGTTATTAATACGTTCTTAGATTCATCTAAAACTCCTATAACGTCAGTGAACTAAGGAAACAAAGATGTACGTAAAAAGGCCAATCTCGACCGAGCTGTCAGCGAAGCCGTATAAAAATAAATATGGCGCTGCTAACTTGTTTACTCACTAAAGGCGCCACTGTCCCAACTAACTTTAATGCTGCATCTTCCCAGAAAACGTAGAAACTACCAAGCTTGTTTATATAAGATAGGCTTTTTTGGATGCGATAGTAAAGACAGTACAGATCCACGTTAGTTCCACGTTCTACCAGCTTGGCAGCAGCAAGGCCCGACTATTTCAGATAAGATAATGGCAAAGACAATTAAATTAAAGGGGGTATTGGGGACAAACAGAGAATTCCCATTTGGTAAAGTATGGGGATAGTTTTTCAAGCCGCTTTCGCCCCGGTCGACTCTTATGTTATTTTAATACAAATGGCATTGACTTTCGAGTTGATCGTTTATATAGACAATTCGAATACTATAACGTTTTCAAATCTATCTACAGAGTGATTTCTAAGATTGTATGAAAATTGTTCATGGCAAAAGAAAACGTGAAGAATTAGTTACTGGATTTATTTTCGTTATAATCATCATAATATATGTCACATTAGGCATATATTTTCGATATTTCTTTCCAGAAACGTATTCATTTCTCATTATTTCGATACGGACGTCCCTAATACCGTGAATCCACATTTATTTATGTGTTTATTATGCCCCTGTGTGTATAATCGAAGTATTTGTTTACTTCATTGACAGATCGTGCGAAAAGTAACATTTTTCACACAATAGCAGCACGCGGTGACTTTGGCTAGGGTTGCAGACTCGACTCGGGGGTGAAATCGATGCTATTATTACAAGAATTACTTTATTTCAATGCCACGTGTTTCGGAAAGCTATTTGAACTTTAGTAGAAAAAATATTACGACGCCATTTGTCTCGTCTCTTTGGGCCCCAAAATAGTGTATCGAAATAAACGATAAATAGCAGTTATTTTAATGGTACAATCATTTTTAAATTTAGAACGATTGAATTGTAAAAATAAACAAACAAATGCCGCTAGCCGGTAACTAAACTATTGTTTAGAAACGACTCAGCACCGCTTATCAGTGCACGGATTTTTAAACTTTTCTAGTTTCAATTAAGCGTCGGTTAATTCCGGTGCTAAGTGCTCGGTTTAACTCGCGACTTAATTTATCCCTCCCGCAATTTATTCCCAGGATTAATGTAATGAAAGTCCCGGGCAGGTCTCTTGCTAATTGCCACTCCCAATTGTCTAAACAAAAATAAACGGAGGCCTCAAGTCGAATTTATCTTCGGGCGGGTTAGGAAGCGATTACGTGTAAAGCGCGCGTTTGATGAACTCCGTTTAGCCGGCGATCGAGAAACCGGCTCTTTCATTTTTGAATTTGGAACGCCGATTCGAAATTTGAAATTGACTGTTGAAAATTCAAATATCGAATAAGATTATAATAGAATTCATTTGTTTGATTTTTGAGTCGAAATAAGTTTGATCATAAGCAAAGTTTTGTTTGAGGCTTTGTTTTGTTCGACTAGCCCCTATGCGTTTTGAAAACGGTTGCTTTTCCTTTGAGTAAACAGTGATAGTAAGTTGGTGCGTAAGTAACATTCTAGTAATCCTCACAAAGGGTGGCACCCACGAGCAATACAATCAGCGTTACCCGAGCGGCAGCTGCGGGACCCTAAATTACGGCTCACTTAGCCGTAAAGAAGGGTTCCGTTGCAGTAAAAAGAAGAAAACAACGGGTCGAATTGACAGTTTAATCTGAAGTATAGGGACGAATGGGGGAGTAGTGACGCAGAAAAAGATGTAAAAAGTCTTCCAACACTGCTTTTAAATCGTTACTTTATACGTAAACGTAAAAACCTCCGACAGTTATATAATATGCACTTATTAGACACAAAAAACACACTGCTGTGTAATAATAGGTAATTATTCGGCACCCTCGTTTTACAAACTTATCACTAATATCAGTGTAAACTCGTCGTGAGTATCAAAACGCAACGTATATTACCATATAAATATCCATGAACATTCGACCATCGTCTACCAACACTATCGCATCGAGCAATAACTTTCAGTTCTTACTTTTAAATATGATTTCTAGTTGTAATTCCCAGTTTAATCCTTGGAAATAAAGTTGAATTTCCATATATATGTAGAAGATTGATAGGAGTTATCGAAAGTTGTATTTAGGTATTTGCTTCAATTAATAATGATCGATGATGAGGTTGTGGGGGCTATTCTAAACTGCCAGTTGATATTAATAGTCGATTTAGTGACCTAAATAGAACTAATATTAATACAAAGACGTACCTATCAAAAATAATGAATGCCATTGGTTTTTGATAGTGCTTAATATCCTTATTAATGAAAGTGGTTTTGTTGATTACTCCTTCTTTAACATAAAGATTAAGGAATTATGTGATTTTTTAGCAAACTGATAGTATGATGTTGTTATTTAAGTTTATGCAATAAGTTTAACTGAGAAATATCGAAAAAATATATACGTAAAATTAGCATCATTATGGTTATACTATTGAGCAAAGTTAAACTAGTTGAGCTATTTATTTTTCTCAGTGTAGGTAATACGTAATAAAATACGAGAGCCATAATAATACCCAATCTGGAAGCATAAGTATCCAATATTATTTAATTATAGGCATGCTAATAAGATGATACGTATGATTATCTGCTACGCATAGTAATTGGCGTTAGGTACCAACGCCAAACTATTTGAATTACTGCCACCTACGGAAAAAAAATAACTTTTACTAGTTGATAAACAGTCGTCTTTTTTTGATAAACTTTCCGTCACTTATTTGTCTGGTTGGTTATGCTTGCAACTTTTTGTGGCGATTCCTACTTAATAAATGTTTCACCAATAAATTTAATAGAAAAAAACAATGTCTAATAATATATATGTTTATCATGTCTAATAATATATATGGTCACCGCTATTTAGGCAATAAAAAAAGTTGCAGATGCGTTATTAATATCATCGTTGTACTCGTTACTTTAGCTCTATAACACTCCTGGAAGAATGTTAAATATCATAATTAATTTTAATTTGTTACTTATTCTACGCCTTAGTACTACTTTTGAATCTATGAATAACGGTCGACCCAGATGAATGAAAAGAGCTTACCATGATCGAGGTGAGAACAAAATCATACCAGAGATTAATTTGACCGATTCCATGAATGAATGAATTCATTCCATTCAGTGACACAATTCCTGACAATGTCATTGTCGCAGTGATTGCAATATTAATAAAGTGGGCCCTTTATTGTCGAAGCTTGATTGCGGCAATATTTTTAAATTAGGTTTTTATTGGCGAACGATAGGGTTTAACGTACGTAATTTGTTCGTCACGAATTTTAACGATGAAAAATATTCAACTAACGATGTATCATATTTTATCACGTAAAATAAATATGAAGATTTATTAAATTTTGCTGCAATTTTGATTTATCGTTCTATATATAAACAGTTTCTAAACATAAATAAAACTTAAATTAAATTTGAAAGGAATCATAACTTGCAGTCCCTATATTTTATCGAATTAGTTTGCGAACGAATTGTGTCTTTTGCGTAGAATATGTTTACTCGTAATGTCAACTTAGTTCGTAGTCGTTAATTTGAAAATTATCTCAAGAGTCTACAAAGAGATGGCGCTTAAATGAATCGGCGATAATAATGATGAGCATATACAACTCAATTACTAGTTCTGGCACATCTTCTAAGTTAATATTACCGCTCGGATAAAACTACATTTGATTATTATCTTGCGAAGCATTCATTGACCCAACTAGGTCAATAGCGGTGACCTAGACGAACGATATAAGAATATAACAAAACATTTGCCGAAGGCTGTGAACAAACAAAAAATATTCATATGATAGCAAATATTACTGTTACGAATACAATATTCCTATTGTGATAAAATATTCAAAGGCAATCGATAAAAAACAGTTCGCGCTTTGAATATAGAACACTTGGCAAAGTTAATTTAAATTGCAACATTTGTAATAACTTCCGCAACAACATTTGCTTTAAAGTTAATCAAAATTTGAGCTCTAATTGCATTACGCTCGGTTGTTATTTGCACTGAACCATTGCGTGATAGGACCTTTTTGAAACTATCATTCAGTTCGCGACTTCATTCAGCCAACATGGACTGTTTGAATTCTTAAATTCAATTAGTAGCACATGATGTTGATACACCGCATCGCTGGGTGTTTTATGGTGCAACCGCTGTTTACACGGCGAGCGGTACTGGCAGGCACGTGTGTCGGGCGATGCACGTGTTGACGTTACAATAACAAACCGATCAAAGACCCGGTTTGATGCTGGCTGGATATTTAAATTCGAATTCCGAATATGTTTCAACGTTCCTTTTTCGAATGTGTTCTGTGAAGGTTCTCCTTCACTGTTGGAGCTAATTGGCTACCGATATAAAAGTAAAGTTGTATATTGTATGTTTATATTTAGAATAAGACGCGTGACATCCGTCAATGAAATAAAATGTAGTAGTGAGTTATCGTGTGGCCTCTGGGCAATAAACATCTTCAAGAAGTACCTATGCTCTACTTATTCCTCATCTGAAGCTATCCCCCGGCAGTCGCCACACTTGGTGGAGTCTGCGAAATTTTTAACTAGAGTCACGCGAGTATTGAAAGTTTCCCCGCTCCCAATTAATTTTGTCCACAGATTCTTGGACATCTGTTACAAATACGTACTGAAAGCTTACGGTTTGCATAGGAGCCGTACAGGAGCGAAGCGCACTATCTATACGCGCACGACGCACAACGAAGTAGAAGTACATTTGGCAATTGCGAATTGCCAAAATTGAATTGTGGTATTGTATGTCCTGACGGCACTGCCGTGACGGAGCGAGTTCGACAGACGGGTGAAGTTGACGAATCTTTGCGAAGTTGAATCACCCATTATCATTTTTCATCCCATGCGATTTTAATCTATTTGTGCATTTGATTTGTTTGGATTCCATACGAAAATGGAGACGAGCACAATTAATGGCTTTTACGACGTTTAAATATTGGCCCGTGTGAAAATACGAAATAAAATAATCACAGATGGCAATTACGGTATAATTTTTCGGGGACCGTATTACAGATTAATTTCAGACATCGTTTGAGGATGTTATATCAGAGTTAAACGAAGAATTATCGTCGAGCCAAAAATAATGTACAAGAATTTTATCATCGTCAGCAAATATCGCAAGAATCCCCTATAATTTGTTCCTTTACGCTTGAAGCACACGTTGTTGACATCGGACAAGCAATTGTCAGTGAAAGTATAGAATTTTACCAGTGAGAAACATTCAGTTTCAGTGTTGTCAAATGATGTAACAAATGTTCTTAAAGAGTGGAAGACATCAATTTCAACCAATGTCATTAGTTCCATAATATGTTGCTTGTTACATTTTATTTCCACAATATGTGCTGTGCCGGATCGAGTGCTCGTCAAGAAAATGCAACATCGGGAACAGCAAGCCTGTACGAGGATGGCCGATCAAGCGCCGACGAACGCCATGGACACCGTGAACGCTGTCCAAGACGCAACGCTTCTATCAGGCAATAATGAACCATAATATATAATTTGTAGAATATGTGTTTATTAGGATGTAAATAATTGTCCCATAATAATTATGCTAGGTGTATGATAGTTCTAGATATTAGTATGGTCCTACAAATAATCATCGTTGTGCATAAATTATTACCATATAAGATAATCCACCGATTGTCTTCATTGAATTATGTGGTGCAAAAACTCACTCCCAGTGGTCGTGCCAAGAATGTAATAATTCATGTTAACAGATTAAAGAGATTCTTTAATCGTTAATCCTAATTAATAAAAACAATTCTATATTTCTAGGGTGTAAATAATAAAACTATTATTTTTCAGCAATTTTTAATTCAGGCTGACTGTACAAGGGTGCAGTTGTGATTGTTGCATTTGCAAGTGTCACTGTTGTAAATATAATTTAATTTCTTTCCACAAGATATTAGCTGCATTTCTAAGATATTGCTATAGGAAATTCAATTTTTAATTACTTACACTTTCAATACCTTTACTTAAAATAATTTTAACTTATTACTTTCACAGAATTCCAACAATTTATTATTATATTTTGTTTCCAGCATTATCCAGCATCAGTATTATAATGATTTTTCTTTTTCATGTATTCTGCCGCGGAGATCAAGGCTGCTCCAGCAGGCTGGGGTTTCAGCAGTTGGTCGCCAGGATGCTGTCCGCATCCCTCGACCACGCGGAGGCAGAGGCTGCTCCAGCAACCCTGGGGTTTCAGCAGCTGGTCGCCGGGATGCTTCCTGCATCCCTCGACCAAGCGGAGGCAGGAGCCTTGGCGTCGAGCCAAGGAATTCACTGCACCAGGCCGAAGCGAAGAAAACATTTTTTTAACTAGGATTTTATGTAATAAATAAAATTTATTTCATTTTAGCTATGTGATAGGTAGGATTTTTAATAAAATTAATTTTCGTTTTGTGTTAATTGATTTTCCGACAGTGACATAACATTTGACATGTCATTATGACGTGTACTGCTATCGTCTATGGGCGTGAAATCAATTAAAAGGTAACAGTTTTATTTCTATTGGTACAAGTACTTGGAATAAATTACAAAAATTTATTCCAGGTATTTATTTAGAATTGGTACGGATAGCTGGACTAAAGATAATACTTTAGTCCAGGTATCTATTTAGGATAAAAGGTATAGTAATTAAGGTACAGATTTCTGGGGCATATTTAATATATATGCGCCAGGATTCTAATATAAAGCTAGTGGTAGATGGGTATCACTATTTGTTGGTCCTGTATGGATGTTTGAAGCGAGTGTCATAGACAATGTTTTCAAGCATCTAATATAAGGGCAGTGATATACCTTGGTACAACTGTTTGGGGCATGCGACGTGTGTCATATGTCATACTCCAGGCAGTTGAGGTGCGAACATTCGAGACAATTTATTTAGGCCGGTTTTACTCCAGGCGATTAAATTGTTAAGATCTGTCATTTTTAATTTTGTATCGAATGGTCTATGCTTTAATCTATTAAGTCAGATGACTTTTGGGGATTAGTCAAGTTGGTGCCTTGTCTTTTTAAGCAGGGTTTTTGTCAAGGCAAAGCCAATGTCAGACAACATGTCGGATTACGTAATATGCCATAGGCTAGTGTCCGCACATGTCCTGACCCTGGTTATCTCTTAGCAAGAGACCATCTGGGTATGAATGTATGGGTATCCCTGCATAGGTAGGGACCTCTTATATGTTAGGCAGGAGTAGTTTTGTCTAGTGTCTATATAGTAAATCGAATGTCCCTCGTTTACCCCGAGACGGCGGGAAATGTGAAGGTTCTCCTTCACTGTTGGAGCTAATTGGCTACCGATATAAAAGTAAAGTTGTATATTGTATGTTTATATTTAGAATAAGACGCGTGACATCCGTCAATGAAATAAAATGTAGTAGTGAGTTATCGTGTGGCCTCTGGGCAATAAACATCTTCAAGAAGTACCTATGCTCTACTTATTCCTCATCTGAAGCATATCCCCCGGCAGTCGCCACAGTTCTTTTAATTAGTTTGGACAGAAGGAGTATATATTTATCATAGTTGTCCGTGTTTGAAGAGTCAGAAGCAGAGTTTATTCAGAAATACCTTCTGTTGCCAAGCTCAGTTTCGTTTCGCTGAACTCGCTTTGATTACATTCTTAAACTTACTAATTGGACAACGCCCCTGGTTGTCCTTTGTGAGATTTCTCGACAAAAATATTTGACAATTACCATGAACTTAACTCGTCCCCTATCTTACGTTTGAGTACAGAACCAACACGACGTTCAAATACGGGCGGAGAATTATCGTGCTATATAGGGCTCATGGGTATAGTATAAAAGGGGCCCATCTTGTGGTCCCCTTGGGTTTCTGTCCCCCTGGTAGGAGTAACTTTTGTAGCTGGCGTTCTTTGTTGAATTGTAATTAGGACTTGAGTTTGATCCCAGTATCAGTGTCGGTACAAAGGTTTTTAATGAAGCTCGCTTTTGTTTTTCATCCATTTTTGTGGAGTGTATTATATCGAGGTCTAAGCATATCTACTGTCTCCGAGAGGCTAAATCAGGCCTCAAATAATGTTTTAATCATAATCATCATTGTCAGTAGCGATTGTGACCTAAGAAATATGAATAAAATGTCTATTAGAGTTAGGTACATAGTAAAAATCACGTGGCAAGCATTTCCAATTTAAACACATAGAGGCACATAGAGCTATGGCATGTATATGTATAAATTCTATACAGATTTTTTTATACATAGATATAAATAAACCTATGAAATATAAAACCCACCATCACTATCCGACTTTACCAAAAACGGCCGTAATCCATTTTTTCCCCCTCGTAATCTCACTTAACTAACCTCTCGCTACCAGGCGCTCAGAAGCTCCGAGAAGGCTCACCACGCAGTCAATAACGTCGTATGTGCCATAGAGTCACATATGACGTCACGCCGTTTTAAGTCAGGGCGGTACAGTAAGCCACATCGCCAGATGGGCACTCCCCTGAGCCTCTACCCCAGTCTTTGCATTTTTATTGCGACGCGTCAAAAAGTAGTGTGCTGTGAGTGAAAGAGACGACAAGCTATTTTTATATGTGATTTAACGCGATTTATTTTCCGATTATTGTATTTTCGGGCGTTCTCATACAAGAAAAACCGGTCAAGTGCGAGTCGGAAACGCGCACCGAGGGTTCCGTACAAACACTTTCCATCCTTTAGTTGTTTAAGTTAAGTTTGCACCTGGTATGTATAGCGCTCTATACAAATTAGGTGCAAAGTTAACGCAACCAATCCCTTTGACGTATGGGAGCCCCCCTTAAATATTTATTTTATTTTATTTTTAGTATTTGTTGTTATAGCGGCAAAAGAAATACATCATCTGTAAAAATTTCAACTGTCTAGCTATCACCGTTCTTGAGATACAGCCTGGTGACAGACGGACGGACGGACGGACGGACAGCGAAGTCTCAGTAATAGGGTCCCGTTTTTACCCTTTGGGTACGGAACCCTAAAAAGAGAGTTCTAACATTTAAAAAGCAAATATGTTTTTCCAATGCGTCTTGTTTATAAAAATATGAAATAAATCATGCAAGAATGTGACACATTTTTTCTTGTATCATGTGCTAAATTATAAACAGTCTGAGAAAAAACAATGTACTCGTGCCTACAGTTTTGTGGGAGAACGCTTAATTACAAGGTTATCAAATTATATCGGAATATACAGGGACCCTTTCAAAGTGACAGTAATATATGACCCTATATTGCACTTCGCAATTCAAACCAACTTGCCCCTCTTCGGTCATTCGAGAGCAACCGTTTGACGTCGTGTGCGGGGCGCCTAATGAAAGGGGAAACTGGCTTAGAGCAGACATGAGACAATACAGTGCGACAAAGCATCTTAGAAGCGGTGTTATAGGTTTAATAGCGGTGTTTTTTAATATCGCTAACCTAAAATTCACTCCGTTTCTCACTGTTTTTTAGAACAATTCATCAATTAGTATCGTTCAATAAAAGTGGTGAGCCTATAAAGAAATGAAAATTCAATATGGTTTTTTTTTACGGCAGTGACAATGAAGCAGTGTAGTTTTGTCTATTTTCTTCGAATATTCTTTCAATTGCTCAAAGCTTAACTGGAAGAAATCCCTAATAGGGATAAGTTCGCCTTTGTACATTTGTTATTCGATGTATTTATAACTGGTTGTAGTGTTTACATACATAAGTACAATGAAAGTTTTGAAACATATCACATCTTTTAAGAAGCCAGTTTCAAAATTTTCATTTTCACCATCGTACTAAGGAAAAATATGATAAAATTTTAAAATCAACTCTTTGCTTCATGGAAGTAATTGAATTTTCTCATATATCTAGACAAGTGATATATAAATACGTCACTAATAGTTTTGCATTTCAAGCGGCTATTTAAAAAAATGCACATCTGCATATCACCAGGCGCCCATTAGAAATAAAGAGTCTACACTTAATTTGTTTACACCTCTTTGTGTATCTGTATCTCATAGGTCACAATTAAGTGTTCATAACTCAAAGCAACTTGGTTCATAAATAACCAGTAAACCGTGCCTGTTATCCGGTTTTATCCGGTTACCGGTACGCGGCGCATCAGTCACTGATAACGGCGCTTAAGTAATGGGGGTTGTGTTAAAAAGTTCACCCCTCAATTACGTAATCAAAAGGTCACAAAGCTCTATTGATTACTAGGCGCTTGGGCTCTTTTTAAAAGAAATAAATATAATAAATAAATATTGAGGGACAATCTTACACAAATCAACTTACTTCCAAACTAAACAAAGCTTATACTGTGGCTACTAGACGGCGATATACATAATATAATAATACACACACACTCAAAATTTTACTCGAATTCCTTTACTTTTAAAGCCGTTTTGCAATGGAATTCGCTTCCAGTAGAATTGCGGAGTGCTAAATCGCCAGCGAACTTTAAAAATAAAATAAAAGAATACTATTTATCTCTTGATTAATAAAATTCATGGTGTGATTTGTGAAACTGCTTTCGTTCGTTTGCATCTGACTGTTTATGTGTTCCTTATCTGTCTTGTTTTTATTTATATTTATGTAAGTTTAAGTAGGTTTATATATATATCTATTTATGTATGTGTATATCTATTGATACGTTTACTTGCTTATCTGTTGATAATTATTTTGTTCTCCCTTCCCCTTCTGCATCACCTACTCATTGTGTGATTTATACTAATCAACTCCACTACTTAAAGGTTGTCTGGAAGAGATCGCTCTTTAGCGATAAGACCGCCTGTTGTCTACCGTTATTAAAATTATTGTTCTGTATTGAATTTGTAAACTTTTTTGGTGTGCAATAAAGCATTTTGTATTTGTATTTGTAAAAAATACATAATTATATAGATAACATTCGCGTCGTCAAAGGTAAATAATTTAATCTTCTATAAAAACAATGAATGGTAGATTATCTAATGATTTTTATCTCCTTTAGATTTATCGGTGTCGTACAGTCAACGTCAAAAATTAGATGTTTAGTATTTTTTCACTTCAAGTGCTTTTGACATATTAAAAGTGTCGCATTACAATTATTTACAAAAATATTTCAATAAATGCAATAAGTAAAATTACCGTTTCAAAAGATTTTCTCTTGAGATTGTAAAAAATAAAAAATCGCATCTATATCTACATGACGAACATTTGACGCAAAAGCATTTTCACATTTAAAATTTACATGAGCCTTTGAGAACTTAAGCTTCAAACTAGACTTTTTCCTCATTACACTAAAACCCCTTAGATTACAAAAATGTCAAAGCTGTCACCTTTTCAACTCCTTGTCACCTTTTCAACTCCTTGTCACCTTTTCAACTCCCCTAGCAATTAAAAGCGCAGTTTAAACATTAAGCTTGAAACGTATGAAGTTTAACCCTGAATCAAAAGATTGATGTAATTGCGTAAGGGTTGGAACACAGTTAAAGTAATATCAGTATTTTGACTATGTAGAAACAATCTATTATTACGCCTTATATGAATAACTTTTTACTTAGTCCATATACTGTCTATACTTCATTGTTCCAAAGTAGGTATGGAAGGGTCGTCTTTAATATTGCAAACGCAAAGGGATGTTATTGTGTGTGACTACAACTTACTGGTTATTAACCGGAATTAAACCCCTATTCTGATCGTTTAAATATTCTAATAAGCTTTTCTTAAGCCGCTTTTTATAAGCTTTTGAGCTTCTGTGGTCAGAGGAAAGTTAAGTCTTGCATGTAAATAGAAATCGAATTTTAGTTTCAGTTTTTAGTAAGTACCGTATAAAATAATTTCAATTGGATATATAAGTTGTATAGAAAATGTAGATACATTTATTTCTATCCCTTTGGTAGACATGTTCTAGTTAAAAAGGGCATATAATACTAAGATAATATAGAGATGTTCCTTTATTACTTACGTAACAGAGTTTAGCGTCCATACAACTGGATTGCTATCGCCTTGCCCATATTGATTTTGGAAAAAGTATGCTAAACCGATCTTGTTTTGCCCATATTTTTTTGGTTTACCACCACCGCCTACGTTAGGTAGGCAAATAAATAGATTTAAAATAAAACTTTACTTCAATGACATTTCAAATAAATTACCTTCAAAGACTCAAACTGCTGAGCACACTTGAAGGCCTTTAAGTAGAGCTCGGTTACTTTCCCCTGCAGTATTTTCATCGGCACGTCCGTAATGTTTTCTGGATGGCGTCTCATTTGCCTCCCTCACGTGTGCAGAAAGGAGCCGAGGGGGCTGAGAGCGAAGTTAAGCAGCCTTTCACAAACTTGTTTGTCTACGGCACCATTGTTGCGAGCTAATTTTTGCTACACGCCTTGTTTTCATACCTACGACACCTAGGCAACGCCGGCAACTCAAGAACGCCCCCCTGCACAAAGACAATGTAAACTTCCAAAATCGGTTCACCTCTTCGCTCGTAATATCCTTCCTGTACTCTTATAATAAATTCAAACAAAAGACAACGGGAAACCGCGTGAACTTCGGGGGGCCAGCAAGTCAGGAAGGAAAGCCCCAAAAGTTCGCCTGAAAAACCGGGAAAAACCCGAAAATTTAAGCCCAACACGGTTCCGGCCGGCCCAATATTATTCGAGGCTTTCTTTTATTCCCTTTGTTTTAGACGTTTTATTATTACGGCCGTATCATACGTAACATCGTCCGAACGCATCCCGGATAATTCATCCCGGAATGGAGACGCCGCGATAACTCAGTAATGAGACTAAACAAGATTTTAAAACTTTCCTCCCTTTGATACAAAGAAACAAAGAACGGCCTAATTTATGTTTTTCTTCAGCCTTCAAAGCGAAAAAAAAGCCTCTTCAAAAGTCATTGACAATTTAGGACAAATAAGAAAAAAAAAGGAGCTCCGGGAAGTTTTTAGAGAGGGAAGCGAGGAATAATTAGTCCGGTGTCGGGGGCGAAACATTCCGATACATTGCTGAGTCGTAAAGAATGCCTTTCGGCCTAAAAGCGGCCCCACTTGACGCGTCTGCAGTAAAGAGATTCCGTAATTTGTCCTCTCTGAGTGATTTTTCGGGATGATCAGAAGGCAGATGGCGCGATATTGGGGATCCTAGTTTTATGTGGGCCTCGCAGACAATGTGGGCCGAGTCGTAAAGCAAAAAAAGGAATTCGTCAAAGGTTCGGATATCGGTGGATTTGCGTAAAAAATGCGTGCATATGATACTGATTTATCAAGTGGTCAAGGAAATTGAGTTTTTGAGAATCACATATTACTTTAAAGGAAACTGGTAAAGCAATTACGGGAGCCGTAAAAGGAGCAGAAATGTTCGTTCGACGTAAGACGTTAAAAAGTTCCACATACTCCTTTATTACGTTATTAAGAACACAATAGCATTATTAACACGAACAAAGATAAAGTTTGTTACTTAAGTATCTTACTTAATTGACAAGTAACAAGTATTTTCTACTTTATTTATCGCTGCGCTATTAAATAAAGAAAACCGGAGCATGTTCATTTTCATCAAGTTGAGCAGCTCTCAGAACAATAAACTGAGTGACTCACATAAGAAAAGATGACAGCCGTAAAGTATACAAATATAAAGAAAGAAAGAAAGAAAATTAATTTATTGCCACAATTTTCACAAACTTGGCATGTACCTACTAAAACTTACAATAAGAAATGAAAAAAATAAACTAGTCCATGCATAGATTAGCTTAGAAACTAAGTGTGGCAAACGGTTAGGGCGTCAGCATGATGCTGATCGTGTCGTCTAGCGACACTTCAGCGCTGTTTTTCAGCCCAAACCAATATTACATAACATATCTAATCGTATATGCGCACCTACAACAACCACGTATGTTGCGACCCACAATTTACATGTAAAATATTTTTATTTTTTTTTACTAGCCTGTGTTTGTGTCCCACTGCTGAGCAAAGGCCTCTCCCTCAGACTTCCACAAAAATTAAAATAAAATAATAATAATAATAATAAAAGACATAAGCAGTATACAAAGTAACAATGGTTTCCTAAAATGCTACTAAACGACATAATATAATTGAATAATACGTTGACAAAATAAAAAATAATAAAAATGTTTATGGGTACAATTTTGCATTTAACTGACGTTGTCCTATGTAACCGGTAAGTTCGCCGCTTTCATTTGTTGGTCAAATATAATACTCTTGTAGTATTTCTTAAAAGTGTACTTGCATTTTTTAAGCCTAATGGGTGGTGGTATATTATTCCAGACTTTAGAAGCGGCGTACTTAAAACTACTTTTAAATCCGGCTAATTTATGTTTCGGAATTATTAACTTAAAATTTATAAAATTTCTAGCACGGTGACGATTTTCCTTATAAAAATGTAGTTTTTCAAATAGGTATATGGGCTTATTAGTATATATTACTGTATGTGTGAGGCAAGCTAAATGAAGTTCCCTTCTTGATTCCATATTGAGAATCTTTTTCTTTGCCAATATTGGAGAAATATGGGCTCTCTTCGGTACATCAACACAAAACCGGACACATGCGTTCTGGACCCTCTGAATAGCTTTCTTAGTGTATTTGTGGAGTCTGGGCCCATAAACAGTGTCACAGTAGTTGAAGGGCGACAACACTAGCAGATCGGTAAGAATCACTCGGATTTTATAAGTGAGATGTTTTCTAATATTAATAAAGCACTTTAAGTTTGAAAAAGGCATTTCTTATTTTATTATTTATATGATTGACATATCTCTGTTGTTCGTCCATAATAGGGTTATTGACAAAAATTGAAAACCGGTTTAAATGTATTAAGCTTATCGTAAATTGAAATATAAAACTAAGAAAAAAAAATTTACTGCGTTAGTTTTTGTACAATTTGTGTTTTTTCATTACCACTCACATGTTTGCGCCAAAACGCGATATAATTTTAGTGTGACGTCACAATGGCATAGCAGACTTATGCGGATATTATACTATCCTACATTAGGTACTGACTAAATTAGTCACTGACTAACTTAGGAAAGTGTATTAGCTGCAGAACAGAACCCTTTTTCTGAAGTGTAAAAAGGAAGGAGCAGAATCTTCATATATCCAAAATTGTCCGGCGAAAGGAAAGGTGTTAAATTGGTGGCGCTACTATTGCAAGAGATCAGTTACTTTTTATTAAAATCAAAATGCTGGAATAGTTTGCACAATTTTCCCAATTAGCAAGCGCTACCGGAGCCTTTTGGGACTATTTACCGCTGCCGCTGTACACATTTTTTTTTTAATTTTTCTATGAAAGATGCTACTCCTTCCCTCTACCCTCCATAGCCTCTTCCCATCCTCTTCCTCTTGTCTTGTCAGTTAGAATTATAAAAAAGAGTGTATTACTGGTAATATATAGCTAACTTATTACTGCGATACTACGGTAAAAAGGTCGTATCTTTGTATGGATTTCATAGTACTCGTAAGGTACGTTTTTTTCCGTAGCATTGCAGATTGTAGTCACTAAAGTAGCCGCTCGAGGGCGCTTTACGCTTTTAAGCGTGCTTCTTTATTAGTTACTACTCATAATCTCTCAAATTTGTTACAAAATAATCGTAAGTAAATTTTCCTTATAAAATATTTAATTATCTAAACTACAATATGATTTTTAATAGATTGAATAATAGAAACAAGTAAATGAATAAACTATTATATTTTTAAGCATTTAATAGTAATTGTACAACAAATAACTGGAGTAAAGATGTTACTAACATTAGCGTTGAATCTAAAATAGACAACATATCGTGGGAAAAAAAATGTAAGCCCGATTTCATAGGTCTTCATCTCGGCGGGAGACTGCGGCGGCGATAAACACGGAGCTCTTAATATTGTCATTGTTTGGCACACATGTAAATATATGGGTGATACACTGCACTGCAATTCGTGGTCACAAAATTTCCCAGTAACATTCTGTTGAAATACAAGATGGCTCCTCACAGTTAGAACTTTACTCTCCTTTTCATCAATAACCATAGTCACGGCATATGGTGGTTTTCTTATTTTGTGCTCCGGACACACTTTACACTTAACAGTGCACAAACTCGCCTCACGTCGAAGCTGAACTACATAACCTATGGCATCATCGCCATAAGATTCTCTTGAAGATCTATAACAAAGGATATTGTATGATACAAGGTGATAGTAGGTAACAAAACTAATGAATTGGCTATCTTATTATATATAAACAAATAACATATTATTCACTTACTGTGCACTTTTTACATTCCTGAATTCAGCTGAACAAAAGTCGGGATTCGTACCAAAAAAGGGGGCTACCATGTAAGAATCCACTTTGGGTAAGTTAACACTGTCTGCTTTGATATAATGTTCTTCCATTTTTGAAGATCTGGATTATTAATTATAATTATAAACCAAAAGTGTATTAAATGTGTAAGAAGATGAATCTAACCGTAACAACATAAAGTGAACGACAGTTTTGTCAGTTTTAATTTTTGACAGCAGCCGTTTGGTTTGTTTGTGCCGGTGTGACGTCATTAGCAAGATGGCGTCGTTTTGATCATTTGACTCACAGATAAAAAAAACTGAAACTTAATTAAATAATATTAATTTATTAAATCATTTTCATTGAAATGTAACTACTTCTTTTGGTTCTAGGAATCATAAGCTACATGTAAAAATACGTTTTATAATTATTCATTACATGTGTCAAGTACCCTATTAAACCCAAATTTCTCGCCTCTGTCACTCTCTCAATAACTTCATTTTCTATTACTATATCTAATTTTTGGTTGAGTAGGTACCTTATTTATTTGCTGTTTAGTTCCCATAACCATATATTTTGTCTTTGCCGCATTTAGTACCAGGGTATTCTTTTGTGACCATTCTAAAATAGCTCAAAGATCATCGTTAAGCTCAAATATTGCCTGTTCCGAATCTTTAGCGTAAAATGACTTATAAACTTATGTGTCATCTGCATATAAGTGAGCATTGGTGAACTTTAATATGTTTACAAGGTCTGCTGCTAAAGTTGCTATGAAGACTTAATCACAGAAACAGCAAAGTAAATGCATTTCCTCGAGCAAATCTTATTCAAAACCTTGTAAATTCCCTCCAAGAACATTGTTTAACTGGATATATTCCCGGTCTCGAGTTGGAGTCGATCGCGAAACGTCCTGTTAAACGGAACGTGGAACTAGAAACTGTACCGCTACTATGAGTATAAATGATTCTAGGGATCGTATACCGGTATTCGGCTTAGTACCGGTATTAAATTTCGGTATTTCGTCTATTATATTTTTATATTTTAGTAGGCCAAAATCAGTGCTGGAACCGCGTTGCATCAGCGGTTCTGAGCACCTTGCCTTTTTTAGTGAATCATTTCATTTGTCTTCCAACACATTCTACATTTTGTTTTTGTTAATTTATATTTTTAACTTACATAACACTGAGTTGTGTTATTTGGTATTGTGAACGTTTTTCGCATTTTATGCGGAAATATTTGGGGCATGAAAGGTGAGATACTGTTATGGAACCACATTTACGATCCTGGCAACAAATTAAAATCTTTATTTACGGTTTACCCATGCATTTACACGTTAAAATATTGGTTTATCATATATATTTTAGTCTGAACTGAAATCCTAGCTATAAACGGTATTTCCGGAAAGTGAATGAAGTGTATTGATCAACACTGTTTTTTTAACCTTAATTATGTACTCTACAGATCACGACATCCCATTGTAAATGGAAAATGGTGTAAAACAAATATCTGTCACTTTCTTTCTCTAAAAAGCCTCGTTATTTTTACAAATAAGTAAGTTATACGAAAAGGGAAAAATATTCTGAAATTCAAATTCACTTTTATCATAATATCTCTCTCAAGCCTGTCTAAAACGGTTTCCATTTGTACAAGTCCGAATTGAATAAAAACGGTAACTATATCCAGTGAAATCCAGTTACGTCTGGATCCCATTTTGTGAAACTGCTCGGCCAATCAGAGGTGGAATTTGTCAAGGGTCGAAGGTCGCTTAGTCAGTGCAATGGCCGGAACTAGCACCTGATGTCAAAGTACCTTGGCACTGGTTTCCAAACTTTGGGTCACGCCCCTGCGTGAGTCAAAGGCGAACAAAAAAGACTTGTTGCAGATTCTAACAAGACGCACATCACCTAGCACATCTGTGACGCGTGACTCTTTCTCTGACGCGTGACGCGAAATATATTACCTGTCTCTTTCTTCGCAGTACTGTGAGAGAGTGACGGACAATGCTGTCGCGCGACAAGAGTCACGAAGCCTAGTTGGACTAGACGGGCTGCTCCACGCTTGAGTCGCGCAAGTAACCTACATGCACGCACCATTTTGTTCACGCAAATCCGCCACGGATTCATAGCCACTCGTAGTGGCGCATGCGCGTCGGTTAATTACTTCGCCAAGCTCTAAGGCGAAGGTTAGAGGTTTTTTTTTTTTTATTAATGAATGATAATATTTATCAGGAATAACTAGATTTCTGGATTCCCCGAATGTGATCCTTCATTATTTACCATAGTATTATTGAATCAAAGTATTTATTGTACGTTCGTCTAAGATTGGTTGCGTTGTATTTTAAATAAATAAAATATCGTTCTCGTACAACTTTTGCGAACTTTATAAGAGAAAACGTTCAGTATAGTCTCTTATTCTGTGATGTAGGTATCTGGCTGTGGCTTGGTGTCAATAGAACCCGATTCCTACCGGCTTGCCTAATTAAGTATGGACTATTCTAAGCTAAATATTATTAATAGAATATTTTTGACGTCACTCCACTGGAACCTGAAAGTTAGATAATTATTAAAATGCTGTGTATATGTATAACGCTTTATAAAGTAACCAAATGCACAACGCAATTTCACTTTATTTTGGGTTTAAGCATGCCATTTCTTTATTATATCCTGAACAACGCGTGAAAGAGAGATGCACTGGCACCAGGTGCTCGATGGTTGCTTATGTTGGTTGGGATATATTATGAACTCATGGTGGGTGATACTATTTCTAGGGCCGATAATGCGAGTACGCTTGCTCGTATTCTATTGCAATGGTATTGCATACCCGACAAAAATATTAAATTACCTTTAGTTTAAGTTATAAGTGTGCGTATATATCATTCTAAGTGTGCGCTCATCGAGACATCGATTGTGAATGTTAAGTGAATATTAAAGTATTCTTATGAGATAAAGAGATCTTTGAACCTAATATGGTAGGCGCAGATAATTCCAGTAACATGCATAAAGAAAAATTCGTCAGGTCTTCCTGGAGCTAGGGTAGCGAAATGGTTAACGCGCTGGACCAGCAATCCAGAGGTACCGGGTTCGATTCCCGGTCTCTTCCACCAGGTAGCTCCTTTTTAAATTTTTCTTTATGCTTTGATCTTTATGTATTAAAGGATCATGGATAAAGTTTGGGAACCAGCTATATCTTGGATATAGCACCTGTTTTCCCAAAGTGGAAGGGGTTGATAAAGATTGCACGCTTACACTGAGCAGCTGGGCATAGCTGCAATATATTTGGGAGAATGGGGCCTACTATGTTTGGTAGATGGGTTTCGGAATGGTGGTGATTTATAAGAGAGTAGCTTTGGTCATTACCAAACTCACTAACGGTTGCAGCGCCATTACCATGAGTTAACGTGACCGTACTCGTTAGCGACAGCGCAAGTGATTTGTATGGAGAATAGTACAGTCGAGTTCATTTACATCTACACACTTACGAGAACAAAAATATTTGAACACGACCCTATTGTCAGGAGCATAAAGTCGTGTTCAGATATTTTTGTTCTCGTAAGTGTGTAGATGTAAATGACTGAACTGAACTCGACTGTACAGCGCCCCGCTGTACAGTCGAGTTCAGTTCAGTCGAGTTCAGTTAATAAATAAATAAATATCAGACAACCTCACACGAATCAACCTAGTCCCAAATTAAGCTCAAGAAGGCTTGTGTTGTGGGTACTAGGCGACGATTTACATACTTATATAGATAAATAAATACTTAAATGCAAAGAACATCCATGACCCAGGCACAGATATTTGTGTTCATCACACAAATATTTGCCCTTGCCGGGATTTGAACCCGGGACCATCGGCTCAGTAGGCGCTTAACCACTGCGCCAACCGCGTCGTCAATCTTTGTCGTTACTTTGTCCTTTACGCGGTTACTAGCGAGTACTGTCTCTGTAAATTCATACTCAAGGGTACAGCTTGGAATACGGTATTTGATGACAGCTTAAATCAGCCAGTCTTTATGAAATGTCAAAAATTATCGGTTAGTATGAAGTTTCAATGGAGATACTGGCTTGTGACGTCATAAAAATCAGAAGTCAAAACACATTTTATTTTTATTTTTGTTCAATTAAAAATAGTGTAATGTCCAAAAGTTAGTAGTACTTTATTTGGTTCCGCGTATTTTTGAATGTGTGGTTATACTATTCACAATAAAAACGTAAGCATTTAAGTTCATATCTCTATTTTATAAGTTTCTAAGGGCCTTATCAGACTTGCGATTTGCGAGCCAGTTTTCTATACAAATAAGCGTCGCGGAAAACTCGCTGCGTGATCGAATTCGTACAAAATTGGCTCGCAAATCGCAAGTGAGATGAGGTCCTAAGATGCCGTAGCCAAATTATAAAAATGAAACTATATTCTTTGCAATATTACGTGTGATATAGGTACCGTCGTATGTAAACTCATTTGTCAAAACAACGTTTAACAAAAATATAACATAGGGTAACAAACAGGGAATATAATTAAGGTAACACAAACAACCAAGTGAAACATCATAAATAAAACACACAAAGAATTATCTTTACACAACAAAAGCAATCTAATGAGTTTAAATTAAAATAAATCCATTTTTGTGCACCGACCACGGAACTGTTTTAAATAAATTATCCGCAGAGATCGGGACGGCCATATTTCAGGACGGTCCCGCGCGGACGTGTGGACACCTTTTTGTCCTTTATGGTGTGCCGTGTGGGCACCTTTTTGTACTTTTTAGGGTTTTGTCCCTCCCGTGCGGGCGCGTGGACGCACTAGCGTGTTTGCGGGTTTACGTTGCTTTTAATAGATAAATAGCTCTTTGTTTTTGGATGAGCGATGCGGCGTTGTTTTTGAATTTAGAATAGTTTATGCAAGCGTGGAATCCTGTAACGGTCTCTCGCTTCGGTCGACGAGGTATTCCATCAGATCTAATATACTCATAATGCTGTTTTAAACGGCAACATGTTTTTATTTTTACGACTGCCAGTACAGTAACGTTAATTTGAATAGTAGATTGTTAACCAAGGGTAGAAAGTGACCCATTGCACCCGAGATATTTCTGGCGCTCGAACGAAGTGAGAGCGCCAATAGTTCGAGGGTGAAATGGGTAATTTCACCCGAGTTAAACACTCTACTTTTCATTTTGACTGCGAGGAAAATAAAATACTACACGCACATGTCATGAGTGTGTTAAATTAATTCCCATGTCATTTTTAACCAATAATTAATAAAAGACACGGTATTTATATATTTAATCTCGTGTTCCCGCTTTTTCTGTTGCAAACTTTCATTATTACCTATTATTTTTAATAAAAAAAAAAACCATTTGACGAGGTGACCTTTTAACACCTATATCGGACCATCCCCGACATACACGTACCTACCGCCAACATTAAAAAAAAAAACAAATCCAATGGTTTCTATTTTGTTTTTTGTCTAAATGTACGATTCTATCAATAAATCAGGGACAGAATTATAATGTATGTATTATGAATATAATAAATTATAATGCATATTTATATTTAATAATTAGATGTAAATAAATTTAGCTTGCATATATCTAACTTTTGGAGACATTTTTTCAATGGCCATTTACCACGGCCGACTAGATTGTACCTACCTAATTGAGTTGGTCACGACGTGCATCTAGATGGCACTTATCTTTGACTCCGTGGCAATTAAAAATAAATTACTTTCCACCCTAGGGATGGAAAAGCTATTTTCCACCCGGCTATCTACTTATGAAAATTACACTTTCCGAACAGGAGAGATGAAAAATATATTGTACCTTATACCAAATTACATTTCTGATTCGATGTTGTCTTTATTTTCTAACCTTTTAGTAGTTTCATTTTGCTTGCAACCGAACAGTTATTTAGGTGGGCGTTTATTTTCTATACGTGATAACCAATCAAATAATACCAAGTAATTTATAGTTATAAGCGTAGTAACGAATGTAAAGTACATAGTAACTGCAGTTTTATTAAATAATGTATGTCGTTCAAAAATCACAAATACGTTATCAATCCAAAGAATCCAAGGATAAAAAAGAAATTCTGTCCATCATAAGTTTCAATACACTCTTTAAACCTACTGAACGCAAGTGGCCTAAATGCACGTAAGTACAAACAAACAGTAAATCTGACCGGTAAGCTTTAAAAATAATGACAAATACCCAGCACTCATTATTCCAATGTCAGCGAACAAAACGCGCGAGCATTATTAATAGCGCTAAGAAAGTTTGAAGGAATTTTCTAATTACTCCTAACGATGTCAACAGGCCGAGGTGAAAAAATTGAAGGTGCGTTCCACTATTCTGAGCGTCAGTCATTTGTTTGGGCCAGGGACGGCTTAGCTACGTAGTGAGAGTAGCAAATACTATGGGCCCCGCGCACCTTATGCTTTCAGACCGTAAATACATATTATACACCTGTCAAGTGCGAGGCGCACAAAGGGTACCATATAAACTGTATGAAACGGCCAAGTGCGAGTCTGACTCGCGCACCGAGTGTTCCGTACAAATACTTATCCCATCTTAATTGACCGGGTTAAGTTTGCATCCAGTATTATGGTGCCGGATACAAATGAGGTACAAAGTTACCGCAACTGACCACGTTTGTTTTTTGGGAGCCCCCTTAAATAATACATTTTCCTTGGCTGCTTTTTTGCATTTATAGTAAATCTATACTCAAGCTAAGGCCGTGTTTGAAAACAGATCAACAGTTTTCGCTGAGACAACCAGACATTTTGGAAAATATATTTACTTAACTATAGTGTGATTATCATCTTGTTTTTCATTTTCTTTGTCATCTCGTCCTAATTTGCTTTGGTATATGTCTAAAATTATATAAGCCTCCCAAATTCATAATTTAGTTGAGAATAACCAAATTCGTTATACCTATCTAATTATGTGCCTGTATATTTAGGGAACAAACTCGTCTGAGTTTTATCCAGTCTACTTACCGAGCTTGTTACCCTAGTTACCGAGAAAATGTTTAGAGAAATAAAAATACAATGATAATTAATGTAACTTCTGAGCAAGTACGAGTTTATTTAGAACTCGAACTCGCCTTGGGCTCGTCCACCTACGCAACTTGTTCTTTACTTACCCAAAGTCGTAACAGTCGCTTCTACACTGGAAAATAGACTTTGTCAAAGAGATTCAAAATGCAACGCGAATACAATATGTTACTTTCCGACCGTGGTTGTAAACGCCTAACAACTTAGTAGTGGGATGTCTCGAGTTAACATAATTATCGTAATTTATTCTTTAACAACGAATCTATTATCTCTTCATTATTTTTTATTGTTCATATATTTAACCCGTTATTGTCCAATCTTTTCGTGTTTGTGAGAAGGGTCAAATTGTTCCTATTAAGCAACATTAGTTAGGAATTAGTTTTTGTTGAGCCATTGGAATGGTGTAAGGTTTTCTATTGTATCATTATAGTAATGATGATAAGCATTAATAACAATCATTTAATGTAGATAAATAATTTGTATGTAAATGTCGTGCTTTTAAAAACTACACTTAAGATATACAGGGTGATTCAGGAGTCATGAGCAGGAGTTATAGAGGTGATCGGGAGGGCCACACTAAGCAACTTTCCAATGACTTACTGTTGAGTTTCTTTCGGCTTTCTTCTCAACAGCGGTCTCCTCTTGCGAAATGCCGGTAGATTCACAATCTGACTTGTAAAAGTGCCCCTGTGGCCTACTTACTGAATAAATTATTTCATTTCATTTCATTTCATTTCACCATGGAATCAGTCACGAAAACATATGTTTTTTAAAGTTAATTGCCAGCTAATTGATCGCTAACTGTCTGAAATGTATGGAACGGATCTTTTGTTTTGCGATTTTGTTGTTAACCCCATAGTGATAGTTGCTTTGTGTTATCTACTCCATAACCCATATAACTCCTGCTCACGACTCCTGAATCACCCTGTATACAACTTTACCATGGATGTATCTTTGCTTTACACAACAAATTAGGTATAATATTTTATTAATATTTGACTATGTCACTATGTATTATCATCAAAAATACATCTATGAAAAGGTATAATTTTTTTTTGTAACCAGCCTGGCTAGCATATCTTGTCGCGACTATGCTTGTCGTGCGACTCACCATCACCCGTCTTGCTCGCACGGTATCGAAAAGAAAGTGACAGGGAGTTGGTATTTGTCGCGCGTTAAAGAGTCGCGTGTCACGAGGTACAGGGCGTTGATTCGAGTTGGCTTTGAGATATCGTCAAATAAGCGAGTTCTCAGCTATCTCATCACTCAGGTAGATTGACTGTAACTGACTTAAAAAACCGCGGTGAGATGCAAGAGTCTCATATCTCAATTTTGGAGATACGAGGGCGACAATCAGTGTCAAAAATGCTATTCCTACGACTGATCGTGCAGGCTCTTAATTCCATATACACCTATCTTCCTATCTTCCTGATGTCTTGCAGAGATCTCCAAATTGGCGACTTCGCCAACCTGGTCGCGTTACGTTTGAGCCTTATTTATATGCGACGTCATAGATATCAGGCGCAAACTTAACCGGGTAGTAACGTGAAATATCACTTTAACCAGCTCGAATCTACAACATCGCGTTTTAATGATAGTTCAAGGCGATATATCTGAGATGAATCGAATTACGCTCTGCATTTTTAAGATGTGTCCTCTCTCCGTCTCCAGCGTGGTTTTTTGAGCCTGTTTCCGTTTAATCCATCTCTTTGCTATAATAGGTAGCATATATCTCATCTAGAGATGTTGGAAGTTCCAAATGAAGGGATCTCCGTATTCAGAAACGTGAGTAGGTAAACAACCTTTTATTGCTCGAGCAATTCATAAAGTTCCATTTAGTATTCGGATGTCGAATCACTTATTCAATTCGTGTATGAGGCATTCGTGTTCCCGACAATGGTCTTCTCCGGTAAGCGCGACACGCTTCCGCCAAAAAATACATTACACAAGAATTTCATTCCAACGATTGACTACGTCAATAAAATGGAGTCGAGGAAAAATATTATGCAAGGGTGAAAAACTCAGTGAAACGCCCGAGTGGATACACTTGGAAATGTTCAGTTATTTTGATTTAGTCCGGGTATCAGTTCGCGCCCCGCCCCACCTGGCCTGACAATTTTAATAAAATAACATTTCCGAGGGCGCTCGCTATATTAAAGTAGAGGCGGGACTGTGTCCCGTTTTTATTAGTCCAAATTATGGTAATGCTCTCAGACCCAGGCCAGCAATCGGTTGTGAACGAGGGATTAACACGATGCTTTGCGCCCCGGTTGCAAAATCACGCTTTATCAATCAGGGATTGGGAACGGAATAATGAAAGTTTTATGGTCACAGTGAATAAAACAATTTTTCTCTTCTGTAGACTAATATAATTGCAGTAGCTATTTTCAGATAGATTTTTAGGGAGGGAGATAGATTTATGAAAATACCAATAATGAGAAAATTTTACCATGAAACTTTTATCACTTTAAATAAGTCCATACGGTAGACGCGAACCGAAATATACATAAGTATAACCCAAATAACCGTTTAAATCTTGTATCCAACTGAATTTACTTAACAGCACAAGCTCTATTTTTGATTTAAGTAGTTGCCTTCTGTAACGGAGCTATATTTCACCCCCGCCACTTAAGAAGGCGACCCGGTCTCGCGTCAGCTAAAATTTTATGCATTACCTATCTCCCCAACGAATTCCCAGCTGTCTAGTGCAGGCTGTCAAATATCGTACATTCTAGAAACCACAACAATCAAGTGATAATGGCCCTTGTTTCCACGGAGCAACGTCTGTAATAAAGTCGAGCTTCGGTAATGGGCGATGGTCACGTCGCCAGGACTCGGGTTCATACACTAAACATTAAGTTACGTAAGTTTGAATGGACGAGTGACGCTGTGGTGAACATTGTTTTAATACTCCGATGAAGCGCAATTTTAGCCATAACTTAGGGCCTGTAGAAACGACAACGCACTTGTGACTCCTCTGGTGTTGCAGGTGTCTATGGGCGACGGTAATAGCTTTCCGTCAGGCGATGCGTTTGCTCGTTTGCCCCCTATGACATAAAAAAAAGAAAACGGGAATTTTTAGTATGGCGGTACTGTGAATTCCCAAGTAATAAATCTTTTTGGAGTCTGCCTGTACTTGCCTTTGTTACCTGCAAACAATGCGATTATCTCTTCGTTAAACGGCAAAGCTGTGTTGTAAAATTAAATACAACATAAGTGCAGATACCTTATACATGAAATACGTCTTTAAGTGGAAGGCAAATAGCCAAAATCATTGAAACACATATCATAAAGATTTAAGTTAATTTTAAACAGTAGTGAAGTCAAAGTGGAAGAATAGAGAAAATGGCATTGGTAGGTAACAAAGGTAAGCAGATTCGTGATCCAAAAATTATTCTTAATATACTCCCATAATTACATTTTCCGGCCATGGCCATAACAGGTACTAGATCTGTTGTGTAAAGTAAAATCTAGAGATGTGCCGTTCTCAAAAAGGTTCCCCAATTTGTATGTGAAAAGAAAGTTCTCGAAAACATTTCTCATACAAATTGGGAAACGTGCTGGCGAACGGCACATCTCTAGTTGAATCTTCTTAGGGTGTGTTTTCCCTGAAGCGTCATCCTCGCGAAGCGCGGCGGAGTGGTGAAATAAACCAATCACAGAAATGAATCGGAGCTGAAAGACTTTCATGTCGTGTGCACCCTTACTCTTTATTTTCTCTATAATATAAGTTGTATTAAGAGGCCTTATTACTTTTTTTTATATTAAAAACAAGTTTTTTGAAATAATACTTTTGACTCTGAGTTCTAAATAATAACATAGCTATTTCATGCTTTAATTGCATGCAGTCGAAAATAAGTTGAAAAAAACCAATTCTCTGAATATTGTCAATTTCGAGTCGTTTTTGAAACAAAAATTATCAATAAAAAATTCAACTGTAGGTTTCAAATATATACCAATTAATCGCAATGGCCTTGTTCTTAGTAGTAACATATGTTTAAAACATGTTTGATCATAGAGAAAAATGTCCAAGACAATCAGCATTTTTGAACGGATAAAAAGCCTTAAATAGACTCGTGTCTCTCTTAGTTGATATCGTAGCCAACAATGTCTCATTGGCTAGAACAGAATGATATTTACTCAAAATGTCCTCTATCCAGTGTGCACAGCATTAAGGGGATTATGCATTGACGATTTACAATCCAACATCTAAATCTCATCACGCCGTATCGCATCAATGAATGTATTCGAATTTCAATCTTGTCTAGTGCAACAAAGACTATATTTCCTCCTCATAGTTTAAGATATACGAGTTATTGAAGGTAACGAACGGAATTGAAATCCGAATCGAAGCGACGCGTTGAGATTAATGACCGTTGAAGAAGCAAATAGGATTTTGGACGCGACAAGAGCTTTACTCTGCCAGAACAATGCTGGCAGCCCATTGTAAACGGTCTGTCTGTAAATTACCACAGAATATAAAATACATCAGAGAAAAATACGTTTTCACCTCACCAGCTCAAACATGGCGATTTCGCTGTCAGATAACAGTGAACAAAATGCGATTTTGTTTCGAGCGTGAGTAGAAAGTAGCTTTTTAATTTTTTCAATATCTGACCACGAATTGTCATTCTTCAGCCAAAGGTTAATTATAAAATTCTATTCATTTGAATCTCGATGCACTCTGTTTCTTTCATATGTATATAAAAGAGAGGGATAGGAACTTATCAATTTGAAATTCGATTTTCGAATCCGACCTCGATTGAGAACAGTTCGAATACGCGTTATACCAAAAAATTCATTAAAAACACCCGAAAAAGTTTTTATTGGAACGTATTTTTTTTTCTTTATTATATCTTTATTTGACGACCGAATATTAAAATTATTGTGCCTTTTATATAAAACAATAGATCATTGCTCAAATAAAATAAGATTTTTAACTAATTTATTACTTATTGTAAATATAATAATGGTTTATAATTTCACCATTTATCAAAGATGCATATTCGAAACATACATTTAAAAATATCGAGTTCATATTGTAATTGTTATTTTCTTTTTCATTTATTTTGTTTGGTGTTTTACGAGTAAAAATATTAATCAATTTATAAAAAAAATCTAGTAATATAATATTTATTTATAAATAAACACGTCACGCGTCATGTTCATGTATCTGCTAAATCTTCCAATTTGATCAAATAATGACAATGACCGTGTTGGTAAGGTTGATTATAATTTCAATTAAATTATATTGTTAAGTATTCCTTTTTAAGCAGCAGTTATCTATTTTCTGATTAATAATATTATTGAAATCAGCAACAAAGACTATAAACATACGTTGGAAGAAAAATCACATAATTTCGAATATGTTCTCGCTGATGAGGTGAAAAGTTGTGTGTGCTACACGAGAGCAAAGTTTTTTGCATCTCGTGCTGTTGAGTCCCTCGCTACACTCAGGATTCTAACATAGATCACTCGCTACGCTCGTGATTCAAACGTAGAATCCTTCGCTTGCTCGGGACTCAAAATCAACACTCGTAACAAAAAACAACTTTGCTCTCTTGTTGCACAAATAACTATTGACGGCTTCCCTCGATTCTGCAAAGGTCTTGTCATCAGATCTTTACCACAATTTTATGGGACCAACTTGGAGACGCCTACTCTCGCAAAAAAAAATCCAAATGTCGGAGTTCTGAGATATATAAATACGAGCTTCTGCAACAAAATATTTTTCACTACGTTTGTAGTTCTATACAGAATATAAATTTACTGTGTACAATGTGTGTAGGGTGCTAGGCTATCATATAAAATTTAAGAACAAATGCGAAAGGTGGAACCAAGCCTCCAGGTCTAGGTGTACGCTGGTGCGTGAAGTGAGATTTTTTGTTCATAAAAATGATTGTGAAGAACTGTTGTTTTAACGAAGCAATAATGTTCTCTTAAACAACACCTGCTGTAAAGTACCTACGGAAAGTAATTGCTTTATTAAAGAACTAAGGCGGCATTTGAATAGAATGAGGCAATTTGGCCTGCCTCAATAGGTTTAAGACGCCGACTTCTATAATGTTTTACGTAAGACGTGATACGAAAATGTTATTTTCCGACTTTACTCACCATCTTACCGACTAGTCGGTCAAAATGCCGAGCTTTTGTCCAATAATTGCCGACGAATTGTAGACTAGTCGGCAAATAGCCGAATAATCGGCCCATCTCTTCAATACAGGATTTGATTAGACACTATTAGACAATATAATACTTACAACAATACGTTATTGCACACCAATAAATGTTAACACAAGGTAACAATTGGTTTGTTACCTTGTGTTAACTTTTATTACAATACAATTTTAAAATAGCGGTAGACAACAGAGACGCTATCGCAAAAAAGCGATCTCTTCCAGACAATCTTTGCGTAGTGAAATTAATGATAAATTAAACTTAATACGGGGTAGATGCTGCAGAAGGCGAAGGGAATACATAACTACGAGTAGATACCAATAGAAAAGAAGTACGCATATGGGTAAATATGCACATACATAAACTGATATAAACAATTATATAAATGAATATATAGAGACGAAAGCTGGCGACGTCGCATTCGCTACAGCGTACCGGTGAGGCATGGGACGTAAGTCGAGACCACACGCTTCCCAAGCTTCGACAAGCCTACAGGACGCTGTTATATGCTAGAGTGAGCTCGACGTAGTTCCGTTTCATTCTAACATATAACTGCGTCCTGCAGGCTTGCCAAGGCTTGGCATTAGATTTCTGACTACAAAGTCGATTACTCGATTGATTTGTAGGCAATCGTGGCATTGTGCTCTTTTACACGACTATCTCAAACGTGCAGGAAGACAGGGACGAATTATCGCTCGATTCGCAAAATCGATTATTGCTTTGATTTCTAAGGCTTGCGTCGGTTTGTGCCATGATTGTACATATAAAGTCGTTCAATAGATTGAAAACATACGAGGCGTTGACAGGGTTGGAGAAAAAATAGTGATTCAATTCCGGTTCATGTGAGTTCTCCACACAATCTGTGAATGCAGTTCTATCTTTTTTTTTACAAGTCTGCATAAGTGTTCCACTGTTGGGAACAGGCCTCTCCTCCTCCTAATCTTGATCCGATCAGAAGCCTCCTCCAGCCTGACGTTGAGGGTCGTGACCAGTCGTCCCGCCACCTCCGCCTAGGCCTGCCCCGCTTGGGCGTGGGCTGCTCATTTTGTGGCGGAAACTCAGTGACCAAGTCTATTTCCGGGTGCACCGACTAGATCGATTTGTGTGAGGTTGTCCGGTATTATTTGCGCGAGCGAGCGAAGCGTCTCTGCTTCAGCTTCGCCAAAATTTATTTCGTATGTATGTTCAGGTTCCCGGCTGTTCTCGCCTACAGGCCACATCTCAACCGATTCTCATGAGTAGGTTCCATAAGTAATATAAGTATGTATTTTTTTGTTTTGGTTCAGTTTTTCGAAATTTGCTAAAATGGCGGCGATATTAGGGGTTGAAGGGTTGAACCCTACAAAAATCTATACATTCAGTAATTTAGAAACAAACTCGTGAAGCTTAAAACTCAGAGAGCCACTATCAATTTATTGATTTATGTATTTTAATATTATGTCTGGGACTGACTACTAAAAAAAATTGGTTAAACTAAGTAGTATGCAACGTAAACATGACAAACAGGAAAAAAGAAATATCTAAAAAAGTTATTACTAGACCACTGTATAATTACCACATTTGTTTCAATTGGGCCTTCACTGTGACGCGTTACGGACATAAAAGTTTTTGAGGACATCCCTAAAAGCTGGTGTGCATATTTTCATCGCTGTGATTCTAATATTTTACCAAAAAGACAGTGCTAAAACCAGAGATTGTTGTGCATAGACAATAAAACCAATTTTTACATTGTTCAGAAATATAAGCCATCAATACCTAACCAATACATCAAAATACTCATACTAAGTTCTGCGTCACTGCTGATGAAGATATCAAACAAGATGAAAGTGCGGAAATAAGTGACAATCACTAAAATAAATTCAAGTCTTCACGTCATTCAATACGTGGGAAGTTCAGTACAAAGGCAACTGAACACGAAATGACGCTTCTTGAGGAGGGCGTGGCGTATGGCTTGTTCGCTAGTTTATTTCTATCCTCTGTCAGCGTCATCTTCGGGATCGTTTCCTGGATAGTGTTGCCTAAATGGCGCCTGTTCCGCCATTATTCCTTCATCAACATTCTTCCTCATAGATGCTATAATATTATTCACTATCTTCTCGATAAACGCGCCAGCAGTTAGTATCTTCATAAACAAAACATTATCCTATGCTTTTACACATTGGTTAGTAGTGATAACAGTGATTTATTACATTGATTTAGTGCAGGTTTTTACGGATTTGGAATCAATCGAATGGTTTTACCTCAAAGTGAACATCTTTGGTTGGGTTTTACCAATTGTTTATGCTGTGTGTAAGCTTTTAGTTTTAGAGTACAGCAAAATTGCTATTTCTGCAATGCTTTGGTTTATGCTTTTGATAAATTTTGTTATGTACGTAATAGTGTTGTTTAGATTATGCATACTGAGTGATAGCTCGGGAGCTGTAGGTACTATAATAATATCGTCGACTTTCTTTTTTTTCTTCACTGGAATTATTTTATTATTTCCCGTTGCATACAGTAAATTGATTGATACGTCTAAAACATATTTATGTCTGAATATAGGTTTAAAACTTTAATAGGTCTATTATTGAATGTATTTTTTCTAATGTTGAAGTTGCATAGGACACTGTGGAAGGAGTATTTGGCCAGACCGAGAAATAATTAATGATAATATAATGAGTTACTGATAAGGACACATAAGGAAAAGGAAATTGTTATATTCCTTTAAATATAATATTAATACCATGCATTATTGCAGACCAAAAACAGTTTGCAAAAGATAAAAGCACATATACAAATGTTTTAAAACGGAAGACAACAGGTCTCATCGCTAAAAAGCGATATCTTTCCGACAACCTTTAGATAGTGAAATATATGCTAGAGTAAGCACGACGCAGTTCCGTCGCACTCTAACATATAGCTGTGTCCTGCAGGCTTGCTAAGGCTCAGCAAGCATGCGAAGCCGGCATAGATTTGCGACTACCAAGTCGATTATTCTACGTTTTGATTTGTAGGCAATCGTGGCATTGTGCACACGTTTATTCCAAACGCTCGATTCGCAAAATCGATTACCGTTTTGATTTGTTTGGCTTGCGTCGGCCGAGATTGTATAAAGTCGTTTAACAGATTGAGAACATAGTTACGAGGCGATGGTACGAGGCGTGAAAAAATGGTGGTTCCATTCCCGGTTCAGGTGAGCTCCTCACACAATGTGTGAATGCAGTTATTCTCTCCTTTTTTAAGTGTATGAGTGCCCAATTGTTGGCAAACCGCCTGCAGACCACATTCCCAACCGATTGTCATCAAATTTTGTGAGTAGGTTCCAAAGTATATTTTTTGTGTTGCTTCAGTTTTCCGAAATTTTTTAAAATGCCGTAGGTTGAAATCGCAAAAAATAACAAATTTCAGTAATCTACAAAGAACCTCGCGAGGTTTAAAACCCACTTATATATTGCTTTATTTTTTTTTATAAGGAAATCGTGTTAGGCACAAGTGCAATATAAATCCATAATACAGACGTCACAAAAAAATAATTGTATTAGTACTGGATTAGTATTCAACGTAAAGAGGACGAACAGGAAAAAGGAAACAGTAGATGACTGTAACAAGGAAACTAAAAAGTAATGACTAGACCACTATAATGACCACATCTGCTTCAATTGTTTCTTCACCGTGACGCGTTACGGACACAACGTTTTTGTGGGCATCCCTAAAATCTGGTGTGAATACTTTCATCGCTGTGATTTTTATATTTTACCTAAAAAGACAGTGCTTCAACCAGTGATTGTTGTGCATAGACGGTAAAACTTATTTTACATGGTAAAATAGAAAACATTGATACTAAGTTCTGCGTCGCTGCTGATGAAGTTATCAAACAAGATGAAAGTGCAGAAATTAGTGACAATCACTAAAATAAATTCAAGTCTTCACGTCATTGAATACGTCGGAAGTTCAGTCTTAAGGCAACTGAACACGAAATGACGCTTGTTAGGGAGTGCGTGGCGTATGGCGCGTACGTTGGTACATTTCTATCCTCTGTCAGCGTCATCTTCGGGATCGTATCCTGGATAATGTTGCCTAAATGGCGCCTGTTCCGACATTATTCCTTCATCAACGTTCTCCTCATAGATGCTATAGGATTATTCACTATCTTCTCGCACTACGCGCCAGCAGTTGGTATCTTCATGAACGCAACAATATTCTTTGCTTTTATACATTGGTTAGTAATGATAACAGTGATATTTTACATTGAAATAGTGCAGGTTTTTACCGATTTGGAATCCATCAAATGGTTGTACCTTAAAGCAAACATCTTTGGTTGGGTTTTACCCTTCGTTTATGCTATAGTTTTAGAGTATAGCGAGATTGCTATTTCTGTAATGTTTTCGTTTATGCTTTTGACAAATTTTATATTTTACGTAATAGTGTTGTTTAGATTATGTGTACCGAGTGCCAGCTCGGGAGATGTATGTACTAAACTAATATCGTCGACTTTCTTTTTTATCTTCACTGGAATTATTTTATTTTTTCCTGTTGCATACAGTGAATTTATTGATAGGACTAAAATGGATTTATGTATACGTATATTTGCAGGTTTTATAATTTCAATGAGTATATTATTGAATGTATTTTTTCTTATGTTGAAGTTGCATAGGACACTTTGGAAGGAGTATTTGGCTAGACTGAGAAATAATTAATAATAATATAATGGAATACATAAGGAAAAGAGGTTTTTTTTTATAATATTCCTTTAAATATACAATTAATACAATAATAATATATTTATAAATGGACTAGCCAAATGTTGCTTTGGTTAAAATAATGAGTAGGTACTTTGTATCACCTATATAATTAATTAATACAATACAATAATTTAATACTTTATTGCAGATCAGAAACGGTTTACAAAAGGAAAAACACATATTGAAATGTTTAAAATCGGTAGGAAACAGGTCTTATCGCTAAAAAACGATCCCTTTCAGACAACCAAAAAGAAAGAAATTGATCAAAAACCGACCTATCAGCAACAGTATATGACTTTATATGTAGATAGGTATAAATAAAAGATTTGTCGTAATATTTAAGTTATCTTACATAAGCATCGAACACCGCGAAATAATTAACATATTATAATTAAATGCTATAGTATATGTAGTTTTTAATTTTTTCCTCCACCAATGTCAGACCACGCTCACTCTTCGAATAAAGTGAACTGTCATACCATACAAACTGACTCACTTTGTATGGTCAGACAGTTCATTTGCTTAGAAAAGTTAGCATAGTTTGACTCTACTCAGTAAAGGTTTGATGTGTTTAACTTTTGAGTGTCGTATCTCTTTTTAAGAGCTATTAGGTAATCTATGGCTCTAATTGTCTGAATAAATAAAGCTTTATTATTATGACTGCTTCTCAAAGGCACCTCCTTGTCAGTTTAGTTATCTAGTTTAAAACAAGGCACATAGCGGGGGTTTTAGCTGCGTCCCTGGCGCACCCGAGTGGGGAATAAATAATTTCAGCGCTTCCACGGGTCGGATCATTTTTCATTTTCATCCGGTTCATACCGGTATGAAGGATGCATTTTAGGTTTCAGAGCGGTTCTTTGTGAATGTGCTTTATTTTATGGCTGAGAAATGGGAGCGGGAGACGAGATTGAACCGTCTCAACCTTTGTTGTATTAAACAACAAAGATACAATATTAATACGCACGCTTTGTTGTAAGTACACCAAAATGCATTTAAACAAGAAACAAAAAGAAATGGTAGACACCATCGCTTTTATCGCTAAAGAGTGATCAAAATCAAACCAAGGCAGATTTACAAGTCAGAATCTGAATCTACCGATATTCCACAAGAGACCACTGTTGAGAAGAAAGCCGAAAGAAACTGAACAGTAAGTTAACTTTTCGTAAATCACACTTTAAACTATTACAATTCTGTTATAAATAGGTAATCGGTACACATAGATGTACAAGATTCTCCAAATCAATGTTTACAGTACGTAAGCAATAACAATAAAATAAAGTAAGATTTTTCAGAGATACGTCTTGGTCTAAAAGATTGCTGGTGCAAGATACAGATACAGATACAGATACAGATATTTATTTATAAAATTCAATATTTTACATGTCATTGTCTTAAATAAAATTAATTAGTCTATAAAATTTTTCGGTTGTTATTAAAATATTACATTAACATTTTAATGAAAACATGTTATAATTTAAAGTAGGTAAGTACCAATTTTTCAATATTTATTTATTCTACGCAGGTTAACGATTCCTTTCAAGAAATTCGTTTATGTTATAACACGCCAGGTCAATTAGAAGCGTCTTTAATTTTTTTATAAATAGATTTTCATTTTTAGTTGATTTTATATCTGATGGGACAGAGTTATATATTTTTACCCCAATGATACCGAGTGACTTCCCTTGATATTTATTTATTTACTAATTATCCATTAGTTAGAGGTATTCAAATTGTATTAGCATTTCGCTGGCCCAATATATCATTTAAACAAATTAAAATTAGATTTAATGTCATTATGACACAGAGGGCCACTGAACGTCGCCACTTTCTGGTCCCGCACTGTATGATATTATGAAACCATCGACACGAGAAGAAGAAGAATGTCATTATGTCAATGTTTAAATTTGAACTCGTAAAAAGTCAACCATAGAACCCTGTAATATTGAGCTAGCGATTGGTGACCTACGTGATTAGGTCTAATAAAACCATCTGTTACCTTGTTCAGAATAAAGCAGTTCATCCACTTCTCAAACTCTTCAAAATCAATAGTCCTCAGCAACTTCACAGTGAACGCTTCGGGGGAGTGTTGTTAATAACAAAAGAGCATCGGCAGTCGAGAACCCTCCAACTCGAACTTTGCTCTTCCCGTCAACTGTGGGACTACCCATATTATGATACCTAAAATTTAGCACTAGTTCTCACGAGAAGTCTAGGGTCACTTTGTAAGGGAACGACCACATATTAGTGATATGTTGCGCCATCTCGCGGATTATTGGGAAACATTGCCGAGACATTCTGACGTAGCTCTCTGGGACGCCATCTCGTGATTCATGGGTGAATTAAGTATTGATAGATTGCTGGAGCGTGGATTAAGTTTAAATCTAGAGGGCGTTGTGATGAACAGGAATAAAATAAATTGAGTTTATTAAATATTTTAATATAATTAAAAGGCCGCATGCTGTATTGGTCTCGACGCTAGTAGGTAATTGTGCTGGAAAGCTCAGTTGTTGTAAGATCACATGCCGAGGTCCTGGGAGTGATGGTTGCATGGACTGAAACAGGAAAAGAATTAAAATTAATTAAGTTGTCATCGATGACTTCGGGTCTCAGCGAGTTGGATTATATCTTTGTTGTTGCAACATTATTACACTCTCACTGTAGGATGTTCACTAATATATTTACATACTTATATATATTTGTATCAGAAAAGGAATGGAATTAGGGAGATCAATTGAAGTTACTGGAGTAGTCGCTACAACTAGGAAAATCATAATTAAGATTTTATTGATTTGTTATTTGTTAGGAATTCATGAATGCATGGTTGTATATCATTGGTGTTATACTAAGCAAATAAGTATATACCATGGAAGTTCACAATGCTATGAAGAACTGGTGTCAATTTATGAGAAATTGAATGATGATGGTATGTGAAATGGATTTATACAGGAACAAGAAGTAATGTACTTACATTTCAATATCCTTGGGTGATGAAATGGCCTGGACACTGCTTCACTCTCATGCACGATTTTGATAGGTAATGTCTTGCATGTTTTCTACTATTGTGAGATGTAACTGGGAAGGTTTAAGCTAAGTGAAATGCCTTAGTCTATAATTATGGGTACACTGTTGTATAAAATATTTCCTGTTCACAATCACTTAGCAAAAGTAGGTGCACTTAACCAGGAGAGGTTATTAATTATACATTTGATTTGCGTATGCTTGAATACATAACTTGAATAGATATTTGCGTTGGGTAGTTGGTTGTAGAACACTATTTATGTTTTAAAACTACAATTATTATGTTAATGTGGTCTTGTCAGGTGATGGAAGATGTCAGTGACGTTTTGGGAGAAATTGCGTTTAAGACACGTTCTTATTATCTTACAAGGATTGGGAACTTTTAAAATGTACGAATTTTAAAGGCAACTATTTTGGGACTAATAATTAATCTATAGTAATAAAGATAAATTTAAATTTGGGTTAATTTACCGCCAATATCATTGGCTACAGTAGCGACCAACGGCGAGTAGCAGAACTAAAGTATATCTACCTATAAGCCTATAGATATCTTTTATTTGTGGGAGTTGTATATAATATCAACCAATGAGGGACCTGGAATTCATTGAAACATAACACACATGTACACCAAAATAGTTCCGCTATCCGACGCAGTGGCGCTTATGAGAAGATATGGATTGATTTTGATCGAGAAGGTTCGAGATGGGGGCTCGGGGAAGAAAACGATGGAGATAGAAGGAAGTACGGAAGGCCTGGGGGTATTCGGCTTGATCGAGGGTGTAAAAAAAAAACTCTGACGGATAAGTATCGAAAATCAGCTGTTCTGGGTTTCGGAAGAGGTTGATGGTCATGTGGGATGTGGTGTGGAGTGTTATTATGTCGGATTGTTTGCTTGCAATAATCCTTATTGCGAGAGAGGTAAGCGCTGTTGTTTATTTCCACAGAAATGTCTATTCCGGCCAGGCCTTCTTTAACACTATGTGCATTTCCATGACTCATTTTACTGTTTAATGGAGCCCTCATGACGAGAGTGTCAAGGTACATGCTAAGTAGCTGAGAGTTATCCGCACTGTGTTTCAGCTTGTAGTTCAAACAAGTACCAAACCTGTATATTTTGTGTAATTGTGGATAAATAAATTATCCCCAGAAATAGCTGTGTTACTAATTACATTCCTATACACTATACTGGCTGTATACCTACGCCATACACATATATTTTACTCTTGGTATTGGTATTGGTACACAGATTTGTCTTTGTTTAAAAATAGCTACAGAGGCAGGTCTGTCTTGAAGGTATAAGGTATGTGGTACACTCTCTCCTTCGAAGCAATGTCAATGAACAGAATGATTCAACTTGGTGAAATATACTACCTTGGTAGTCGTTTGGTTGTCTGTTCCAGATTGACATTAGAGGCTCATCTGATATGGCGACTGGTTTGCAAAGACCTTTTGTCATACATAGTACCAGTATCGAAGCGTATTGCTGGTCAAAGGAGTTCTCTATAGAGCAATTCCGGAGATCAGCTATAAGCTTTAATACTAGGAAGGCTCGGGCTGTGCACTGTGGTGTCTAAAACCATCTACTAAAGACTTGGAGTTTTCTCTGACGAGGGAGAAGGTTGGCGACTATCGACTTTGCAGAGACCCTTTGTCAATCGACTATACGTCTTAATTCGGGGCGACGACTAAACCCATATTTGATCCAAGTTGAATATGACTTCTAATATTTAGAAATGCTGATGGGAAGAGTCTGGTATAGGTAAAGGTTTTACAAAGGTAAAATATCCTACCCTTCCTTCTGACTCTCCTGACACAGTCTGATATTTTTATCATAAGAGAAACGGCTGGTTTCATTGTTATATCAACTATCATCATCACCCAACCATGTTGTGTTAATACATTGCTATGGTCTGGTATTACTTAAGTGTCATTTCTCAGTTGTGGTTCTCTTATGAGATGGATGATCTGTCTATATACCTAATAATAGCTGAAACAGACACTACCAGTATTTTCATACTGCATTTACAAGCGACCATTATGGCAGAATATATTTATTTGGTTATTAGCCATTTATATTGACATAACTTGGTGGCTAGATATTAACATGAGGATATGGCTGAGTCCATCCCCTGTTTTACTTATTCAACTCAGCTGTCAGGTTGTGTAATTCACTGCTTGGTCTTGTGCTACTTTTAGTGTCATGTATCAGTTGCATGTCTCCTGGGACAGATTATCTATCTATATATTTAATAACTGAAAGAGACTCTAGCAATGTTTTATATTGCATCTACATATGACCATTTAGCAGAATATATTTATTTTGGTTTATTAACCATTAAATTGACATAGCTTGGTGGTGAGAAATCTCTATCAATAACTTATGATGGAATTAGCTGTTTTATTATAGCGTTCCAAATATGTGTCTTCCCTTTATCCTGTCAAGGACGGATTAATTGTTGGTCGAATCTGATATCCGGACAGCGGGGTGGGGCTGTCCTTTCCTAAACAAAAAACCCCTTTAGTTATATATTTATGTATTATATCGAACACTAAACAGTCATACACTATCCACATTCCTACTGGGTCATTTGGAGAAATGTTAGAACAGAGACATTGCATCATATAAATAAATATTTCAACCTTTATTTATTATTTGTTTATTAATTAAATAACTAACACTACTTCTCGCCCAAGATGTATATTTAGATTAATTAACCTTCATTATTGCTTCTGCAAATAATTATTAAATAATATTGACTTGTCCTAAATAAACTGCTAATGTCGTCTAATTTGTATCCTTACCGCAGAGAATCTGGTTACTATAACACACAACTGGGTCCTATAACCCACTAGACATGATCACAATCTATTATTAATTAAGGCCAAAACATATAATCAAATTGCTATATCAAATACTGAATTCTGGTATTGAGTCTGGTAAGGTGACTGACCCTTGCTCCATTTGCTTCTTCCAGTTGAAGTCTTTACAACTTCAGTAGGGTTGTCACTGTCAGAATGTATTAATAGGGTTAACAGACTTATTTAACGTAATTATTATGGAAAATGTACAACAGAAATAAAATTTTGTTAAAGTTTCTGAGACACGCTTTTATTGCTGCCTGTGACTTCCTTACACAAATGTTAATTGCACATCGAGACGCACGATGGGTTTATCTTGTTTTATTTTTTATCCTATTGCTGTCACCTTCCGTCTTCATAATGTAAAACATTTGGAGCTGCCCTCTAAGATACAAAATTATTGTATTATCATGTGTACGTGTACAAAATGTACGTCCCTCGACGTCGTGTCTGTGAACGTGTTAACATTAAGTGCGTACTTCTTACGAGTCTGTTCGCCAATCTGTGACCGGTATGGTGTGTGCATTCCGTCACTGGTTGCGTTCATGTGTTGTCTGCAGTTGTTCTAATTAACGCTGTGTCGCGGTTAATGATACAAAGACTGAAACAGTTAGTGTATCTTTGACGTTGCTAGGTAAATTGTTTTCTGTGACTAGGTAAAGTATTAAAGAAGGTTCTCTCTTTTGATCCACGCCATAAATCCCTAAAGCCGCATGGAAACATATTTAGCATGCTAACTGTTAATTGCATAGTTTATTGATTGCTTGTCTAAAATGCGATGCAATTGGTTGATGGGCGTGGCTACGCGACCAACTGACGCGTTCGCACCGCTGTGACTGACCTGACGTCATATATGCGCGCTGTTTAGCCCGTAAAAAAATTAAGCTAGCATTGTGGTGTGGTGTGGTGGTTATTGGTGCGGTTCAATGCGCGGACCAGGGTGTCCTGCCTTTTCGGAGAATTATTTAACGTCGAATGTTTCACTTCTCCGAATTTTCACTTCGCAGAATTTTTATCCCGCTGTAGTCATAAATTTTTAATAATTGTTGCAAATATCATCCCATAGATTAGGTAAGGTTAGGTTTGTTCTATAACAACCCCAAGTAGTTTACGATTTAAGAGAAAAATGCTTTTTTCGAAGTGACACTTCTGCAAAATGAAACATTCGATGAAAAATTATTCGGCGAAAAGGCAGAGAACCGCGGACCAGTCATGATATATGAAGAGTATTCTGGAATGCGGAACAGCTTACTGATCCCGGTTAAATTTCACCTCGACTTCAAGCGATAACCAGATGCAATCTTAACTCAGACGTGTTAGTAGTTGCGAATTCCGTAACCGCTTTTAGACCGATACCTGCGCATGAGTAGGCATTCTATTTTCAAATATCCAGGTCATTGACCTACACACATTCGCTCATTAATGAACCTACATATGTCAATCATTGTTAAATTACTGCATGAGATTATTGTTTTGACACCGAACGCGAGTTTTAAATTGTCAAGGTACTGTTTCGCCCGATAAAAATCAAAACTTACTAGAATTTCTGCCACTAGTCTTCAAAACCTTGCATCTACTTAGTTAATTGATATGACATAAGAGCTTTAATTTAAGTAGGTGTTGTTGTTTTTTCTAAGATTTCTTCTTAGAAAAAACAGTAATTACGTCCTTTTTCTAAGCGGAATACAGATAATAAGTGATAAAATAGTGTCTTTAAAATATATGAATTGTTGTCAATTATGTTTTAGCTCTAAGTGTGTGCATTCTATTTTCAAATCGGACAGGTCATCGACCCGCGTTCATTCGCGTTTATCTTTCGACCGTTAATCAAATATTAACTCAGAATTAGCAACACTTGACTAATCAGCCCATAAAGTTTTATCTGTTTACCTAAATACCTAATCTTTTGCGGCCAGCTTTCACCTTTCAAAGTTGGGTAAGACAAAGGGTTTCTTGTTTAAGTAATTTAGGTTTAACTTGGGATCATTCTTGAACTTAGTTTCTAAGTAACTGAATAGATATAATTAGTTTCATTTCGTCGAAAATAAAGTTTCTTGAAAATAGTGCAAGTTAATTAGATTAAAGCTACCATACATAAATAAAATAAATAAATTATAAATAAATTTTAAGGGTTCTTAAAAACGGACCCCTATTAGACAAACGTTGTCCGTCCGTCTGTCACCAGGCTGTGTATCATGAACCGTGATAGTGTCTAGACACACAGATAATGTAATTCTGTTGCAGCTGTAACAACATATATACCTACTAAAAACAGAATATTTTTTTAAGGGCTGCCAATACAAAAAACGTAATTTTTTTCCGTATTTTTCTCGATACTGTCACCAGACTGTATCTCAAGAACCGTGATACAGTTCAAATTTTCACAAATGATGTAAAACCTATATAAGTAAAGTTACCGCTATAACAACAGATACAGAAAACAAAAAAGTAAAATTATTATTTAGTCGTATGGAACCCTCGATGCGCTAGTCCGACTCGCACTTGGCCAGTTTTTAAACTACAAGAATTTCCGTTATTCATAAAATCACACATTATTCTGCTGGAAGATTTTTTTAGCTAGTGAACCGTGTTATCTTCGGACAGAATTGAGTATAAAACAAAACATTTTAAATACAATTTGCTTTAGCCATTCACTGCATAACGAACAAATTCAATGCAAACTAAAACAATATATCATGCAACGCACACCCTAACGCAATTTGGGTTTATTTTATAAGTCTGACACCCCATTTTTATCAAAAACCCGTCCAAAAAAGCTACATTTTTCGTGAATTTCTACAAGTTTACCCAATATATTACACTCGACAAAATATTCAAATATTCAAACGTGTCGTGTCTCGAGCGGGGCGGGTGTCGACGTCGATAAGTCATGTGGGACGACACTATATATCTTGCGATAGTGATGCCCACAACGTCGATAAGTGTAGGCTGGTTGATTGAACAGGAGATTAGACGGTTTGTTGTGTTTAATGTACTACTAATATGGACATGCGTTCACTCGACGATATGTTTTGTTTCTGGAACAGGGGGGTAATTCGACCAATATTAGAGAGATGATAGAGATCTCTTCATATCATCGCCATCTGTTACTTTTTGACGTATCCCTACCTGACAAGTGGCGATATCCCTAGAACATAGCTACTTCGTCAATCCAGTCGCGCTTAATTTGCGTTTCCCTTATATATTATGTGACGGCATAAAATAACAGGCGCAAACTTGACCTTGTAGTGCGTGAAATTAGTCAGTTACGTTTCGTTCAAAACAGAAGTTCATACACACTAAAATCATTATCGCCTTCGTATTTCCAAAATTAAGATGAGATATGTCACGAAGCTCATCGCATTTCAAAGGCGATATCACTGTTATCTAATAGAATTTTGACGTTTTGCGATCTCTCAAACGGCATTCTCGAATTAGGTCCCAGTTCTTATAAACCGTCATTTACCTTCGTCGATATCGGTTATACGTTTTTAAAAAGTGATTATTCGTCCTTTACAAACAACATTCTAGTTTATTCGAAGACGCGGTTGTCGCAGTTTGTAGTGTAGCTGCCTACTGAACCTGCGGTCCTGGGTTCGAATCTCGGTAGGGGCAAATATTTGTGTGATTAACTCGAATATTCGATGTTACCTATATAATGTATTTATATATTACGCATACCGTTGTCTAGTACCCATACCCATAGTACAAGCATCGCTTAGTTTGGGACTAGGTCGATTTGTGTAAGATTGCCCCTTTTTTTTTTATATTTCATTATAATTAAACGAGGCAATCCTGAAAAAATACTGACAATTGAGTTTCTTTCGGCGTTTCTTCAACGGGTATGGAGAATTGTAATTATAATAATAATAATAAATAAATAAATATTAAGGGACAAATCGTTTACGCAGTCGCTAGCGAATACGGTCATTAACTCATGGTAAGGGTACAGATTGATCCAAAGATTGGGCCGGCATTGAATAGGAATCCAAGTTAAATTTAATTCCCTTATACGGTACAAATTGGGTTGGAGAAGCATTAAGTAATTATAAGGAATTTATAGATATATTTAGATATACTGATATGCTAATTTATTGGGTAATGGGTTGTTGGAAATTGGTAAGAAGCAGTTTAGATCGGAAATTCGAGAGTCTTTGGATAACAACATTACTGATAAAGCATGATTTAAATTAATTTGTTTATTTTCAACACAACAGTAGATCAGACAGCGATTAAACGTAAATAAGGTTATGCAATAAAGTGGAGTATAAGCCATTAATACTTATCCCATCAAAAACATAAATGTTAAATGAGAGCCAAGTTCAATATCGCGGGCACTTCGCCGACAAAAAAATTGAGAGGTTATGTAATAAAGTGGAGAATAAGCCATTAATACTTATCACCAGTAGAGATAAGGAACAGGCGGCCTTAACGCTAAAGAGAGATCTTCAAAATGATTTATGTCAACATCATCATCATATCAGCCGATAGACGTCCACTGCTGAACATAGGCCTCCCCTAAAGGTCGCCACAAAGTGCGATCCCATGCAGACCACATCCATCGACCACGCTCACGAGGTCACCCGTCCACCTAGTCGGGGGCCATCCACGCTGTGCTTTCCTATACGAGGTCGGCACTTCAGGATTTTGGTTCCTGTGGCGCGGAGATAATCCCATTAGCGGTTATACTCCCACACAAAGTCCGACTACTAATAGTGATATGTAGAATATTATAAGGATTTCTAACAAAATGTATATTGTTAAAGAATGAATGACTAATGACTAATGATGGCAAACCAGACCTGATACAGTTCATGCTGCCACAGGGCCATCCGTTCTCCGCCATCCATTGCCACTTCAACCGTTCACATGTATACTGTCACACTATACTAGTTTCTGACGCGACAAAGTATTAGCATGATCACTTTTTACATTATAATGAAATAATGAACTTTATTCTGCAAGCAGGCCACAAGGGCACTTTTACATGTCTGAGTCTACCGGCATTTCACAAGAGGAGACCACTGTTGAGAAGAAACGCCAAAAGAAACTCAACGGACAGTCATTTCTTCATAAAGGATAAGTACTTAACTATTACAGTAATATGAACTTAACTAGTCACCTGAGGCTATTGCGACTGTGAGGCAAATGCGATTTTTGATGATATCATAGAAACGCAACACTCTATTTAACACTGCGCTCTATTTGATATTAATAGTTAGCACTCTAGGCAGTAAGGGTATGGTTACGGGTGATCTTTAACTGTTGTGCATTTATGATATTATCATCAAAAGTCGCATTTGCCTCATAGTCGCAATAGCCTCAGGTGACCTTACGTAGTTCTCGAAGATAACACATTGACTTTACTATGTGTATCTTTATCTTGTATGTAAGAAATCCAGCTTAGCATCGTGACAGTGTTAATGAACCGTGAGCTGGAGGGACGTAAAGGACAGACGTAAAGGACGGACGTAAGGGACAGATACCCTCGTCAGGCTTTCTCGAGGGACGGGAATTTTCTTAAGCGCTCCAAGAATTAAGCGTGTTTCTAATTATTAAAACTTTTTACGAAAAGAAAAGTGTAAATGTTTTCAAATCAATAGGTGCCGGGATCGGGGTCTGAACTGATTTTAATCATTTATTACAAGCTTTTATTTTTAACTTGTATGTATGTATGTAAGTACTATGTTTGTTCGGGTGGAATCTTGCAACTCAATTTTGAAGCAGATATCGTCAACCGATTGAGATGAAATTTTGCATACTTACTTAACTTTGATGACAATACAATAATATGGTATCATGTGGCTGATTTGAAAATGGAGCCGGAAGGTGACCATAGGAACTCTATAATATATAGAAAAAGCAATCCTACCGAGTTTGGGCTCTTTAGAATCGTCTCAGTGAGCATTTGATGGATATCCAAAGAAAATTACAGTCGGCTATAAAAGCTTGTCACTAAAATGAATTTTTTGACAGAAACATATTTATTTATTTATTTAATCTTTATTGCACAAAAGAAAACTTATCGTACAAAAGGCGGAGTTAATGCCATGTAGCATTCTTTACCAGTCCATCTTAGGGCAAAGCAGAAAAATTGTAGGCGGTGCAACTAACTTACACATAAGTAAAAAAACATAATTATAATACCATTGTGAGGTATTCACATAGAGGTCGCTAAGGTATAAAGCTTTTCAAATAAGCAATGAAAACATCAACATACAAAGCGTAAGGAAAAATTGGAAAGGTTATCTGGGTGTTAGAGAGTGGCGGAAAGGTTAACACGCTGGACCGGTAATCCAGAGGTACCGGGTTCTATTCCCGGTCTCTTCCTCTAGGTTACGCATTTAAATTTTTCTTTGAGCTATGATCTGTGTATCAATGGGTTAATTACTATTATGGTGCTACTATTATGGTTATAATAGTATTGTTAATACATTTGAGAAAATTCTTTTAGAACATTGTCATGTCATTCAAATGAGTAAAATGCTAATCAAATACAACATAAAACGAATGGCTCGTCGTAAATGGAATCCAACAAATTGCAACTAAAATCGAATTGTCCAACGAAATCAAACTTCATATTACTTGGCAGACTTCCACTCGCTCAGATCATCCGTTATGGGAAGCTCATACAAAAGGTCCTATTTTCATGGAAAAATCGAGTCGCTTAAGCCCTTTCCATGGCACGTAATGTGTTACAAAATGTCTTATTTTTATACCATTTTCATGTCACTTACTTCCTTCTTAGGGCGTAAGGTGCTTCGGAGTGAATTATGCAAATACTGGGTGCAATTTATGGCATGTAAGTTGGTAAATAAAATTTTAGTGCTTTTCAATTTACTGGGTTAGTTGTATATGTATAGTCAGCTGAAGTAATCACGCAAATGAAGTGTTCAAAATGATCTGCTCAAAGGCACACTAATATCAACATAATATTAAGGCATTTACACTTGTGGGCACGTACTGGAAGACGCAACGTGGGAATGGGAAGGTTCCAACAACGTGGACTGACGATCGGTAGGTCGTTGGATGAGCACGATCAGTCGATGTGGAGATCATTGCGAGAGGCCTATGTCGACGTCTAGCACAGGACGTCTGTCGACTGATTATGACTTTTGATGGATAAGAGATACAGTTTTAATTTTTGATTTTAGCTATAGAAAGCAAATCAGCAATTTCTTTGAAGTCGAATTACATGTTCCGAACTTCTGAAAAGCAGCCGATATATAGTTACATATAATGACTAACTTTCAATCAATAACAATCAATAAAAATATATCTACTGCGCTATGTGTCAATGACCAAACCATCTATTTATAATTTTTATTAAAGTTAGTCTTTCGTCGGTTGTAAATTTGCATCAGGCATTCAAATTCTCGACGACTTCGAGAACAGGCTCCCAGACGCGTAAAATATCCACGACACTAAAACCGAGCGACAAAACCTTTAAAAAGTAAACGCTCTCAACGCCACCTAATTACCCCCCAAAACAAAAGCAATTACGATACTCACGCATTCCTCCCGGGGTCCGATTCTAAAACAAAGCCTGCGAAATTCCAGCGTGTTTACATTGCGAGTGCAGCGGACAGCGTGCACTACACGAAAATAACCGCGGCACGTAAAACGGAATGGCCGGCATATTCCTGGCCATTCGAGTAATCCACAGATTAGGTAACAGAGGAGCCATTGAGTTGCTGTAAAAATGCTAAAACATGTCAATTTGGGAGGAATATTTCAGCATTAAATACAAAGATCAAAGCTTAAAGAAAAATTGAAAAAGGAGCTACCTGGGGGAAGAGACCAGGAATCGAACCCGGTACCTCTGGATTGCCGGTCCAGCGCGTTAACCATTTCGCCACCCTAGCTCCAGGAAGGTCTGACGAATTTTTCCTTATGCTTTGTGTGTCGATCTTTGCATTGTTTATTTGAAAGGTTTTTTACACCTTATATATTTCAGTATAGGGTTTTTCATTGCTTATGTTTCGAGGGTTTCGTATTCCTAACAAGAAACCTTTATAGTTTCGCCATGCTTGTCTGTCTGCCTAATCTTAAAAAAATATTCAGTCCTCACTAAATTATTACGGTATTGCAGTAAGGACTTTCTGATTCAGCTAAGCTGTGTCCGATGTGCTAGGATGGAGCAGCGAACGCGATTATTGCAGCTCCAATGGCGCGATTAACCCCCAGCGGCGTGCTTTTGTCGTTCGAATTTCAAAACGTACTTTTTCGATGGCCAGTAATAGCCGTTGCGATAAAACCGGCCGGTTTAAAAACCGAATTTAAATTGTATAGCACTATCCTGTTGAATTCGTTATTTTTTCTGCTAGCCGCGATCCGAATATCGGAAAAATATTAAAGTTTTAATATTATCTAGGACACGGATGAAAATATACGACACGTGCGTGTAGCGTCATATAGGAGACCAAAACCTTAACAATTTGTGGATATTTCTAGTCGCAATCATCAATTAGATTTATAAAATATGTATGATAACTCTTTACTTTATTTTACTCTTTATCGTTTATTAAAATTTGACTTTGCTTATCATAAAATATCTTAATATAAAAGCGATAATTATTGATATCCTCACAAAATATATACGTATCTGAAATGCATGTTTCTTATTATGATTTTAATGTAAACTCAGGGTGTTTTATTTTTGGTTAATTTTAATTGATATTTATTGCGTAGGTAAATATTAATTAATTTCAGTAAAATATGTCAACATATTTAAATAAAACAAATAAAACTGATTATATCGCGTTTATTAATTATTTGAGCCTTCCTGACGTTTGCATGACAATCGCGGAAACCGGAGAAAATATTATGTCAACATGTTCATTGGGTACGTAACGAAAGACAGAAAAAGACAAATCGAAAACGTAGGGTTCCAATTAAAATGTATTTCTTTCTCAATGTGCCAGTCGAAAGTAAAGTGTCTTTTGCACCGTACTATTCGATAATTAATTATGCTAATACCTACATCTAACAGGTGAGTTCACAGCACCACCTGTGGCCTAAACCGATTTAGACTAATGAGGTGTTGGCAGCCCTGATTCGTGACGTCACTAATTCAATATGGCTGACAGACAACAAATCTTGTGTGTTAAAGGCGACTAAATCTTGGTGTCTTTTAAAGCATCCCAGGAAAAAGTAAGAGCAAAGGCAAGCGGGCACTTTAAAATCGTAATCGTTTTTTTTTTTTAAACGGTGTGGTCGCACCTTTCTTGGGCTAAAATCAGCGCACACTCGCAGTCACACTTGTGCATGTATCGCTTGTTTCAAATTGAAATAGATTAAGTAAAACTTAGGTAAACAAAATATCGAAATTAAGCACAAACATTACTTAAGCCCTTTCATAATTCTCTATAGTTGCGGTACCGGGTATGATCATACCATTAGCCTAAATAGCCAATCACAGAAAGTCGTAACTGAATAGGATAATTGTGTTCCGCGGTTTGTATAAGCCGGCATCATTGGCTCACTTAGTCTGTCTCATTGGAATAATATGCTTTACCGTGCCACTAAATGGGATGAGTGATACGGAATGATAATTAGATCCAAGGCACTCGCAATATCTATGCGGCTCGAGCCGCTAGCCTCGAAAGTGGCCCCATATAGTTTCATAGTAACTATTACTGACGCGAGGCCAGGCGACTGTCGCTGAGCGTCAGCCGCGCGCGACAGTCGCATCGGCCGCTAGCCATGAAAGTCAAGCTTTAATGGACTGTTCCATCGGGGTGTACAGTTAGCATCAAATGTAGTCAGACAAAAAAATAATTTACTGAATAATATGCTTTATCCACTAAAAAATTTAACAATTTGACTTTGAACGTAGTTATATCCTTAAAAGTATGCAATATTTCACCGTTTAGGTAAAACTTGACACTCACTCGATATAAATAACCAAAGCCGCCGCAAGTTTAGCCCAGAAGAAATAATTGATCCTTCTAACTAGGGAATGCAAACTGGTAATTTTTTTACCGCTAATTTCCAACTTCCAATCCAACCTTCTCCTTCAAGCTTGAATACTGTATTTTATACAGCCCTATAAGAGACGGATATACGAACAGTAAAAGGGTCCCGTTGGCACCCTTTGGGTACGGAACCCTTAAAAGAAAGTCAAGGTAGTAAAACATCGTGTTCCCTATTCCTAGGTCTGACGACGAGTAATAAAAGTGACTGTTTCCGCCCGGTCGCGTGCCGTGTAAAAATGCATCGACTTACTGGCCGCCGGCCAGCAGGCTTACGAGGGTTATTATTGGCTTAGGTGTTTTATTGTTTCTTTTTAAGGCATATTAACTATGTGCGAAATCCAGGAATGATGAGCGGTGACTCGGAAGTTTGAAATTCGAAGTTCATGTCACAACACCCCGTTTACTGAAATGCATTTAAACGCGAAAGCGGATCGAACGATAGGTACACATTTCAAACTTCAGAGTATCCCCTTGAAGTGCTGTCGTCGTCTAAATTAATTTGACATTTCTTCACTTTACAATATTTATTCGTATTATCATTATTTGACAGTCAGGCAGTCGCCTCCTGCTGTCTGTCTGTCCCTATGTATGCTTCGATCTTTAAAACTACGCAACGGATTCTGATGCGTTTTTTTAATGGATGGAATGATTTAAGAGGAAGGTTTACATGCATAGTATATTTAGTATCAGTATTGCAACCGTGCGAAGCCGGGGTGGGTCGTCAGTTATAAACGCTATGCGGCACTGTAGTCGTACTTACACATACCTAGCCGATATATATATATTGCCTAACAAGTGGCGGTCGTGCCCAGGAATAGTGGCGCTACAAACAGCTTTCATATGGCAATAATGTGCATACGTCATATATTTGCATTATTAAACGTCAGTAGCGATGTATCAGAGATAGTGACGCTAGAAACAGCCTTCAATGGCAATAATATGCATACGTCATACTCATACATTTGCATTATTAAACGTCACTAGCCATTTGTCAACAATTTATCATAATCAAATTCAAAACATTGTTTACCGGAATTCTGCTCAATCTTTCGTTCTTCTTGCGAAATAAATAGTGAATCCTATTGAAAAAAAAAACTAGAGTTTCATCACTGTGTAATGCTAGTTTTGACACAATTATAATAACAAAGGTTCGACCATACAATATCATGAGATACAAATGCTAGAAATATATATACCTACCACACACAAAATTTAGCTAGCATCTATATTAAATTTTCAACATTCTCCCAAAGAAAAACAGCTCGTAAAGTATAAAGCAATATGTCGAGAACCAATTACATTTAAGCAATATTGAACTATCGCCCACTATGTACATCAAAAGCGTATCACATCAAAGGGCCCTAAAGGGGCACAACAGTGATACAAGCACGTTACGTCTTAACCCTAAGGGTTGTAATATTTTTATCAAAAAACCCCGACCCTGTAAGAATCATAATAAAAAAATCATCCAACCCAAATAAGCAGACCCCTGGTCCATTTACGTCTCATATGAAGTTCAGCTCAAGTTATGCTAGTAGTACCTGCTGCATACGTTTACTATAAGGGCAACGGAGTTGTCCTAAAACATAAGGGATCATACGAGCTGCCAGACAATGTGTTTTGTTACGTTGATGTTTTGGCAAATATTTAGGCACACTTTTGGTGAATTTTCGAGGAAAATATTAGGATAATGTATGAGAGTACACCTATCCTTACTAAACAAGATTTCAAAACGTTTTCTGCACTCATTTTGTATTAAGTAAACTAGATGTGTCATACACATTGTGTGCATAAGTTATGTATGTCACAAAGATAAATCATGAAAGAAAAATGTAATGTAAGCAGGACTCGAACCTGTGACCCCACGTTTCCGTCATAGTGCTCAACTCCTGAGTGATAGCTGCGTCAGATCGTTACGTTAATCACACGAAATCTTTGATTTCATAATTTACGCTATAATGTAGAGCGCCCTTTGCGTCATATGCTTTTTTTAAATGAGCGCACTAGCCATAGCCTAGGATGTGCGTTTACATGCACGATCCCTAGTCCCCATTGCTTTACTAGAATTACACTGCTTGCTACTACCTACAAGACTACGTAAAGTTATTTATTTCCCAATTTAAAGCCGGAGCTACCTAAGGGTGCTCACCGCACCACGAGCCACTTCATTCGCCTAATATTGTAAATATATATATGAAAATCTAAGGGCTTATGCTGATTGCGTTTATCACGGGATAAATAAGTGCCAAAGTAGCTGCCACTTACACTCGCATTTTGTCAAAACTGATGCTTTGTAAGTTGTAACTTACTTATCGCATGATAAAAGCAAGCATCTTAGGCCCCCAGGTGAATGCTAGTGGTAGGGACGCACCTAACGTAAATATATATAGCGTAAAATAATGTAGAATATTAAAAAACTTAATCACTAAGGAAGATAAACAGGGGCTGAAAAGTTTGTATAAAAATCCTGCCTGCCATTTTCTAGCCTAGCCTGAAACAGGCTCTGTTTACGAACTGATTAATTCTGAGCCTATCCTAATAACAAGATTAATCATCCCTTGTACCTGATTAATCAAAGGTAATTGAGACCTTGGGCGAAGACTGGGAACTACGGATTATTACGTGACTTTCTTTGGATCATTCTCCGTGAAACAATCACTGTAGGTAGAGATAATAATCTCGCTAGAGATAATTCTCGGCCAATTGAAGGTTAAAACCAGACTCTCCGCCATATATTACCAGCGAGTCCTAAGCTACTTTGGTCGTATCGCCCGTAGACAGCCAGATAACTTCGAAAAACTGGTGGTAGTAGGAAAAGTAGACGGCAAAAGACCACGTGGGCGATCACCTACCCGCTGGTCTGACCAGATAAAAGCTATAACTGGACTTACTATTACCACTGCCCTGAGAAAAGCCGAGGATAGAGTAGGATGGAAGCTACTCGTCAACGATGCCGTCAAAGCTTTTCAGGACGGACACGACCTTCAGCAATGAAGCCCACGAACAAGAAGAAGAAGAGAGATAATAAATGATAATAATAATAAATATCGGACAACCTCTCACAAATCGATCTAGTCCCAAATTAAGCTCAAGAAGGCTTGTGTTATGGGTACTGAACGACGATATACATACATATTTGTATACATTTAAATACATATAGCAGCCATGTCCCAAGCAATAAAAAAAACCGGCCAAGTGCGAGTCGGACTCGCGCACCGAGGGTTCCGTACAAACACTTTCCATCCCTAAGTGGTTAAGTTAAGTTTGCACCTGGTATGTATAGCGCCCCATATAAATTGGTGCAAAGTTAGGTATTAAAAAAAAAATTATGGTTTTCGTAATTTTTCCTTTATCTATGCTATAAGACGTTGCTTCGTACCAAATTTCAAGATTCTGAGTTCACGGGAAGCACCCTGTAGGTTTTGATTCCCTTGCAAGTGTCGAAAATTTGCGGCATAAACGGCTGTATCTTTTGATTGCGTTGGCTTAGAAGTTTGATTTTTTCATAGCTTCAAGGGACAGTAGACCTGAGTAATTGATATAAATTTCAGCTTCATACCTCCACGCGTTCCTGAGAAAAAGGGTCTTGACAGACGGACGGACAGACGGACAACAAAGTGATCCTATAAGGGTTCCGTTTTTTCCTTTTGAGGTACGGAACCCTAAAAATCTTCAAGTTCATCACAGAAATATTTGCCCTGGCCGGTCCTGGGTTCTGGAATATTTGTGCTTGGGCCATGGTTGTTTTATGTATTTAAGTATATATTTATCTATATAAGTACGTATATCGTCGTCTGGTACCCATAACACAAGCCTTCTTGAGCTTAATTTGGGACTAGATCCATTTGTGTGACGTTGTCCGATATTTATTTATTTAATTTCAGTGTGCCTTTCAGCATAGGCCTCCTCCAAGGACCTGCACTGAGTATTACAGTACAGGTATTATAGAGATCGATAAAAAACTAAAGGGAAGAATTTGTGGTACGTGTAGCATAAAAGTTTATTAAGAAAGTGCTTAAAATATACAAAATTTTAGGCTAATAGAACAGCTTGAGGATTTCTGACCAAATATCGATACTGGTATTCATTAAAATTTAAGTATCTTTAATTTCGCATTTTTTTCGGTTGTTATCAAATTTCGTTTTAGATATAGAACCTTGTATTAAACCCACTGCAGTATAAAAATGTGTAATAATAAGCGAAAAGCCGAAATAGAATAACGGTATTTTGTATGGAGCCAAATAACTGTTACTGAAAACCAATTGGCATATGCAGTACATGAACCAGAGATATTAACTTTACCATCAGCAATATAACACTAACTTCTCAGTAGCTGCCAATTCCATCTTCCAAAGTCATTTTAACCATCTTTAGCTAAAGTTTCAGCAAAGCGATGGAACTCAATACGTTTCAAATATTAAACAGCCGAAGTGTTCACCGACATACAGTATTCGAAGTGCAAACTAACTAAATGCGCCCCACTTCGCTCAATCGATACGGTAATGAGGTCGCTCGCTGATCATTCCCTAGTCATCGGGTGGAAATAACTTGAACTACAACAAAGCCTGCGTATAATTATCTGCTAGGATAGGATTACGGCTGAGCAATATTCTCGCGTTTTCTATATGGTGAAATTAGATGAGGGCGGCGCAAGACCGATCGTCGTGAGGAATTTTGGAGAAGGCCATTGTCCAGCAATGGAGGTCTATCGGCTGATATGATGATGAATATTCGGTGATCATTCCCTAGTCATCGGGTGGAAATAACTTGAACTACAACAAAGCCTGCGTATAATTATCCATTAGGATAGAATTACGGCTAAGCAATATTCTCGCACTTTCTTTACGGAGAAATTGAATGATGTATGAGGGCGGCGCAAGACCGAGCTTTGTGGAGAACTTTGAGGAAGGCCATTGTCCAGCAATGGAGGTCTATCGATGATGAATATTCTCGCATCGCGTCAGATATTGTTTTTTTTTCCGGATACACAGTACCGAATACAAATTTTGCTATTTATTAAAAAACTTGCCGATTCTAATCAATTTCATCAAAAGACAACTATGAAATAATTTGAACTACAAAGCATGCACATGACAGAATTATGGCTTAATTTTTGGTTACTACGCGGGGAAATACTGCATTAGTATCCGTAAAACTCTACTGCAAGCCCAGTGATCTAATTATACTGCTAATATTATATTCACTAAATTAATTTTTATCTTAAAATAAACACATACAATGTATTTAATTAATCTCTACTATTGTAAAATTCTAAAATTGTATTACAGATCTATTTTCAACGGCGAAGGATTCAGGAAAAATCTTAACAGTGTCATGTGCCATGCAGGTTGAATCCTAATAATACTCCAGTAGTAAAATTCATCTAATACCTGTCTACAAAATACATGCCTCTACTCGTAATACACATATTTCAAATTTCAACTCGAATAAATCTGCTCGAATAATCGAATAGTAAACGAATACTAAACGAATTCGCGGATCGACGCGTCCCGCGGTGCAACTCGATTCGATTAGCTGATTGAAAACTATTCGATAGTCGCTGGACAAATCTATCGATTACTCGCTAATAAATTGAGTAAATACTTGCGAGCGGTGATTAAAATTGGCAATGCAGTTGATTTTGTATTTATGATGAAGCGACATATTATTATTCGTGTCGGAATTGGTTCCATGGTTTAATTTTACCTACCTATTAATTTTGACATTGGAATTTTAAAAAACCGGCCACATGCGAGTCGGATTCGCGCACGAAGGCTTCCGAACTGATCGAATAAAAAAAATCTTTTTTTTATTTTTATACCGGAGCAGAGGCAGACCGAAAAGAAGATAGCGGGATGACCTGTATGCATTTAGTAACGAGTGGAGGGAGCATGCAGCCAATAGAGACGAGTGGCGGAAGAGAGGGGAGGCCTTTGCCCAGCAGTGGGAAACAATTATAGACTAGTAAAAAAAAAAGTATTAAGTATTTTGTTTTAGTGTACTGACCATAGTAATACGTACTCTATGAAAATTTCAAGTAGCTTCCTGTTACCGTTCATTTAGGGCAATGAAAATTTAAACTTCTAGTTCAACCTTTAGTTTAGAACATAACACGTTCAAACTCCTAAAAACACGTGTTTTGTATGAGGTCCTTTATAGACTTTAGTAATACACAATTTTGCGAAATTGTCTCTACCTATTGCGAGTGGAAAGATACAGATCTGTGACAGACAGACAGTGGGGGCTAAGGAGTGATTATGATCCTCATGCTGGTTAAAACGTCTACAAATCCGTTATCTCATTCTATTCATCAGCCAGCATTAACCAGCTGTAGATAAAAAAAGAGAAGGTTATATATTTTCCCATGTCCCCGAGAGAAGCTGCAGACACCTTTTAACTAGTATACTGTAAAATAGTCGACTATAAGTAAGTATACATTTTAGTACACTATAAGGTAGTATACATTAAGGTTGTATACAATATGGTAGTCACTACATAGTATAAAACAAAGTCGCTTTCTCTGTCCCTACGAGTATGTCCCTTTGTATGCTTAAATCTTTAAAACTACGCAACGGATTTTGATTTGCTGCAGGCTGAGGCATTGCACCCGTGCGAAGCTGGGGCGGGTCGCTAGTATACTATAAGTAGCAGATAATTGATGAATGATTCCTCGACGGCAGTTACGTACGAAGATGCAGAGAGGACCCCCAACTAGATGGACCAAAGATCTGGTAGCGATGATAGGGATCACGTGAAGGCCGGTTGTTGCGTTCATCCTTGGATCTTTGTCCAGTAGTTTACTCCACTTACAGTCTGCACTCTGTTCAGTTTCGTTTTGTTTGCATTTATAATGATGTATTTTTAACTAAAGCATCCGGAAAGGTTCGAAACAAAGCCAGTAACTTTGTCCGTGGGCAGTTCCCAGGGCGTCCACACGCGCCCTGTGTGGACGCCCACTTATTTTATGCTAAGTTATTCGCTACAGTGTGAGAGTGCCCTAACTGTGCCTCATGTTACAGGAGCTTGGTGTCTGAGGAATCACACATGGGATAAATCAGAGGGAGAGAGTCTGGTATGAGGAGGCAATTGTTGCGCACCAAAGTCGTAATGCTGAACCTTTTGGTAGGTTTTCTTATATAAAAGTTTTCTTTTACTCATTTGCCAACTGTTTCATCTGCAAAAGTTGTTTGAGAAAAAAAATCATTACCATCAGTCAAAAGACTCAACTTCTGGGCGTCCTACAAAAACGCCACCATGACCAGTTCTACACCACCCGCATTTAACGAGTCCCAGCGACTTTCGCCAGGCCATTTCTCATTGTGATCGGTCGTCACTGAAGAATGCATCGGTCCGACAGTAAAGTTTACGAGAAATGTGCCCAGGACATTGCCACTTTAGTTTGCAATTCTTTGAGCTACGTCAATTACTCTGATTCTTGATCACTGATCTCGCCGAGAAAATCCGTACATAGTCGTGCAAGTGCATGACAAACTCAAAGTAACATTTGAAACGAATACTTCTCCTTCGTCAATTTAAGAGCTATGCTCTTGTTGGGGTAACGATCGCCAGTCGTTTTTTTGGACTTTCTCTTTCAGTTCCTTTTATTTGCCTAAATTCATTTCGTCTTGGCGTCCGTCTTCCTCGTTTTTCCTGGATTTTCCTTCTATTATCTAAGTATCAATATAAAACGAATCCTATAAGCTAGCAAATGAGAAGACACGTAACACTTAGCGGTCAAGGCCGAAATCATCCTCATATCGTATTGCAAAATCGCTGTTCGCTCGTCGCTTGACCCAGCGACAAGAGAAATAGCCGCATCGTGCATTCACGAATGTGATTTTATACAGGTGCATTGAATCCGAGCATTACGTATGTACATAGCTTAAGGCGCTCGCGTAAAAATAAATAAGGAGTTTATTCACTGCCTTTGAATAAACCGGTATTGTTGAGAAATGGTTTTAAGAAGAGAACATTAACACGCATTGCGAATTGTAGAAGTGGTTTAGAAATGATTAATGTCTTAGTCTAATAAAAGTACACTACGTATTGTAAATACAACACGAATTACCGCCTGTAGCTTGTCTAAAGTTGTACGTTTTGTCTTGGCTATGAAGTTTTTCTCCCCACGAACCGGGCAGAAAATCCCACTTACGAACTAGGATGACGTAAAAGAATTAACGCACCACCGTCTTTCACATCCTTTTTTACTTGAGTAGATTCTAGTGGGAAGTGCGCTTAAACTAAATATAAGAATTGACTCTTATACTTAAGGGTAAAAAATCACTACTGCTTTAGCCAACCTTAACGAGGTAGGATTGAAATCATCAACCCTTTTTTTGGGTAATTTCAAGGGTTAAGAAGATCAATATGCCTAGAGTTCCTAATGACTGTCATTAAAGGGGTATAAATAAAAAAAAAAACATTACTTTTGCCATTTACTATGTCAGCCAAATTTAACTACACTTAAAGCAAATAAAGTTTTCATTTCATTTGTTCGTTGTAATTAAAAACAATAATTTATTTCAATCGTTGTAATTTGATTTCTCCCGAAAATAGTTGTCTTTTCCGGATTCTTATAAAAACTTCGTCGTAGGTAAAGGTATGTAAATATCTCATCAAAAAACACTTTTTGAATGTGATGAATTCCCGGTTTGTCATAAAAATATCCTATGGTTTAAGAATTATGAAAAACTGTAAAATAACGAGATCCGGGTACCTAGTGTACTCACATACTTTCCTCTGTACATTAATAATATGTTTATTTTATTATTCATAACAATCGCAGTATTTTCGCAGCGATTAGTACCGCTCGTGGCCGGAGCGAAAGCGCAGCGGCGCACAGTCGCACGCGCAATCTCAGTACAATACCATCACCTCTAGCACAACTATGCTTCACAACTCTTGTCACGCGTGATAGCGCTATCCGTCACTCTCTCACATTACTGCATAGAAAGAGACGGGTAATTATCTCGCGTAAGAAATAGTCGCGTATGACAGTTATGCTCGAGGTGCAGCAACCTCTAGTCCAAATGACAAGCGACTCTTTACCGTGCGAGATACATCTTTCTCTTTCTATATATAACTGTGAGAGAGTGACGGGTGATGCTAAGTCGCGCGACATAAGTCGCGAACCATAGTTGTGCTAGACGCGCAGCAACTTCTAGCTCAACTGTGACACGATTCTTTCTCGTGCGAGATATACTTATCTCTTTCTGTACAAAACTGTGAGAGAGTGAGGGGTGACGCTAAGTCGCAAAGCACAGTTGTGCTAGACAGGCTGGTAAAACAGCCTTTGGACCCTATTAATTGCTCGCCAGTTTTTTGTTTTTTTTTTACTTTTTCAATCACTTATGTAAAACTTTAAAAATGTCAAAAAACTAATCGAACCTTTCTATATACCTAACGCACCTACTCACAAAATTTCATGAGACGTCGAAACTGCCATATTCAAAATCACTATTTAAAAATATACATATTTAATATATCCTCTAACTGTACTAAACCCGCATCATAATTAAGTCTCTACATGTAGAGTCAGCAGACACCAAAACTCCGGAAACCGGACTCTATTATCAACCGCGGTAGAGCGTCTTTAGTTATTTGACCGATATATTTGCCGACTGTACTTGAGTACCGAGGCCAGACAGACAAACACACCGTGTTTACTCCCGCAAATTGAACCTGGAACCGAAGAACAATACTGTCACAAAGAAACGCAACTGCTTGAAAACTATACAGGGTGACTACAGAAATATTGACGTTTTGATTTTAGAAATCACTTATTTAAATTGAGGACATATCGTATAGCCAATTTCAATCTGTTGAAACTGTAAAAATCTTCATTTGTTATTTTAACCCTAGTAACATACATTTTTTTTATTTGTTTAATGTGACTTATTCTTGGTCTTGTATAGGGAAGTCAAGCAAGTGGCTATGGATAGAGTTAGGTGGAGAAAACTACATAATTTATCAGCTAAAAAGACAAGAGTTTTGACTCTTAAATTTATGATGATGAACATACATTTTGTATACGTTTGTATTTGGTTTTCGACCCTGTGACAGAAGCAATGGCTGGACGTTGTGAAGGCTGCGTGAAAACGGCCTCACAAAGGATGTTGCCTAGGATTGTGCAAAATGGAAGAAAGCTAGTAAGAAAGTGATCCTGGCAAGAGCCAGAAGAAGAATAATAATAATAATATATTTTGTAGAAAATCATAATCATATTTTTTTACTTGGACGTTAATTAATTTCAATATCCGTATTCTCACGATAGAATGACCAAATTGTACTTTTATATTTACACCTGGAAAAAAATGTAGTCATTGGACAAGGACCTTCATCGTCGTAATGATTCCTATTCTAGTCCTAATAATTTTTGATCACGTCTCAAAAGTCAGCCTGTATATGCTCACAGCCTTCCATAGATGGTCGGATAACGCGATATGCAACCAACAAACACCGAAACTTTCAAAATGGCGTCTGTGGAAGAAAATATGTATTTGTATATATTGTATAATATATTATAAACATCTGATACAGACGTATTCCTTTCCGATTTCAATTAAGAGGGCGCCAACGCGTTAGCGAGCGTTCTCTCACTGAGCGTAAGCGTGAGCGAGATGGAAGTGTGTGCTCGGAAGCGCAGTAATCATATTTTTTGAGTTGTTTCATAAACGTGTGCATTTTATATTGAAAATAGTTTTACAGTTTGTGAGAACTTAAATAATTGTGCATCTATTAAGCTAAAAAACATTGTTAAATACGGAAGGGTTTTGAAGACCGAAAATATCTAAAAAAGGGTTATGTTTGAAAGATAAAAGTATATTACCTATTTATTACCAATCGTGTTTTCACGTCGACAAGATTGAAGAAAAACTGTTTAATTTTCTTATTTCCAAGGGACAGATTTTTAATCACCATAGATGTTGAGATCAAGGATCATTCACCTGACGAATTTTGCATGGGTGGGCTCTTAACCCATTCATTGCCGAAGACGCGAATTCGCGTTGTCACTGATACTTTAGGAAAATCTGAAATGTGTTTGAATTTGTTTTTCGATACACATTCGCTACCTATATTAGGTATATATCGATATTGTAATTCGAAACATAAGAAAACAAAAATGTCCTAAGATACTAAGATATTTCAACACAATTGTGACAGTAATAATTCTTACCGAACCACGCACGGATGGTTTGATCAAAGTGAAAATGATTCACAGAAGACATAAGAACATTGCCAATTAAAAAAAGAACTGTGATTTACATAATATTAATACTAGAAATAAGCATAAGCTCGCAGTGCCTGCCACTAGGCTCCATAAAATAAGAAAATCATTCATGGGTAACTGTGTAAGATTTTATAATAAACTTCCTAGAAGCGTAACTGACTTGTCTGTTGGTAAATTCAAGAACTATGTAAAACGTAAACTTATTTCTAAAGCTTATTAAGTTATTATAGCACACAAGACTATTTAAATGATAACGTGTCGTGGGATTAGTAAAAATCAAAGCAATCTTGTGTGTAATTATTTTAAAGAGTACCTATCAAGGTACTGATATTTTAATTTTAATTATTTTTATTATACTTTTTGACATTTACAATTTTATTCTAGAAACATTCTAGCCTCCGTGTTTTATTTATTGACGATCATTTTTGTGATTTTTATTTTATTTCTATAATGTTGTTTTTTGTTTTTTATTTTATTTTGACTTTGACTTTGAACCATTTTTTTATTAGGATTAGGTCGCAATTGTATATATTTATTTTCAAAGGAAGTTAACTCGGAAATAACGATTTTTGGGCAACTTTGTCACTTGCTACTTGGTTTTCGTGCATTGTTTGAATCATACACCTATTGAAGAATTTTGCAGAAAAATTAAATAAATAGTCACATTGCGTGCAAATCGTTTTTAGTACTCACCTCACAAAGCGTTGGATTCTGATTTCTCGTCATTATGAATACGATCTGAAACAAGGAAATCAAGAAAATTAACTAAATGTTTATATAGAAGCGAGAAATTAAAAATAAAAATGATTTAACAAGAAATTTAACCATAAAATTCTAAAATTACTTTGTCATAAATTAAAATTATCGTAACAACAAATTACAAGCAAATGCGGGCATTTTATCGGCTATAAAATGTTCACTGGTAATTGACACTAACTTTTTACTCATTTTTTTACCATGATTCATATGTTAATTAATATTAATTAAAGGCAATTAAATATAATATGTCATTGTGGTACATTTAAGTAATACATGGATTCAAGGTGAGGAATATTTGATTTAAAACAGAAAAACTCCTAGTTTGTCGTAGAAAAAGAGAAATGGAAATTTATATACGAGTATATTTTTCATATGGATTGATTAATTTTTCTTTATAGATATGAAGATTTTATGTTGGGAAACAAAAAAAAATATTACACTACAACGTGATTTGAAATTAAGCATTTTTCATTATATTCCAATTGCATTATAATTTAGTATCTGTATGAATTTTAAGTAATCTCTATCGTTACGAGTTTGAAGTTCTAACTAAATAAAATGATTTCGACAATAAAGGTATAACGATATCGATAACGATCTTTGGATATAACGAATACATATTTAAAATTGACACCAATAAAAATACTTACAATAAAACTAAACCTAAAAATAAACTAGAACACAATAAACTTAAACTAAAAGAATGAAGTACTTACTTACTAAATAAAATATAGTCAGTATAGCGTCGACCAATGCTTGGTGCAGTGTACGTTCTATAAATCACGTTATTAACTAAAACATCGTAACCTTACTTCATATTAAGTTAAATGATTAAGTATTTGAACGCAGAATGCGCAAGTTATTAATAGCGTTTGATTGATGCTCTGCAGATGATTAGCGTAAACATTAACATAACATGTGTTCAAAATTGCTATTTGAGAGCTTGCGTTTAAGTTTAGTAAAAGAAAAAATGGATATTCTTTAAACTAAGGACACTTCTACATAATTAGGCGTGTAGTATTTTTGTTTGAGGATGTCAATCGATTATTTTTATTATTGGGATCAAATGTCTATATGGGACTCCTTAAACTGCTGTAAAAGTCAGAAATGACCGTCAAGTGCAACATTCTTACGAAGCGCTAAAAACGTTCCATACAAATGGCCACCTATTACGTGACGTCATTAAATGTTATGGGCATTGAAGTCACATATTTCAGTTTTTTTTCACCTTCTTGTATTAAAAAAACAGATTGGTACTGTTGGTCCCAGGTGAAATTGAGTCAAAATTTTGTGAATCCGCTGATTACAAATGCATAGATTGCAGTGTAGATATTCGATATGAAATGCCTATAAATTGCCCCAAAAACAAAAATTCTTCATTTGTGTGTGATAGAAAGAAAAATTAATTGCCCGATCACACCAAAAATAAAAGCATATTAATTCGGGGTCAGTTTGTCTTTGGAGGTAAGGAAATAATTGATTTCGAGTACAGAATAATAGCTTTTACTACGCATATAAGGCCTGGCCCGTTACGGATTCGCCAGGTAGTACGGTTTGGTGAATGTTCTCTCAAACCCACCGATATTTGTCTTGGTGAATCACACTGCTGTTTGCGTTCAGGATCAATGGACACAAAGTTTGCTCGGTAACCAACAGCCGCAACTTCCAGAGAGATTACAAAATGACAATTTAACGTCAAACCAACTAAACTTCTCTGTATAAACCAGGCCCTATTCAGGCCGTAAACACAGTCTGATTCAGACCTCAGTAACCATCAAGGGAAACTTTAGGCATTAACAGACTAATATAATTAACAGCGGGCAGTTCCGCCATCTTGGTCTGTTGGTCTGTTTTTGACAAACAGTTGCTCGGGTCCACTAATTGCTGGCATCATCGTAACTCCCAACTGAATGCCGAATACCCTAGTCTGACCCTAATCTGAAAAGGCCTTAAGAGTCTGTTGTAAAGACATACATATAACCTTTAAAATACGCAATACTTAGGCATGTGGGTGTTCTTCCGAAAGGGCGCATGTGTCTTGTAAGTTTGCATGTTTTTGGGTCGTTTCGTGAAAGGGCGGGTTGCGTGCGAAGGGAAGTTTGCAGTTGGGAAGAATGTGCGGTGGACCGACGTAATGGGCGAAGGAAAGAGCCCTTCCTGCAGTGACCCTAAAGTTCGAGGGCGGCATGCGATGGTATTGTCACTTGATCTACGAATATGTTGAGTACGGTGAGTTGGTACTTTTGTGTTGCGTAAAAATGTGGTCTTTGGTTGAAGCTTTAAAATCCGCCGTCAGGAGGTAAGTTTGTATAACATTAACAGCAACATTTAGAATGTATAGTACCTAATGGTAGTCCATTTATTTCTCACTCTTGAAGGAATATATCTGATGTTGTCCTTCGCTTCCTCATCGTTCGCTTCCATATTAACTGAACGGATTTCTTTTTGTTTAAGGAATGCGGTAATACACGGTATAGTGACTGAAGGAGAATGTCATAGATCAGGGTTGGCAGCAAGTTATAAGAGATACGTATGAGGAGTGGAATGACACAACTCTCTCAGATCTGCAAGGGCCGTTTTTTAGAACCTGAAACGGGTAATTATTTTTTAAAATTTGTAAGGCCTTAAGACATTCTCTACAAGTCAAGCACTGGGTTAAACAGATATTATGTGGTCAGAAATAAGTAGTGGGTAAGCTTGACTAGGCTCTGAGGTCTGACTACGAGTCATTGGAAACAGTGGGGTGTAAACTTACAAACAAAAAAATAGTGCGTGGAGGCCCTCCGCGCGGAAGAAGTGAAGCTACAACAAAATCTACTACAAACTTTATTAACATTGCTTACAATTCACAGTGGATCGCATCTTTTAATTATCATTTTCGAGTGGAGAAATATCCAAATCTACAACATTTACAATGGGATTATGATACGAAATGTATGAGCTCTATTTTTTGTTGTTGAAATGTGCGTACGTAATTAAAATAGTAGACAATAATAATGTATGTGAATGCATCATAATGTAATTTCAAAAGAGAAAACCTAACAATCAATTGATATTTACAAGAGACGTACCTTGACATAACCTTAAATCCGTCGCATTGTCCGTGGGATTGTTGCGTTGAACGTTTAACGCAACAGTGCTTTCCTACCCCCTCCACGGTAGCGTTAAACGTTTAACGCAACCTTGTCGCATTAGAAGTTCCACTTCAAAAATTTTTAGCCATCACTACCAGTGAGTAGAATTTTGTGTGGGAGTACAAACGCAATAACGGGAACACCTCCACGCCATAAGAGTGAATGGGTGGGTTTGGCGCAGTCATACTAGTCGCATGGACTGCGCCGTGAATTGACTGAATTGCTTAGGGCGGGGGGACAAGGGAAAGAGAGTCGGACTATGACAGAGAGCAAAGCTATGGAGTGGTTTTACTCCGCTGAGATCACTCTACTTATATAGGTCCTACCTTTTGTGTAACTTGGGAGGCTTATGATCATACCCCGTGGTTTTTGGTGAACGAATGATTTGATGCCAACTATGCACCGAAAACCCTGTTGTATGATTATGATGATGTGGAAATGGGTAACCAGGACACGTATGTCGACGTTAAGTAAGACTGTCTTTCACCCTTTATTTTACGTGTTAATTACCTTTGCCATAATTCACTGCCCGTAAATAAGTTTGAAGGCGACCTCATTAGGGCGAATAAAGCGCGCAATATAAAAGAGTGACGCAGCTTTTCCGTTCATTCATCACGCATGCGCCCAACTCGTTCACTGAACGAATGGGTGAATGGATTCGCGATGTTTCGATTAGTGTTGATGGATGGTTTTGGAGCGAGGTCTTTGATTGGTTCGGGTTTTGTAGGGATTTAAATTTAATTTAGAATAATGACTGGCGTTCTTTAATATTTATGCAAAAATTTGAAAGAAAAAATGTAATAAAAGTGTTATGCTAATAGGACAATGGCTTGAAATCTAAATGCAAATTTGATTATTTATCAAGATTCGCGAGACAGCCAGCCTCAGAATTTTTTTGACGTTCGTATTAAAATACACGTACATGTAATTTTATTTTCAGCTCAAGATTACTATCAACTAAACTATGCATACTTCACGAAAAGTTCCCTTAACGTGTAAACCTTAGAGCTTAAAATAATTTCTACAGTACACGAGTATATTAATTATTCACAAATGTAGACAATTTACTAAGTGGATTAAAAAAAACCTTTGCATATTTCGTTCCACGCATACAAATCACATGCTTTTACGGACACCGTCTTTTGTTTCGACGCATAAAACAACAACAACAACTATGCAGACCTAAGTAAATGAGTGCATGTAATTTACCCTGCACCGGTTAGTGCGTTGGAGGATGTGTCATTCATTCATGCATGCTATATGTATGAGGCCTTACAATTTTATTATTCAGTGCAAATACCTGCCTAAGCGTGGGCGCTAAAGGTTGAAACTGGTTGAACTACTTTCGCTATCGTGATAAGATTCGCGAAGTTTTTGCTCAGCTTCATTAGTTCCCTATACATTAGGTGAAACTAATTATTAAATAAGGCCTAAAATTCTCGCATAACAATTTATTACCTGTCAGGAGGCTTTTATGCCTTTCTAAAAGGAATTTCCCGGGCATCATGACGTTATAAATAACGAGAATTTATGTCGGATCTAAAAATAAAGAGCCTACGCAATAATGTTCCCCAAACGAGGTTCTCGTAACGTATTAAGAATAAAAAGCAACAGAAAGCAAAGTTATTACACAAGAACGAATTTGTCGTCCAAAAAACCAACATTTGCATTAAAAACGCTCCAAAACCAAAATCCCTTTGATGTTCATTCGAATTTTAATTGGTACCGGCCGAAATTCTCACGACGAAATTGAAACGTTTAAAAATAAAACAACGAGCGAAACAAGTCTTATTACAGGCCGTTGGACATGAATGCCATTTAATTTATACACCGGGGAAAAGAAAACATGACGGCGAGTGTTCGAAATTTGAATTTAGTGGGAGCTTCTGAAACGGTCGCCAGGTGATGCGACCGAGCGTCTGCCGCGGCGCGCTGCATGTGGTGGAGGCGCGTCGGAGGCTACGGGTGCGCGGCGGTTTGACATATTTTGTTTTTTAAGCTAAAGGTGGCAACAGTCATTTATTATCAGCCAGTAAATATTATAATATTATGTAATCATCTTCCTAGCCTTTGTCCCATTTTTTTGAGAATGAATTCTCAATCGGGGTCGGCTACCTAAATCCCAAGATGTGGCGTAGGCGCTAGTTTTTACGCAAGCGCCTGCCATCTGACCTTCCAACCCAGAGGGGAAACTAGGCCTTATTGGGCTTAGGTGGTTTCCTCACGATGTTTTCCTTCACCGAAAAGCGAGTGGTAAATATCAAATGACATTCCGTACATAAGTTCCGAAAAACTCATTGGTACGGGCCGGGTTCGAACCCGCGACCTCCGGATTGAAAGTCGCATGCCCTAACCACTAGGCTACCACCGCTCTTAATAAAATAATAATATTATGTAATATTATCTAAAAACTATTATAGAAGGCAAAGTTGAAGGAAGGAGGAAAAGAGGAAGACCAAGAAGAGCTTATATGGACCAAATAAAGGAAAAGGTGAACGTCGTGTCTCGTGTCGTACCAGGCCGTCAAGGAGAGAGCTCAAGATAGAGAAAATTGGAAATTGCTCCACCGACAAGAGCCTAGCTCTTAAGTTTATGATAAATATTATTAGTGGTACTTTTTTTAACAGTTTTTATAATGAGGTTTTATTAATTAGTTCTAACATTAAAGGCCAGTAACATGATCAGTAAATATTTTTGCGTTGCTATTGTTACTCAAATATAACACTAGTTACTCTGTGATTTGTAGAGCACAAGAGTTTGTTTCGAAATAGTTGACATTTTTATTTTTTTACCTTTCCAAACCCCATATCTCTGCCATTTTTTTAGGGTTCCGTGCCCAAAGGGTAAAAACGGGACCCTATTACTAAGACTTCGCTGTCCGTCTGTCACCAGGCTGTATCTCAAGAACGATGATAGCTAGACACTTGAAATTTTCACAGATGATGTATTTTTATTGCCGCTATAACAACAAATACTAAAAATAAAATAAATTAAATATTTAAGGGGGGCCAAGGGTCACATACAACAAACTTGTTATAGATTATGGTACGGAACCCTTCATGCGCGAGTCGGACTCGCACTTGCCCATTTAATAACAGCCAGAAAGACAGTTTGGAATGAAATAAATGAATGAGTATGAGTATGAATTGTATTTTAATGTTAATATCGGCTCCATAGCTTTCTTAAGTCCTACCCGTGCTATGAGAAGTCCGATGCCTATTTATTAGTAGCCTCGCTCTAGGCTTATCCCTTGAATCTCCCCGTCCTCTTGTCAGTGAGATCGAGATAAAGCGAGAAAGATGATGAGTGGCACTCCGATGTCTCCGACGTAAAGAATGGTCCGCTTTCTATACAGAAAATATTGTTGTAGTTTCTACTTCATAAATCAAGACGACGATTTTGATTGAATCGTTTAATTTGTGATAACGTTGAAAATGTAAACGGGTTATCAGGTAAGGTCGGGTTTATAATTTCAATGGAAGAAACGTACGTTAGTACTTGCTTGAACTGGTAGTTTTTCTATACTATTACAGAATTCTAAAATTTAATTCAAAATCACTATTGAGGGACCATTTCAGGATTTTTTTAATAGCTTAATGCATGATTTATATGGGTGTGCGGCGCCATGGCCAGACGTACAGCGCTAACCTGTTAGTCAACATTCTGATTCCGAAAAAAAAAACTTTTACCAACACTAAGTAACTGCTGTAGACGACTGGTAAGTACCATAAAGAATTGACAACATTTTATATTTTTAAGACTGCAATTCCATTACTTTTCGGTATTCCGCTTAGAAAGAGGATTTAATCACTGTTTTTATATTTTTCCTGAGATTACTAATTAATTTATTATTTATTTTTCAAAGTTACTCATTCTAAAAAGTAGTAACTCCAAAACTATGGCACAATGGAAAGGTTACTTTAGTCTGGTGTCAAATAAAAAAAAAACAGATAGCTTTGAGCTTGACATCGTTGACAGCTTTTTTTTTCGCGGGCAGGTCGAAGACTAGGTATACATAGTTGTCAAAGATTTTGGTTATTTTATGTGTTTTCTTATATTTCTCTACACTACGCAAAGCTCTCTTGTTCTCTGTATTACTTTCCATCTGTTAGTTAGAGATATAAAATGTTGTCAATTTTAACAGTTTCGGGAAGAGGCTCTTTTAAGTCCAAATGATTAAAGGAATTTCATTATCCATATATCAAAACGCACCGTAAAGCGACAAGGTACTAACCACGTTTATAATGGCGTCAACAAACATTAGATATATTTTCACTTATTTGGATTAACATAAATTTTGTGGGCGCAACAGCGGATTGGGAAATTATTCAAAAGCGTGTAATCTCGTAATAAATAAGAGCCAGTTAACGTATCGAGTGTTAGTAGGTAGAACATGTGTCCAAATTAGGAATTAGCTTTTGAAAATAAAACCTTTCTATTCTATTCTATTTTATTCCTACGATTTACGAATGCAGTGTAGTGTAGCATATTGATAAGCGACTGCAATAAATGCTTTGAGGAACCACTCTATTGTATTGTTGTCAGGATTCAATTCAAATCAAATAATTTATTTCGGATCAATGATCCGTAGACACAGTTTAAAATATTTATTCAATGCTATTTTTTTATGTGTGTAAATTAGCACCACACGCTTTTGTCTCATCTTTTTTCTCATCAATCTCATCGTTGGACCGGTAATTCAAAGATACTGGGTTCGGGTCCCGGTGTGGACCACGTATGAGTGCAATTTGGTTTTTCTTTGCGTGCTGATCTCTGTATATATATAGCAAATAATAGATGAACATTTAAAATTATGGTTAGTAAAGGAAAACAATCGCAAGTATTCTAGATATACGGTCTAGGTGGGACGGCCCCTGATTAGATGGACGGATGACCTCGTGAGGGTAGTGGGGAGTCAATGGATGCGGTCTGCACAGGATCGCACTTTGTGGCGAGTCATGGGGGAGGCCTATGTTTAGCAGTGGTCTGTCGCTGATGATTATTTCTCGCGCGAGATATTGATCTAGCTCTTTCTGTGTGAGAATGACAGCTGACGCTATGGATTTTCCTTTCCTTTTCTATAACGAGAGATTGTCGCGGAGTGATAATTCGTGTGAAACTTAGAAATATTTCCGACTTGTTTTCCGAGTTGTCAAATTGAAGAATCAAAGCGTTATTCGTCTCTTCAATTTCCATGAAAGCTATTATTAATTTAAAAATTGAAATAAGAAGATACTAGTCAAATTATGTAAACGAAAACTTTTTCGCTTAAAACTGATACTAAAAGTAGAATTAAACTTGTTAGCTCCAAGAAAAAAAAACTTAGTAATTACCATCGGTAAATGCCAAGGCAGGTGAAAATAACTTCTAAAATATCACCCGGCCAGAGCTGAGAGCACTACCTATTAATTGAATTCCAATATAAAATTTCTAATAATATGTCAGTTAACTAATTACACATCTGCTTCAAATTCTTGTCCCATTTATTCCAATTTATGCTTCACGCGTAACCTTCGACAAATGTCACATTTAATTCCATTCCATTCCAATCGATTCTTGATTACCGATACCATCGAATAAATTAGAAAATTCCCATTGAATCGAGAAACGCGAGCAATGTGTACCAAACCTAAGGGCCAAACAAATTTATATCAAATCCGATGCGGTCGTTCAACTAATTTATAGCTAACAAATTCAATATTGAAATGGGATAACTAATTTATTAAAAAAGTTTATATAACGTCGCCTCTGCGGTGCGCGGCGCCATAAAATTTTGTAATTATAACATCCAGCTTAAATAGAACCCCTAGATCATTCAAATTGCAGGGATTCAAAGGTCAGATAGGCTGGTCGTTTTTACAGTAGTAATTAGATGAATGTGGGTCATTGAACTTGTTAATGGATACGTGTATTACAGTAATCCCCGCGGATTGAAATCGGCTTCGTACATTTGTAGAGTTTTAATGTGTATCATTTACGTGGCTGGTATTAATTTTTGGAAAATTGATTCTAATAAGTTTGTAGTACGTGTAATGTGTACGCTGTCCTGATGGTACAAATTAAATGAAAGGGCGGAATTATATACGGGCAGTTAATAGTCATGCGTTATGGTGTACAATTAAAGTAACTAGTAAATTGCTCATTTTAACCCGATGGCACTCGCTAGACTGATACTAGTTATAAATATAACTAAATACTAGGTTAAAATACCCACCATTCAGTTTAGGCACCTTTTTAGAATTAGATAAAGAACTCCTAATCGTTTATAGGTAGGTACCACAGTAAAAATTCTAAAATTTCATTATTATAAAGGTTCATTATTTTATCTGATAGAAAATAATACTTTGTCCTTTACCACGCCGAAACGGCTAGACGGATTTTAACCAATTTTGGTATAGGGGTAGCTGAACATTAAAAAAGAAAAGTATACTTTTTAGCATACTACGGTAAAGAAAAAAGCTTAGACGAAGATACGGGCACCCACAAATAAATAAATATAAATTCATCTCAATGAGAAAGTAAGTTTTTCTGCGTTAACGGTCACACATAATATCGTTAAAGTAGAGCTTTGGCGGCCGGATCTCGGAGAAATGTCAAATGAAACGTCAAATTGTGGCCCTTAGTTATGTTATAGCCCGAGTCTAATAAACCTAAATACCTAGACCATCGTAAGCTGTGGCGTATGAAACTCAATCAACGTGAAATTGATAGTCGTGTTTCCGTTTCCAATGGAGCCATACAACAAGCGATTTGTGCGCTGATTATGGTACTACTCGGTTTATTGCACTAGGCTGTTAATAAATAAATCATGAGAGTAGTCTGAACTAAATTATATATGTTTTATATAATACTGGAAGGTGCCACTTCGCATAATACTTTTTCTGTACCTTTGTCGGGTATAAAATGACCTATAATAATCTTTGGATGTACGGTTATCCTTGATGAGCAGTGATTTAACCCTTAATTTGACAAAATAATAAGAAAGTCTCTGTTTTGTTTTGTTTTGTTTGTGTTGTGAAAGTGTTTGTTCTGTAATAAGAATGTCTCTGTTTGACCTTGTGGTTGACTGGTAGAGAATGCCTCATGGCATTAAGTCCGCCATTTGTACTTTTACTTATGTATTTTGTGCAATAAAGTTTAAATAAATAAATAAATAAATAAAGTCGCTAGTTCAAGCCTCGTTAAGATTGAATTAAATAGAGCAAACAATTCTCGTTCGAAAAAAAATAGAAAAAGATGGTCTAAGAGTGTGTTCATCCTGATGAACATTGTTAAATTAAGGGCAACAGATGGCGCTGTATGGCTGACACAAAAAACAATTTTAGAATTTTGTTATAGTAGAGAAGTAGACAGTGGTAGGTATTTTTAATCTTGTTCTAGTTTTAATACCTATACATATAATTAATCAATATGATATTGCGAATACCATGATCTATTGATTTCTTGCCTGAACAACCGTAATTTATAAAATTACTAAAACTGTCTCAGTAAAGTTTTAATACGACTTCTTAATTAACTAAGATCACTCTAACGCATTTCAATTCAGTCATTTTCATTTAATTTTAACTCAGAAACCAAAATATAAAAAAAAATTGCTTTGGGGGCCAAGAGAGTAAAGTACTACTTTTCAACCGCGTTCCATGGCTCGACGCTAACGGGAACAGTAAGTATGATATTGAAATGAGATACTAATGCTCAGCCGCTATAAACTTCGCTCGCGATAGCGCAGTCCATAAAATAGATGATTGCTGTACTGTTCGAGGCTACATGTTATTAGCTGGTGGGAAACAGGTTTATGGAGAACTTGAGGCGTCTATTCGATTTCGCGTGTAAGATTGGCGGTGGACTATGATTTGGTTTTAAGGTTTCTCGATAGGTGGCACTGATCTACATATCTATCATACGTGTTAAATATGTAGTTCTGTAACTGATATTCCGATTGACAGACACGCAACCTAAACTACAGGAGATACGAAGATGCAAATAGGTAAAAAAAAACGGCCAAGTGCGAGTCGGACTCGCGCACCGAGGGTTCCGTACAATCACTTTCCATCCCTAAGTGTTTAAGTTAAGTTTGCACCTGGTATGTATAGCGCCCCATATAAATTAGGTGCAAACTTGCAAAGTTAGGTATAAAAAAAAAACTACTTACTAGATCTCGTTCAAAATAATTTTCGTTGGTAGTTTTTAAAGTAATGTTTGCATCATATGTTTTTTTTAGATTTTTCAGTTTCTTATTTTAGAAGTTAGAGGGGGGGGGGGACCAACTTTTTTCCACTTTGGAAGCGTCTGTCACGCAAACTATTCGGTTTAGAAAAAAAATATTTTAGAAACCTCGATAGCATTTTTGAAGACCTATCCATAGATACGTCACACGTATGTGTTTGATGAAAAAAAAAATTTTGAGTTTCAGTTCTAAGTATGGGGAGCCCCAATATTTTATTTTTTTTTATTTTTGCATCAAAATCTTAATGCGGTTTACAGAATACATCTACCTACCAAGTTTCAACAGTATAGCTTATATAGTTTCGGAAAAAAATGGCTGTGACATACGGACGGACAGACGGACAGACAGACGGACAGACAGACAGACATGACGAATCTATAAGGGTTCCGTTTTTTGCCATTTGGCTACGGAACCCTAAAAACGAAATCCAATTTTTCGAGACGATGACTGAGTAAACTCCTGAAAGCGCTCAATCTATATAGTGAGCTTAACATAACACTATAGATTAGATTTAAATTTTGTAACGATTTAAAGTTATAAAATGTATGGGAGCAAATCATATTTTTGCTGTACTTACTCCTAAATTACATCGAGAACACAATGCGCTAAAATCATTTTATAATTATCAATCTATAATCAAAGTGGAAAAGATTTTGAAAAGACAATCCTCGACAAAACCATTGTAAGTTATGTTAATAGAGTAAAATATTTTACATAGGAAAGACTGCAGAACTTAATTTTTAAATCTTCATTTCACTGGAGCTCTTAATGAACACAGTTGGAGAGCGATTTTTAATTGTTGAAATTAAAATAAAAGCCAAATTGCAACCACGGGCAGATAAAAAAGATGACGGTTTGGATAACTTGCTATTGCATTCTTCTTTGTTTTCAAACCCAGTTATTAAAGTGAATGAATATATGTATGTATAAACAAACTAATGATCAACTTTGTTCGTATGGAGAAGAAAAAAGTCATCAGATAACTAGATATTTTTACGCGACTACGGTTTAGCAAAAAAGGGGATTTTTTCTTTCGCTCTCGTCTCTTGTTTAAATCCACTGTGCTGTGTTTGTGGGGGCGAAAAGATCAATTCGGTAATTAGTCGATAATTGGCCCTGTCGGAGGAGATTGCGTTCGCGTTGGGTGCTAATATATTACGATTGCACTGAGTGATTCTTGCCGCAATTCTAGAAAATATGTTGCGATTACTTATATCCTGGTCACGGCACCAATTGCAATGAAATGTGAAAATAGGCAATTAAAATAGGCATTAAAATATATATATATATACAAAATTTCGTTACTCAATGAAAGATCTCATGCAAAGTGAGAAGCAGGAAAAAACGGAACTGAAATAAGTATCTCATATTTCTGCATAATCCTACTTCAATCCTCATCTTGATAAATAGTGTCACGATACGTTATTTCAAATTGAACTTTAAACTGTTGTGAACAACAAATTTCGACACGCAAGTAACTGAATCGTAAATCGCCAAATCTGTTTAGAAAAGTTTGCTATCGGGTAGAGGCCAGGCATCTGAGATTGCATCTATCCGCGTTTGTCTAAAACTCAACACGGATAGAAACTGAACACCGCCGGCCATCTTCGAATTGTTTTAAGGCAAACTTCGTCCGCTGTTTTCTCGCTGATCTTCTGTTTAAATCGTTGTTGTAAAATTTGGGCAATTATTGAATCGCCGCTTATTTTGATACCTACCGAAAAACTTTTGATAATTTGTAACGTTCGGGGGAGTTGTAGTTTCTTTGACATTGATTACAGCTATTTGAGTGACGTGTAAGTAACTGTCATCCGCACTATGTAGCTATGTTTTCTTTTGCTTCTCGCGACCATAACTAAATCATCAGTCCGCATTGTGATCTCCACAGGGCGTCTTTCGTTCTTAGTTTTTGTTAGAATAGAATAGAATACTCTTTATTACACATCTCAAGAAGAAAGAAATACAAATACAGATAACACTAATCATTACAATAATATTTTGTTCGATATTCCTTGTAGGTGGGTACAAAATATTGTAGAAACATACAACATTTGAATTGATGCAACTATGCATTTTCAAGTATTAGCATAATTACCTACTATGTATATGGAAATAATGGATAGAAACTATACTTTAATTTCTAACTACCTTACATTGTTCACGTAATATGAAAGCTCACCCGTAACAAACTCCATTCGATCAGCAACTCATTAAACTTTTACAATTCCATCATAAAACCATTCCAAGCGACACTTACGCAATCATATCCCAGCCATGACTCTGAATACTCAATTCGAAATGCAATACCACACGATTGTATCACAATTCATTTTGTCACGACCAGAATAGTCCCCTGGAAGGCTACGTCTCGAATATACTATTCCCTAAGCCAAACGCAACTTGAACCCCGTTTGCATTTTGAAGAGAATCGATCCCGAACGATGTAGGAATCGAGTTTAACGTGAAACATCGAATTTATAGAGATGTTTATGCATTCGATTCTTTTATTTTCGTACATGACCACAATTTTCGTGTGCATAAAATGCTACAAATAAGTAAGCCGTAGGATATAGGTAGTACTTTGTATAATATTTTAGTTTGATCATATAATAGCGTTTTTGTAATGCCAAATAAATAAATCATACAAGAATTGTTAGAGTCAAGGACAACTATATATAAGAAAACATGGTTCTCAATGCTGAGTAAACAAATAGGTAAGAATTATTCATCGACGTAATGCTAAGCATAACAAGGCGGCAAGAGACATCAAAGGCTAATATTATTAGGAAAAATATTGGTCCCCGAGAAAAGTAGTCGTCATTGTTATATGCTCTTCGCAATAGTATTTGCTGTAGTAAAAAATATTATAGGACCAGTCAGGACAATAACATCTATAATGTGTTTATTATTACCTTATGATGTATGCCTCTAATGTGTCTTTTCGACGCTTAAGAATCAATACCGCCTAGCTAACATTTTTGACGATTTTCACCTTTTAATGCAGTTAGTTTCAGAAAAAAAACGAATAGAATGCCATAATCGTCTAAATTTCTTTTTGTTACTTAGACAATATTACCAACTGCTAGTTTCTGTTTGGCCCTATGGTTTACTGGTAGATAATGCCTTATGACATTAAGTCCGCCATTTGTACTCTTACTTTTGTATTTTGTGCAATAAAGTTTAAATAAATAAATAAATATTGATTCTTAAGCGTCGTTTTGATATGATAAAACTACCCCTACTCTCCATATTATATAAATACGTACTCATAGTATAAGGTAGGTGGTAACTTTAAGACACAAATGCAAATACACAACACAACATTTGTATTTGGTACAGTGAAACTGCTATATCTGGATTATGATACCAACTAAGATTTGCCTAAGGTATAACCGTTGCCGGCCTACTGCTATAGCTCGGATTAGCGAACCAAGTAAGACGAATAGTCTAGTCTAAAGCTTATCTTATTACTTAGGACTTATTTGCACCTGCACTGCATTCCCCGCCTCTGTGAATCAACGTAACTGGTATTTACCTCCTCGTTAGTAGACTAGACGCCAATAATAGCAATCTATTCAAAGTAATGGCTGTGCGGGTGGCAATTAATTGTCCTTGTCTTTTTTAAGTCTGAGCGGATTACAACTCTGCCCAAAGTGTCCAAATGATGATGGAAGATGGATTCAAGCAAACTGGTGCTTTACAACGATAGGTTATTTCTGTAGTGCCCGGCGCATAGGGATCAGATAATGGCTACGCTGATGCTTTTTCCTCTGTACCCAAGAAACCCAAGATTAACTAAGCAAAGCACCATTCAAATGTGCAAAGCTCTCAAACGCAAGTCACGTTTATTAAAAAGGAATCAACACGTAGTCACATCGAATCGGATTCGTTCCGGGCCCGGACAGTTCCCTCGGGAGAACCGGAAAAAACCGGCTCGAATGTTAAGTCGGTATTCACGACTGGGGAATGGCGTATTTTAACCCTTGGAGTCACTGTCAGTTGGATTCGTGACTTGAGGAAGTTTCGGGAGGGCTATAAAGGGTTTAATATTTTGTGAAATGTTTTGTGCACTATATGTGAACCCACTACATAATTTAGGACGTAGTAATTAAATGCTGTTAAGAAATAGAATGAATTAGGTTATAGAATAAACGAACAAAACACAAAAATACGATTCTTGTCGCCTCACGTTTAGTGATAAGGAAACTTGGCGTGCCTTCAGTCTCGATCCATATTTCAGAGTTGAGAATGGTTAGATACTTTCTGTCTCCAGCCGAGCATCGAATCCGGACCAGTAAGCAGGTCAGCGGGTACAAGGAGTGAAGTAATGGGGCAGACTTAAGTCATCTTCGTGATCACGCGTCGGCAGTCGGCTAATCTAGCGTAAACGCCATTACTGTTCTGAACAAAAACATCAAATAATATATTATTATGGGGTCTATATTGGAATCCATAATTTCCTTTGTCCTATTTGTAAATTCCATAATAACTGTGGTCATAATGATCTTTTGCCATAATAACGTTTATCCTAATGTAAATGCCATAATATTGATCATCCTAATATTGAATATCCTAATGATTATTTGCACTATTATCTTAAGTACTAATGATCAAGTGTCCTATCAGTTACATATCCTAATACTAGTTGCCATAATCATCATATGTCTTAATAGTTACTTATCCTAATTATTATCACGTGTCATTCATCATAATTCCGAATGTTTTAAAACTCCGAATATAAGTATGCCGATTTTTTATTTTTCCGATTTTTATAATCTAACCTATAGTTTTCGGGGTTCAGCAAGTCTGACGCTCCGCTCGCTTCGCTCGCTCCGCTATACGTGGTCACAATACAAACCTAACCTAACCTACAGTTTTCGGGGTTCAGCCAATAACCTAACCTATAGTTTTCGGGGTTCAGCAAGTCTGACGCTCCGCTATACGTCGTCACAATACAAACCTAACCTAACCTACAGTTTTCGGGGATCAGCCAATAACCTAACCTATAGTTTTCTAGGTTCAGCAAGTCTGACGCTCCGCTCGCTTCGCTCGCTCCGCTACACGTGGTCACAATACAAACCTAACCTAACCTACAGTTTTCGGGCTTCTGCCAATAATCTAACCTATAGTTTTCGGGGTTCAGCAAGTCTGACGCTCCGCTCGCTTCGCTCGCTCCGCTATACGTGGTCACAATACAAACCTAACCTAACCTACAGTTTTCGGGGTTCAGCCAATAACCCAACCTACAGTTTTCGGGGTTTAGCCAATTCGATATTTGTCCAAGTCGGACCTGCCGTAAGGTGAAATAGGTAATGTAAGGAATCGTAAGCCAAGTCGGACCTGCGCGGCTCGCTCGCTTCGCTCGCTCGTTAGGGTCATAGTTCAACCTAACACTCCTCCTCGCTTCGCTCGTCGTCGTACCTAACCTAACCCAAGTCTGACCTGCCTTAAAGTAGGATATTAGGCAATGTTATTATAGCTTATGATCATTATGGCAAGTAATCATCATGGCATTTGACTTTAGGACATGTGATTTATGGTTTTGTATATTATGACTCGTAAGTTTTATGTGTTAATAGATTAGTACAAAACATATTAGGTATTTAGAGCATTAGGTAATGTAATATTATGGTTTATGATCATTAGGATGTAAGATCATTATGGCAAATAATCATTATGACAAATGATTGATATGTCAAAAGTGTTTAGGGTAAATGTGGTATGGCATTTGACTTTAGGACATACGATATTATGGATTGCGAAGGAGACCCATTATTATGTTATGATTTGGATCAGAAAAATATCTGGGTTATTTACAACGTATAAGTTTTGTCTTACTTAACAGACCGAGCGAACGAAGTCTCCGTTTCTGGTTGGCTTAAAATTGTGTCGTATGACCAAATGTTTAGATGTTTGAAACTCCAGATGCTTTGCGGGTGTCTGATCTTACCTTGTTTGTATTTACTGATTTTAAACATTATCTAAAACTAAAGAAAAGCTAAACATATTTTGCTTATTTTCGTAAACGTCATTTTGTTGAAGATCAAACGCAAAACGGTCCAGACATGTCAAAAACAATTCAACGAGCAAGTCAGACAACGCAAATTGTAAAAATCTGAAACTCAATTTTAGACGGAGAAAAGAATATATTGAAAAGTTGCAAATCGGAAATCGTTAGTAAAATCGTGAACAGGAATCTAGATCATGAATTTACTGTCATTTGGCAATGTATTTGTATTTATATGTGTATTACCTCATAGTTACTTAATTGAAAATGATTTACCGTCTCTGCCTCAGAGGATTGCGTCAAGCACGGGTACGGTCAGACGGACGATTAATCAAGATATACGCACAAACTATCGAAATGTCAGAAAACCGGGCGTGTAAATTATGAACGTCAACTCTTAAAGTTCATTCAGTATATAATTTGGACATATTTACATTTCATCATCACCATTTCAAAACAGACTTCTTGAATAGTTTGTCATAAACAAATGGTCTCGTGCCTGTATCCATCGGTTCTCGGCGACCTTAACCAGGGCAGCGGTCTATCTTGGCAGAGGCCTACCTATCTGTATCTACACACATACCTAGTGACGTCATATTTATAAAGTCTGTGAGTCTGATACATGCACGATTCGCCACGACTGATCGGCGCCATGGCGATCTTGTGATGAATCGCGAACCGGTTCGAAACATGTTGAGCGATATTAGACTTTTACGACGTGAGCTAACCCGTTCCATATGTTTATTCTTCAAATTTTGACATAGAAAAATGTAGATACGTTGAAGTACTCTGAGTGTAAGTAGGTATATCACTACATGGGATAATAGCTCGGAAGTCAAACCACTTTTGCAAGTCTAACCGAATTTATTAACACTTCGAGAAGAAACTACGACGCCATTTAACCATTAGAGAGGAGACAGCTGCGGAACTAAGGATGTTTATGTTGTCCACCAACCAGCATTGTTTAAATTATGTTCTTATTAATAAAGTTGAACAGCAGTCTAAGTATTTTAGGGGTTATAAATTATGGTATGCTTTGGACTACAAAAGAGCTTACAACGGAAAACCCAAAAACTCCGAGGTTTAATTTATCCGAATCCATACTACTAGTTATTATAAAATGTGAAAGTGTGTTTGTCTGTCTGTTACCTCTTCACGCTTAAACCGCTGAATCGATTTTGATGAAATTTGTCATGGAGATAGTTTAACAAATAGTAGTAGTAGTAGTAGGAGATAGTTTGGCAAATAATTAAACAAAATACTACATCTACAAGTACTATAGCCATAAAAGAGAGTGTGCAATCTATTCAAAGTGGAAACATTGTGATAGATGAACCAATTAATATTGCAAATACATTTAATAAGCATTTCATAAATTTAAATAATGTGAATAGTTTAAACTCCGAGTTTAGTTATAAACCAGTTACCCAACCCAATCTGACTAGCATTTTTATGACCCCAGTGACAGAGCAAGAGATAGTAAGCATTATAAAAAACATGAAGAATAAAAAAGTACTGGATATGATCAGATACCCATGACTTTAATAAAGGCTAGCGTTGTGCATATTGCTGGACCTTTAGCTCATATTATTAACTTAGCATTAGTAAATGGGATATTTCCTGATAGCCTTAAGAAAGCCTTAATAAAACCGCTACACAAAAAAGGGTCCAAGCAAGACATGAACAACTATAGACCAATTGCACTGTTGCCAAACTTTTCTAAAATAATTGAAAAAATAATCTTACAGAGAATAATTTCATTCTTCAATAAAAATAACATCCTAAGCAAAAATCAACTCGGGTTTCAAAAAGGGAAAAATACCACATTAGCCATATTTAACTTTTTGCAGCAGTTATGGACAGACATACATAAGAAAACAACGTCTATTGGGCTATTTATCGATCTTTCCAAAGCGTTCGACTGTGTTGTACACAAAATATTATTAAGGCAGCTTTAGCATGTAGGAATCCGGGGCCCTGCACTAAGTCTAATTCAAACGTATCTTACAGACAGAACGCAATCTATAGTATTGGACACTTATAACAAAACAACCAAAACAATTACTAGACTACAGTCAAATTTTGAGCACATTCCACAAGGGGTTCCACAAGGCAGCGTTCTGGGACCATTATTATTCTTAGTGTATGTAAATGATTTTCCCTTAATAATTGAACATTCATGTGTTATGTTCGCAGACGATGCTACCGTCTTCATATCGAATGATAAATTAAACGACTCTGATTCAAGTAATGAAGTTAAAAACACACTCAGAAACATTATTAATTGGTTGTCCTCTCTAAATTTAAGGGTCAATGTGGATAAAACGAAAATGATACAATTTGTTAATTATAAACAGTTGTCACAAAACTTACATGTTGTTATCGAAGACAGGGAAATTGAGCAAGTTCAAAGTACTAATTTCTTGGGCGTAACTTTAGACTGTAACCTAAATTGGAAGCTACATGTTGAGAAAACGAATAAGAAAATCACGAAATGTTGTTACGCAATATCAATACTCACCAATATAACATCTAAAACGGTAGCTATCCAGGCATATTATGGAAATGTTTACCCTCTACTCACTTATGGCATAATATTCTTGGGAAACTCAGTAAATGTTCAATCCACCTTTGTACTCCAAAAAAAATGTTTGCGAAATATATTTAATATTAAGAATAGAGAAAGCCTACGGCCTGTGTTTAAAACCCATAAAATATTAACCCTGACGTGTATATATCTTTTAGAAATATGTTTATTTGTCAGAGACAGAAAAGATATTTTTATAAAAAAATGTAACTCTAAGACAAATTTGCGAGGTCAATATAGGTATGACTTATGTACAGTCCGCCCTTCTAGCTCTATAATTAATAAGAGCACGTATGTGACAGGGATAAAGATTTATAATCATTTGCCCGAAAATCTTAAGTCCATAGAAGGCACACAATTTAAAAGGAAACTCAAGGCCTGGCTGCTAGAAAAATGTTTCTATAATTTAAATGAATATTTTCAGTAATTTATGTCTATTATTATTAAATTTTATATAATTATTTTGAATCAATGTAAAATATTATGTGAATATTGTACGTCCGAAACGGGCAAACTGTTGATGCTAATAGATTTATGACATGTTAACTATTTACACAGTTTTGACAATAAATGATTATCTTATCTTATCTATTATCTTATCTTGTCTTATCTTATCTTATCTTATCTTATCTAAAATGATTATCTTATCTAACATCCGAGGAAGGACATAGGATAGTTTTCATTCTGGAAATTATCCCTAAAAAGATTGAAAAGTGAGTAAGTAATTCATGATGACATTGATGACCCTGTAGGAAATGTAATTATTAGACCAAAAGCACAATTGCTCTTACATTTGCTTAGGCGCTTTTAATAATCCCCTTTTATTAATTAAGGTGATTAGGTGGATATGGACATCTATCGTGTTGTACGAGGTTGCTTCCGTACTTCCAAGTTCCACGCGGACGTAGTCGCGGGCAAAAGCTAGTCCATCATACTGAAAGTGCTATCACGGCAATCTATGATATTTGCTGTGGATGGTATGTTACACAATTTAATAAGGTTAGGTTAATTAGGGTTATATGTCATCTCAAAGAAACTCAAAATATTTCACCAGAACACGGTTTTCGGAATTATGAAAATTCGCAATAGTGATGCATTCGGACAAATAAAATGTCGGCGATTTGTATTGTACCCTACAAGTTATCTCTGTCCGTTTTAGTTGGAGGATCAAATTACATAATTTAGGAAGCTTCTAGCTAGAGAAATATAGTTTATAGTTGTACCCTAAGTAATAAAAATATAGTATTGTTGGCGTACGTGTGGAGGGCACTTTCCTCTTTCTCCTCCACAAAGTACCTCTCCAAACTGTCGGTCATCCAACCTCGGTCAACTTCGCAAGTAGTGTAAAGCTTGCATAGAATTTTATTGTCATGCACAAAAACGCCAACCATATCCATATAGCAGTGTAAACATACCGCAGCTAATCCCGGAAAGACGTCCGGATTTTCGTGCCGTCTCATTACTCCCGACAACGGCCGGACGCGGCGCCGGACGGTTTTTTACGAGCGTGCATCATTGTCGACGAGCAGGACCATAAAACTACTTTACAGCTGGTACTTTGCATGGTACAAAGACTCAAGTCATACAAAGTATTGTTAAAACATTTTTTCACCTCACCAGCTCAAACATGGCGAATTTGCTGTCACATAACAGTGAACAAAATGCGATTTTGTTTCGAGCGTGAGTAGAAAGTAGCTTTTTAAATTTTTCAATATCTGACCACGAATTGTCATTCTTCAGCCAAAGGTTAATTATAAAATTCTAATCATTTGAATCTAGATGCACTCTGTTTCTTTCATATGTATATAAAAGAGAGGGACAGAAACTTAGCAATTTGAAATTCGATTTTCGAATCCGACCTCGATTGGGAACAGTTCGGATACGCGTTATACCAAAAAAATCATTAAAAACACCCGAAAAAGTTTTAATTGCAACGTAATTTTTTTCTTTATTATATTTTTATTTAACGACCGAATATTAAAATTATTGTGCCTTTTATATAAAACAATAGATCATTGCTCAAATAAAATAAGATTTTTCAACTTATTACTTATTGTAAATACAATAATAATTTATAATTTCACCATTTATCATATGCATATTCGAAACGTACCTTAAAACATATCGAGTTCATATTGTAATTGTTATTTTCTTATGCATTTATTTTGTTTGGTGTTTTAGGAGTAAAAATATTAATCAATTTATAAACAAAATCTCGTAATATAATATGTATTTATAAATAAACACGTCATGTATCTGCTAAATCTTCCAATTTGATCAAATAATGACAATAACCGTGTTGGTTGCTTGATTATAATTTCAATTAAATTATATTGCTATTCCTTTTTAAGCAGCACTTATCTATTTTCTGATAAATAATATTATTGGAATCAGCAACAAAGACTATAAACATATGTTGGAAGAAAAAGCACAAAATGTCGAATATGTTCTCGCCTTGTTCTCGCTGATGAGGTGAAAAGTTGTGTGTGCTACACGAGAGCAAAGTTTTTTGCATCTCGTGCTGTTGAGTCCCTCGCTACACTCAGGATTCTAACATAGAATCACTCGCTACGCTCGTGATTCAAACGTAGAATCCTTCGCTTGCTCGGGACTGAAAATCAGCACTCGTAACAAAAAACAACTTTGCTCTCTTGTTGCACAAATAACTATTGTCTTTAGTTTACTGACCAAAGTGCTTACTAGTCCCTCCTCTTTATCCGTGTTTAATGTGTACGCTAATTTGTTAGATTTAAAAAAAAAAAACTTAATCGAAAAAAATATTCTTGAGCCTAACATCTGTCGGTCCTGCCCATCAACGATAGTGGCGCTACAAACAGCTTCCATATGGCCATAAAATAATATGCATATTATTAAATGTCAGTAGCGATTTGTCAAGGATTTTTACCGTTTCAAGCATTGTTTGCCGGAATGCTGCTCAATCCTTCGTTCTTCTCACGAAATAAATACTGAATCCTATTGAAAAAACTTTCAAATTATCTTTCATCGCTGTGCATAGTTGGCTTTTTTTTGCAAAAAATACTTGAAATCTGCTGAATATTTAGTCCTGTTTCCTCTTTGTTTACATCACTTTCAACGTCAGTTACTAAAAATTAGTTGCCAGTAAAATAAATTAGTACCACTGAAAATCCGCATCATTATGGCGTGTGTTGAAAAATACCCTGTTGGGTATCTGTACTTATCGAAACCACTCAAAAACATCATGAGAATAGGTTGAGAAACATGACCTGTTGGCGACAATAACCGGATATCCGGACAAAAGATAAAAAATGGCGAAGCTGAAACAGAGACATTTTGTTCGCTCGTTCAGTAAGTATCGTCCGTGGAAATCTTTATTTTATTCTATATTTAGGGTTAAACATGTTTGCACGAAGCTATTAACAGTGTTAAAGCGAGAAGGCGACTGCTATCCAGTTTCAGGGTTTCAGTTGCATGCTGTGGACTTTCATAATTATCGGCTAATGTCTTACGACCGCAGGCTCAACCGGATTAAACCGGTCACTAGGGTGTCCAATAAACCGGATATAGGCACTTAAACCCGGATAGTTAGTGCTCTGGTTTTAAGTTAGTGCCGGGATTCGGGCTGGTTTTGGGCAGTGGTAGTAGTTATGGATAATTGTATTTACATTATAGAATGAGAGATAATAGTTTAGCGTGAAGAAAAATAATGGTTACTAACTAAATATCACATAAAAAAGCACGAAACAGAATTAATGAAAAAGCACGATACGTGTAGGACTGTAGGTACGATAAATCCAATTGGTCATTGCTGTAATATTATATCTTCAAATAACTATGCATATAATACCTACCTTAGAAAAAATAAATTGAACTTTTGAGGTATGTGGATGCTTGTTTGTCAATAGCTCATGTACCGACATGTAAATAGCAATCCATCAATCAGTATTTGGGTAACGGATTAAAACGAATTAATATATATTTCCCCGTAACCGTGACAAAGCCGCCTAAAAAGGCTAGTAAATTGTACTGTAATTTACCCTATAATTTAATCGCACGACATTAAATAAAAAAAGAAAAGCCGGAAACGAATATCACGTCACAAACCGAAATCGGGTTTTATAACCGGGAACGTCCGGGTATTACCGGCATAACCGGGATTAACCTGGCCACCCTACACAGGTGCTGCGGGAAGCAAATCCGTCATAAATAAATTTGATTTGACGCTTGCAAACAGCTCCGTTAAACAATTTGGGGGATAATTTGATAAATTTAAACCGTCTCTGTTTCGTGCGGTTTGTGGTTGGATGCAAGAATTGCTTAAGCGTTTGTTTGGAAAACAATGGCTGTGCTTTTTAGATAATTTTATGGAAAATGATCGTATTAGAAAACCAAGTAAATGGCTATGAATTTATATGAAAATATGATACATAAAAGTACAAGGACTTTGAAGCCCACTAAATAAGTCATACGAGGTACTTGACTTACGACAGAACTTCTTCAAAACCGAGACACAGATTTCTAAATTCAAAATATCTAACAGTTCCAACGTAACACAAGGAACGAATACAGTCTTTTGAGTACGCAATCCGCACTGCACTGGCAAGCAGTCACAAATGTACAGTTGTCCATCAAAATTTAAACATAAAGCTTTTAAGTAAAACGTCCTGATGACAAAACTTACTTTCTCTTAATTACAACACGTCGATAAATGACTTCTAAATTAAAAAAAAAGTGAACTTTTCGGCTAAATCATTAGTAAATTTTATTTAAGCAGTACTGGCCGGTGACAAAACTTTTCTTTTTCAACGACTCACAAATCATATCAGCCAATGGCATGAAGTTTTATTTAAGTACAGCTGGCTGGCCGGTGACAAACTTTTCTTTTTTCAAATCCACAGTCGGCCATAAGTTAGCCACGTCGACAATGGCTTGGCAGCCGTCCAGGCAATCGATATAGCACACAGACCGCAAAGCCACCCATAGCCAAATCTTACCCAGATCTGATCAGATTCGAGATAATGTCAATTTGTGGATTGTTTATTGTTCAATGATTTATCTCAGTCTTTGGAAATTTGATACGGTTCTTCGAAGCCTGCTTAAATTTTATCGTGCTCGTTTTATGTTTTTGCATTTTCTTCATAGGTAATATATTTTCTACGGCAATTCTTTGCGATTTATGTTAACGTTGACCGTTTGATTCCACAATCTTCAAACGCAAATAAATATTTGCCTTAGAATCATAATATTACAATTCGAATTTCATATATGTTGAACCACGAACCTAAGCTTATACGTTTCAAGTACCATATGTAGATGTCTATCTTGAAGTCCCTAGAGACTCATATTACCCCTAAACCTAGCGCTTAGCTAAGTTTGTTTCCATGCTATTAGAGTGATGGCTGATGTATGCTGGTACTGCATGCTACATGGAGCTTGCAGCTTGCTAATGTGTTGTTAATGTACGCCCCAAAATGCACGCCCCCGCGGGCAGGGCTTAAGTTATCGATGCAGGGCGGTGAATTATTGCTATGCTTGCTAAGAGGCTTGTTTGGAATCAATTCGTATATCCTCCAAGGCTTCGTCTTTTGGATATAGTGGATTTATCTAGCTGAATCTTCCTATGTTTGTTTTCAAACAGATTTGCATGCCTCACAAGAAGCTAGTTCCACGTCGAGTAGGCTCAAACGTGTCTGCTGTGTGTGAAATATTCACTAAGGTACCGACACATAGTTTCTATGTCTCTTCTAAGGAAAGTCTTTCAAGGAAACTCAAACTCGGCGAGCTACGGAAAGCGCTATGCTCGAAATTCATCTACGAGATCGAATTAGAAATGAAGAGATTCGCATACCAACCGCCGTAGCAAACCGGGTAAGCAAGCTGAAGTGACAATGTGCAGGGCAAATAGCGCGAAGAACCGCTGGCCGTTGGAACAGAAAGGTTCTTGAGTTGAGACGACGTACCGGCAAGCGCATCGCAAGCCACCTGCAAGGTCCGATGACGATGAGGGTTGCGGTAACTCGCTGGGTGCAGTTGCTTCTATCTCTATCAGGCCCGTGTGGAAGCCTAGGAGGCCTGCGAGCCTGTGTCTAGCAGCGGAAGTCCCATAGCTAGAGTCGTGGATATAGAACAGTGCTGTACATTCTATAAGGAATATTTCTGTTTAGAAATTCGAATAGCTGCAGTTTCACATGGGACTTGAAATTGGGTTCTATTATCATTTCATCCGCTGCCAGCATCGCTACTCTGACCCGACATACCATAAAATGGCTGAATACGGCCTCTGTCACGTTAGAAATTGGGTTAACTGTCCATATTCACTAAAGCATGTTGTATCCTTTATTCTTCTCGGCGTAATGGTCTATTTGTTGATAAGTAATGTAACTGGTCAGGGGCAAGTGTTATGAAACGCTGTAGGAGGGAACTGAAATGCGGTATTCACATACATGACTCTTGGTTGATATAACTTCTTAATATTGAACAGAAGAATGTCGGAACTGGGTATGCGTACTCTGACGGACGGGGTCGTAACATTACTCATAAACTTTGATGATTTGCTAGTTATTTATTGGTAGGATATTTGTATTCTCGTTGGGCGAAGATTTTATAGATTAAATATTGGTTGGTTGCAGAGTTATGAGTATAATTTGTGTATTAAAACTCTTGTAGAGTACAATGGAAGTCTAAGCCAACAGTAGACGATGATACATAATAATTTTAAGTATATAGTTCACGCTGAGTGTTTTTCTCTGATATAAAATTAAATGATAATACAAAAATGCTACAAAGTTCTGTCACAAAATGGTATTAAAACAAAAGAAGGTCGCTCTGCAGGCCTAGGCTTCCTAATTTTATATGCATCTCTCGTTCCACCGCAGCCGAAACAACACAAACAATATCAATACGTCTTAATTTGCATGTATGTATTTTTTTGTTATAGCGGTCATAGTAAGTAATACACTTTTTAGAATAATAGTTTAGGTTCTTCCATATCCTGCCTCATAGAGGCGTGCAATACTGAACTTAATATCTAGGTATATATCATTACATGTAAATTTCTCAATTCTTATTATCATCATCTACATTATATAAAATAGAGCCATCACACATTAATTATATCATTACTAAATTCAAATTATTATTATAAACATGATTAATATTAATCTTTCATATATAGCATTATATTATCATTGTTAAATTTCACGTATTACATTATATTTTATGATGTCATTTACACATTAGATATTTTATAAATAGGTCAACTTTCGAAAAATTCATTAAGGCTGTAGAAACACTGATTGATGAGCCAATTGTACAGTCGATTCTTAAAAGGTTTTGGGTGAAGTTTTTTAAGCTCAACTGGTAGTTTATTATAAACCTTCACACTCATACATAATACACTTTTGCTAAGGAGTGCAGATTTCGAACGTGGACATTTAAGGTCGTACCCATATTTGGATTGCAATCTCTGAGTGGGGTTCCTTAAATAGAACATGTCAGGGTTATTTTTTACAAACTTGCAAACCTCAAAGATGTACAATCCCGAAAAAGTTAGAATTTTATGTTTGACAAATGCCGGTCTACACGATTCTGTCTGGGTAAGGCCAAATATAGACCTAAGACATCTTTTTTGTAACCTAAAAATCCTGTCTTTACTACTGGCATTCGCTCTACTCCGCGAGGCATCTCGAGGCGCAGCGCTGCGTGGCGCAACGTATTTTAAATTCTCACGATGAAATGTGTCCCTTTTAATGTAGTAAATCCATACTATAATATTATAAATGCGAAAGTGTGTCTGTCTGTCTGTTACCTCCTCACGCTTAAACCGCTGAATCGATTTTGATGAAATTTGGCATGGAGTCATTAAGATCCGAGGAAGGACATAGGATAGTTTTCATCCTGGAAATTTTCCCTAAAAAGATTGAAAAGTGAGTAAGTAATTCATGATGACATTGATGACCCTGTAGGAAATGTAATGATTAGACCAAAAGCACATTTGCTCTTACATTTGCTTAGGCGCTTTTAATATTCCCTTTTATAAATTAAGGTGATTAGGTGGATATCTATCGTGTTGTACGAGGTTGCTTCCATACTTCCAAGTTCCACGCGGACGTAGTTGCGGGCAAAAGCTAGTAAAGTATAATTTTACAAACGATGGCGCATCTGCTGGTTTGTCCGGCATGCTCACATTCCTGTTCGCTCCTTGACGTCCTGAGGGATGCGACGGTCACGGCTGTCGACGCCGCTGTCTTTTGGGCATCACATATTTGAGGAACCTCGACACGAAAGAAGAAGAAGTACAATATTGAGTCGCTCTATTAAAATGTTCACGCAGCGTCGCGTCGCGTCGCGTCGCGTCGCGTCTCGGTGTAAGCTGACCCTTAGTTTGTAAATTCTTACAGCAAGGAACATTGAAAAAAAGAAAAAAAAATGGTCTCCAATAATTGAACAAACCCTATTTATAAGTGGAAGTTGTCGGCCGAAATCGGTTGGAGACAGATAAGTAGATCGCCCAAATGTCAAGGATTTTTCTGTTAAACTCACAAATTGTACGCCTATTTAAATATTTAAAAGTAATAATTGTAATGAGCAATGCTTCCTTTACCATGTTTTACTGTCGAGTTTCAATACATACCTGAAAATAAAGGAAATAAGGCGTTAGTGGCAGTTATTTATTTGTAGTTTTAAAGATCTAAGCGTACATAGGGACAGACAACAGGAAGCGACTTTGTTTTATATTATGTAGTGATAACTACTTCAAGCCTTTACAATGGAGACGCTGCTGTAGAATTATCCCGAAAGAGAAACTAAAATGACCAGTTACTCCAACTGTAGAATGTTTAACATCTCAAAGGCAGGGTTAAAACTTGAACCCACACGCACAGAACCAAGTTAAACTTAAGTTAACACTTCCACTTCCCGGGAGACTATTATATCGCAATAAATCAACCCTTTAGCTGCCGGGACCCTATCGTGGATACACGCGCCAATCTCGAGTGATTAATTGAATAATCAAGGGTTCTCGCAAGTAATTTTAATGATTTATCACTCTAGTGGAGACTTGCAACGTGGCTGTCAATAGGCTATTTTGCTGACGGCTTGGATGTTTTAATTAACTAGCTCTGTCAGCTGTGGACCTGGCGAGTTTGTTTCAAGATGGCTGAAATTTGGCATTTTTGACGTCTTCAATGCCCATACCATTGACTCCTAGACTTATTTCGTCGAATGTTTCTTTTCGCCGAAAAATCATTTCGCAGAATTTTATTCCTCTGTACATACATTTTTCATAATTCTTGCAAATATCATCGTATTGATTAGGTCAGGTTAGGTTAGTTTTATAACAATCTCAAATAGTTTAGGTTGCAAAGAAAAATGCTTTCTACTAAATGAAATATTCGACGAAAAATAATGCTAGGAGTCGTTATAGATCGCTTCGCCATTTTGAAAAATTTCGTATAACGAAAATCGAAAAAATATCATGAGAATCGGTTGATAAATGTGGCCTCTAGGCGAAAATAGCGAAATCCGAACATATTATGAACATCAGTACATCAGATATACTTACTATACTAGTATATAAAATTCAAAGCAATGACATATGCATAAAGTAAGGAAACAATACAATAAAACTAATAATACAATTCTAAATGTTCTCTTCTTTCTGAGCATAACAATATTTAGTACAAGATTTAATTTTCCACAGCACGGAAAACATAAAAATATATTTACCATTTTAAATAAACTCCACAAGAAAGGATCGCACATATCACTATCCTTAACAAATCACAATCGGCCGAAAAAGACAAAATGGCGCCAAAGCGGCGATCGGCCACGACCAATGTCAATAACAACGTTTACAAAGGCCCACAATTCAGCGAATCAATTTCAAAACCTTTAATTGGGCTCGTCGGCTTGAGTATTGAGAGGTAAGGCGATTGAATCGCAGGCTTTTTGATGTCTCCCTTCCCCGCCTTAAGAAAATAATCACGAGAAAAGTACGACAAAAGAATTTAATTGATTTGAACGAAGAATGTCTCTTCGAGAATTTTCCAAACGGCCTCTTTGTGTATTGGAATACTTGCTCGGTGTCTAGCAGAGCAATTCGCTGAGAGTTCCTTTCTTTTCGCGTGATTTGTTCTTTGTATAGGCCGTTGGACATAACACTTTATCGTATAAACCCTTTGGTGCAGCATTGTGGGTAGCGGACGCGTCTGATGAAACAATTGCAGCTAATATTAGGACAAATGATTTGTTAATACGAATGACACGCCTGCCGGCTTAATGCAGAGTTATGTCAATTTCAATTCGATTTTGACGAGGTTAGGTGCGAGTCGAACGACGTAAAACGTCGATTCTAATAATCTCCCTGCGAGTTGCATTTAACGCGATCTGTCCGGCCGCCGCGGCTCATCCGTTTAAAACTTCGGCCGCGGCCAAGGGGACACGTTTAAAGCGTCCGTAATCAAATTTCACTCGAGTCTTTAAGGGTTAAAGCCGGCAACTTCGAGCCTCCCTAATAAATTATATTGCCGACAAAACTGCTCCCGAGTGCGACACAGTTCGTTGGCTCATCTAATTGGTCCGAATTTGAGCTGTCCCGACTTATAATTGGGCCGAATTCGGGCCTTATGCGGCTCGAAATTAGCCGAAACTCGAACGCTCCCCGGATTAGGAGTGCCGAGACCGCAACACTAATGTGCCTTTAGTCAAACATACGTAATAAGTCGGTCTCGTAAACTTAATGAAGATCCGTTTCGGTAGACGCAAAACAAATTTGGAAGCGAGTTCCGGGGTTTTGACTTAAACTTGACGAAGGCGCCGTTTGAATACAGTAAATTCTTGCTTAATTAACGCGCCTACCGCGAACGCCTTTTCCACCCGAGGGCGTTAATGTAACTTCGTCTTATGTGCCTTTCCGCCCGCCGAAGGGTTGGCGGCGCCGCGAATTTCCCTTTCATTATACGTGTGTTTACCTGCAGCGGCCCGCCAGCAAAAACTTGGGAGAATCGTCTACATAGTCCCCGTTTGTTCGACGACGAATTTCCCGACAAAGCGAATTCCCCAAGATTATCAATTAAAGCTGCGACACTCCGTCGAAGTTCCCGCGCGGACAACTTCCAAATCTTGGCGGCGCTGAAAGAATGCCGCTGTAATTAGTACAAGTTTATGCATTCGGAGGTAACGAACTAACTTGAGGTAGTCGCCAACTTTTAATTACTGGCACATCGGCGATGGCACGTCAATCTAAGCCGCGATGAATCTGCACAGCCATTATTCCCAGATTAGCAGCGGCCGGCCGGCATTACGTTTTTGCTTATCACTCCTTCCTCCGGTGAATTAATCGCAGCGTTTAATGCTCACCGCGAGCGGGTTCGTGACTGCGCTCAGATGGAATCTTCATAAAGGAGCCACAACTCGTCGACCTTTTTAATAAGCAAAATCTCGCTCGCAGCAGCCCGTCCCGTCGGGCCGTCTAAGAATTCCAATTGAGTTCCGTGACCGGCGGGAATAATAAAACAATTCGTAATGAAATGCTCGCGGATTCTCGTATTTGCTTAATATTTTGAAACGGTGGGCGACGAGGAAGGAGTCGTGTTAGGGAACTCATTTCATGCAAATCGCGATATCGCGGCGGCCGGTGCGGCGTCGTTGGCAGCGGTAATTTAGAGAGCGATGATGGGACGCGGGTCGCGATCCAACCCTAACCTGCCTTACCACGCTGCAGATATACTTAAAGCTTGGCGATTAATAACACATTACTGCAGATGTCTGGAAAGAAGGGCTTGCCGGGTGAGTAGGTATAAACAGTGATACGAAGCCGGAAAGCCCTTTTCACGGCTAAGGTATGTACAGTGCTTTTCTCAAACATATAGAATAAAATAGAAAAATACAGCACTAAAAAAAACAGCTGTTTAAGCCTGTTCATGAATACAGATGCCATGTTTAAAGAGAATTACTTCCCGGCCCAGGCCTTCAATTTTGTATGAAATTTCTTTACAGTTCTCTTGAGTTGTTCCGCCCGGAACGTGATACTTCGAAGCCTGTTATGATGATATTTCATTGCATGTTTGATAAAATATAATTATTCCAGTAGAGGCGCATCCGTGCGATTGCGTTGCAGCATCTCTCGCAGTCAGTTATTATATCATAATATCACAAACTGGATCCGCACTATTAATCCGGTGTAAGTTTAAGCCTTTCGCAATATTCCAGGGTTCGATTTGAGAGCAATTTGCCGTAATTGCGACTGAGACGTTCGTAAGTACATGACGAGAGAGGGTAAAAATGCAATTAAAAGAATCATCGACGGTTACGCTTCTTCTATGGCACTATTTACGCTTCGAAACGATTGATTACAAAGTTTTAATGGTAATTAATACGCTTTAACTGGTATCTATAAATCTAGATAGTGATATTGGTTAAGGACATATTATATTATATGGTTGGTTATGGTCTAATAATGAAGAAACGAAAGAGGTTCGAGTTTCGGTCTCTTCCGACAGGTTAGGCATTTCAATTTATCTTTGTGCTTTGATATTGTATCAATGGTTTTACCTAGAACTATGTTAGTAGGTGTCAGTTTAATACCCGGGAGGTGGTCGATGGTGGCGGATACTCTAAAGTTTAGAGCATATAGCCATTGGGGGGCTAAACTGAACGACACAGATTTGCGTCAGGTATACCTGTCTAATAGACGAGAGGAAGTTTCTAAGCAGGTTCTGTCGGTATTGGAAAAACATAACTTTAACTATTTCAGTCGGTATTGTCTAGCTCTACCATATAATATGCTATACTTCCTTTCCATCATCGGATTTCGATACATAATGTAAGCCGATTCTTGTAACTTATGTTCGAACGGGTAGAATGTGGAATAGGCCTACGTCAGTATTGTATTTCTTTTTAAACCAATAGCTTCATCAAATAATGAATGAAACCAAGAGCAATGAAGATTTAAAAACCAGCATATGAACAACACAATTCGTTAATAGAAAAGAAAAGTTTCGGTTAGGAGTGCAAGTGTGAATTTGCCCATTGAATTGTAAACCTTTTATCACAACCGCTTTTCAATCTGTTGTTATAACAAATAAAAACATGAAGAAACCCCATAACCCTCAGTTAAACGGATACCGCACATTTAAAAAATCGGCAAAGTCCAGAAGAAATATTACCTATTTCTGCTGGTCGACAACTCGTAATCACATTTGCTTTTGTTCGTTTCGGCCCTTTCATTCGCTTAATCGCGTTATTCGGGGCTGCGGCCGCGGAGCAATCTTCGAGATTGCGTGTGAGTCACAGGAGGTAGCGGGGGCGAGAGAGGAAGCGGCAGCGGGAAACAGTGATACTGTACCCGCCTTTCCGGGGGTATTCCTAAATATCACCTGCATTTTGAGTTCTAGTTTTGTCAGCACCAGTTGCTTCGCTAAATACTTTGAGTTGGAACCAGTAGATTCCAAGTATTTAGCGAAGCAAAATCTTCAAGGCAGCCGTTTTCAAAATTAGATCGACTATAAGCGACACAATTGGACTAGGATTCGTCAGACAGTGAAAAGAGCCTCAATCTCATAGGAGTTTGGAATGAAACTCCCTAGAGAATTGAAAACGTGCTCGTCCCTAAATAAACCTTCGTAAAAGCTGATTGGGACAAAATGCAGAAAGATTAAGACAGGTCGGGCTGTAGAGTCACTGTATAGATACCCTCTGACCCGTCTAAGTAGTTCATCTCAGATCACTGATATACAACTTTGAAAAGCCATTGGCAAGCACTTTATAGTGAAAACAAAACACGCTCGCTATGGCCTTTGTCTTGGGCCACACATATGCCGCCGAACATGAAACAGACGGGGAAGGAAGGAAGTCGAGAAAAGACGAGATAGTTATACAACCCTACGTGTATGTGTGTGTATGTATGCAGCCAGGAACCGCAGGTAATTCGTTCGTTAATACGCCGTTCGTTTGGGCGCTATTGAGGATTTAGTTAGCCGTGTTTACTGTTTGGCGATAAATAGTTATATCTGGCCTGGTTCGGTGGAGATTTGCGATATCTTCGATTTCGCAATATGTATATCTTGGTTTTAAACTTTTAACGCGGAATCAAATCGTGGAATAAATTAATATGGTATGGTAGGTATGATAACATAGTGAATTGTTCTTGCTAAGGCTATTAGAGTTCTCAGAGAGGCACATTGCTCAAGGCAAAGTTACTGAAAGGGCAATGAACCGAGCTATGCTCGGAGTTTCCTTGCGGGATCGAATTTGAAATGATGCGATACGCAAGAGAACCAAGGTTGTAGATATAGCTCATATAGTCGCCAAACTTGTGCCAAAGTGGTAGTGGGCGGGGCACATTGCTCGTAGAACCGATGGCCGTTGGGGCAGAAAGGTTCTTGAGTGGCGATCACGGACTGAAAGACGCAGCGTGGGAAGACCCCCAAGAAGGTGGACAGACGACCTGGTTAGGATCGCGGACAGTAATAGGATGACGGCGGCGCAATACCGATCGTTGTGGAGAACTTTGGGAGAGGCCTTTGTCCAGCAGTCTATCGGCTGATATGATGATGATAGTTCTCTCTTTTCATTGTAGCAGAGAACTGTATTTTATTGGTTATTTGTATAAATATTTGCGATTAGTTATTTACTTGTTTTGAAGTCGTTTGAATGTAAGTCCTTGACGATACGACTTAGATACTAACCTATATTGACATCTACGCTAACAATTTCTATGCGTTCATTTAAATATGAATCTTGCAGGAACTAAGTTTGTTTTTACAGATCGACAATGCTACAAATGTGTTTTAATACCTTTAAAAACGTCGTACCGCTCTTCATACTCCATACATAGAAACCACCTTTTAGTTAAAATAGTACTTACTTACACCTATTCGTAACTACGAGTGTACATTCTAGACGTTTCTCAGAACGCATTAGCACGGTTATAATGACGTCAGTGCGTTATCGGGTTAGCTTCCATCCTGTAATGTGAGTGTACACCGTGTTGTGTACAGATTGTGTACACTACACTAACTGGGTTATTCAGATTAAGGGCATGAGAAGCGGATGGTAACTTAATCTGTACGATATAATATATTGAGTTTTGGAATCTTCGGACAATTGAATTTTGAGACTGACATCTGTGACTGTGATCTCGGCTGTATAATTTTACTTTAGCGACCCCACCTTAATGATATTTTCTATTTCATTGAGAAGAATATACAAAACTTTTAACGTTGATTCATTGATCTCAAAACACGATAAGTCCTATGAAAAAACGAGGCGTACAATTTTGTTCGTGGACCCACGGGAAAAGACTAGTGTAAGGTAATGAAGCAATAACAGAACTGTAAAAGTGTAATTACTTCCTACATACAAAGTAAAATCTTGAACCTCATTCCGCTCTCGTAGTTTAATTAAACTACCCACCTACATACGCTTACATTGAGGTACAAGTTGTACAACCAAATGAAATTAATTAACTAAAGTACAGATAAAAAATGTTACAAAGAGAACTACATGAATACGACTCGTTATTAATTCTCAAATTGATATGCAATCAATGCTGAATAAATTAAAAAAAATAAATTAGAAAACGTTACACGGAATACAACGCGGAACAGAGATATTGCTTAGCATAATATTTGAAGAAATATTAATGAGACTTGAGGAAATACCCGACTGAACAGATGTTATCAAAGTCCCATTGTTAAAGAAGAATTTAAAAACAAAACATTCCAAATTTGAAAGCAATGCAAACAATCGAACTGGACGAATAAAAAACAGAATTTAAAAATGAATCGTTCTAAATTCAAATGCCACCGCCCACCTGCCGATGATGACCTCATCGAATAGTGTTGCGCCACGGAAATCTAAATCGATTATGAATCAGATCGACTTCTATTCGGTCTTAAATATAATAGTTTGCGACTTCGCGTGCTTGATCAACACAATTCATCGTGAATTATGGGACTTTGTCTCGTTGCGGTTTGTTTATAGGCGTTCGTGTTGGATAGGACTCCGGGAATTATATTTTATCTATATTTGGTGTTGATCGCTAGAGCTTCGTTATTTATGGTCAGTGGTCACAGCATTTAGCATTGTCCGTGGGCTTAGTTGCTTCGTTAAAACAGTGAGCGTGAAATATTTTATCTAAATGGGTTTTTGTAAAGCTACCGCCTCTGTTTTTCTCCGTTATTACCCCAGTACCTATACATATACGTTATCTATAGGTATAACTGGGATAATAGTAATATTTTATATCGATAGGTTATAAACCCAATCTCTTTATCGCTTCCTTTATCCGATTGAAATAGTTTACTAAGTATCAGTATAGTCGATGACATCATTATGGCGACAACTTTTTGCCTTCTAACCGGTTCTGTCTTCCCAGTAACGACATATGTCCTTCTAACTCGTAGGATGGTAAGTTGTCATTAAATTACAATACATCTGAACATGAGATGTGAATTATATTCGATTATCAACTTAATATCGAGCGCAAAATTTAAAATAATAATTGAGGCACTTATAGGCAAGAGGCATTTTAACAACTTTTTAGGGTTCCGTACCCAAAGGGTAAAAACGGGACCCTATTACTGAGACTTCGCTGTCCGTCCCGTCCGTCTGTCACCAGGCTGTATATCAAGAACAGTGATAGTTGTAGTAACTGTCTAGTTGAAATTCTCACAGATGATGTATTTCTATTGCCGCTATAACAAATAATACTAAAAATAAAATAAAATAAATATTTAAGGTTTTAGATTATGGTACGGAACCCTTCATGCGCGAGTCGGACTCGCACTTGGCCAATTTTTTGTACTTACATCAATACATGTATCCTAAGCGGTGTCCAATTATGAGCAAGACCCCGAAAAAACATGTGTTAAATAGAATCAGAAAATTAAACAAAATCGAACGAATTTTATATTTGGCATCAAAACTATCAATAGTCGTTGTTTTCTTCAAACAAACATTCCCATTAATATTTTATTTCGAAACACCATTACGTTTTTCGAAATCATTTTTTTAAGACGTTGGACCAGTAATCTAAAGATACCGGGTTCGAGTCCCGGTATGGAAGCAGGAGCGCAATTTATTTTTTCTTTGCGTGTTGATTTTCGTATCTATATAGAAAATATTCTCATTACTACGTGACCATGAAGTATATTCTGTATTTTTAGATTGTTCTTTAGACCTCTAAAAGGCTTCCATTTACAGTTGCGGAACGCTAAAAATACTAAAAGTATTATTTTAAACAAAAATAGCCGGCTCTTTAAAATGTAGATGAATGCAGAATCGTGTGTGCGGGGCAACCCTAATGACGTTATGGCGCCATTTTTATATTTTCCGCGGGAAAATCTAGTTTCAAAGATAACTATAGCAAGCTCATTCTCCGCTCACACTTTGACTTGTAATTTAAAATATAAGTTGTTTGTGTTAAGGTTGCGATTGCAACTAAATAGTTCGATGTATAGGAGCGGGTGATAATTTGGTTTCTGTTTAAATTATTCTTTGTTCCTATGGGGCTTGTGTTATAAGCTTTTAAACGGTACTGTGTTTTTTTAATGTTTATTTTAACGTACGCTTCGTTCAGGTGAAACTTTTAATAAAGGGATTTAATTATATCTTTACAATATAGAGTTGCAATCGCAACTTAGTTCTAATATATAAAAGACAATGCTGCTTCATTAAAGGGTGGATTGCAAAAAATTTGTACATAGTTAAGGGCTTTAATCAAAACAACATTAATTGATTCCTTTGTGTGACGAAAGTTACCCATACATTTTGTATGACTAACTTTCGTCACACAAAGGAAGCGATCGTATTTAATGTTAACTAAGCTTTTAACTATGTACAAATTTTTTGCAATCGACCCTAAACTGTTTTTAGCTTCGCCTACGAAGGAAAAATAATTGTAAATCCACACTATTAAAATGACAAAATTAATAAATTATTGAATTTCAATCAAAGTATAAATAAAATGAGGGTGAATCCACCGTTCATTACCACCTATGAAAATTAATAGCCTACATTGTAGCAAACCCCTTTGTTAGACGCTATCACAGTAATAATTAATGATACCCAAATACCACACACTTAGTACTGCTAAGAAGCAGAAATCCTATTTAGCAAGGAAAATCAGAACTTAAGCACTTTCCAAGCTGAGCAAAGGAAAACTACTCTCAGCCCAATGATTTTGATTAATTATGTTCTTCAATAGAGCCTTTATTAACGAGCGAGTGAGCGACAAGTAGGCGGTAATAAAGGCTCTGATGAATCGACGCTGACATGTGACGTCATTGGAGAATGAAGAATGACCCTTCTAAGGCTTATAAGGTTAAAGATATTTGTATAAGATTAGGGCAAAGTAAAAAGAATGTATATAACGGTTGTATACGAATAGGGCGACACGATAATGTTACCGTGATTGAGATCTCATGCAAGAACTTATGTTGTAGATATAGCTCAGACAATCGCCAAACTTAAGTGGCAGTGGGCGGGGCACATTGCTCGTAGAACCGATGGCCGTTGGGACAGAAAGGTACTTGAGTGGCGACCGCGGATCCGAAGATGCACCGTGGGAAGGCCCTCAATAAGGTGGACTGACGATCTGGTTAGGATCGCGTGAAGAAATTTGATGAGTGCGACGCAAGACCGATCGTTGTGGAGAACTTTGGGGGAGGCCTTTGTCTAGCAGTGGACATCTATCGGCTGATATGATGATGATGATGATTGAGATCTTAACGTAATACATAATTGAAAATCTATTGAGTTTCTAATGAACCAAGATGTATATTACCTGAGCCCATTTTTAACCATCTCTTGTAATTCTTCTAAATTTAAAGTACCTAAGCTAGACCACGCTATACGAATTAATGTAACATTTTACAATTATCATTAAGGCCGTTCCCTGAGCCAGAGCCCCGAGCCCCTCCTCAGGCCACCCGTCCCTGTCACATAACAGTCACATTTCAAAAGAGTGACGGAGATAGAGCTTGCGGGCCGTAAGGCGATATCTTTTTACGATAGAATTTGTCGATGATTATTTATTTTAAAAATATTGCCTCAAATTATTGAAATTCGGAAGCTGTCAAATTACTATTTTTGTTATGATTGATTTTTCTCCCTTTTTGTTTCATAGTGTCACGTAGTGAAAAAACAAGTAAAGTTGGAGTAAAAATTCGAATTGGAGGTTACTTTGGGAATTAATTGTATCGAGCGAAGTGTTATGAATCGTGTATCGAATGCTGTGTTATTAAAGATAATATAATCAAGAATGATATATATTTTTCCCTCGTTTACTAATATCAACGTTTCGTAGAAAAATAGGATAATTTTTGGGGTATTTTTGCATTTCTGGCTCAGGGAACGGCCTTAACTCAGTGCTTTTGCGTGATTTGCCAACTTTTCATTAACTAATCGTAATAAAGTAATCTAATAAAATGAATAAAACATTTAGGTATGCCAATGTACAAAAAATGCGCTACGCGAATTCATTTCATCATTACATCGATACCTACACACACAACCTTTTACCGTAGCAACATTTTTTCCACGCACCATTATTCCGTTTTGATTAACAAGTGTCGTTGACATTTTAATTAGGCGTCTCTTTGTTCAGAGGAAGCTCGAACATTTCACCAGTGTCTAAAAAGCATATATGATCAAAATTGTATTCAAGTTACGACCTTTTATATTCTATGGCCTTTAACACTTCCTTCATGTATCCTTGGTACTCCTTTTGGGTATTAAAGGACGTAACTGGCTATATTTTTTTATCAAGACAGAGATCCTTATGTGTCTTCCTTATATAGGTACTGAAAGCACGGGGGTGCGTCTTGTAAACCAAACGGCATCGACCAAAACTTAAATGATACATAAAAATAGATAAACTCTGGCGTCAATTTGCGAACCTCTGTACTGAATTGCTGGATAATAGTTAGGAATGTCAAAAATCTTCATATGCTTACACAGAACTGTCAACGTATCCTGCATCTAGTCGAAGACGTGAAAACACATGTCGATTATTAGGGCTATAGAGTAGGGGTTAGTCACAACTGACCAAGACTGTTTTTTCTTTCACATTGCAAACCAAACATACGGTAATTTTAAGGTTAGAGTTAAAGCCCTTAAAGTTAAATGTGCCAAACCGATGCTATGTCGAATGTAGCAGAACATTCGAGAATGGACAATAAAGACAACGGCGTTCATTAAAGGTCTAATTTCCGGGGCATGCAACAGCGTTCTCTACTCAAGCGTCCGCGTAAACTGCATTTCATGATACTTGGCGGGTTGTGTAGCGCTCAAGTTACAGTAGGACTGTGGCCTAGTTCTCGTTCTTTGCAAAGAGACTTAAGGCTATATGAAGTCTCAAATAAACTTCGTGCCGAAGGAGCCTGTTAAAGCGTTTTTATGTACTATCCCATGGAACACTAAATTTTTCGAGATAAAAAGTAGCCTATGTGTTTATACAGGGTATCAGCTACCTTCATATAAAAAATGGTCTAGCCGTTTGAGCGTGAAGAAGTAACAAACATTCACATGAACTCAGTCAAAATTTCGCCTTTATGATAGTATATAGTGTGATTAGTGCGATATTTTGATTGAAAACGTTAACTACTCTTTCGAAAACGTTCATGTAAAGATATTTAAAATCTTATGTTTACTAAGTTTTTTTTTTAAGAAATAACGTTTTTAACCCTTATAAAATAACCTATACGAATAGATTGCTTTCTATCCTATTTGTCCTGTTAAAACAGCATAAATGTGTCAAAGCAAATAATTTGATAAGGAATAAAAAACATTTGCCTGTTAGATTTTGATTATTATTCGTTTGTGAAATGAACCTAGACTTGTGAACAGCTTGAAGGTTTCCCGAAAACGCCCTACTGTTTCTTTCCACACAGCCACAGTCCTAAAGTACAGTTGGCCCGATACTTGCCTGCAACTTCGCCGGTGATATCGCGAAAGAAGTTCCCGGCACGTGTCCCGCCTGTACAAGTGTCGCCATATTCACGCTGTTTGCAGCCATTTTCCCTTTGAATTCGTCGGATTATCTTTTATTTACGCGGGTTTGTTGAAAGAGTAATTTTGTTTTTGCGACAAGAAGATGCTTTTAACCGAGTTGGGGAGTTTTTGTGTATTTTGAATAGTCGGTATAGGTTCTTCTAAACTATGGCTTTATTATATTTTACTTTGCCTATTTCAACGTGGGATTTAAATAGGTTATCTACAATATCATTAAAATTGTGATAATGATCCAATTAGTGAAACGGAAAATCAACCATGCCCTATCAAATCTCTTCAAGCCTCAACATTACAATATCGAATCCATATATTATTAATATTATAAATGCGAAAGTGTTTCTGTCGGTCTATTATTACTTCACGCTCAAACCGCTGAACCGATTTAGATGAAATTTTGCAGTGGGTGAAACAGGTCACTCAGAACTCCATAAATTCATAACGGCCACGACCACTGTAAAGAATGCACCGAAGAAGAAGAGGTATGGGGTGTCCCGGGGAAAGTCATAGGATACTTTTTATCCCGAATAAATTTAGTGTTATCGTGGGATGAGCGGCTAACGACGCGGGGCAAAGCTAGTATGTAATAATCCGCAACTTAAAGTAGCGCTACAAGCTCAAAGCATCCTTGTATCAAAAGGTTTTACGAATATTTTTATTTGCACTAACATATGCCCTTTTTACTCTTACAATGAAAAAAATCGCGTGCGCTGATACAATCTCCGATATAACCGTCACGAAAGCCTATAGTTATATGGTTTAAAAGCAACAGGACGAATATTCGATACATTCTTTGAATACATACGACCTTCTATCTATGAATATACAGAGCTAATTACTTCACTATATCTAGTTTACTCGAATTTACCATTTTCAACTATATAATGAAGCGTAAAGATTCTTAATTTGAACGGTCATTAGTCAATAAAGTTGATTCTATCTTTTTTCCACTGAAATATTATGTATGAGTCTTTATTAGGTAATGCAAACGCGGTTATTTTATTATACAAATAACCGGTTATAACCGGGTTTACTATGTCAAAATAACCAGAGTTGCATTCCCTAGCCCTTATAGTAAAAGCAAAGAGTGTACCTTGAAGAATTTGTAGTTCCAGTGGCATGAACAACACTTACCAAAGTAAGTTATTTCAACCTTGTTACAAATTGTTCACGCGATTTAGAAGGTTTTTGAATGATTGCGGGATTGTAACTGCATGTTTAGTTGCATTAACTAGCATTATGGTAAATGCGGTGTGAGAACAAACTCTTTTCTTTCGACCGGAACGATATTGATCTGTCATGCCTAATACCTAGCGCCATGCTAAATTTTTTTATTTTTAATATTAGCACAACGTAGTGGCTCCACTTCCCTGAATCGATGTAAGCAAAAAGGGGAGTCCAAGTCACAAAGGCAACTGACAAGAAACCAACGGTGACTTGTCAGTTGAGACTGCCATGCTGGCCCGAGAGATGTTTCTTCACGTGAATTGGTAACGTGTGTCCGTGTGTCGGCCCATCAAGCATCCTAAAGGATGGCAGATATTGGTCAGGAATTCAAACCAGTCGACCGGAAATGACTAAGAAAAATATTGTATTTGTTATAAACAACATTTCGTTAAAGCGCTTTGTATATATCAAAAAAACATATAGGATCTAAATAATCAAATATTTTCTAAATAAACATTTTTAAAAATATGCTAACATTAGCCACTAAGAACTAAAGTAAGTATAACTGATTTCTCTTCCTTCCTTTGAAGCCGATATAATAATAAAATCAAAGTGTACCTAACTAATCATTTCCACCGTAAAACTACCTTGTAGTTAATATTAGTCCAATATTATGAACAAGATCCATTTAGATTCCCACCATAGACAAACGAATAACATATTCAATACCAGTTCATCTGAGCTCGGATCTTGCCGGTAAAAAACAGCATCCATACATTCATATTCAATTGAATTAAGAACGTCCGTTACGTTCTTATTGCAAATGAAAGCGTATGATTATTTACCGTCACAAGTGCATTTACGACCTTTTACGAAATGTAAATAGGTATAACGCGGCGTAACATGGCATCGTAGCATCAGTCGATTAATCGGAACCAGCTTATCGGAATTGAATTGAATCGATTATTTTTTTACAAACTGAAAGTGAATGAACATGCGAGAAGAAATATTTACAACCGTTGAATAATGCAACGGATAATAAATCGACTGACGTGTTGGTACAATCGATTTTTTGCTCGAACCTAACTCAATCGAGTTGTGTTTAATGTGGGACATGGCCCAGTGTGAAATGTTGATTTATTTTGTAAGAATTTGATGAGAGGCCTTACTTTTCTTACAAAACATATTTTAGCTCCAGTAGCGTATGAATTATGGAATGAAAGATTTGGTGTGATTGATACGTAGCGATGTAATAGCTCAGTTGGGAGAGCAATGCGCCGGTAACGCAGAGGTCGCAGGTTCAAGCCCTGCTAAGATGGTGGATCGCATTCAATTTTTCTTTCTTAATTTACCTTTGTGTCATTATTTATAACGATAAAAATGTGGTACCTATTTCCACATTAAAAAATTGAATGGATGAAAAAAAAAGATTCTATAAAACATATATTATGAACCCACTTTTTGCAACTATTGCACGCTCGTCGCGCGTAGTCGTGGCCAGCTGTTAGGGGGACAGGACAGCCTTTTCCCTAAGGATAGGGGAACCTTTTGTACCGAGAAAGTTAACCTGTGTTTGATCAGTGTAACACATAGTTACCGCGCACATGTTTGTCGTTCGTTATATTGTGAGACAGACAAACAGTTTTGAGGATACTAATAGCTTATTACGGTTATGCCGTCGCTTTACGTAAAAGCTGTTGGAATTTTGGTGACGCCTTTTCCTTTGTAATGTAATCCATTCCAATGCACCCATTTTAGAAAAAAAAAACAGTAAGCCACCAGGGCACTTTTACAAGTCAGTTTGTTCAACCGGACGCCCAATACGAGACCGCTGTTGAGAAGAAAGTCGAAAGAAACTCAACAGTAAGTAATTTTTTCGTAAATAATACCTAAGACAATCAATTACAGGGCAGAAATTTTATGAAGGCGCAAGACCTATCGTTGTGGAGAACTTTGGGGGAGGCCTTTGTCCAGCAGTGGACGTCTATCGGATGATATGTAAAAACATTAAAATACTCATACAAAGATAAAAAGAATGTTCTCAAGTTATGCGGCGGTTCTTGTTTTAGTACTTAGGTGAAAACACAATAGGTACCTACACTTGAATATAATAATTATACAGTTTTAGGGCATTATACGAACTCTAGTGAGTTCTCTGAGACCTTAAACCGGGAACATCCAACTGAAATCCGAGCTTAACCCAGAATTCAATCGCCTACTTTATGCCGGGTAGAAAAACTGCCAAGTTCCTTTTCACGCGCGCGGCTTGTTAGAGCGGTTTTTGTGACTAAGGCCCGCCGCACGCGTACGTTTTTCGTAAAACTTTTCTTATAAAAAGAAATGGGGATCAAAATAAAATATATTTTTTATGAATAGCGAATGGGATGGGACAGATCTCAAAGTATTGTTTTGGAATTTTTGTATTTTTATATCAATCGCGTAGCGCCAAACAAAACCTCAGCAAGTCGGAATATATTGCGCCTAATTTTCCTTTTGTAGCAATATAAAATGATGCTCAATCTTGTTGAAGTGGGCAAGCCAGTGGATATCAAGTTGTATGAACGCCACGCAATATAAACTTGTATGAATGTGTTTGTATATTGTGTAATTGTAGTGAAATCGCGATGTATGTAAAAGCTTATTCAATAAGATGTACCCGGGTAATCACATGCAGCACAAAAATATGAAATTAAATATCCAATAAGTACATCATCGTTTATTAAAAAGTCCAGCGAAAACAGTACTCATATAATTCGCAGTAATTTATGAGATGGAAACATTTCGGGCGCAAGCGAATGAAATCAGAGTCGTAATTTAATGGGATTATCATTGTACTACCTACTCGTGCGATTAATTACTCACTGAGTGAATTTACAGTTTTTACATTGAAAAATATAATGAAAACTAGTAATTAAAAAAGTACAAATACGGAACGCATTGCTTTTTATAAGCATCTAGAAAGTACCCGCAATTCGCTCGCGTTAAACTTTTTTTTTATGTCGTAGGGGGCAAACTGCAAACTGATCGCCTGATGGTGCGTGATTTCCGTCGCCCATAGACACCTGCAACACCAGAGGAGTCACCAGTGCGTTACCAACCTTTCAGGTGGGAGTACGCTCTTTTCTTGAAGGTTTAAAGGTCGTATCGGCCCGGAAGTACCGTAGTCGGGTAAACAGTATCCTATAGCCATCTTTAGTTGTCCAGCAATCAAAATTGGTTGAAATCCGTTCGGCCGTTTCTGCGTAACGAGCAGACAAAGTTTTTTTACCAACAGATGACGATGTACGTCTAGCGCTGCTCGCATACAAATCCTGAATCGCGCTGCTACAATTTTGTATGAAATAATGACCACTCTTCATAGAAAAAATGATATTCAATACCACTTTAGAGTTATAAAATAGTAGATGAAAAGGGAAGATTTTAATGTACAGTCAGTACACCAGTCAGTAGTAGTACAGTAATATCCGGAAGCTCATTATAGGCGATAAATTTCGTTATGTACAACTTCATGTTGACTGTCACTTTAATATCCGGAAGCTCCTAGAAACTTATTTCGTTGAATGTTTGAATGATACATTCAATGAAAAAGGAGACAAAAATAGACCCATAATATCTACTATCTACATTATACCTTAATCATATTCCACGGTTTCCACTATTAAACATATGCATAATGCATTGTATTGCGCCTGATCGGATATACCGCTTCAGTTAACTCCACGTCATAGATACTCAATTTCCTCAATTTATTCTGAAACTCGCGCATAGTTCTGAACGACCAGCCATTTTCGAGTTCGAATTTCAAGTTAAAACTATCTTTGTCTACCTGCACCACGCCTGGCATTCCATTCCCGGTTTTTGGCGATCGTACGTTAACATAGGATTTGAGTAAGCCTCGAAAGTGGATCTTCCGGATATCCCATTCGATTCGAGTTCCATTGCGTTTAAAAAGTTGAGAACTGATACTGACAGTTGTAGTCTTTTGTTTGCGGCGGATCGCAAGACGGCGCGCTGCGGGATCTAGTTGTCCTTATTTTCGCGATGTCTCTCTCTAATTCAATCACATTGAATAGAGTTTTACAGATAGTATTTTGGTGCTTACTCTGTTTTTAGGATTGCCGAGATGGCCGCTTGAAAAGCGTCTGCCAAAGGTTTTAGTGCCGTCCTGACCTTTTTTCAATTCGCTTGGCAATTCAGAGTATAATTTACGAGGACATAGAATTAGATGAAGCACTTGTGTAGTTAAGTTGAACATTTGGTCCTTCGAACCGGACCCTAACTCCCATAATTATGTTCATATTAATACTGTTTTGTAGGTAGTTTGTTATCCTTTAGGTAAACACTTATTCACGGACGATCGTATGAATTATGTGTACCTATAGCAGGAAGCTATTAGATTAGGGTAGCTTCACATATTTCATTATCGTGGCAATATTTGGAGAAGGGCTTATTAGCCCAAGCGATGTTTTTTCTGCGCTGTCGAAGCCGCAACATATATCTACTTCAGAGCTATAGCTATATAGCCTATAGGATTTGCACAATTTTTGGAAGACTATTAAATTATATTTTATTTCGATAGTCTTACGAGGATCTGCAGATTCTGAAGGTCATTCATTTTTCTTTACCATGGTGTTTCCCAAATTGCTTTTTTTATTGTCAATTTGGCAGTTGTCATTAATGGTGGCTAAAGGGATTTTTGCCTTTGAAATTCTAAAAAAATATATTTTTGATGGTTGGCACTTGTCAATTATCACATTGGACCATCTTATCTTAATAGCACATCACTAATATCGATTCCAAAAAGGATAATATAAGTCGTGGGAACATAATCATGTGTCCACGATGCATGCCTATCTCTCTATACGCCCTCATCTCCTTAACGAGGCAGTTATTCGAGCGTCGCTTCCTGCTCCATACTTTACTGTATGAAGACTAGTTATCAATAATATTTAATAACTGGTCCGTTCGTTGCGAAGTATTCGCGTATCCCGTGGGAAGTTGGTTTAACGGGATATGTTTATCTTAAGGCAAATCTTCAGCATCATCGGTACGATATTTTACATAGAAAACTCTCTCTACTCAGACATATTTTCTAACCGAGCACATGTCGAGCGACATTCGACTTCTACGATGTGAGTAAACCCGTTCATGTATTTTGGTTCATCAGTACGATGTTGTTTTTTATTTACAAATTAAAGCTAATACAGTTCTCCGAAAAACTGTTCATTTTTGTTTCACTTTTTTTCTTTCTATTTGTGGCATTAGAGCAATCTTGAAATGCCATGCGTAGCTTATTTTGTACTTACCTGCTGTGTGAATATTTCCCAGTAATATAAAACTTTAGAGAATTGTGTGAGCATCCCCCTGTAGTTTTACCACATTTTATACAAATATTTTATTTAAATTGTACACGTCGCATTCAGGTGAGTGATGAACTTAAATAAATATAATAAATATAAATATTAAGGGACTATCTAACACAAATTGCCCTAACCCCAAACTTAGCAAAGCTCGTACTTCAGGTACTATATGATACCATATATAATATATAAATACATATATAGATAACTTCCATGACCCAGGAACAAGTATTCGAGTTCATCACACCAATATTTGCTCTGGCCGGGATTCAAACCCAGAACCGCCGGCTCAATAGGCAGGTGCACTATAAACTGCGCCATCCGCGTAATAGATGCGACGTGATTTACGAACGTTTACATTTACAGCGACACAACGTTAGATCTAATGCATGAATACTACTACTATAATATTCTGTTTTCTGTTGTTCGATTTAACATTTTTTTTTTGTCGGAAATGCTATTCATTTAAGTTTACAGACAAAAGCTGTCAAATGTCGGCAATAAATATAGCCTTTTGGCGGCGTTCTGATTCAGCGATATTTGTCGGCGAGGACTAAACGCCGGGGAGACCGGGGACAATGAAACACGACCGGCGTGAGGCAAGAGAGGAGAGCGGGGACTGATGATACTCATATACAACACGTTGTCATCTGCTTTTCTGTATGAATGAGGCAAAATACTTAATTTGAATTCAAAAATAAACGTTTTGAAATAGCTTTAACTCGTAATGTTACGAATATTTATGAATTTATGCTGAATTCATGTACTTTTAGATTATAGAATAGGGGACTATGGTACATGATATGAAAACTTCTCATAAGTCTCCTCTTGTGAAATGTCGGTGAATTTAGACATGTAAAAGTGGCTTATAGAAAAAAAAATATTAATATATTATAAGTGCACGATGTAAGATGTATACACCAGAGAAAGAGTTCCCGCTTCTCGTCACTATTCCATCATTCCGGGGGGACATAAAATTGATTGGCATAATTAATTGGTTGTTATAATTTTAATTTTTCTGACAAACAGTTAACATTTCAGGTTTGTTGTGAAACAAGTCTGACGTAACCTATGCTGAATGAGTTTTACTTGTAAAGTAAATACTTCAGAATTGCGCTAACGATTTGCCAATCAATACTTTAAGCCAATCAATTTTATGCCAGCCAATAGGGACCCACAAGAATCGCTTTCGTCTGTGACTTATGCCAGTCACTCTGTTTTTAAGCTCGAATCAACCCATATCGGTCATCTCGTCACTTGCCGGTGCATTCGGCGGACCGAGTTTCCGGTTGCGCGAGAGTCGACAATAATGATACGGGTTCCGTAACGCTATTGGGAAATTTTAGGTACATATACTCCATAGTAGGGCCCCATAACTGGGTGGAACCGCGACATACGCATGATAGCGGTTAGGTTATGGGGTTCAATGACTAGTCAAATGACAATGTGCAGCAGAAACTGAAATAGGTTGATATTTAGAAATTTTGTAGTTCTGGAAAATTAAAAATTATATGAACGGATAATTAATACAGAAATAAATGACAGCGTTATTAACAGGTTCCATTGTGCGGCTTCCCATAAGGACACGTTGACAGATTATATTTATAAATATGCAAACAAGTTTTAGTCCTTATAGTAAGCAGCACAATAATTGTGACAGAGTTTAGTAATAAGTCCCATTACTAAACAATGACACTGTTATGAACCACGCTTAGAAATTAGTTCCTAAGCGTGGTTCATAACGTTTAAACTAAAATTGCAGTTGTTTACGGTTGGTCATTGTAATAATATTTCACAATCTCTCTCTTCCTGACTTGTCCCATACTTTCGTTTTCTTGTCACTCTACTTCGCCCTATCCCCGACGTAATAATTGCACAATAAAATGATAAAAAGTGCAATAGATGTTTATTACGTCGACTTACATTACAGCAATAGGTACAGTGAAGAATGCAATAATAGTTGGCAAATTTGACATATGAGTGCGAGAAAATATTAATGTACTTACGTTAAGAAGCAAATACGCAGGCATAAAGTTATGTAACAGTCACCAATAAAAATCTAACGGCAAAGAAAAAAGAAGACAGTAATTAACATATTCCCGGACACATAACTATTATGAAAATTGCATCCTGCGGCACAGATAAAACTAAAAAAAAATCTAACCTAGCCGTCACTAGGCATTTGCCTTTATTTATAAAAACTAAACGTTCGGCTGTAGACAATTTGACGATAAAAATCGTCGTCCGCAGATGAGCTGCCGTATCACGTGAATCCTAATTTACATCTTTTAATGCACTGTCTGTGAAAGTATGAAGGTCTTCAGCCGATTAATAATAACTACAAACTGACAATAGTATCATGTTGCCATGATATTTATTCGCAATTTTAAAGTGAAAATAAACCCCATTTCTTGTATATTACAAATATAAAGATAGAAGCAACAGATAAAAATTCAGACCCTGACTAGATTTGAACTGGTTATATACTTCACTGTTTTTATCTTTGTTTGTGACAATAGTATAGTTAACGATATCGCTAATCATAGTCGAATCAGCGCTTCGACGTAGTTTTTGTTCAGACTACATACACAAGGTAAAGGTAACATGATCGACATCCAAATATGTAATAACATCAGCCTCAAAAGATAATAAAACTTCCAAAAGCTTTATACGGTTGCCGCTCAGCAGATCTCAAATCTTTTAATATCGGGGGGCTTCCAACGTTTCCGGGGCCGCCACGTGCCTTTGTTTTTGATATCTCGACCAGAAATTATTGAGTTTTTGTCAACGCTAAACGAATGAGGGGGATATGGCTACCGTTATCTGATTTTAAAGGCTGGGGCATACTGGGATGAACACGTAAGTCGTGAGATATTGTTTTTTATTCTAGTTAAGGCAAGGGGGTTTCACTCCGCTGAAGTGTCAAAAATTATACCTAGTAATTTCGGGTCACAATTGTGACCCGGCCCGCCCATCGTCCCGCCTTTATTCGGCTAGGGTCGGCATGTTCGAAGCGAAGACAACGCATCAATTACATTTTTATTATTTACATTTATTATTGTGACTTTTTATTATATTTAACCGACTTTAAAAAGGAAGAGATTCAGTGTTCGCTAAATTGAATCCTTTTGAACACGTTCACCGATTATCTCCGTAAAGTGTAAATATAATATATTTTTTATTAGTAAGAGAATACGGTTACTGCTACGGTTTTCCCATTGACATTAAGTCATGATCTGATGATGGAACATTTACCTACTAGATTTCGGGACTAAGTAGTTCAACGTAGACAAGTGTGGTTTTTCTGCTCATTTTACTGAACATTTACAGGCAGTATGTGGCAGTATCATAAAATTGACCTGATGATGGACCCTGGAAATAGGGACTAGATCTCAAGATTGGTTCAACGCAGACATGTGCGGTTTTTACATTTCGATTCACCACAATGAACATTTAGACTCAGTATAATAAAATTGACGATGATGGATCATGGAAGTGCCTACTGGATCTCAGAACTGGTTCCACATGAGTAAAGAAACGGAACAGAGACTAAGCTTCATACAACCGCGCTGCGATAGGTACACTACTACAAACGCAATGCGCGTGTGGACGTGTCCACAATCTCCACATCACGAACAAACAGATTTAGACCGCATTGCTGCGTTTAGCGCACAGGGTGCGCGCCGTGTCTTGTTTGACTTCGCTTATGAATGTGAAAATTAGCGAACCAAATTAAATTCAAAATGGCGAATGGCATTTTTTTTCAAAATTTCAAATTGGTGCTAGGGGGCTGAAACTTGGTATGGAGGGGCATTTGGGGCTCACAAATATGAATCGGAAATCGGTCTCCGAAAATTCAGCCAAAGTCGGAAAATATCGAAACAACAAGGATTTGTATGGAGATTTTTTTTATGGTCCCGTATCTCGTAAACGGCTGGAAATGGGTAGGAGGTGCTCGAACGAATGTCATAGGGGACCCTCACCCGCGTACAGTCGTGGAAAAAAAAAACAAAATGGTGACCTTTTTTTTTTTTGAAAATTTCTAATTAGTCCTAGGGGGTTAAAACTCGGTATCCGGGGGCTTTTGGGTCATCCGAGTCAGAATATTAAATTGGATTTTCAAAATTCGCTCAACTTCTGAAAATATCGAACAAACAAAATGTAATAATCCCAGAACATAAAGGGCCGCTAGAAACGGGCTTATTTCTATGTAGGTATACAAATATAAACCATAATTGTCATTGATCGTCGTCGATTGAATCAATCATTGATATCAAGTATGCATAAAAATGAAATGTTATGTAAACGGGTGTAAAACCAATAATAAAATAAATAAAAATGTTTCATTCTACAAACTTCCAAAGGCTAAAATAAAAATTTAAACACATTCTCTACTTGCTCATCAAAGTGAATCAGAATACGAAAACTGCACGTGACTGCGTTGAACCAGTGCTGAGATCTAGTAAGCACTTCCAGGATACAAAATCCGGTCAATTTTATAATACTGGATCTTAATGCTAATCAAAATGGTTCGAAAAGCAAAAAACCGAAGATCCAGTAGGCCCTCTTAGAGCCCATAATTATAAAGATCGCACTAGGTTCCTCTTATTTTGAACGTATTTTGTTAAAAGTAGCTTTTAAAACTAGGTCGATGCAGAGTCAGCCACCGGCTAAGCTTGCACCATAGATTGGAGCGGAGTTTTTTTTTTTTTTTTTCGAAATTTTCTCTTCGTCACGACCTAGCGAAATTTAATTTGTGCATTTTAAAACAAAAATTTCTAAAATCGGTTGAGTACTCGCTGAGATCTGCGCATTGTTACAAGTCCATTCGAGTCGATCCATGGGAGCTTCGCTCGCTTCGCTCGCTCCGCTCCAATAATTACAAACACAGAGAAGTAGTTTCCCATTTGCTAATGTAGGCAACCCTAGGAGTATGACACGCCCCAAAGAAGCTAGAACCAACAGCGTCGTACGTCATTAAAAATGGCCAATCGGATACGAGTAGGCTAATGCTTTTGCAAAAGCGGCAAATAACAAGAGAGTGCGGCTTCTGTAGTGTCTTTATTCTGTGGTTAAGGTGATTATTTGAGCGTTTTAACCTTCTTATTTTCTGTTCGCAATATTGACCATAATTAACATCAATCAACTTAATTTTAATAAAAAAATTCAAACTTTGACATCTACAAAACAACTGAAAAAGGCGCCACAGTTCATACGGAAGTCGTCAATATTGGAAACAGATAAGAAGGTTAAGGAGCACTGCAAATTTTTCAATACAAATCGAGGTCCGAGGTTTCATTTTCATCTTCCAAAACTTAACCAATCTTTATGAAATTAAAGGAACTAAATGGGAAGGAAATATTTCGTGTCGGACCGTCTTGATTGAGTTTTGCGCTTCTTATTATGGAATTTGTGTATTAGGTGTCTGTTATTTGGCCAAAATTCCGCCGCAAACGGGCGCCTTAATACACAAATTCTATAATTATTTGCGAAAATCAATAAAACAAAAAAAACATTTCCTTGTGAAACGTTATTTTGATAATTACTATTGGATTAATGATTGAGTCATATGACTTAATTTTAATAAAAAAAAGATGTCGTTACAAAATAAGCGTCACATTTCCATGAAATAAAACAACAAACTGTGTAATTATTTGGAATAGCTTACACTTTGGAATACTAAAAATTTTGATTGATCAAAAAATACGTTTGGTAAAATGCTCCGCATGTATCACAGCCTTCACGTTCCGTTCCAGGATTTTCATATTTGGAATGTCATTTAAAATGGATTTTGAATGTCTTTTAATCATCGCAAATGCAATTTTATGTAACATCTGTGCTTTTTCATTTATTTTGACTTCGTTAAAAAATTCATTTTTTTTTTAAAAGAAACAAAATGTAATATTATAACCTTTCGTATTTATTTTTGTTCATAATGCACAGTCATATCTACATTCAATATTCTTTGATATATTTGTCATAATCTTTATTGTATTACATTTTGTATCTACCCCGAAGTGAAATTTGATCATTTTAATATTGGGTTCCAGTAAAAATGTAAGTAACAAACATGTCATAAAGTTTAATATCATTAAAAACTTGTCGAACTATCCCCAAGCTACCAATTCCAAAATCATTCTCGATTCGGACATGCGAAAACCAGCACGAATTCGGTAGCAAAATAAAAAGCGAATAACCGTGGGGCTACCGGGCGATAGCGATCTTCTAATACGGGTAATGGAAGACGACGTTCGACTCTGGCGATTTTCCGGACCGTTTGCGATAGACTATCGCTTCGCCCGTTCGGTATTACGCCATTCGGCGATATGATGTTCAGAGTAGGGTACGTTTTGGAGCGGTAAGGAGTTATGATAAAAGTAAATGTTATTGTTTATGTTCTTTAAAGTTTAGGTAATAAGAAATTTAATGTTTCGAAGTGTTGCTATTCGAATTCTAAAAGCTAGCTTATTATTTATACAACAGAAAAAATCACCCTGCCGTATATGTTTATTTTGCATGAGAGCGTGTGTGGGCGTGCGAATATACGATATTTATGATATTTCATATTTATGTACGTATCTGTAGGGTTCACAAAATAAACGTATGCCGCTTTATTATGTTTTTACCTTAATATATTTTATTCTACACTGTAGTATGTTGGTATTTAATATGTAATCAATGAATATCAAATCTTATGAATATTGTTATGAAAAGCTTACCAGGAAAGTTCCTTGCACAGAGAGGCGACTGTCATCCCTCTAAATCTGAAACAAAATAAAGACAATATTTATTATTGAAGTGAAACTTCTAATGCCACTTCCAACAAGGTTGCGTTAAACGTTTAACGGTTGCGTTAAACGTTTACCGCTGCCGTGGAGGGGGTAGGAAAGCACTGTTGCGTTAAACGTTCAACGCTCCTGGGGAGGGGGAATAGAAAGAGACAGAGCGAAAGTGAAGAAGTTTGTCTTAAAGAAACAATATGAGTTCACTAAAAATCAATTTCTACCCCTTCCTATTTTCTTTTCCACATTACGAAGTTTCACTTCTTCCGCGCGGAGGGACTCCACGCACTATTTTTTTTTTGTCTTCAGTTTATTACATCCCACATCCGGTCTCTTCTGTGGCGCGGGAGTCATTCCCGTTAGTGAGCTTGTACTCCCACACAAAGTTTGACTCACTGGTGATGAGGGCTAATCAGCCCTGATGCAGTCTATAGACCAGTACAGAGGGACAGCATTTGATCTACACAGGGATCGTTACCGTTTCTTCAAATTCAAATATTTTTCAAATTTCAGGTTTTATTTCAAACGTTACTAAATTGAATCTAGGTATTGACATAGAGCTTTGAAATTAGCTCACTAAAATATAGAAATATGTAATAATAAGCGAAATACCGAAATCGAATACCGGTATTTTGAATGGATGCGAATACCGGTATCCGAACCCTGGATCTGCAACCTAGCTCTAGCTGCAAAATGGCAGTTCGAGTGCAGTTTTGCTGCAGTTTAAGGCTTATTTTTGGAATAAAACTGACAAAAAATCCTGTCCAACACCTGTGAGTTTTGGTGAGAAATAAATAGTCTGATGACGACCAAAACTCACTAACGTTCTGCCACGGTCAATTCTCTTCAAAACCTCGTATCTAGTAAGTAGATTGACACTGAAATACGAGCTTTATTTTAAGTAGATACTTGTTACTTATCAATGTTTGTACTTAGCATAACATATTATTATATTTTCAAGCATTCAATATAACGAAGTACTTAATATACAATGGTTAGTATTTAATTCGATTGTAACTACATTGAATATAATTTCTAGAACAGATTTAAAGCACTACATTGCATTAGTTGAAATTGTACTAGTATTTAAATGATACATGAAATACATTTTCAACATATTGTACTTGAAATAAACATTAACATGTTATTATAGAATTAACTAATGATTCAAATTATAATCCATGTTTGTCTTTTACGAGTGTTGTTGGCGCAAATAAATTGTATGTAATTGGAAAATACCGTTTAATATGTAATTATGTTTATATACTACAATATAAGACTATTGGCGCAGTGGTAACTAGTGCAGCAGTGCCTACTGAGCACGGTCGTGGGTTTGAATCCCGGTAATGGCAAAGATTTGTGTGATGAACTCGAATATTTGTTTCTCGGTCATGGATGTTTTCTGGATGTATTTTTATCGGGTCTTCCCGATTCTTGATTCCTAGAATAATTTTTCGTCAAATGTTTAATTCGGTAGAAAGCATTTATCTTGAGTTGTAAACTATTTAAGATTGTTATGAAACAAACCAAACCTAACCTAATCAATATTACGCAAGAATTACGAAAAATAGATGACCAAAAACCGGCCAAGTGCGTGTTGGACTCACGCACAAAGGGTTCCGTACCATTGATTTATGAAATTAAAGGCCTTTTGTTTATTTTTATATTTGAGTTGATTTAATGAAACGGTTTACGATTTATATTATATAAAAAAAAAAACTACTTACTAGATCTCGTTCAAAACAATTATCGTTGGTAGTTTTTATAATGTACATCATATATTATTATTATGTTTTTTTTAGATTTTTCATTTTCTTATTTTAGAAATTAGAGGGGGGGGGGGCAACTTTTTTCCACTTTGGAAGCGTCTGTCACGCGAACTATTCGGTTTAGAAAAAAATATTATAGAAACTTCGATATCATTTTTGAAGACCTATCCATAGATCCCACACGTATGTTTGATGAAAAAAAAATTTTTGAGTTTCAGTTCTAAGTATGGGGAGCCCCCAATATTTATTATTATTTTTTTATTTTTGCACCAAAATCTTAATGCGGTTCACAGAATACATCTACCTACCAAGTTTCAACAGTATAGCTCTTATAGTTTCGGAAAAAAATGGCTGTGACATACGGACGGACAGACGGACAGACAGACGGACAGACGGACAGACAGACATGACGAATCTATAAGGGTTCCATTTTTTGCCATTTTTTCTACGGAACCCTAAAAATGGTGGAGTGTACCCACATAAAAAAAATTAAACATTACATGTTTCATAAATTTATCAAATATTTAATATTTCATGGCGCATCGGAACGTACGTGTGAATCCAGCCTAAGAATAGGCTCATACACACGAACAGACAGACAACGAACAAGTTCCAACTGACGCTTTAATTATAGGCTAGTCAAATCTCCCGGCGCCGCCCGTAATGGACATCCGAAGGCGCAGAACCGACGCCTTTGGGACCAGGGCTATTCCTAGTTCGAAAATCGAAGTTATCGTCCTGCTCAGTCAAATAGAAATTAGCATGAGAGTGAGAGGGACACTGCTATTTGATTTCGAATTGAGAACGGAGTAACCATTGAGCTGTCGTTGCATTGTCCGATGCATATTATAGGCGCGTAATTGACTGCTCAACTCTAGCATTTAGGGAGTGAAACTGGTGATTAGGTTTCAAATTTCAATATAAACATAATAGCTGCGCTGCGCGGTGTTACCCGCTCATCCCACGGGAACACCACATTTTTCGGGATGAAAAGTAGCCTGTATTAATCCAGGGTGTCAGCTGCCTTCATACCAAAATTGATTAACATTGGTTCAGCCGTTGGTGCGTGAAGAAGTAACAATCATATACATAGACACACTAACAAACTTTCGCCTTTATAATATAATGTGATTTTAGGAGCCTCAAATGGAAACAGGAAGATATTTGGCTCGGTTCAAATGTGTGGCGTTAACTTTCTTTGCAACAATCAATTTGAAACGATTGTTGCCATGTCAAAAGTCACAGGACCAACTTTACCGCACTAGTGATTTGCGGTAGATTACCAACAAGACAGGTAGAATACCTGTTTTCCAACTAATACATTCGGAATTCTGATGATAGTCTTTTGTAAGCCCCTGTACAAGATATATGTACTTACATAAAACTTCTTTTTTTATTTAAAAGGGAGTGGGTACCAACATTTTTAACCGCGGAGTCAAGATCCTCAGAACACTTCAGGTCAATACTAGGTTTTTGCCAACCTGAGCCAAAACCGGGTTTTTTTTTATTAGCCTATTTGAGTGTTCCACTGCTGGGCAAAGGCCTCTCCCCTTGGTTTAGTATGTTTTAATTTTGTAGCGTAAGAGCTCAAATGTATCAATCTTGTTTATCTTTCTGATGGCTCGTAAGCCTTGCGGCACTAGACGTAACACCTTTTCTCTTTAGTTCCTTTGTTACGTTGTCCAAAGTAAATACGGCAATGATCGCATTGATCGGCCTACGCCGTGTCGTACAAAGCTTCAGATTTATCTAGTGATGGGAAAAAGTGAGAGTTTTAACCGTGGGTATAACATTTAGCATTACGAAATATTGCCATTGACAAATACTGTCAATACTACTATCTTAATCGCGTGGTATTGTAACAAAACTTTGACATGCGAGTGTTTGATGCGCGACACATACTGCGACAAGTGAAGTCACGTCAAGATATGCTAACCTCGCTGGTGACGCTAGGGTTACCAGATCGAATTACCCTATTATCGGGAGAAACAATACTTTATCCGGGATTTTCTGATTTTGGTCGGGAGAAACAAAAGTTGAATCACATTATAAAGTAAATAATATTAAAAACAACGTCATTCGCTGCCGATAGAAATGTCTACATAAAATATTAAAAAAATAATCATAAATTGGTTTTCTCATTATTATAATCTAAATCTATAATCTACAAAAATGTAATAAGGTGATTTATGCATAGTACTTATGGAAACATTAGCAGTAGTATTTCCTTTTAAAATTATACTTTTATAAAATTAAGTTGTTTTTCGGGAGACTTTTTACTTTGTCGGGAGTCGGGAGGACACACAAAAATTCGGGAGAATCCAGCCAAATCCCGACCATCTGGCAACCCTAGGTAACGCTGAGTCGCGCGAGAAGCGAATTTGCGGCAAGATATGCTACCTCGCGGGTTGTCGAAGTGGGTATACCTATACCTAGTTTATCGCCACTTCGGAAATCTCTCAGAGATATAAGTATATAGAATTAGGGCCCACTCGTGTGCTTCAGTCTTTGTCTTATAATTGCGGCTATTGCGGGCTTCGATCGTCTTTGCGTCGCCCTAATTACTGCTGTTATCGGAGTCTATGAACCGGGTTTCTATCAACTTGAATTATAGTGAATACGAAGATTGACGGCGTATAATGTTAACAAAAGACGGCAGTCATTTTTATATTGTCTATCGCGTTATATTATAAAAGGCTCGACTTTTCTGGCTCGGATTGGCACCAGCGTGCCATATTGGCACATTTAATGCCTCGACAGATATTTTTTTATACTATGGCGGTGGCAAAGAAGCTTGCGGCCCGCCTGACGTTAAGCAGTTACCGCCGCCCCTGCGATGCCGCAGCATCACACGCGCGTTGCCGAACCTTTAAGAACCTATTTACTCCCCTCTTGTAGAACCCCATACTGTAGCCCCCGGGGAAAACCTCGGCAGGGAGCTCATTCCACATGCGAAGCGTTCGCGGTAGGAAATTCCTCTGGAACCGGACAGTTCTCGACCATTTAGGCTCCAGTGTGTGAGGAGGAACAGCCTGCCGATGGCGAGCAGTGCGATTGTAGAAAGTAACCTTGGGCAGCATGTAGATATTAGATGCTTCTCGAAAAACCCAACACAAAATTGTTCAAATCGAACTGCATGTTGCCCTACTCGTAAATGCATGTAGAACGACGTGGGAACGACACGGTGCTATTAATAGAGCGGTAATAAAAGAGCGTTCGTATGTCATTCGCGAATGAAAGACCTGCTCGTAATGGCGCTGAGTGGAATGAAAGAACTATTTTTCTTGTGCCACTTGTACGTGTCTTGACTGTACATATTTAATCTTGTGAGAATATGAATTATATTCCAAAGACTAGTCCATAATGCCGAAAGCACTCAACATTTCATACTTAGGTTTTACTTAGGGTTCATCTGATGGTTAAGTAATGTTGAAGATAGACCACGTTTCTAGAGCCTATTCACTTTTGCGTTAAAACGTTTTGGTCGTAAGACGCTGAATTTTCGGACACTGTTACGAAAATCCAACAACTAGGTACTAAATTACGGCATAATTAGTTGATTTGATACACCGAGAGTTGGACGTGCACATTGAAAATAGGTAGTATTTAATTAATTTGGAATAATGAACATCTGAAAACTGTACTAAAAAAAAGTACATTTTAATCGGTAGTTTGGTTCAGTATGAAAAGTCGAATCTGTATTTTAATTTATTGCTCCTACTACAGGCCACACTATGTATATGGTGAATGTAGTTTTCTTGTATATATAATGTAGGTAATGTTACTTAGTCATTTATTTAGTCCTATATATTATTATTATGCACCACCTAATAATTTCAAACATTAATTTTTCAACCACTCCGCTACTTTAATGTATCTCATGTTGTGTTGTATATTCCTTGATGTTGTGTGTGCAATAAAGAGAATTTGTATTTGTTACTTATAAAGTTCTAGAAGTAAACAAGAGTGTGGACGTTCTTTTAGACCAAAAGGTAACTAAAATCAAAACAGCATTGAGCATGCACAAACACAACGCCATCGACACAAACAACATCTAAGTACAAAGGATAATGGCTTCTGCAAAAGGCAATAATTAGCTTTGGGTCCACGACCCGGCCTTCAGAGATGATGTCACTAACAGAACAGATTTAGAATTTAAATGATTATCAGGGGCCTATGATGGTTGCGTTTATATTACGTGATAAGTAAGTGACAAAGCATCTGTCACTCACACTCGCATTTTCTCAAAACGTGAAGGATGCTTTGTCACTTATTTATTGCGGGACAAAAGCAACCATCACACCCAGATCTTAGGATCAACCCGAGCTTCCTACTACGTTAGACAAATACATTAAATGAGTAAAAACTTACGTATGTATTCATACAAAAAAATAGCGAACAGCCTCCTCAACATAAAATAACGCGGTCTGGATAGTCGGATACAAATATAATTTGTTACACAAAACCCTTTTCACAACTGCCATGGAACGTATATACAACCATTAGAATAGATTTTTATTATATTTAACTTTTATATCTATATTTATGTATTAGTAAAAGCAAATGGGAATCTATAGCTAAAATACAAATATTATTAAAATATAATGAGCGTAAAGGTTACATATACCCGTCAGGTTGCCTTCACTCGACATTGTTTCTAGAAGGCTTGATTGCCTTTTTATTAATGAACTACTATTTATTTGTTATAGTTAATTTCATTATTTAGCAAAATCTAGCCGGATAATGCAATTTCACATTAATTCTACATAATTATCATAATCCCTTGATTGTATTGAATGGGTTGACAAACAATACGATAAAGAGTTACTTCCTTTTACATAAATACATTCCATAACACATGGGCAAAAAGCATACAATACTTATTGCGTGAAATACTGTCATTGCCAGGCGTGTCAATAAGAAGTTAGAGGTCTTTGCACCTCCCACCCGCTCTCATCATCACGTATCGACAATTTTTCTTGTAGCTTTACACTGGCTCACAATGTCTAGGTACGTGACATTTGAGGAAAGTTACTTTGTAGGTTTATCTAAGGGTGCCCTTTACCACGAGTATTCTGTAATGTATCAATAAATATCATTCAATAAACTGTTATATTACAAGCGTCACCTTAAAAACATTCACAAGGACGGTATCGCACGAATTGCATCATCTTATTTTGGTATTAAAGGGACTACAATAATGTAAGCTACAATTAATTTGTAAATATTTTAGTAATCGGTTCATAAATTAGGGAGCTCCCAGGTAACAAATATAAAAAAAAAACTGAAATGAAAACCTTCTCATTTTTGAAGTCAGTTAAAAAAAACACAGCTGTGATAACTTTGTTGGACCATTATTATTTATTTTTCGTATGGTATATACGTGTCACTGGATCACAGTATGTAAAACTGTTGAACCGTTAATCAATAATGTAAAAAAACGTAAATGTAATTTCTTCCCCCGATCATTTTCCTATATTGACCCCATTTTTACCACTTCGATTCAGTGGAATCATCGCACGTAAACTCACTTATTTTCGTCATCAAACAGCCTAAATCTCCAGTAAATTATGCCATCAGGAGTCCATGAAATGAGGTCGCATCCCGTTATGACCTCATTATTAAATCCATTTCCACCGTTATGCCGGGGTCCCATAGGTATCAAGGTAACCTCCTCTTTCTTTGCGGCGTCACGCCCGGCCATAAGAAATTTTAAAAAGCTTAGGGTTACCCAGTGAAGTTTGCATAGTCGCAGCTATTATGCGTGGCAACGATATTTAATAGCATTAAGGTGCATTAAAATATACCACTTTATATCAATAAGGTAACAAAAAATCTATTATGTAATAGTCGAAGTATCTACAAAACACCCTGTTGTATACTATACTATCTGTTGTTAAACGATTCATCATGTAACTAGAAGATTAAATTATATTTTTGCAACTGCAAAAAACATTCAAGAAATGACACTTAATCATAAATTGTTCTGAAACATGCGTGCATTCGAAAGATATTTGCTTGAGACTTCTAATCAAGTTCAACAATCGCAACCACTCGCAACTACAGATACATACAAATCCTTTCATATGGCGTTGTTATAATATGCCAAAATCGTTCTGTATAATACAATAGTATATTCTGGCTGGGCACACTACCGAATATTTTTTAGTCTTTTTATTTTTATGCTTTCCGATACATTTGTACTTTTATGCTTTCATTCTGTATAATGGAGTATACCTATATACTTTCTGTTCGGAACTATATTCCCCATGCTACATCATATTTAGAGCTTTCAATCCCGGTATTTTTGTATGGGTTATCCCGGGATCCCAACATTGTCCATACAAAAATTTCCGGGATTGAAAGCCCTAATAATGCTCCAGTTTAACACTTCTCCTAACGAAAATAATCGTTATACCATTTCAGTTAGGTTTTACTCAAGTTTCTCAAAATAATTTGACAAAACCCTTTAAAATAATACCCTGAGCTACCAGGATCTCATAAGAGCCTCAACCGGCGGCTGCTTGCGGCGACACGCCCCGGTCGCGTCCTTGCATAACGTGCCTCGTTTGCATGCAGTAATGACTAATATGAATTATGGCAGTAATTACATGCAGCTACGTAATATTGCATTAATATTTAAGGTTAATGTCTTTGACTGTGCGTAACCAAATTGACTTTGTTAGTCGTCTGAAGTAGATATAGAAGATACGAGTAATCTTACATGAGCCGAACCTAGTCCTAAATAAAGCCTTTGTTTGGACCAGGGATATTAACCCTATTTGCATACTCGTACTTACACTCTCTGTCGCGTGATATTGTTGTTCTTTTAAATGCCGGAAGAAAAACAGGCAACACTATGTCGCGCGACAAGCAAAGTCGCAGGTAGATGTGCTAGACCTGCGGAAATTGGTTCTGCTATATTTTGCTACAAGCTTTCCATTGCATAATTAATTGTACTAGAGCATAAAAAATTTAAACCTGCTTAGTTAATCTCAATGATGTACAAACACAATCAAACTCCTGATAGGACAGCTTCATTAATAAATTAAATTAGCCAAATGAGCCGCGAACTAACCTGAGAGGAAATTAGAAAAACTCCCCGGAGAGCACCCGAGCGACGGTCTGCACCTGCGGGCGAGTAATCAAATCAACGGGACAGGCGCCCCGAAAGAAGAGGGGGCTATAGTCTACCTTGTATTAAACAAAAGAGCATAATATTATTAGAAGAAAGTGCTCATGATTTGAAATGTTGTCCATTCGTTGCTAGATTTCAACTCATCCAATGGGAGAGACGCCACGAATTTCCCGAAAGAAAAGGCGGTATAGTTGCGAAATAAACAAGCATAATATTATTTACAAGGAAATTTTCATATTGAAAGGAAAAAAAAACCAGTATATTTCAAAAATTACAAGGGATGCATCGATCAATAGCTGGGACAATTATTGAGTTAATTGAAATTCATCAATCAATCAATCAATCAAATCGTTTATTTGCTAGAATACAGGTAGGTAGGTACAAATGAGGTCTTATATTCTAAATTGTTCCATGTATTCAGCCTGCGTGCAGGCATGCAAACATTTTAAGTGCACGCACGTTACATCAAGTTAAAATAAAATAAATTCTTATAACAAATTAAATTTCTATTATTCTTACTTTTAAATTCAGTTTCATATATAGCACCATGTCAAAAAGTATAAATAAGTATAAACAAACAGACAATTCAAAAATAGAAAATAAATAAATTAACAATAAAATAACAGGCATGTCAGACTTAAATATAATAAAAGATTAACTTACAGAAGGCGGGTTTAAATAGTCTTTTACGCTATAAAAGCACTTGTCCAGCAGCCAGGTGGACAACTTGTGTTTAAAACTGTTACCCCGTAGCAGCTTTATTTCGTCAGGTAAGTTGTTAAACAGTTTTATACACATGTTGAACACGTTTTTGCTGTATATCGCCTTGCGAGCCGGAGGTTTATACAACTGACACATGACTTTCGGTCTGGTTTGCCTGTCCCTTATTTCACCACGTGTTTTGTAGTGTGATCGGTTGTTACAGACAAACACACACACATCTCTAACATATAAGCAGGGCAGTGGCAGTATATTTAATTTTTTAAATAAGGGTATACAGCTATCATCAATCCGAGCATTGCGGACGGCCCTGACACATTTTTTTTGAATTTTAAAGACTCTATCCACATCATGATCATTGCTGTTTATTTTCTAGTAATGAAATCAACGGGACAGACGCCCCTTAAAAGGGGACTGAAGACTACCTTGGATGAAATGAAATAGCATAACATCATTAGAAAAAATGCTCATATTTTTCTTACCTACTAGAAGATTACAAATGCGACGAAACATAGGTACCTACTTTTCACTGATTAAAATAATTTTCAAGATAAGTATGTATGTATACAAGTAATGCTTTGTCAAAATGTTTATATTGCAAGCATGTTTCTCTCCTGCAGTTACTAGTTTTGAGCCAAAATCGTACAAAGCATCAATTTCTAGAATTGAACAATTTGGTTCCCCATACCAGAAACATTGTATTTCAACCTTTTAGTAACTTTGTATTTCAACCTTTTAGTACAAGTGAACTGCGTCTAAATGTTTAAATTCCAAGAGTAATCTGGTAGTTTCGTATCCCAGCAAAAACTCGGTCTCTGACCAAATTTTTGACTCAAACTAATCAGCCTTCCAACTTGCCGACCAAGTGGACACCGAACTAATGCCGCGGTGCCGCGACAAATAGCCCGCCGGATTAGACACCCTGATTAACCCTGCTTTGTTTTGCGATCCTGGTACATTCACTCACAACGTGCTGTCATGACGGAACTAACTTTTGATATATACGGTGCAAAAACTGCTGCGTTCCGCATGTCGGTCATTCGGTGGAAAAAATGCATATTCGTGAGATACGTAGCTTTTATGGTATGCTGTAATGTAACTCTCAAAAATATCATCGGAAAATATTACTTGAACTGGTTTTTAAATGTGTTGTTTATGATACCTAGTCCCAATATTACTCTTAAATAAAGTTAGAGGATACTTTTTCCCTTTCCGGTTTTTTATCCCATCACAACCTGTAAAACATCCCATATCCATGCTAAATATACTATAAAAATCTGCAAAGTAGGTCAATTATAGGGTATATATTTTCGGTTGATGAGTTCCAGTGCATATAGACACCGTTCCACTCCAACCTAGCACTTTTTCTCTCGGCACTGGACATGCAACTAATGTCGCGGTGGCGCGACGGATGGTCGCTGGATTACCCGCTTTGATTAACTAAGCTCTGCTTTGTTATGCACCCCTAGTACCTCACAAAAAATGGATACAAGCAAACAATGTGGGTACAGATTTACAGGTAGGTATGTTGGTCAGAGAAGGTATACGTGATCATTAGTTTAATCGGTTGTGCAAACTTATATACGTTTTTTTAAGTTATTAGGTACATATTTCCATATTTGAGCTTGTAAATGACTACCTTACAGAATAAATTTCATTATTTTCCTGCTTATTTTGTTCCTAATAAAACAGTATTTTCTAGACACAGACATTTAGATTATCGAATACTTTCATTAGCCGATCATCAATATAATATGTCAAATGATGACAATAGCGATAGCAATCGCTCACGTAGTTGATCCACGGTCCACGGGTTGGATGGTCTGTTTTTGCGCGAGTACTCACTCGGGTTTGAGTAAACCTAGCTCGCTCTTAGCCAATTTGTTCAAATTAGCCAGGCTTCCATGCAAAAACCGCGTCTGGGAAGGGAACTTAACGGATCTTCCAGGATTATTGTGAAACCAGAGCAAATGAGCAAAGAAGCATGATTAAAGGTTAACGTTAATGATTTTTTTACATCATTCAAATCAACAAAATGTATTTTACTTGAATCGAAACCACAAGAATTCTTTGGTTTACTTTTTTTATGTCCAGTTATTGTCACTGTTTGGAATAATAATTTGGGGAAAACTGCAGCATTTTTATCACGGGCAATTAAGATCTTAAACGGTGACGTCATAGGATCTACAGTTCTACAAAACGTGAGAGTATGCAGGCATGCAATCTTATATAAACAGACGAGAGTGAGTCATTTCGGATGCGCATAATCTGCGATACGGGCAGTTAAGCGGTCGAATTAAACGAATCGGTTTGTCGACCGATACTGCGATAGCCCCCGCCCGCTTCATGGTAATAGGTACTGTAAAATTTTATGTCACTTAAAAACGGCGATAAAAAAATAATGATGTACGGTGCGGGATCGATTTTGAAATGTAACTTCTTCTGTTTGGTGTTTGTGAAAGTGCAGTTTTTAAAGGATCTGATTTTCAAATGTAGATAAAATTTTCTGGGTTTTTATTATATTATTTTATTATATTATCTCAAAAATCGAAACAAAGTCATTACTTATTAAAAAGCATATTTTTAAAGTGTTTGCATTACTATTCACTTTTTTTATATTGCCACAACATAGTGGCTCCTCTTCGCCAGATGGTAAGCAAAAAAGGGAGCCCAAGTCGCAATGGCAACTGAGAAGAAACCAATGGTGGTTTCTCAGTTGATACTGTCATGCTGGCCCGAGAGATGCTTCTTCACGCTTCGTTTGAAGAAGAGAAGTTTGAAGTAAAACATTCCACTTTTTAACAGTTAACTTAAACACAACAATTAAAACAAACTAAGCCAATCCTACTAGCGATACAAAAAACTCCTGCACGCAAGTTAAATACTAAATGTAATATACCATAACCAGCTTCAACAGAAATCAATACAAAAACACATCCCACAGAAGACATCCTTCATTCCAGTCTGGGAACCGAGCCCAGGAAATCCGCTGATACCGTTTCTAACTGTACACTATACAATTACAATCTCTGATTGCTTCAATTCTATAATGATTGTGTAACATGCACTACTATTCATTCTAAAACGTAACATGTTCATACTCAAATCTCAAGTTTCGTTGCTTTTTCGAGTTGAACAACGGCGTGGAATATCCGCTAATATTTTTCATTCGTCAAGGACTTTGCGGTTTCAACACAAGGTTTGATATCATTTGGCTCGGTAGCATTATGTTTGTAGTTCTCATAGAACGTCTAGAAATTTTGGTCTCTGGTGTGGAGAGAGCGGTATGATATGGGGGATCTTGGACGAATGGTCGTAATTGGGTGTATTAAGAGCCATCAAATGGTCGTCACGATCGGCCCTAGGCATACATTTTAAAAGTATTGTGGAGCGTAAGGACAGTTTGTGGGAACTTTAGGCTGCCGGTCCATAGAAGCGGTACGGAGAAAATAAACCAGTCAGGCTACGTCTTTGCGAAGCCCAAAAGAAGTGCATTTAAATCTGAGGAATGTGGTCTAGTGGACAGGCAACCTTAATTAAGATTGTGACAACTGTAAAATGCTACGTGTCTCATAAGTTTACAAAAATCTTTTTTTTTGTTTTGATAATTATTCGAAGAACATTCAGTAAATAAGTAATGTATAACTATACGTAGGTAAGTCTTGTTTTAGGATTTTCTTTGCATATGCTTGGGCATTACCTACGTTATATTTATATATATCAGACATCAAACCAAACAATACATAAATTATAAAGCTCCAAGCACATAGAACAGATTTCCACTACACTTAGCTGTAAGTTACGGTTTATTCTGTCAACTGATCAAACATTAAAGAAAGGCCATAGTCTGCTTACATTAAATTTTCCAGCAACTCACTTGTGACTCCTCTGGTGTTGCAGGTGTCTATGGGCGGCAGTAATCGCTTTCCATCAGGCGATCCGTTCGCTCGTTTGCCCCCTATGACTCTTGTACTAGTTCTATGTAGTACTCTGGTACATGCTGCGCACGTAGAGCCGCCATACTAATTTACGGGGTACTCTATCGAAAGCTTTTTCGAGGTCAATAAATATAAGGTGTAGGTCTTTGTTGTTGATTCTATATTTTTCCATCATGATCCTTATTGTCTGTATTGCGTCGGTGGTTGACCTGGATGCTGTGAAGCCAAACTGGTTTGGGGATATTTGCGAGATTCGTTTATTTATCACTCTTTCCCATATTTTTAGGGTATGTGATGTAAGTTTTATGCCCTTGTAGTTTCCGCATTGGGCTACATCTCCTTTGTTTTTGTAAAATGGTAGTATGTAGCTTTCACGCCAAGACTCTGGTATGCGTTTGGTAGCTAGGATGATGTAGAATAGCTTAGTAAGCCAAACCACGGCTATCGGTCCGAGGGCTTTCCATAAGTCTGCAGGGATCTCATCTGTCCCCGTAGCTTTTCGGTTTTTCATCTTCATCACCGCGTGCTTAACTTCAGCAACATTTAGTTGTAACATTTTTTTTTTTTTTTAATGTCATAGGAGGCAAACGAGCAAACGTATCGCCTGATGGAAAGCGATTGCGATTGATTTAGTTTATATAAGAATTATGAGTTTGGTTTACTTACATCATAGTGTCATTCAGCATCATAACATAACAGCACAGAAGGATAATTTTATTAATCCTGGCATTTTATGATATTTTTTCGCAAACGTGAATAATTTCAAACAAATTTCTGCACTATTCGAAATATTCGTTTTATTCGAATATTGAGTGCTGTCGAATTCGAATACTATTTGTGGCGAATAATTCGAATATTCGAATAGACGAATATTCGAATTGCAAACCCTACCTATGACATTAAAAAATGGACTCTGTTTTTTTTTGTACACGACTTCTGCAGCATACTGGAGCATATTTATGCTGAGTATCAACATCCTAATTGGGACAGTTTTTTACTTGTTACCTATGGCCTTAAGGCGTTTTACTTTTAAATGCAACAAACTTGAACGACACAACAAGAAACTAGTAACGATGGTCCGTACTAGGGCTTCAATTCCGTTTTTTTTTTGTATGGACAATCCATAGATCCTGGGATTACCCATACAAAAAATCTCGGGATTGGAAGCTCTATTTCTTACCTTTCTTTGGGGTATAAAATGATAATTATCATTATCTATCACCATCAGCTATCCGCAATGAAGCTGCAATCGTTAGCATGCATCGTGATGGCTGATTTCGTGATAGAGCATTTCCGTGTGTACTCTACATATTGTATTGCATTTATGATATGCCAGCATCATTTATTGTTAAGACAATGAGGGCTATCGTGCCTGAATTCGCCGCTAGAGGCGCTAGTGTCGAGTGAGGTTATCAGAACTGTCAAATGTACAAACTACTGATATTTGTGGACATTTATCGCGACTTTCCTCGTAATCATCGTGATATTGTGCTGTTCCTACGCAGACATACACTCTGGTTTAAGTCAATAACGATGAATACAGATTTATACACAGACTAGACTAGTGACCCGCCCCCGCTTAACACGGGCACAATTCTGATAAATTATGCATGTATTGTACATATAAACCTTCCTCTTGAATCACTCTATCTATTAAAACCGCACCAAAATCCGTTGCGGAGTTTTAAAGATCTAAGCATACATAGGGCCAGACAGACAGCCGGAAGCGACTTTGTTTTATACTATGTAGTGATTTATAAAACAGGTGTAAAACTTTTCAGCCTGTTCAAAGTAAACTAATTTAAATGTTCACGCATAGAATTTGTTTTGTGAAAAATAATTATTAGTCAAATAATGTGTGCATGGTTCAGTTTTGATGCGCCAACTGAGCACTAAAACGGTGTAGTTGTTTTAAAATTATCGCTGATCTTACATTTGCTTTAATTTGTTATTTAGGCATTTTTTCAGTCCATATTACCATGCTTTTCCATAGTTAGCGTCGTATTTCTGGTACATACCTGAAAAAAAAACAAGGTATTAAGTCTGGTTATGGCTTGAAGCACTACTACCTACTTCTCCTTCACCCACTGACAATTTTATTCCCAAATATTATAAAAACTCTTAAATATTTAATTTCCTTGCATTAACATATACCCCTTTAAGGGCTGTCCTAAAAGAGTCTTCAAAAAGACCTACTGATTTATTTTTTTAGGACGTTACCTCCCCTGATGATTTTATAACAATTCGCCTTTTGACCGTTTAATAATTACCGGATTTTACTGGATTTCCCTCGAACAATATTTTAAAAACTCGTAAAATGTAGTCGGAGCCCAATCGGTCCGTTTTTTCATTAAAATGTTGTCCCTCTTGAGTAAATTCACTTCTGAGCGTAAATTTCATGATTACATTTTGTAAATCTGTTGTACCTACCTCAGTTAATAAAGTAAACGGAATTTTATTTACAAGAATAATCTTTTTTTTTTCAAATCGACAGGTCTGTTGTATTTGTACACTTTTATATTCAGTATTATTGCAAGATTTTTATTATGAGTTAGCCAATAAATAAAAATCACGTTTTATGTCACTATTCCGACTACGTGAAAATTCAGCGTTTGTGAGATGTTTTGTTTTCTTCATTTTTATTTCTGATAATATTGTTTAAAATAGGTGATTGTTGGAAGTCGATTTTTAGGGTTCCGTACCCATAGGGTAAAAACGGGACCCTATTACTGAGACTTCGCTGTCCGTCCGTCCGTTCGTCCGTCTGTCACCAGGCTGTATCTCAACAACGATGATAGCTAGACAGTTGAAATTTTCACAGATGATGTATTTTTATTGCCGCTATAACAACAAATACTAAAAATAATATAAAATAAATATTTCAGGGGGGCTCCCATACAACACGCTTGTTATAGATTATAATATATATGTATAGGTACGGAACCCTTCATGCGCGAGTCGGGCTCGCACTTGCCCAATTTTTTATGTATCCCGAAGCCACTCCCGAGTGCGATTCTAGTTAGATCATAATTAATACGACTGGCTCTTCCGTTGTGGTAATATTCGTGAAAATAGAACCGCGCGGTTAGAACGACGAGAATCACCCATTTGTTGTATCAAATCGATCCGAAATTACTCGATATAGTGTTAAATTCACTATCGTCTCTCTATCTACACCAACCTGTAAGATTAAAAGGGCTTAACTCATTTGATTTTCTATGCGAATACGCCCTACTGAAGCGAAGCAGTGCAAACCTAACCCGGTTAACGCCAAACTCCCCGCAGGGCATTATGCGTTTAGTTTCATCTCTATCAGATCTTCGACCGTAATGGATCACTCGTTTTTGCGTGCGGCCACAGTGGCAGCATTTTGCAGTACCTCAACTTGTCATATAAATATATGATATAACTTCATCTATTACAGTGGTCGGTAACATTTTAGCAGGCAATAGCGTTAAGTGAAGTTAGAGTACGACGGCGTGCGTCTTCCTAGAAATATTTTAATTAAGATATATGCGGGTCGCGGGTTGTCGATACGTTAATGACTGTTGTAATAGCTCAAACTGAGGTTAAACTTGACAGCACAAAAATAAATAAGGACTTTTTCAAGTAGTTATTGTTAAGTTGTAGTTCATGGTTTTAACTTTAGTTCAGGAAAAAACGAAAAACACCATAGCAACAAAATCATTCTACTTATGATTTATATAGTAAACAACACTTTCAAAATGCTTTCGCGTTATTGTAAATGTAGATGCAGGGCCCTGTTCAATAAACATTACAATTCGACAAATTTGTAAAAAAGTGACATAATTGTAGAATTGTAAGGTAAAAACTTGTTCAATAAAAGTACAAATTTGTAATTGTACCACTGCTAAAAAATGTTAAAATGTCACACTTGTAAACCCTGTTCAATAAAACTTTACAATTGTAAAAAACGCCTGTCGCCTTCGATGACAATTGTAATTTACAAATATGTCATGGTAAGTTAAAATTTACAATTAAGTGTAATATTATGTTTTTTATGACTAATAATGACGGTAGAATAAAATTCATTTGCTAACTTGTTCAACAAATTGCATTTCAGAGTACATTCACGATTAAATCGCAGTTATTATTCCAACCATATGTCGGTACTTGGACATAAATAATATATTATATTATTTTCAGTTAAGAACTATTTATTTCATACCTTTTTTCATCTTACTTGGTAACTACATATTATTAGAAAAAACAAACCTAAATCTAAATTTGGACCACATACCACAATGACGTTTATAGAATGATTCAAATTGCTATCTACGAATGCTGGTTCATTCTGCCAAGGAGCATCCATTTGAGCTATTCTAGGTATATTATGAGTCATAAATAATCTAGAAATCTCATGACAGTTTTCAGGCCAGCGGACCTCATCACCGAAGAATCTGTTAACAATTGAAGTGGTCACCCGTGTCAGATAGTTGTGTACAGTCGCTTAAGAAATTCCATGCGTACCTATCTGCTATTATATGGTATTGTGAGCCAGAACCCATCCAATGCAAAGCGCACAAAATTTGCTCGGCGGGTGTAAGAGCAGTGAGCAAGCTCGTTGCTCATTGCATTTATCAAATATTCGACGGTAGCCTTGCTTACTCTGAATTTCTCATTAAATGTGAAATCGGTAACATCAAGATTGAAATTCCTCCTTCTTCGAAATATTCGCCAGCGTCGCACAATAACCACTGGATATTTTTCGTCACTTTCATTACTTGATGATCACGTGAGCATCATAATTATTAGGTTTCTAAAAGCTACGAGTATGTCTAAACTGTATTCAACAATTTTTACACCGGGTGAGTGCGCCTGTCAGAATTTTGTTACAATTCTACAAATATGTAAACTTGTAACTACAAGTATGCGTTTAATAAACTGGTTTTACTGACAAAATTGTAAATTATTGCCTGTCAAGTGAAAATCTTTATTGAACAGAGATATGTAAAATTGTCGTTACAATCCGACAATTTTGTAAATTTTTCACCATTACAAAATTGTAACTTGTATTTTTTATTGAACAGGATATACATAAAAATGTAAATTGTAATTGTAATTACAAATTGTAAATTGTAAGTTTTATTGAATAGGGCCCTGGCGTTTAACATTCTCTTAAACAAAAACACGCCTGTACTTCTCACGTGCTTATGTGTATCGGGGTGATTTAACAGGCGTTTCAATCACCGTCAGTCCGCTATCAAAAATATTGAAAGTATGACACCAAACTGCAAACTTTCATACAAAGATATATTGCAACCGTACTTCTTACCATAATTGTGTCAATTTAAAGCATATTATAGCCAATTGCTTTGATATTGACACAGGACTGACGGCCATTGAAAAGCCTGTAGAATCGACCGATACGACCTTCAAACCTTCAAGAAAAGAGCGTACTCACACCTGAAAGGCCGGCAACGCACTTGTGACTCCTCTGGTTCAACAGGTGTCTATGGATGACGGTAATCGCTTTCCATCGGGCGATCCATTTGCTCATTTGCCGGCAACGCACTTGTGACTCCTCTGGTGCTACATGTGTCTATGGATGACGGTAATCGCTTTCCATCGAGCGATCCGTTTGCTAATTTGCCTCCTCTGACATAAAAAAAAGAATCACCTATCGATCTTTCTAGAATTTACTAGCAGCATCGTTACTGTTTGTGCTATTACCACTGTGCCAGACCTTACAGGTGGCAAACAGATCTCTGGTTCCCGACATTAAGCAGATTGATGGGACCCACTCACAGTGATTAAAACCTTTCAAGTTTTACGCGGAATTTTGGCTACCGCACGCTTTTCCGACACTTTGACTTTCGCATCTGGGATGACTTGTTTTGGTTTATTTTACTTTCCGCGGTGAAAATATACAGTTAGAATGGTGTTCTGATACTATAATAAAGTATTTTTGTCACGTAAAAAATACACGTCAGAGGATATATTGTTATGTTTAGACATTATTATAGCTTCTAAACTCGAAGGTTAAGAAAACTCAATAATACACTAATTATAAAACGGTATAAACTCACGTGAAAATTGTCAGAAACGGCCCGACATGTTTCGTCATTTTATTTTATTTTTAGTATTTTTTGTTATAGCGGAAATAGAAATACATCATCTGTGAAAATTTCAACTGTCTAGTTATCACCGTTCTTGAGATACAGTCTGGTGACAGACGGACGGGCGGACGGACGGACGGACGGACGGACGGACGGACGGACAGCGAAGTCTCAGTAATAGGGTCCCGTTTTTACCCATAGGGTACGGAACCCTAAAAAATCGTCTAATGATAACCAAAACTCTCTAAGTAACAAATACCTACTTAAAACAAAGCTCATATCTCAGTATCAATCTACAAACTAGATACGAGGTTTGAAAGAGTAGTGACAGACATTCAGTATCAATCTACTCGTACAAACTAGATACAAGGTTTGAAGAGTAGTGACAGACATTTTAGTGAGTTTTGTTTTGGTTGTCTCCGGGCGAAATATCTTTCATTAGGTATGGCAGCGCCACTTATGCCACACCATTGCGCTTCATTTCGCACGTTCGTTCGGGTGGCTCTCAATACCTATCTTTTCGTCTGTTTTCTAGAGCAAATTCTGCATGGATTGGAAATTATGTAGTGGTCTGCAAGGTCTTTCTTTAAAAATCAGAGTACACTCCTGCAGTATAACGGACATGTGATATTATTTTATAACTCTGCAATGTGAGCTGCATCAGATTAAAATATACAAGTTGACTTTTTGAGGAAAAAAAATATCGGCCCAGTGGGTCGCGAGTCGCGTAGCAGCACGGATAGCTACCCCTGATGAAGAGCTCCAAATGAGTTCGAAACATGTCGGGCCGTTCCTGACAATTTTTACGTGAGTTTATACCGTTTTATAATTAGTAAAGATGTCTCACGATAGTTTTAATAACATTATCAATAATACACGTTGTTTTTTTGGTAATGTACAAAACAATTGCGTCGCTCTTTTGTGACTTATATTGAGAAAGGAAGGAGAAATACTTACAAAGGATGACAATGGGGCATTTATTTATCCTATTAGTATAAAATCAATCAATGAGGAGAAATATTCATAAGTCCTCGATTAAAGGATGGTGGTTAAGTTAAAATTACGAAAATAGCAATAAATTAATTAATTAATATCAGACAACCTCACACTAGTCAATCTAGTCCCAAATTAAGCTCAAGAAGGCTTGTTTTATGGGTACTAGACGACGATATACATACATACTCATATATAGATAAATATATACTTAAATGCATAGAACCCCAAGCACAAATATTCGAGTTTATCACACAAATGCCCTGGCCGGCGGATTATGTAGTTTAACTTACAAATAATTTGATAACAGACATCATGATCATGTAAAAATTGTGATGACGATCGTTATTGGGAGATTATATTGATTAAAATGATGATTATTATTATTATTTCTTGTGCTTGACATTGTTACAGTTATTATTATTATTATTTTTTGACGATCATGATGTGATCATATCTTTGACTAATGCAACTGTATACAGTTATTTTCACATGAAATAAATGGATCTTATCCAATCTATCATATCTTGAGGTGCCAGCCTTGTTTATTTTGCTCATTAACCTAGAACATCAGTCTAGCTCACAGCGATTTGCCTGGGAATTATAAAATAAATCTAAACTTTACACGATACCCGAGGCGCTAGTCTCTAGGCGCTACTATTTGACCTACTTATTTAAAGGAAAACGTTGTTCTCTCTGAAAGCTGTAATAAATTAATAAATGTGTTCTGTACTTTTGTTTCGATGAATTATCTAAGTAATTATTCGGAGCCCACAGGGACCAATAGCACGATTTTCACCAACTAATATTGAGGTTATTATTTCCGTTATTAGTTAATCTAGCTTGAAATTATACCTATTTTTAAAAGCTTTTATTTAACTTGTAATGTGCGTATGTTCAGGTGGGATATTGCAACTCAATTTTTAAGCAGATTATTTTTATCCAATTGAGTTAGTCCGATGATGGTGCCGGAAGGTCCCTAGAAAGTTTGTAATAAATAAAGCATTCCTACCAAGTTTGGGCTCTTTAGAATCGTATCAGTGAGCAATTGATGGATATTAAAAGAAAAATACAGTCGATTATAAAAGCTTGTCACGAAATGTAATTTTTGACAGAAACTTATTATCAATAAATATTCGTTACAATCTGAGACAATCTTACACAAGTCTACCTACTCCCCTATAAGCAACATTTGTAGGATAGCTCCCTACCTACTATGTATATACTAGACGATGACATGCTTGTATGTATGTAGATAAATATACACTTAAACATTGAAAATATCAAACACTCAGCAACAGAATATTCGTCTTCTCCTCACAAAGACTTCTCGCCGAGATTCAAACCCAGGACCATCAGCTTGAATCATACATTAATGTGCATTTTAACATCCATCATCCACATTTAAACGACACTAATATTTATTGTCCCCGTCCCGTTACATCAAAATCGTGACACATGTCTGACAAATGTCGGGATCAGTGACCCCTTATGACTCGGTGTCATAATGGAGTAAGCGGCCAAATTACCCGCTAATGTCGTTAAGTGGACGTTTTGGAAAAAAGCTACCATTGTTGAGGACATCCTTCATAGTTTTTTAGTCCAAAAATAATAATACATTATTGTATGTTATGTTCAGTTACCTTTTTACACTTCAGTTTATTTAGGTTTTTGTGACTTGCGGTTCTATATTTTCTATCTTATTCAAATTACGATTGCCACTATGGATGACTGGTGGAGAATGCCAGTAATCATTAAGTTCTCCATTTGTGCTGACTTTTGTTTTGTGCAATAAACTTTAAATAATAAAATATACTTAAATGTAGTTCACGACGTCAGATACAAATTTTGAGGTTTCTGTTGCTGGAAGAAAATTCAAACTATGATACCGATAGAAATCAGATTTACTAGGTCGATTTGTTGACACTCTTTAACAAGCGATTCAGGCGCTAAATCCTCTTTATGCGCTCGCGCACCGTGTAAACGACTCTGGAGTTGAACCTTCGCAAGCTGTCGCGGTTATAGAAGGTATTAAATCCTTTACAAGTTACGTGTAAGGTAAACGTTTTTGAAGTAGAAGCTTCCTGTATTAAATAGTTATAAAAGGTCTTAAGTTCTATACCATTTACAGCTCAGATGGACATTAAGTACCTAAGGGTTCCATCGCTTCGCTAAGGCGGCTGCGTGTTTACAGGACTGTGAGATTAATGCTGTTATAATGTGGAGTTACTAGTGAGCGTGGGATCCTAGTCTATTGTATAAACGACCGTTTAAATGATATAAGGGACAATTGAGTTTGAAAAGAGTAGCATGCACAGTCAATGAAGTAGTATTTCATATATGGATGTTGTTTAACATTAGGCGTTTTGTTTAGGGACCCGATTATCAGTTAGATGTCGGTGTTACATTCGCTGATTAAGCTAAATCACGCTATAGATTGTTACTTCACCCACTTTTTTCAATGTTGCGCAAATTGGTCCGCGTTTTTTTTTTACCATAGACGGGTAGGTAAAAAGTATTTAATAATCTTCGGATGTGCAATATATCTCTGTACCAAAATTGGTTAAAATTTGTCCAGCCGTTTCGGGACAGAGAAAGGACAAAGAAACCATGACCGAAACAGATGGCGCCAGGCAGTCATGGCGCTGCGCGCCCATACAAAACAAGAGGCGATTCTGTATCGCACTGTATTATATTTTATAAAAAACTGGTTTTAAATATATATCTACAATTGTATAATAGTATAGATGTTGAATGATATGATTTCATATTTTATGTACATAGATATTATGAAAAACTATAAATCACATTATAATATTATAAAGACAAAAGTTTGAGAGTGTGTTTATGTTTGTTACCTCTCCACGCTCAAACGGCTGGACCAATTTTGCTCAATTTTTGTATGAACGTAGCTAACACCCTGGATTAACACATAGGCTACTTTTTATCCCGAAAAAATGTGTTCCTGTGGGATGAGCGGGTAACATCGCGCGGCGCAGCTTACTCATAAAACAAAAACCTTAAAAAAACACGTATTACCGCAGATTTATATCTGAGGACTTAAAAATAAATGACCTGAATCCGTTTAACGTAATGATCCTTCAAATTAAACTTTATCCCCATTCCGGAGGCGTAGTTTAAATCCGATATTTCGACAATTAGTGGAAGGATTAATTTACTGTATTTGGACGCCAATCAATGGAAAATTGGAATGGCTAGACTGAAATTGAGAAAATTATTTCATATACTATTTCATAATTGTTGAAAGAGTTTTGTTACAAATTGCTATGATACAATTTTTATTGATTTGAAAAAAATATCTTAGGGATTATTGTTTTGTCTTATCTATACTATTATTAAATTATAGATTTCTATTTGCTATGGAGAAGGGATAAGATTTCGGTAAACATCTTGATAGCGCGATGCAGGATGGCCTTTGTATGGGCGTCGGTGCCATGCCGAGCCATTCGTTAGTCAGAATTTATTTGTCCTCTCATCACGCCAAAACGACTGGATTTGAGCCAATTTTGATACAGGGGTAGTTGGACATCCAAATATCCGACTACGGCAAAAAAAGAAGGTTACGCGGAGTAAAACTGCTTAAACATAAAGAACTACTCATAAAGTCCATTCAAGCTTCTATCCTATTTGTAAGTTTACGTTACGATATAAAGATATTAAATAGTCCTGAGGAAAACTACCTAGAACGCAATTTCATACCAACAAGAAAAACCGAGCGCGCCATGCAGAATGGGTAAGCGAAAATAATTAATAAACGCCATAAGCTAGCAATAAGTAATAACGATTAATCAGATATGCAATTAGTAGGCTAAGCCAACGTGTTCCTTCGCGCGAAGTAGCAGCCCTAATCTATTAATTTATCATACCGGCAAAACAAATGAAAGCCAGCCGTTAAGCAATAAGCGTTCTAATTTCGAATTTCTAGGAATATTGTTCGATTTTCAAATTGGTTCTGCTTTATCTCCGACGCTGGCCACATGGCGACGCTTAACGGTTTAGAAATTATGAGTCTATCGTTCGAATTTTGAATTCAAACATGCAAAGCCGTTATAAGAATAAAGTGAAATTCTGAGATATGCTCCATTTGCATTCGAATTTCGTATCTAAAAAAGGTAAGGCTGATCGGAATAATGATCTTTTCAACATTTTTTTTTTCAATTTTGTGTTTTATTTAAAGGAATCCTTTAAGCCAGTTAATTAGCTTCCAATCTTATAAAAACGTTCTTGTAGATAATTTCTTCTAGATGTTTCTTGTCCCTATAATTTACACAAAGCAAACATCACACATTCTATATTAAACCAACTTATTTCAATACCCCAATAAGTCCAAAATAACAGAACTACCCACATCTCTGATTCCGCGAAGCAAGACAAAGCGTACAATTAACGTATCCCCCATCCAATAACGCAGGTTCAAATTGAGTAATCCGTGATATTATCCCATTACCGCTCTGAACGCTAATTCCTTCATGAGATGCTTCCGTTTGAGAAACATTGTACAGTAAGCTGCAGAGAAACCTGACCCACCTGCTATAGTGATTAATATGGCGGAGGGGTCAGGTTTCTCTGCAGCTTACTGTACATTTGAGTGTGATTTTTACGACGGTAGCTGTTTTAATAAAGCGGTCTTCTAAAAGAGATGATATAGAAGAGATACATTGATCATCAATACCGACATTTTATTGTTCAGGTCCAAATGGCTGGTCGTTCAGTACCTCTACCATGAGTTGCCTTCGAAATCTTTCGATACGCTTACCATGCTCGCTAGCGAGCAAACGTGCTTCGAATCGAGCTACAACTACACTCACAAAGTGTGGTAGTGTGAGTTCAAAACCAATGAATCTGTCTCTTTTTAACTAAACTTAAGAGAATGAGTAAGAGCCAAAATAAAACATGGCGGATATACGGTAGCGAGTATCGTCGCAAATTCGGCACCATGAGATTCAAATCTGACAGGTCCACCTCGAAACTATCGAAAAATACGCTAACGAGTGCAGTTTAAACTCTCACTGCCAAATCGAAGGGTGAAATCATATTAGAATTTTTGTTTTATAAAGTTTTTAAATTATTAGTGATCCAAATAATGTCTGCAAGACATTAGCGAAGGCTATAATAATATGAAGAATAACCACGCTATACAGAAACGTGACTGTAAATTGCATTAAGTTATCCACTGTGTGAAAAAGCCTACGATTCAGTCAAAGATGTGCCCCGAATACAAAGTACGAGCCACACCATAGCAGCACAATGTGACTGATTGTCAACGAATGTGACGTCGATGTTGTGCTTCGGCTGCAGGATGCGAGCATACAGTTACTTTTTGGATGTGGGTCCATCGTCGGTCCAAGGAGCCTTCATGTACTTCGATACAGTGCTACTGGAAAAGGTCTACTCTGTCTAAAAAGTAGGGGCTACTCTGAAGAACATCACTGTGCAGTAGCTGTGGAAGTGCCTGACAGACCAAGTTCATCGGCCTTATATGAATTTATTTCAGAAGCATAAAAGAGGAAATTAGACAACTTACAATTGCTGAAATATCAACATACTGTATTATACATTACTCATTACACTCTTTTAACATTGATCAACCAGCTGAGATTAAGACAAACGTAGACAAAGACAAGCTTGTTGAAACAATGAAAAAAACATTCACAGACTCCGGCAATAAGGGACAGAAGAAGCGATAGGGAAGCAGAAAGAACAGCTTGTGGTGTGAAATGAGAGATGGCCGAATCACAATCAAAGCTTGGAAGGTACATACACCAGATGGTGTGATAAATATATAAAGCGGTGCGACTCTAGTGCGACTGTCTGTCCCGGACGTCCCAAGGATAGCCCTCAGACCTCGCCAGCGCGACCTGTTGGCTGTGCCGCCGTCGTCCACCGTGTCGCTCAGGAACTTGCCGCTGCCCCGAGCCCTCTCACTTCTCAATGCGCTCCTGGCATCGACACCTGAGTGCGACTTGTTTGGGTGGTGATGGGTGGCTGTGCGCAGTGAATTCTTGAGATTCTGTGAGGCGATGGATGCTAGGTGCTCAACTGTTCCTATGTAATTTTGTATGTTTCCTTTAATTTTAATCTAAGTTTCATGACGCATTGGTTGTACTGTAATGTCATGTTAATCTTTTTTTTAAATTTAAATAAATTAAAAATAAATAAAATATCATATAATGAAACATGTACATACAAAAGTCTATTTTATCCGCTAGTGTGTAAAATTAATTTGTATTTCAAAACAATGATTGTGATTCTCTTTATATGTATGCTTTTGTCTTATTCATATCATTTAGATTTGAGTGTGTTATCTTAAATTTGTAATGGTAGGCCTTATACATTTTTGAATGTATTATTTTCATATTCTGACAAATATATTGATAATTTCAACCAACTTTTTAAAGTGAATATTACTATTCCCTGAGTTATAGATAGTAACATAGCTATTTCATGCTTTCATGTCAGGAAGGCTCAAACAATGAATATACACAATGTAATCTGTTTAAATTATTTTATTTAAATATTTTTTTATTTCCCTTGCAACATAATAACATCTTGTATGTAATCACAAATTAATAAAACAGCTTCTAATCAATTTTGTTATCTCTACCACCCAAAAAATGAAAATACTTATTTAACTTTCTACCAAAAGAATATTATACATTACATTCAGTCATAATTTACTTATTCTAACAAATACTTCAATAGTTTATATAGATCACTATAAAATTATACTGAACAACAAAAGTTTCGGTAATTGTTCAACGGAGTCCGTAATGCTTAATGATGAAATAGCTATGAACGGTGACAAATGAACAGTATTTCTCTCAGCCGTTTTGACAATTCCTGACTTCATTAGCAATGGCTTTTTATGCAGGTATTTGAGGACCTGTAATAGTTTCTTCATCTGCTTTTTTGTAATTCTGAAAAAATAAATATTCAAAATAAGTAAGTACCTAAGATAGCTTAAGTGTAAAAAATTATATAAATAATATCATGATTTTTTTAATAAACATATCATACCTCAAGTCTCAATTATTTGTAGTATTAGGTATAACATCATCTTTCAGTGTGCCGCGTCTAGCATTCTTTTAGACAGTGAAATTTTGTTGACACATCCAACTATGAAAAGTATCTTCTAAAGCCCATTTTGTACCTCATGTAGTGTGTCTTTTTCCATCTGAAATTTAACATCATAGCTGATATACCACAAAACAGCACAGAAACTATACTTAAAGAATATTTTTTTGTAATCCTAGAGTGCAGAACATTCAGGAGGTTAGGAATTAAAGATCTTGTTTTGTTCTATGTAAACTTATAGTAAGTAATAGCTGGTATGTACCTTCTATGGTCTACACACATAATTCATTTTAATGTGATAAAATGGCATTTGGATCTCTCCGAGCCAAAGTATCGCCTCATTTTTCGCCTTGTGCGTGTTAAACAAACAGATTCTGTGGACTATTTATAGATTACACATTGCGGCACCAGTTAGGTATACAGCATACACCATTTTATCCAATAATTTTGAAGAAAGTCGATGATTGTACTTATGTTAAGTAAGACAAAACAAGTATTTATTTTTTATTTATTACATTACATGTGACTTGATGTGACGTCTAGTCTAGGGTTGCCAACTCCAAACAAAATTAACCCTAAATCTGAAGTTGAAACTAAAATCCGCTCCAGACCTCCGATCCGATCCGATTTATCGAAGCAATCGGATACTGTGTAGTACAATTGTCCGATTTATTGGAAGAAATCGGATAATGTGTAGTACAAATTTGTTAGGATATTTTTTCCGATAAATCGGATCAAATCGAAGGTCTGGGGCGAACGGACGGGCGATGCTATGACGTGCGTTAAGTTTTTAGTTTTTAAAATATATGCTGTCATCTGTCTTGTTGTGGTCTTAATATAAAACTCAAATAGAAAACATTAGTTATCTTGTTTGTGTTTATTTTATTGCCATTCCAATGGTTAACTGAGTTCTTACAACTTCCAAATTCCACTGCTGGGTCCAACATTCGTTCCCCACTTCAATATACACCCTAATATAATATTTAAATATTTATAAGAATATACATAAAATAACCCTAATCTATGACAACTATGTCTGCATAGATATTTAGTCTTCAACCTATCCGTGAAAAAATAAGCTGTCAATAATTTCAAGCCCAACGTCATTCGTTTTTAGGGTTCCGTACCCAAAGGGTAAAAACGGGACCCTATTACTGAGACTGCTGTCCGTCCGTCCGTCCGTCCGTCTGTCACCAGGCTGTATCTCAAGAACGGTGATAGCTATACAGTTGAAATTTTCACAGATGATGTATTTCTATTGCCGCTATAACAACAAATACTAAAAATAAAATAAAATAAATATTTAAGAGGGGCTCCCATACAACAAAGGGATTGGTTGCGTTAACTTTGCACCTCATTTGTATGGAGCGCTATACATACCAGGTGCAAACTTAACTTAAGGATGGAAAGTGTTTGTACGGAACCCTCGGTGCGTGAGTCCGACTCGCACTTGACCGGTTTTAGATTGTTTTTTTTAATTAGACTCCAGACCTAAACCGGTTCCAGACCTTCCGATCCAAACCGATTTATCGGAAGCAATCGGACAATGTGTAGTGCTGTGAATTGCACTACACATTGTCCGATTGATTTTCATATTTTTAATAGGTACTACAATTTTATTACTTTTCTGTATTCCGCTTAAAAAGAGGACTTAATCACTGTTTTTATATTTTTTCCAGAAGTTACTAATTATTTTAATCATCATCCTCATCCTCCTAGCCTTTGTCCCATATTGTAGAGAATGAATTCTCAATCAGGGTCGGCTACCTAAATCCCAAGATGTGGCGTAGGCACTAGTTTTTACGCAAGCGACTGCCATCTGACCTTCCAACCCAGAGGGGAAACTAGGCCTTATTTACTAATTATTTTAATATTAATAAAAAAAAAAAAAACTTATTCTAAAAAGTTGTAAGTCTAAAATTATGACACAATGTATATGTTACTTAAAACCCGCTCCAGACCTTCCGATCCGATCCGATTTATCGGAAGAAATGCCCTAACAATTGCACTACACGTTATCCGATTTCTTCCGATAAATCGGACAATTGCACTACACATTATCCGATTGCTTCGGATGAATCGGATCAGATCGGAAGGTTTGGAACCGGTTTAGGTCTGGCGTCTAATAAAAAAAAAAATGAATGACGTTAGGCTTGAAATTATTGACAGCTTATTTTTTTACGGATAGGTTGAAGATTAAATATCTATGCAGGCATAGTTGTCATAGATTAGGGTTATTTTATGTATTTTCTTATATTTCTTTACATACAGAAAAAAATATTTAAATATTATATTAGGGTGTATATTGAAGTGGGGAACGAATGTTGGACCCAGCCAGGGATCGGATACCGTTATTTTTGTATTACCGTTATTGGTCACGTGACGCTAAACCAAAATGAATATTGGTAGTGGTTTCGTTTACCGGTATTATAACGTTATTCACATAATACCGTTATTTAGCAAATTCCGTTTCTGTTTAACAAAATTAACCGTTTAATTTGAGTTTGACAGAGATAGAATGAGTCGTTCTGTGTTGCGATTTTGATTTTACGTACGATTTTGCGTCGCGGTAGTCGCAGGCTCGCAGCGCAGCAGTGATTTGATTTTCCGCAGTTCATGTGGTTTGGTGTGCGATTTTGTCTTGTAAGTTAAAAAAGGAGTAATGTATGTATATATCTAAGTATATAAGTATTTATGTTTGTCCGCGATTATCTCGCGTTTGGCTGATGATGCGGTTTTCAGAAAAGAATTTGTTACACTTAGGAGAAGATTAACGTAATTCGACTTAAAAAAGAGGATCTCAGTTTGACCCATATGTTTGTCTGCATTCATGTGTATTAGATTACATTTGATTCCTGTAGTCAGATTGTTTAATTATTTTTAAGCGTCCTCGGGATGCCGATTACGAGAAAGATCCATTTTGAAATCCAAGATGGCGGACATTATTTTTTTCTTAAAAATCAATATGGGTGTCATCTCCAAGGTTCCTCAGGGTTCCGATTACGAAAATGACATCCATTTTGAAATCTAAGATGGCGGACAAATTTTTCTTAAAAACCGATATTGGTGCCATTTCTCAAAAATATATCTGCGCCAGTTTTAAATCTAATTTTTTATTTTGAAATGTATACCCCCCAAAAAACCCAGAAAACGACAACCATGACGATTTAAAAAAAAAAATTACGTCCACCATCTTTACTTCCAAAATGAGATCCATCTTTGAAATGTACAACTACTTTTTTAAAGTTCCAAGTTTCAGAATTATTCTATTGTATGTGTACTAAAAATAACTTACCTACCAAATTTCAGCTTTCTAGGTCATCGGGAAATACCCGAGAGGTTTTGATACGTCAGTGTATAAGTGTGTATATAAGAGTGGCAAAATCGGCGTATTTTAGGTACCAATAAAACCTAAAGTATAAAAGCTAGATCAATGAAATTCAGTACATTTTATATGTTTCCTAACAGCATCTTAACCTGTGAATTTGGGCGCTCTGGTGTTAACTGGGCCAAACCTATGAGGATTTGAAAATTAGACGAAACGGTTCGAGAAAAGGTAGGTAGTGCCCCGCTTCTTTTTTGCTCGTCTTGGCGGGGGCACTACCGTGCCCCCAGATGTTGCATCGAATTGCTATAAATAATATTTGCATGTCCGATTATGCATTCCGCAGAAATCTATATCTCATAGTATTTAGTTGACATAAAGCAGGATAAAATTTTACTGACTAGTACTGGTAGCAGTTTGGTTCTAACCCATTAAACTACTTCACTGGTAGCATGGTATAAGAAAACAAGGTGTAAAAAGTAACAGTGGGCCGACGCCTTTGATGTTTGCGTAAGTGCCGACACCGCTCAAGGCCGCCGTACCTACCAAGGGTTGTCACAGACTTACGCAACTGCCCAAAAAAGGAGGGTAATGTTTTTAGGGTTCATGTATGTATGTGTACTAATTTTACATATGGAATCCATTTTGGAAATAAAGATGGCGGACGTCACTTTTTTGAAAAAGTTGACGTGTCGTTTTCTAGGTTTCAGAGGGTGTAAATTTCAAAGATGGCATCCATTTTGGAAGTAAAGATAGTGGACGTAATTTTTTTTTTAATCGTCATGGATGTCGTTTTCTGGGTTTTTCGGGGGGTGTACATTTCAAAATAAAAAATTAGATTTAAAACTGGCGGAGATATAATTTTGAGAAATGGCACCCATATCAGTTTTTAAGAAAAAATAATGTCCGCCATCTTGGATTTCAAAATGGATGTCATTTTCGTAATTGGAACCCCGAGGAACCATGGAGATGACACCCATGTCGATTTTTAAGAAAGAATAATGTCCGCCATCTTGGATTTCAAAATGGATGTCATTTTCGAAATCGGAACCCCGAGGAACCTTGGACACCCATATCGATTAAAAAAAAAAAAATAATGTCCACCATCTTGGATTTCAAAATGGATGTCGTTTTTGTAATTGGAACCCCGAGGAACCTAGATGACAACCATATCGATTTTTAAGAAAAAATAATGTCCGCCATCTTGGATTTCAAAATGGATGTCATTTTCGTAATCGGAACCCCGAGGAACCTTGGAGATGACACCCATATCGATTTTTAAGAAAAAATAATGTCCGCCATCTTGGATTTCAAAATGGATGTCATTTTCGTAATTGGAACCCCGAGGAACCTTGGAGATGACACCCATATCGATTTTTAAGAAAAAATAATGTCCGCCATCTTGGATTTCAAAATGGATGTCATTTTCGTAATTGGAACCCCGAGGAACCTTGGAGATGACACCCATATCGATTTTTAAGAAAAAATAATATCCGCCATTTTGGATTTCAAAATGGATGTCATTTTCGTAATCGGAACCCCGAGGAACCTTGGAGATGACACCCATATCGATTTTTAAGAAAAAATAATGTCCGCCATCTTGGATTTCAAAATGGATGTCATTTTCGTAATTGGAACCCCGAGGAACCTTGGAGATGACACCCATATCGATTTTTAAGAAAAAATAATATCCGCCATTTTGGATTTCAAAATGGATGTCATTTTCGTAATCGGAACCCCGAGGAACCTTGGAGATGACACCCATATCGATTTTTAAGAAAAAATAATGTCCGCCATCTTAGATTTCAAAATGGATGTCATTTTCGTAATCGGAACCCCGAGGAACCTTGGAGATGACACCCATATCGATTTTTAAGAAAAAATAACGTCCGCCATCTTGGATTTCAAAATGGAAGTCATTTTCGTAATCGGAACCCCGAGGAACCTTGGAGATGACACCCATATCGATTTTTAAGAAAAAATAATGTCCGCCATCTGGGGTTTCAAAATGGATGTCATTTTCGTAATTGGAACCCCGAGGAACCTTGGAGATGACACCCATATCGATTTTTAAGAAAAAATAATGTCCACCATCTTGGATTTCAAAATGGATGTCATTTTCGTAATCGTAACCCCGAGGAACCTTGATGACACCCATATCGATTTTTAAGAAAAAATAATGTCCGCCATCTTGGATTTCAAAATGGAAGTCATTTTCGTAATCGGAACCCCGAGGAACCTTGGAGATGACACCCATATCGATTTTTAAGAAAAATAATGTCCGCCATCTTGGATTTCAAAATGGATGTCATTTTCGTAATCGTAACCCCGAGGAACTTTGGAGATGACACCCATATCGATTTTTAAGAAAAAATAATGTCCGCCATCTTGGATTTCAAAATGGATGTTATTTTCGTAATCGGAACCCCGAGGAACCTTGGAAATGACACCCATATCGATTTTTAAGAAAAAATAATGTCCGCCATCTTGGATTTTTAAATGGATGTCTTTCTCGTAATCGGCATCCCGAGGATCCTTAAAAATAATTAAAAAATCTGACTACAGGATTCATATACAAACGGAAGCAAGGAACAATTTCTTGCTTTTTAAATAAAGTCTTAAACTACGTAACTCGTAATTAGGGTTCCGTAGCCAAATGGCAAAAAACGGAACCCTTATAGATTCGTCATGTCTGTCTGTCTGTCTGTCTGTCCGTCTGTCCGTCTGTCCGTCTGTCCGTCCGTATGTCACAGCCATTTTTTTCCGAAACTATAAGAGCTATACTGTTGAAACTTGGTAGGTAGATGTATTCTGTGAACCGCATTAAGATTTTGATGCAAAAATAAAAAAATAATAATAAATATTGGGGGCTCCCCATACTTAGAACTGAAACTCGAAATTTTTTTTTTCATCAAACACATACGTGTGGGGTATCTATGGATAGGTCTTCAAAAATGATATCGAGGTTTCTAAAATATTTTTTTTCTAAACCGAATAGTTTGCGTGACAGACGCTTCCAAAGTGGAAAAAAGTTGGTCCCCCCCCCTCTAACTTCTAAAATAAGAAAATGAAAAATCTAAAAAAAACATATGATGTACATTACTATAAAAACTACCAACGAAAATTGTTTTGAACGAGATCTAGTAAGTAGTTTTTTTTTAATACCTAACTTTGCAAGTTTGCACCTAATTTATATGGGGCGCTATACATACCAGGTGCAAACTTAACTTAAACACTTAGGGATGGAAAATGTTTGTACGGAACCCTCGGTGCGCGAGTCCGACTCGCACTTGGCCGGTTTTTTATTTTTACTTAAAATAAGCTATGAAACATGTCCGACATTTTGAATTTAAAAATTCATGTGACATGTCAGATCATATATTTTTTGTTTACACAGAAACAAACAATTATATAATACTAGCTGTGCCCCGCGCTGTTACCCGTTCATCCCACGGGAACACTAAATTTATTCGGGATGAAAAGTATCCTATGTCCTTCCCCGGGACTGAAACTATCTATATACCAAAGGGTCTAGCCGCAATCCTATAGTGAAACTGCCCCTGGCTGAAATGTATAGCTTTCTTAGGAACTTTTATTTGCCTTATTAAAAGATATCATTTTACCAAATTTCAAGCCTGGAATCCTCTTGGTTTGGACAAAAATTAAAAAAAATTGAAAAAAGTTTTTATTTATTTTTAGCTAAACCGATAGTTCGATTTCTTTGAAATTTGGATGTAATATGTACCTAATAATAACTCATTTTCAAAAAAATAACCTATGTTCTAGCTTATTTATAAAACCTTAAAAATGATTTTTTTTATTTTTAAGATTTTTTTTTAAATACTTATGAGATAGGGACAACCTCAATTTTTTGTTATATAACGTAACATATATTACTGCACAAAATATATTTTTTCTAAAAAAATCCATTTAGGGAAACAGGGCAAAAATCTCATAATAATGCATATAGGGGAAATCCTTCATTCAATATTGGGTAGCATAATATAGGTACTCTGAGTCAAGGTGGCTAAAAAATAGTTGACGACCGCTTAGGGCAGTGGTTCTTAACCTTTTACTGATGAGGGAACATTTGACCAAATCTGTGTCTTGCCACGGACCACCAACTGTTTGGAGGCAATAGAAAGTATCTAGGGCGGCAAGGCAGGAATTACAAACGAGGTTTAGAAGTAATATCATATTGTTTTCGGATGGCTTCACGGACCACTTCGTGTGCTTCTAGGGACCACCCGTGGTCCGCGAACCACTGGCTTAGGGGGTCAATCAGTAGCCACTATTATGTTTGAGCGATTGTATCAAAAGAAACTAAAATGTTAGTTCAACATATTTTATTAAAATTGTACACTTTAGACCTAAACAGAAGTTGACTATGATAAGACTATGACTTAATAAATTAATTATAATTACTCATCCTCGTCACTATCGGTATGAATAGTTACATTAATGCCTTCGTCTTTGAACAATGTACAGAGTTTATGGCTAGGACGCGGTATTCTGGATAAAAATCTGCCAAACGACAATTAATATATGACTGCCGCTACATGGGAACAACAACCTAATGTTCTTAACCCATTTGCACATTCACAACAATAATGAATGATAGCATGACATGTATTCCGTTTTTTTCGCCATCATACTTTAAAAAGCATCTACGTGTCTTCTTAGACAAATGTTGAGAATGTATTTGTATTTTAAGGATATTTGTGTTTTTAAAGTATGATGGCGAAAAAAACGGAATACATGCTATCATTCATTATTGTTGTGAATGTGCAAATGGGTTAAGAACATTAGGTTGTTGTTCCCATGTAGCGGCAGTCATATATTACTTGTCGTTTGGCAGATTTTTATCCAGAATACCGCGTCCTAGCCATAAACTCTGTACATTGTTCAAAGACGAAGGCATTAATGTAACTATTCATACCGATAGTGACGAGGATGAGTAATTATAATTAATTTATTAAGTCATAGTCTTATCATAGTCAACTTCTGTTTAGGTCTAAAGTGAAAATTTTTAATATGTTGAGCTAACATTTTAGTTTATTTTGATACAATCGCTCAAACATAATAGTGGCTACTGATTGACCCCCCAAGCCAGTGGTTCGCGGACCACGGGTGGTCCCTAGAAGCACACGAAGTGGTCCGTGAAGCCATCCGAAAAAAATATGATATTACTTCTAAACCTCGTTTGTAATTCCTGCCTTACCGCCCTAGATACTTTCTATTGCCTCCAAACAGTTGGTGGTCCGTGGCAAGACACAGATTTGGTCAAATGTTCCCTCATCAGTAAAAGGTTAAGAACCACTGCCCTAAGCGGTCGTCAACTATTTTTTAGCCACCTTGACTAAGAGTACCTAGTATATTATGCTACCCAATATTGAATGAAGGATTTCCCCTATATGCATTATTATGAGATTTTTGCCCTGTTTCCCTAAATGGATTTTTTTAGAAAAAATATATTTTGTGCAATAATATATGTTACGTTATATAACAAAAAATTGAGGTTGTCCCTGTCTCATAAGTATTTAAAAAAAAATCTTAAAAATAAAAAAAACTATTTTTAAGGTTTTATAAATAAGCTAGAACCTTGGTTATTTTTTTGAAAATGAGTTATTATTAGGTACATATTACATCTAAATTTCAAAGAAATCGAACTATAGGTTTAGCTAAAAATAAATACAAACTTTTTTCAATTTTTTTTAATTTTTGTCCAAACCAAGAGGATTCCAGGCTTGAAATTTGGTGAAATGATATCTTTTAATAAGGCAAATAAAAGCTCCTAAGAAAGCTATACATTTCAGCCAGGGGCAGTTTCACTATAGGATTGCGGCTAGACTCTTTCATCTAAATCGGTTCAGCGGTTTAAGCGTGAAGAGGTAACAGACAGACAGACACACTTTCGCATTTATAATATTAGTACTTATGGATAATAGTATTTGAATTTTACTGGCAGGCGTAACGCTTTTACATCCGCCATTTTAGCATGCTCGTTAGCATGACATGGAAAAATTTAAAACTCAGGCGCTATAAAATTTCGCACAGCACATGTCGTATGCACTATTTTAATTGTGTATTGCAAGTTGTAAGACGCGTCAGCCCTCAAAGTCAGCACCCTCATTACTAACAATTTCGTCGTATGACACATGGGGTGCGCCCCTCCCGCCGCCGCCTCTGTCACCTCGCACGATTGCCCTGTCTAGACGCCTTCGTCGACCGACTGTATTGTTTCTTAAACTGTGGTATGGCACTGACAAACCCACCGAATTTATCTAGATAATTATAGATTGACACAAAAAAACGGGTAAAAAAAGTCCATACTTACCAACATTAAAAAAATATTACAAATAGAGGTAACTGTTTTTTTTTTCGATCGTTCGAAGTTTTACTAGTCATGTTGTCGAAAGCGATTTTATAATTGCAAGATGCTTAAATATGACATATATTTTTTTCATAATCTTTAACCACTGTTTAATATGTTTACGACTCATTAAAAAGTGAGCGAGTTCGGCGTCTACTGGGAAATAGCACCTTAAGTGATCGCGCCGGAATTGACAACATTTCATATTTATAACAGGTGGAAATTAATATAGAGATCGACAGGGCTTTATGTCGTGTACCTTAAAAAAAAATCTTGGAATTTATTCTTCTGTATTTAAAGAAATATAAGAAAATACATCAAATAACTGCAATCTAAGACAATACGGGCTGAATAGGGTTGTTGTCTAAACCAAAGAGCGAAAACATAGATTTTTTTTTATTTGACGTTGACAGATGACAGATGCATACCGAGTTTTATGAAGTTTTTTTTTAATCAGAAAACCGACTTAAGTAACCGTTCCATTAAGTTCTGGTTTTGGTGTTGCCACATTTTAAAATGAGTATGTTTCTATAAATTAATAATAAAATAAATAATCATCTCAGAAAATAAATAAAAACAGAGATTACAATAAACAAACAATCCTTAGCCGGCCGGCACGAGTCAAACAGAGACAAATACACAAAATATCCTTATGCGTAAACAAGATAGCGATGCGTCGGCGCCTACAAAGGAAAACGCGCAGTGAAACTGAGTAATACCGGTTAATACTGTTCAACGTAACGTTATACATTCGTTTTTCTTGAATAACGATAATCGAAATTATTTTGCTACTTTTTTAAACGTTACTCTAAGAAAACGTTATTTCAACAAACGAAATTTTTAACAGTTATCGAACAATATTAACCAGTATTCGGATAACGGTATCGATCCCTGGACCCAGCAGTGGAATTTGGAAGTTGTAAGTACTCAGTTAACCATTGGAATGGCAATAAAATAAACACAAACAAGATAAATGATGTTTTCTATTTGAGTTTTATATTAAGACCACAACAAGACAGATGACAGCATATATTTTAAAAACTAAAAACTTAACGCACGTCATAGCATCGCCCGTCCGTTCGCCCCAGACCTTCGATTTGATCCGATTTATCGGAAAAAATATCCTAACAAATTTGTACTACACATTATCCGATTTCTTCCAATAAATCGGACAATTGTACTACACAGTATCCGATTGCTTCGATAAATCGGATCGGATCGAAGGTCTGGAGCGGATTTTAGTTTCAGCTTCAGATTTAGGGTTAATTTTGTTTGGAGTTGGCAACACTAGACTAGACGTCATATCAAGTCACATGTAATGTAATAAATAAAAAATAAATACTTGTTTTGTCTTACTTAACATAAGTACAATGAAATCATCGACTTTCTTCAAAATTATTGGATAAAATGGTGTATGCTGTATACCTAACTGGTGCCGCAATGTGTAATCTATAAATAGTCCACAGAATCTGTTTGTTTAACACGCACAAGGCGAAAAATGAGGCGATACTTGGCTCGGAGAGATCCAAATGCCATTTTATCACATTAAAATGAATTATGTGTGTAGATCATAGAAGGTACATACCAGCTATTACTTACTATAAATTTACATAGAACAAAGCAAAATAATATCTTTAATTCCTAACCTCCTGGATGTTCTGCACTCTAGGATTACAAAAAAATATTCTTTAAGTATAGTTTCTGTGCTGTTTTGTTAAATATAATATTAGATTGTTGGTATATCAGCTATGATGTTAAATTTCAGATCGAAAAAGACACAACTACATGAGGTACAAAATGGGCTTTAGAAGATACTTTTCATGATTGGATGTGTCAACAAAATTTCACTGTCTAAAAGAATGCTAGACGAAGACGCGGCACACTGAAAGATGATGTTATACCTAATACTACAAATAATTCAGACTTGAGGTATGATATCAGTTTATTAAAAAACTCATGATATTATCTATATAATTTTTTACACTTAAGCTATCTTAGGTACTTACTTATTTTGAATATTTATTTTTTCAGAATTACAAAAAAGCAGATGAAGAAACTATTACAGGTCCTCAAATACCTGCATAAAAAGCCATTGCTAATGAAGTCAGGCATTGTCAAAACGGCTGAGAGAAATACTGTTCATTTGTCACCGTTCATAGCTATTTCATCATTAAGCATTACGGACTCCGTTGAACAATTACCGAAACTTTTGTTGCTCAGTATAATTTTATAGTGATCTATATAAACTATTGAAGTATTTGTTAGAATAAGTAAATTATGACTGAATGTAATGTATAATATTCTTTTGGTAGAAAGTTAAATAAGTATTTTCATTTTTTGGGTGGTGGAGATAACAAAATTGATTAGAAGCTGTTTTATTAATTTGTGATTACATACAAGATGTTATTATGTTGCAAGGGAAATAAAAAAATATTTAAATAAAATAATTTAAACAGATTACATTGTGTATATTAATTGTTTGAGCCTTCCTGACATGAAAGCATGAAATAGCTATGTTACTATCTATAACTCAGGGAATAGTAATATTCACTTTAAAAAGTTGGTTGAAATTATCAATATATTTGTCAGAATATGAAAATAATACATTCAAAAATGTATAAGGCCTACCATTACAAATTTAAGATAACACACTCAAATCTAAATGATATGAATAAGACAAAAGCATACATATAAAGAGAATCACAATCATTGTTTTGAAATAATTAATTTTACACACTAGCGGATAAAATAGACTTTTGTATGTACATGTTTCATTATATGATATTTTATTTATTTTTAATTTATTTAAATTTAAAAAAAAGATTAACATGACATTACAGTACAACCAATGCGTCATGAAACTTAGATTAAAAGTAAAGGAAACATACAAAATTACATAGGAACAGTTGAGCACCTAGCATCCATCGCCTCACAGAATCTCAAGCATTCACTGCGCACAGCCACCCATCACCACCCAAACAAGTCGCACTCAGGTGTCGATGCCAGGAGCGCATTGAGAAGTGAGAGGGCTCGGGGCAGCGGCAAGTTCCTGAGCGACACGGTGGACGACGGCGGCACAGCCAACAGGTCGCGCTGGCGAGGTCTGAGGGCTATCCTTGGGACGTCCGGGACAGACAGTCGCACTAGAGTCGCACCGCTTTATATATTTATCACACCATCTGGTGTATGTACCTTCGAAGCTTTGATTGTGATTCGGCCATCTCTCATTTCACACCACAAGCTGTTCTTTCTGCTTCCCTATCGCTTCTTCTGTCCCTTATTGCCGGAGTCTGTGAATGTTTTTTTCATTGTTTCAACAAGCTTGTCTTTGTCTACGTTTGTCTTAATCTCAGCTGGTTGATCAATGTTAAAAGAGTGTAATGAGTAATGTATTAATACAGTATGTTGATATTTTAGCAATTGTAAGTTGTCTAATTTCCTCTTTTATGCTTCTGAAATAAATTCATATAAGGCCGATGAACTTGGTCTGTCAGGCACTTCCTTTTTGGACAGCTGCTGCATAGTGATGTCCTTCAGAGTAGCCCCTACTTTAGACAGTAGACCTTTTCCAGTAGCATTGTATAGAAGTGAAGAAGGCTGAATGAAGGCTCCTCGGACCGAAGATGGACCCAAATCCAAAAAGCAACTGTATACCTGCATCCTGCAGCCAAAACACAATTTGGCCGTAACTTTCGTTGACAATCAGTCACGTACGCGGCTCGTACTTTGTGTTTGGTTCGGGGCACATCCTTGACTGAAAAGTTATTTTTTCATGCAGCGGAATTACACTTTGTACACAACTAAGTGCCAATTTACACTCCCGTTTCTGAATTGCGTGGTTATTTTTCATGTTATTATAGCTTTCACTGACATAATATTCTACTCTAAAAATGTCTTGCATTGCAGATAGCATAATAAATCGTACTCCAACTCCATGTCTTCTGGCCAATATTATTCTTATTCAGCCTTGGCAATATAGTTAGAAAGAGACGACTTCGTTTCGTGACGTTTTGATACACGAACTTTCGAATCGAGTTCACGTTAGCGTGCTCATACGACTCATGGTGCCGACCGCTTCTGGTAGTTCTATAAGTATCCGCTAGAGGCGCCGTAAAAATTCTTCATACAAATCCGCTACGCAGTCGCAATCGAGCACGGTATTTGTAAACTCATGGTAGAGCTACAGAACTATGCGGGAGTTTCAGAATAAATTGGGGAAATTGAGTTTCTATGACGAGAAGTTAACTGAAGCGGAAAATCCGGAAAGGTGCAATGCAGTGCATCCATCCATCCATACTAATATTATAAATGCGAAAGTGTGTCTGTCTGTCTGTTACCTCTTCACGCTTAAACCGCTGAATCGATTTTGATGAAATTTGGCATGGAGATAGTTTAAGATCCAAGGAAGGACATAGGATAGTTTTCATCCTGGAAATTATCCCTAAAAAGATTGAAAAGTGAGTAAGTAATTCATGATGACATTGATGACCCTGCTCTTACATTTTCTTAGGCGCTTTTAATAATCCCTTTTATTAATTAAGGTGATTAGGTGGATATCTATCGTGTTGTACGAGGTTGCTTCCATACTTCCAAGTTCCACGCGGATGTAGTCGCGGGCAAAAGCTAGTTATACATATATTTAATAGTGGAAACCGTGGAATATGTTTAAGGTAATGTCGATATTAGGGTCTATATTGACTCATTATTCGCCGAAAAGTCATTTCGTAGAAAGCATTTTTCTTTGCAACCGTAGATTATTTGAGATTTTTATAAAACAATCATTATAAAATCCTACTTAATCAATACGATGATATTTGCGATAGTTATGAAAAATGTATGACTACGGAGGAATGAAAATGCCGCGAAATGATTTTTCGGCAAAATGAAACTGAAATAATGAAATAATGATTACTTTTCTCAAACATGCAATGAAATATCGTCGCAACGTGCGTTAAAACGGGCTTCGAAGTTTCAAGTTTCGGGCGGAACAATTTGAAGGAACTGTAAAGGAATTTCATACAAAATCGAAGGCCTAGGCCGGGAAGTAATTTGTTTTTAATTTTAATGTAAACATGGCGTCTGTGTTTATAAACAGCTGATATAAAAAAAATCTAGTGGCTACCCATTCAGCCATCGGACCAACAATATCCGCGTTAATGCCTAGTACACACGAACTGATATTAGGAATACAAATCTGTATGATTCAATGCGTTGATAAATAAATTTAAAATGTCTATACGTAAGTGTTGACGACGCGTTTGGCTCGGTTTGTAGACAACCTGCCTACTGAGCCGGCGGTCCCGGGTTCGAATCCCGGCCAGGGCAAATATTTGTGTGATTAACTCGAATATTTGTGGTTGGGTCATGGTTGTTCTATGTATTTAAGTATATATTTATCTATATAAGTATGTATATCGTCGTCTAGTACCCATAACACAAGCCTTCTTGAGCTTAATTTGGGACTAGATCGATTTGTGTGAGGTTGTCCGATATTTATTATTATTATTATTATTATTATTAAGTCACCAGAGACGATAGACAATATTAAAAACCCTCTGCCGTTATTTTATTTATTATAGAAATTAAGATTCTTATTATCAGGTTGTGTATAATGGCCCTAATAATCGAGCACTACACACGTGGAAGACTTATTAAAGAAAAAAATATATAGAGGGATTGAAGAGAAAACTAAAAATACTTTTTTTAAACATGGCGTCTGTGTTCATGAACTGGCTGAACAGCTGAATTATGTGGTTTTGAGTGGTGTATTTATATATTTCATTGCATATGTTTGAGAAAATTACTATAGCTCCCTTACGGTCGGCCGTCTATACCTACTCAGCCGGCAAGCCCTTATTTCCCGGCCTCTGATGTAATGTACTATTATTCTGCAAGTAGGCCACAAGGGCACTTTTTCATGTCTGAGCCTACCGGCATTGGCATTTCACAAGAGGAGACTTTGTTGTAACTTTTACTAAATAAGCCATAGGTACATAGTTAATTGAGTAACCATTTACCGCTCTGAGCGCTAATTCCTTCATGAGGTGCTTCCGTTTGAGACACATTGAACGTTTGAGTGTGATTTTTACGACGGCACCGACTTAACCGTTTTAATGAAGCTTTATTTTAAAAGATCCGAGACAGTTGTTATTACTGATAAAGGCAGCCAACTATTGTTTAGTTTCGGACTATGTCGATTTCTGTAAGATTGGCCCATAATATATATACTTTATTTACCAGACCAGATTTTAGACGAGGTGCTTAATTTGTTAGTAAAAAACTACATTTTTTTGCGCAAGGACGCTAAACTTAAACCCTCTAACTAATCATAGTTCAAATAAAACTCTTTCAACGGATTATACCTATCGCGTATTTTTCGCGTACCTTTGACAACGGTAAAGAACTGGAAAGCTACCGAAACGTCAGGGACGCTCAAATAATTGATATACGCGATATAATCCATTTGAATCATTTTAATGAAACTTGTGACAGTCGCGGAAATCGAAGAAAACATTAAACCTTAATTTGGCAGTGTATCCCAGGATGAACAAATTCTTTGAACATCTTTTTCCTCTCTTTTTTTAATCCGTTTTTTTTCCTCTATTCTACCTTAACGCGAGGCTTCAACTAGCGATCTTCGTAATTTTTAATCAAATTAAGGGTAAAGCATAGTTCATTCAGCTTAAACTTCGGTACTCTAATGGGTTTAGTGTTCACTAGAATCCAATTTACGTGTAATTGCAGCTGAAATCCGCACAATCACACCACGTTCAGGGCTGATTAACCTTTCTCTGAAACCCATTAAGCAGCCAGCGGAGTAATCTCTCATACATAAAGACAAGCCAGAGACAGCGATGGTAATCTACGCGCGGTCCCCCGGGACCGACCCGTCTTCCCGTTTTAATGCACTTAAAATATTCTATGGCTCCGTAAAATGTTGCCGATCTATGACTCTCGTAGGGATTTCGGGATGTTGCTTCTGTTGACAGTGTACTGTTTTTGGTTAGGTTGTGTATTACTGGATAAAATGTTGTTTTCCTCGGTGTAATGACATAAGTACTCTTTATGAAATGTGAAAAAACCAGTCAATTGCGAGTCAGAATCGCGCACCGAGGGTTCCGTACAAACACTTTCCATCCTTCAGTGTTTAAGTTAAATTTGCACCTGGTATGTATAGCGCTCCATACAAATGAGGTGCAAAGTTAACGCAACCAATTCCGTTTGTTGTATGGGAGCCCCCTTAAATATTTATTTTATTTTATTTTCAGTATTTGTTGTTATAGTGGCAATAGAAATACAAATCATCTGTGAAAATTTCAACTGTCTGGCTATCACCGTTCTTGAGATACAGCCTGGTGACAGACGGACGGACGGACAGCGAAGTCTCAGTAATAGGATACCGTTTTTACCCTTTGGGTACGGAACCCTAAAAACGATCTATTAGTATGAAGTTTCTATGAAGATATAGTGCTATCTCTGTCACTCATACTGGAAATGTCGCTATATAATGATGTGTACTTCACAGGCCAATAATGGGTCCGGAAAACGCCTGAAAACGGGTTTTCAGGTTATGGCGTCATCTGATAGAGGGTGAAACGGACTGAAGATATGTTTCAGACGCCTGAAGACGACGGCAACTTGGATGAAATTTTGATCTTTTGATTTGTGATAGAGCAACTCCTGAAACCGCCTGAATTTACTTTCAGTCAGCTGAAAGCGCTTCTAAAGCACCGAAATTGACATCCGAAGTTTTTGACCTAATCCACCGGTGTAACAATATTATGTAAACACAGTTCCGTACTTCAATTATATTGCTTTATAAATGTAAATAATATTTGTTTATTGTGCAATAAATAATTCTTTATCTTTATGTTATTTATCTACTTCTTTCAACTAAGTTGCTCCTTCTACTGTCAGAGGTTTAGTCAGTCTCTTTGAAGCCATAACTTGCGGAACAATGTCTGCTTGACTTAGTCGGTCGCCTAAACGCCTCCATTGTGTCTCAGATCGCAGGGCTGGATCTAGGCCATTGCGGTGCCATCGTTAGGTCTACAATGAGAGCGAATTAAACTAATAGCTAACACTGTAGTCCGTTTTCATTTATGAATATGTTATCGAAAGCCGATCGATGTCTCTGTGGAGTGCTTAAGGTATGCCTGGTGATTTGGGCAGAACCATTACTGGATTTAAAAATGAGATCAAACAGTTTTATCACTATATAGTATAAAACAAAGTGACTTCTGTTCCTATGTATGCTTAGATCTTTAAAACTACGCAACGGATTTTGATGCGGTTTTTTTTAGAAGATACAGTGGAAATAGAATAGATAGAGGAAGGTTTATTTGTATAATACATGAAATTTATCAGTTTTGCACCAATAGAAGCCGTATGGCTAGTGCGGTTCAGCATTTTATACATATGACGCAGAGGAGGTAGAGGAGAAGTTAGACGTCATGTCACATAAGGAACTCAAGGAAGTGGCTATGGAAAGAGTTAGGTGGAGAAAACTACATATTTCATCAGCTAGACCGACCAGAGTAGGACTCTTAAATTTATAGTGATGACGCAGAAGGCGCTCTAGTAGGGTACAATTATGGAATCAAGGACTTTTTGTGATTGACGTAATGATGTGATAGCTCAGTTAGGAGAATACTACGCCGGAAATGCAGTCCTGCTCATATTGCCTTTTTCTTTCATAATTTACAAATTTTATCTTCTATAGCTAATCATATCAACATCAAATAGATACTATACCTACCTACATCAATTCAATAGTATATTTGAATTGGAAAATATTGTAAGGCATTAAAAAAACATTCTCAATTGAGGTTATTATCTCGTTACACCGCAGTCTCGATTTTCATTAAAATCCCAGTTTTTCGCCCGTTTTGCGAGCGTTTGGCTGAACAGTTGTTTTGCTTAAATCGCAGTATGGAACAAAAAAAGTTAAAAACTGCTACACGGGCCTGATTGTGCGCGAATTGGGCCGATAGCCTAGTTACGCTTCGCCATGAAATACGTAAGTGCCGGGAATTGCCTATGCACTTACGACCTTTCAGCCAAGTGAGGTGAAGTTTCGGAGTATGCACTTTTATAAGTGCTTTTGATTAACATTTTAGCACGGAAATGCGTGGATTGGATTCTTTGGGATGATTAAAATGATATCCATTTTTATATGAACAGTATTGCGAATGGCTCTAAAAATGGGAAAATGGGTTATTTTAAATCAGTTATTTTTTATGAAACGTCAAAAACGATTTGTTAGTATGAAGTTTCTATAAAGATACGGGTTTTTGACGTCATAATAATCAGTAGTCAAAACGCGTCTTCTTTTTAGTTTTTGTCCAATAAAAAAATAATGTCGAAAAATTAGTGGCAGTTGTTTTGGTTCCGTGTGTTTTTCAGAGGTATGAATGATACAATTTATTTTCACAATAGTCAAATACCGAATGGAAGTTGTCAAATCAGGTTCAGTTATTCCAGCGGTTCAGAAAACCAGTGAATTGTACCTTTTTTTAGATAGTCATATGTTGGACTGAAAAAAGTATGGACTGTGTAAGCATTGTCGGAAATAATATAATATTTTTCCATTCGGGTTATCAAGCCTCTGTAAACTTATGTTGAACCTATGAAATAATAAATATTTTAAGTGTAAACAAAAATACTTGAGCAAATTTGTTCACGATTTTTCAGCTACATCGCAAAACAACTGCGCACTATTTGCATTCACGTAAAAATCATCAGAGATTCGACTATCGAAAACTACCGTTATTCCGTTTTAACAAGCAAAATCCGAACTATTACAACAATTCGAAAATCGAATCGGGACATGAAACTCATTTTCATTCCGGCAGCCAAATGAAATTTAATTCAGTCCAGTTATAGCGATGGCGTATTCGGTTTGATAATCGATTCAGGCATGTTTGATTACGCTTGTTTGCCCGTTTGTGCCCGCTGATTGCGAAACGTCAAATTGAATAATCGAATAATCGCGTCGCAATTATTGCTGGCAACATTTTCAGTGTTTGCACCCTTTGTTAGCTCGTTTGGCAAACTGTGAGATTTCGGAGTTGTTGATGCGATTTCGGTCGCATTTTCTGGAAGATTTGAGGTGGTGAGATTTCTATTTGTAAACATGGTTTATTCTATTTTCATGTCTAATAGCTAGCTGCTGCGAAACTAAAATTATCACTTTTAATGAATAATAAACCTTATTTGTCATAGGGATTAAAAGAATTACTGTGGTAACTATAGATCAAAATAGAATTTGATTAATAGGGTAAAATTGAATTCCTTGAATTTTTTTATTGAAAGTTATTGGTAAAATGGTGTTAAATTCTATAGCATACTGTAGTTATATGAATAAAATTAGCTCAATATATCATGAACAAAGAAAAAAAAAACATATTTATTTATATTTTTCTTAAATATGACATGTGACTTCAACGATACGCATTTATAATCCGTAAAAAAGTTTGAAATTGTTTTCAGAAACCTCACAAATAGTTTAAACTATCAAAACAATAATTTATATTAAACCCACTCTTTCACGATGAAAATTGCAAATTACTTATTGTCTCCATACAAACATAGGTACCCAACTCACAAATGACGTCACAATTAGGTAAGTGGCCATTCGTATGATGGAGCGTTTTAGCGCTCCGTATAGGAGTGTGAACTTTGACGGTCACATCTGATTTTTAATGTCCCATATAGACATTTGATCCCTAAAATAGATAGAATCGATTGACATCCTCAAGAAAATTGTCTACATGCCTTTGTATGAACTCGCACCAATCACTAATCAACGTGTAAACGGCTATTCGGGGTAGTTTGACAAAAATGTATATTCCGAATTAGTTGGTTACGATATTGGCTGCAAAATAAGTGGTGATTTAACTATGTCTATTTCTAATATTACCCAATGTCTGATTTAATACTTCTGCGAAATAATTTATTTAGACCACACTCTATTATTTAAATGTCAAATGCTTGGCACAGTTGGATAGTAAACGTCTAATATAACGATTATATTGTGTGCAGCGTACTGTCTGTATTGTTGTATGATTTATGGTTATTAAAACTGAATCGCTCGAGGCTGGAGTACATTTAAATTGTATGTGATTCTATGCAATTCTTATTTGATCTCTATTTCCTATTCTTTGTTCTTATTTGACATACGGGGTGAGTCTTGCAACAGGAGCAATAAATTAAAACTGATTTTACACTTCACACAGAAAAACATTTGTTTCACTTCTTTCAGTTTTTTAATTTAATAGGACTTTTAATGTACAATTGTACACCATCAAAAATGTATATCGTGTTGACCTGACACTAGCTATCATTCTACTCACTATCAAATATTTTTAAAGAAAGCAAGATATATATATTTGCACACACACGAACATGGCAGTAGTACAAACAAAATCAAAAACATTCAGATATGCAATACATTGTTTCTTTAAACAAGCAATATTTTATTTTCTTCGGTTTCCGCGACTGTCACACATTTAAATAAAACAATTTAAACGGATTATATCGCGTATATTAATTATTTAGCCAGCAGCCAGAGAAAAACGACGTTTTCCCAGAATGTTGCGCGAGGCTATTGAAATCAAAAAATATCCCAATTTCAATAGAGAAGATGGTTTGTCATTACCACCGGCTTGGGATCCTGTTGTACATCTTATCAAGGATCAAGCAAGACACAAGACTGAAAACCTTGGGCCTCGAACAGTGTAAAACAAATTAGTGTTAAAAGTAGTATATGTATGTAGAGTTTTTGTTTAAAAGTATTTTATAGTAATAAATAAGGCAATCTGGGAGTTTTCTTTGGCGGTTCTTTCTCCTCAGTAAGCCTTTAGTGAACCGCTGGTAGATATTTTAAATAAATAATAAATGCCCTTCTGGCACATGTGTAACTGTCTTTACACATTAGGCCCATCTGACATGTATGAACACCTTTATTTTAAATTAATATTTACAAAATGGGTAGTTTGCACAAATGTAACTTTGACAGAGAAAAATTGTGTTTTTCTCAGTCAACCTTTGACAACGGTAGCTGTAAAGGTACTGAAACGTCAGGGAGGCTCAAATAATTAATATACGCGATATAATCCGTTTAAATTGTTTTATTTAAAAGCAATATTTTACAAGTTATTACATAATCTTAGCTATTTTTCAGAGTTGCTAAACAAATGTTTATTTAATCAGTAGAATCTATGTTTTAATTGACTTTTCCTGTTACAGGAGACACGCTGTATTAATCCGCTTATATTCAAACTCAAACGGTAAATCGGTTTTTCCTCTGAAATCATAAATTTTTCATAGTTCTTGAAAATATCATTAGGCTGGCTTTGTAGCATTACAGTGCATTTGTTTTATAACAATCCCCAATAATTTACGGTTTCAGAGGGAAAACTCATCTACGACACTTTAACGAAATTAAACATTCGACGAAAAAATTATTCGGCGAAAAGGTAATGAACCTATTTAGTAAATCCGAATCACGTATATGTCCAAGTTGCTTGCCAACAGGTGGCTAATTAGTAATCAGACATGCACTGCCCATTTGTTATTCGACTCACAAACGCATGGACAACGAAACGGTTTAGCTATTTCAATTAATTTAATTTACTTAAATCCAGTCAGCTGTCATGAATACTAAATACGTAGGGCTTAGTGAGAGAGTTTTGAACTAGCCACTTATAAAAACAAAACTAAAAAGTAACTAAAAATAAACAAAGAAATACTCTGGAAAAGAAGCAATTAAAAAAAATCTGGCCACTTTTAAAACAAATATTGAATGATTATAATAGTACATTACATCAGAGGCCGGGAATCCGTTTTCACGACGAGGCATGTATAGTGCTTTTCTCAAACATACAATGAAATAAAAAAATATACTTCAAAGAATAACACTTAATATTGTTTGTCCGATATTTTCCGAATTTGACCGAATTTTAAAAATCCGATTTCATATTCTGACTCAGGAGCCCCAAAAACCCCCGGATACCGAATTTCAGCCTCCTAGGACCAATTTGAAATTTTCTCCATACAAATCGTTTTTTTTTTCGATATTTTCCGAATTTGACCGAATTTTCGGACAAGATTTCAGATTCATATTTTTGAGCCCCGAGAGCCCCCCGATACTGAATTTGACCGAATTTAAAAAATCCGATATCAGATTCTGACTGAGGAGCCCCAAAAACCCCCGGATACCGAATTTCAGCTTCCTAGGACCAATTTGAAATTTTCTCCATACAAATCTTTTTTTTTTATATTTTCCGAATTTGCCCGAATTTTCGGACACGATGTCAGATTCATATTTTTGAGTCCCGAGAGCCCCCTGATACCGAGTTTTAGCCGCCTAGCACCAATTTAAAAATTTTGAAAAAAAAAAGTCGCCATCTTGATTTTTTTTTTCCATAAGTGTCTAACAACCAACCTTTAAAAACAAAACCTGCTTTTTGTCAAACCAGCCAGCTGTGTGAATGACCTTGTTGTTGAAACCAAAAAAAAGTTACTTTGCAGGCCTAGGCCTGAAAAGCAGTATGAAATCCCTTTACAGTCCTCTCGAGTTGTTGTTGCGCCCAAAAACCGATACTTCCGAGCCTATTATAAGGAACGCAAAGACAATATTTCATTGCATGTTTGAGAAAAACAATTTTGAACTTTGAAAATGGAAGTCTCTTGGAACAGGACGTTTTTTAAATTTAGAACGTACCGCTTTTTGATTGTGGTGTCATTTTTGTCTGTAGCTATACAAATTATTGAATAAAAACATTTCTTTTTCCTATAATAGTAGCCCATAGACATATAAATAAGTAACTAAACTAGGTTACATTTTTCAACAGCGATGTTAATCGAATTCAAGGTGTCATGTATCATGTAGCCGTCCAAGGAAGCGCCGGAACATGACACCCTTCAGCCAATACTCTTCCTTTGTGAAGGTCGCTAGTTGGTCCGTCGGAACTCTCAGCACGAAGGAATTAAAGCTCACGTCGTGGCGAGACTCACACTTTAAGAGCCGTTTACCCCAAATTGAAGTATGTAACATCACCTCTCTTTGGCTGATTGAACCAGACCAAAACTAGTATGGAACAAAGAAGTGGATGGTAATGATAATGATATTTCGCTGTATACGTTAACATTTAGAATGAAAATATTTCCGCACATTGAGACCCTTTTAAGCCTCTGTTAATATGACTTTAAGTTCGCGCCATTAACCCCGACCTGGCTGGGATCGGCAGCCATCATCCATCCATCACTGGGAGGAAATTATACCCCCGATTAATCGAAGCCCTTTATTTCAACCCTTTCGTTTGGCTCACAAAGACTTTCATCTCTGGTTGATGACAGGTTTTTAACAAGGAGTGGCAATAATTTGATCTATGCAATGTCTTAGCCGTGCCGTTCAATGGAACGATCTTTGATAAAGGTTAGTTACTTAGGCGCAAGCCAAATTGAAGAGACGCGTCCTCACCCTGTCTATTCTGTCTTTTTTGTCTGTCGATTATAATTTCACAGACAAAATCATTACAACGCACTTTTTAAAAACGGTATAAACTCACGTAAAAATTGTCAGGAACGGCCCGACATGTTTCGAACTCATTTGGAGCATCTCGTGTTCGGACAATGTCGTTGATACAATAAGTCAAGTGTGCGTGGTATCAGTGGGTAATAGTGAAAATGCAGTGACAGACAGTCCAGTGGTGACAGCGCAAGAGCCCTGCCCTCCCCGCGCCGCGCTATCTGCGCGTGCGCAGAGGGCGGCAAGAAGAGCGATTAAAAGTGCAGTGGGTCGCGAGTCGCGTAGCAGCACGGATAGCTACCCCTGATGAAGAGCTCCAAATGAGTTCGAAACATGTCGGGCCGTTCCTGACAATTTTTACGTGAGTTTATACCGTTTTTATAATTAGTAAAGATGTCTCACGATAGTTTTAATAACATTATTGCACTTTTTAAACCTGTACCCAAATTCTTTACTCTATAGTGCCTGCTACGTTTTTTTCTTGTGCTTTGATTTCTGTATTAATAGTTGGCATACATCTTTTGTCCATGTTGATAGCAATTCTGAGGTTAATTAGCAGCATCGAAAATAATCTGAACACTAATACGAATATAATTTTTCTGTATCTAGGTACTAATGAATAATGATCAACTACATAAGTTATCTGTACCTACCCAATATTTGTGAAATGTATTAGATTAAAACAGTCATATTAAATCGTCGCGTATATTAAATAACCTACAATTTTTTTTTACAAACGACTGATACCACGAATACCGAAGATAATGTTTTTTGAGAAAGATATACCAACTAAGTAAACATGCAAGATCAAATTTTCCTCCCCAAAATTTTAATTCCTCAAATATCAAAAATTCGCCTCGCGTACTTACTAATTGCCGGATTTGCGTAAAACTTTAAACGGATCCGGAGCGAAAACCGAACTTTCCCGATTCAACTCCGGCATAAAATTGGCGGAGTTACTTTTGGTCCGGCACAGAGGGAATTGAACCTAAATTTGAACCTTTTAAAGGTTGTTAAGCATGCAAATTTGGTGCTTGTAAACTGAAACGGTTGTTTTGACAACTCATTATCAGTATAGGCCTAAATGGACAGGTTGCGTACTTTTGTTTGCTGAAGATATTTTCGGGTTTGCAGAGCTGATTGCGATGGACCAAGATTCGGTTTTGGATGTAAAATGGGGTGATTGGAAAATGGCGGCTTTTTTGTTTGAGGAGAAATTTTCGTATGGTATATTTATGTGTGGGGTTGTGTGGTGACAATGATTGTTAGACAGAGCTCCCTATCAGTGGTTGGACAATTACTTATATATTGAGGGATGAAGGACCTCGTGCCACAAAACAAAAGACAACAAAATAATCGCTCTTTCGATCTCCACGAAAACTAATAAATAATTAACTAGCCTTGCTCATGCAATGTTTTTGCCTCGGACCTTAATAATAGTAGTTATGTAATGTCTGTTATTTTTTAAAGCAGTGGCGTCTGCTAGCGTAAACAAAATGTTAATAATTATTAAAGCGAAAAATCCGTGTAAGCCGCGGAGACGTGGGATTAATCCCGCTCAAAGCATAACGTCTTTAAATATTTGTTTTTTTTATTTTATTTGAAATGATTTATTTAAATGCATGTAAGATATCGAGCAACAATTACAGTCACAATTGCTTAGAATCACGAATTTTCGCTTTAATATTGAAACTATTATGTGACTGTTTCCTATACCTGCTTTCAAAATACTCACACTTAAATTATGTCATCGTTTATAGCACTTTTATGGGCCCCATTCATTGCGAAATCGATTAGGTATGACTGATGCCACACCTTTCGTAAAACAATGTGAATGGTCGCGGAAGCGTGCGATATCGTTGTACGACTTCATTTATATATTATAATCATAATTGAGCAATTATTTCATACGTAAGTGGACCTTAAGTTTTGGATTGCATTATTTGGATTCAATCACTTTAAAATCTATTTTCGAAGTTTCTTTAGGTGTAACAACAATGTATAATAAATAAACATGAACTTGCTATATACATATTATATTCATTACAATTTTATATTAATTTATTTGTCAATATTTATAATTGGCAGGGAGTGAAAGTGAGGAGCATTTTATACAAAACAATATTGTTTTATAACATACGAGTACTAGTTGGTTTTTGCGAGTACATTGTACTTCAAATTTAAGTAGTACCGTCTATTACATTCAGAGATATAAAGAGCGTTTAAGCCGTAACAATGTTATGAGCATGACCAAGGTAATAAAAAAAAAAACCTTTTTTTTGTCTATATGAATGTTGATGAAAAAAAAAGAATTTTGAGAATTGGTCCATAACAGTTGGTGAAATCGCGTATCACATAAAAAATATAGTCGAAGAGAACCTTTCATCCTTTTTGAACTCTGTTAAAAATAGATTAATTGTCAGTATGTGAATTGATAGAGAATTTGCAGAACGCCCATACCTTTGAGAATTTAGTGAAGTGGATGATATGGAACTGGCATTACCTGGAACACAAAGAAATACCAACATTATTACACGGAAATTGTATGCGACGCGGAAACCATCCGACCCCACATACCGACGTAATAAAAAATACCTTAGAATATTTTTACGTCAAATTATATGTTAGGGACATAATATTACTACATTACATACCCAGTCCCAGATCACAGGTTTTTTGTAGTTTATTTCTAGTAGGTGTTCAATAAATAAATGTAGATCATACAAATTGCAATTACTACACTAATTTTATTGTTCGTATAATGTTCCTACCCGAGAAAAACGCGCCGAGATGAAACCTGAATGGCGACATGACATTAAAGTCGGAACATCAAAACATGACGATGAATGGCTGGAGAACCTTAAGCAGAAGTCCTCGTCGTGCTCTACCACCTCCTGCGGACTCGCGTTTTATGTGCAATCGATGTGGCAAGAAATGCCGCGCTGCTATAGGACTCTATAGTCATCAACGGCGATGTGGGAACCCGTACACCCACAAGCTCTGCAACAAACATCTACAACAGATGCTGTGGCCAATCGATGATGATAATGTTCCTTAATTAACTACTTAAATAGGTATAATAGCTAGGAGCACGGCAGCACCCAAGTTGAAAAAATTATCACCCCGTGAAACTGTACGAAATCGTACAAGGCAGGAGATTTTGTTTTGGCTACAGAAAAAGTTGTAATTTTGTTCTAGAAATGAGGAGGGTTCTTCCTACCTATAAACCAAATTTTTATTATTTTAATAATTTCATTCATTTCCCATTGTGAGCTGCGGGAAGATATTTACATTTAAGCTTTCCTCATGAGAGGCAAGAGCACTTTATTTATATCTGCGCATTTCCACTACGATGGAATCGTATTGTCATTTGCGTACCGTTCAATCCGCATTGCTGAGCCACGAGGCATAGAAAGCGTGGAGGTAACCAGTCCCTCTAGCACTTTTACCTATATTTCCTGTATCAGCTTGAACACCACTTGAATAGTTCTTTCGAAAAACCACTTACGTATAGCCGGTGAATAAAGCTAGACACTTTTTGACTCTATGTTGCCGCGACTGTACACACAAATAACTTCTTATTAAATTAATTGCATTATTGTTAACTTTTGGTTTTCTTTAAAAACGTCATTCATATATACATACATCTGTAATTGGTAAATAGCTAAAAACAATAGTCCAAAGTCGAGAACCTTAAGTTACAGCGCGTTAATTTTAGCCTGTTTTCTAAAGGTGGATAACTTATTACTCTCTAGTGCTCCTGATTCTGAAACGTATACGATACGTTAGCCTAGAATTAAGCGTGTGTATGTGTGTGTTTTATATTAATCTTCACCTTATACTTATACTTTGATCTAGTGGATATTTCATAGAGACGTTTATCGCAATATCGTTTCCACAATTTCCATACCTCGCGCTTACTCCAGTTTCTGGATAATGGATGTAAAGCGCTCGAGCCGCGGTGACGTAGACGAACGACCTTATTGCACTGTCATTGCGTAATGCTTGACCTGGCTCATACATACATACATACATACAGACCACCCTGCCATTGGGGTGGGATGATAAGTACCTACAGCATTAAAGGTTGGTTATGGAATGCGATTTTGCACATCATTAATGCAAAATTTCATGTTTCGTCATGATCTGTATTGCTGAAAAAGATACAAGTTTAATGAAAAGAGATACTAAGCATTGACAACGCGGTTGGCGCAGTTTGTAGTGCACCTGCCTACTGAGCCAACGGTCCCGAGTTCGAATCCCGGCAAGGACAAATATTTGCGTCATCACGAATATTTGTTCCTGGGTGAATGTTATCTGTATATGTAGGTATTTATATATTATGTATATCGTCGTCTTGTACCCACAGTACAAGAATTGCTTAGTTATTAAGGACTAGGTCGATTTGTGTAAGTACTGAGTACTTCAAATCTACATTTAAAAAAATCTGCATGATGAATATGTGTGTTGATAAAGTAAAGTATGCAACTGTACATAATAAGGTCTTAAAGCACTCATTATTATAACAAAACGGGACTTAATCGCGTTCAAATAGTATTCTTTTACCTCTACGTTTCGATCGTGATGTTAGGTTTGTGAAGGGGCTCCAAGTCCCTCCGAGACTACAACTACAATCGTCTCGAGACGATGAACGTAACGTCGAGGTAATTAAACACTTTTTGAACGCCACTAAGACCCGTTATAATTTGTTAATGTGTGAAAATCGTTAAAATTTAAAGCACATCGTCTAATCCTATTACGAACTCGTGTTTTATGACAGTTTCATAAACTATTATTATAACATTGATATACAGTACGGGTAGATGTTTATCAATTATTGACTCATTCAAGTGGGCTACTATCGATTCATGAATCGAGTCGGCATATACTGTTTCTGTTGATTTGTGTTAATGGCAGTAATTGTTATCGGTGACGCGTGTAAATGTAAGTTATTGGAATATGGGAAATGGGTCAAAGCTGTTTCAATGTTAGTTAACAATTCACTGTCATAATTATGACTGTTTGGTAGTACCTATAGCCAAATATGTAGTCAATATTTTAAAGCATCCGATTTTAAGCAAAAATCTAGTCTTAATAAAACTTTCGTGAGACATATTTAATTATTATATTAAGTGGTTACCGCTGTACGGGTAGCAGTCCCTGATGGAGTCCGTACGAGTTCGAAACCTGTCGGGGCGTTCCTGACAATTTCACGTGAGTGTAAACCGCTTCATATAATAATTTAAAATCTAATCCAAGCGAATTCTACTTAATATAATCACGAACGGCCATTTTGAAAATTGCATGCTGCGGCACATTCGGAACTCATACAAAAAGTTTTAGTCAAAAACGGTTTAACGAATTTGCTTTTATATCAAAACTATGAGAAATGTTAGGCAGCAGACGAAGTGGCAATTTTGTGAAGATAAAAGTCGTCCACAGACGTGGTGCTGTAACATGAGGTCCTAATTTATGTCACTCGAGATACTGTCCCAAAGTGCTTAACTGTAGTAATTGAAGTAATAAATAAATATCATCTGCCAGTCACTTAACAAATTCCTCTTAAAAAAAAACCTACCACAACACGTAGATTTTACTCTTTCTATTGCCATGTCCTTGATTTCCCTATACTACATTGTATCTATATGTTTTAATGCGTTTCGTACTGATCATTTTTGGTCTTTCCCTTCCTCTTACTCTTTGGTCTTTACTAATAGACAAACTAAATAATAACAATTCTCACAATCGCAATTAAGCCTATAAAAACATTTATGTTACGAAAGCCACAGTAAACTTGAAACCACTATTATAACCGCATTGTAAACAGAAAGATCTTTGTCATTAAAGTGCAGCAATAAGTCACTATACTCCGTGAAAATATCACAACTGTGACGAGCGCCTTGAGTCAACTCATTAAGAGCTGTATTCGAGTGTGCCGCCGTCTATGTGTGTGTTATGTCAACATATCGCCTTTCAATTGTTTACTCACAAACAGTTGCCTAACGTTTGTTATGGAGAAATAATCGATGTGTCTATTTCGCGCCTACGAAAGCCATAGCGACATATGACAAATGGTGAAGTTTTATTGGATTACAGACATATGATACTTATGACTGTTCAATTCTACATCGTTAAGGCAGCCAATAAAATGTTTCCTCAGTTACTTTTTTATTTAAGTCACGACCTAACCGGCGATTGACCTGATGAATAAGGGGCCGAGGATGTAGATCTCTGGTAAATGGCAGTAATGGCCGCAAAATGTCAGACGTAGGTATCTGTTAATTTTTGATGAAACATTTATTACACGGATATCTGTATCGCACTGTTTATCATTATTTGTCCATAGAAACTGATTTTTTATACAATTTTAGAAAATTATGACTGTATGGGTTTTCGCTGATAGAATTCAGCAGTTTGGGAAGAAAAAGGTATAATGCCAAATCCTAAAGTCCCATGAAAACAAAAGCTCAAAAAATTAAAAACCGGCCAAGAGCATGTCGGGCCACGCTCAGTGTAGGGTTCCGTAGTTGCTCATCCTTCACAATGTTTTAGGTTAGACTAAGATTTCAAGCTCTATAAAAAGGTCGTAAACGCCAATTTAACTGTAATTACTTATTACCTTCTGGAAGTCAACTTACGTCCTTTTAAAGAAAATTATGAAATATTGCGATAACTCAAAAACGGCTCAACTGATTTTGTTCAATATAGTTTTCATTGAAAGTACTTACTTATAAGGCCTCATTTTCATTAAAAAATAAATCACTATAAAAAAAGGTACGTGCATAGATAATATGGTTCAAGGTATTTTGACTGTCTGCACGTGTAGGAATTGGGACACAAGCACAAGTTATCACAATCATATTTATCACTGTTCCGAATGTTGAACTTGTAGATAGTTAGAACCCAAATACCTTGGTTAACAATGTTCCATTGAGCGCCGCGATCCAGACTGAAGCCTCGGAAATTTCGGAACTGGATCTTCGGATCGCATAAATCGACTTCGGATGAGGTACTGTCTCCGAGAAACTAAAACACGATTTATACTTGATATGCAATGGCGGGTCTTGCTTTTTAGTCTTCTTGATATGGTTATATTCAATTCTTATCTTCACTAGGAAAATCTTCTTCTCGAGAAACTGCTATACTTTATGTTTCTATTGTCAAAATTTGTAGCATTTTTATACATTGTCTTTTGTTTCGCAGACAAAAGTTTCATTGACAGTTTCATTTCATCGACTGTTTCATTTTGTCGCCAAACTTTCAACTGTATTGCTGTCATTATTCTTGAAAATGTAATCTTAGAATAGGTTAGGTTTATTTTATAACAATTGCAAATATTTCACTGTTTCAGAGACGCGTTTTCCATGAAATGAAACAATCACTCAAATGTTTGTGAAGGAAAATAAAATACGCAAGAGAACATTACACACCTAACTATTCGTAAAAAGTTTTTGGGGAAAAGATTTTTACCATTTCAACGAATTTCTCATTAATGACCATTATTGTCTATTACTACAATAATGTACCATTTGTTTGCCTGTCAATCTAGTCCCAACCCAGCAAACTCAACACCCTCCCGTCCCCAGTCGGGTGGAACTGGCTCTAGCCGAGGCGCCGGTGCGGCGCCGCCACCCTATTTATTTGCAACCACATGTACGTTAGATGCGTTTGCCATGGAGTAGGAAATTAAAGACGCGGAGACTAGAAACGAGCCAAGAATTTCATACTTGTTAATATGATGTTGATGAACTTGTAATAAAAACTTGTAAAGAGAATAGTGGCTTGGGTGGTCTAGAAAACGTATGTCTGAAGAACGAACCCCAACAATTGTATGATGGGCAAAGGGACACACTTATCAGCTATGAAGGGCTTTTCTTTAATGTAATTCTTCTTCACCAGCAGCATTCATCATCATCTGTTTAGGTATGGCCAGGTCCAGTAATCCCCTTCTTTGCTGTAAGTAAAAATTTGCCACTAGTTGTATCCATACTATCACATCCTCCGTTTTCTTATAGTGGTCAAAATCATGAGACATAAGAAGCCACCTCAACAACAACAACCTACAGGGCGTCATCTGTCATGCTCGAACGGTCTTGAAAGGAAAGTATATCTCGCCTTGTCATATTTATGCTAGAGGTGCAGGTTAGATTGGTCGCGAGACAACTAGCCCTTCACTTCCCTCCTAACTACCAATGCTATAGGACTAACCTAAAGGAGCTAAGAAATCTTTTCTAACAACCTATACCTACAATCTACAATGCATCCTGTTGTGTGAGTTAGGAAAGACCCATTCCCAATTCTGACAGATCTCGGCCAATCAGTCAGTCAGATTGATATGTGGCGTAGAGAAAACACATGACGAATATCACGGACCTTGCCCCGCGGTCCTGATTCATTCTCCATTGTTCGAGGGCTCGGGTTTCACCGCAGATTCGAGATTCGAGGACGCCGTGTCGGGTTACCGCCTCGGGTCGGGTTTGCGTAAGTTTAGAGGCAGGAGAGCGGAAAAATGGTATTGCGATGACATTGAAATAAAAGTGTGGGATCCGGTTTGACAGGAATTAGCAAAGGTACGTTAAATTACAGAGGAACGTGCACTTACGCACTTACATTTAACACAGGTAGGTTTTATTTTTATCACGAAACGAAAAATGGAATTAATATTTTTTCTATACGCAGATTATCAGTCAAATTGGCACGTTACACGTCATTTTCTTGAAGTTGCACTTGGTCTGTGTGTTTTCTGTTTCGATTATTTAGGTTGTACCAACCCAAACCAATACCTTCGTAGTATAAAAAAAGTTATAACTTTCTTAATGTAGTACAGAGTTGCACTCACCTTTTAGTAGTACAATAAGGAGCTTTTAGTAGTACAATAATTATTGTATTAAACGGTTTACACTCACGTGAACTTGTCTGGAACGGCTCGATATGTTTTGAACTCGTACGAAGCTCTTCATTAGAAACTGCTACCTGTATCGGCACGGTAACTTCGTCTTCGTAACAACATTTTTGAGTACGACTGAGACTAAGCGTTGTACAGGTAATTGTGAGCGTTTTACTATGCTTAGCTACTTTTGCTGCGGATTGTACCTACACTAGTAAACCTTATTGGTTTCTGTACAATACCTTACCAATTCAGTTCCTACTCAATTATGACCGCATGCGCACTGCGATTCGCTGCAGCCGTTTACGATGATTGTGCGCCGGGAACAATGACCACTTATGGTTTTATAGGATTCCTGATTAGGCGGTGCTATTGGGCGCTGGAATAAGTAGACAAGCAAACCCGAGGGTAAAGGAAACCATTTAATTTGATAGCTACTTTTGAGCCATTGATATTTAATGTGACTGCCCGTCACGTTAACGTTCGTACCATCATCAGTGAAGTATCTCGTTGAAGTAGTTTTAAAGTTATTTAAACTACTACCTACTGACCCAAAGGCATCATTCCAGCACTATCATATTTTTACACTAACGTTTTACATAAATCGCGTCTCTGTCTATGCCGGCATTATAACGGCATTATACCTGCCGAGACCTTAACTATGATTCGTACAAAAGGGCATATTTTAGCTGCGGAATCAAGGTGCTTACGCCTTTTTAGATTAAACACCCGAGCTGCCCACGCGCATGGCTGCTGCTAGAGTATTAATCATGTCATTATTATAATTGAATTGAGGTTCCGTTTGTCTTCCGTAACTGGGTGAATGGCGCCTATAATAAATAATAAATTAATAGGTGAACTAACAAATACGATAGGTACCTATACGCAAATGGCCAAGCCCTACCAACTGTAAGTATCCATTGATATGAAATTCTTCAAATCTTACTATTAATAAAAATTGTGAGACTTTTTAGTAATAATTATAAAAACGGTTTAAACTCACGTAAAGTTGTCATGTTATAATTACCTACTACAAATCTTACAATACACTAAAGGGACCTTACATTAATCGCTCAAATTTCTTGGAAATGTTTAAGATAAAGTACTTATACTCCTTTTACCCCATTTTTTTTCGGGGATTGAAAACCCTACTGATTTGTTCGGTTTCTAACCTAAACCTACTAATTAGAGAAACTTACCAGGCCTATCTTCTTACAGAGCAGTTAATTTTATCTTTAGGGGGCGATAAATTTAACGCATTATCGACAAAGCGATACTTTTATCGAGTCTTTACTTAAACGGTCGTTTGTTGAGGAATTTAGTGGGCATTATCGGGAAAATATAATACGGGTATTTTGGGTATTACAAAATAAGCTTTCTTTAGTAAAGTGACTGTAACTTGATAATCGCATTAACGCACATACAGTTAAGTATTAAGAATACTTAGAATAAATTAAATTAAATGTGTTGGAAGCGTCGCTTTCAAAAACCATATTAGCTAGGGTTTTAATTTAATAAATTAAAATCCTAGCCAATATGGTACTTGTTATTAAAGGATCGCATTCCAGTGACATCAATTATTGTGTCACTTGTGTGTCTAATTGAGGTATACTGTTGACAATACATTTCATAAATAAACTCATCAAGGAAAGAATTCAACATAACATGGTCACATTAGTTATAGCAAACAAATTCAGTCAGATTTTCATGTTATTTAGTATTTGGGGCACTGTTGCTACAAAATATACATTTTACTCACTCAAATAAAGTCCGATTTTATCTACAGTAACAAAAATAACAGTGCCATCAACAGCACAAGTTCAAAACCTTGTTACAATAAAAATAAAGTATTACGGCCGCCCTCAAAACGGCTTAACTTCACTAAAAAAACCGACGACTTACGACGTTCTTTATAAAGGAGTTCGGGAATATCGCATATTCGATATGGGCCCCTATTCTCATCGCTACGCGGCTCACGCACGGCGCCTAACGACGTATACCGAATAACCGCCGACTTATCTGAAAGAGTTGCCCGCTCATCAATTATTAATTCGCTACATCTCTTGATTGCGCGCTTCCTAAAAGGTGTAATTTATGCCTCGATGGGTATTAGATTTGTAGATCTGTTTATTGAATGGACTTCCTCAAAATGCGGGGAAATATCACTAATGTGTACGCTCAGCTATAGAAAGTATACATAGTATAGACAAACGTAAACATTTGCAGCTAATTGTTACTGTGCATATTTTTACACAAAAGCTAATTATGGCGACGTGTTTTGGGGAAAAGCGTATTTCAAGAACTTGTTTTACAATCCGACTAAGACAGATCTATCACATCTTTTGTTAGCAAAATTTTGTTGAACTTTAAACAAACAGTGTCTGCACGCTCGTAAAACTAAAAATGAAAAGGAACGACACTGCAATAAGTCGCCATAACGACTTGGCGTGTTCGCGTTAAACGCAACGGAACTGGCTGTTACGGACTCGCACTGCAATTGAGATATACTGGCTGGCACTGGACTGTCTGGCAAATACACTAAATGGTATAACAGGCATCTTTTAGGTCCTTGCAGTTGATAAGGTTCCTGAGAAACTGAACTAATCATGCTGCGTCTTTATGAAGCCTGAAAGAATAGCATAAATGCTAGATTTGAGAATGTGATTGGTCAAGTTTCTACATCTCCACTTCTGTGGACACTAAAGAGCTGATGCTGTGGCTATACTGGACTGGGCTGCTGGGCCTGAGATATACTGGCTGGCTGGCAAATACGCTAAATGGGTATAACAGGCATTTTAGCTAGGTACTTTCAGTGCCTAAGGTTCCTGGTCACAGAAGCGAAATGGAGCTGTTAAAATGAACCAATCATACTATGTCGTTTCTCCCTCAGCAACCCAAAATGATCAATGATATTCAATCATAAGTATAATTATATCAATCATACTTGGCTGAGCCATTGCTACGGCTCAGTCCGCCTTTTGCGATAGTACAAGTAGACTGTATTTCATTTGTGCAATAAAGCCAATAAAGATTAAATATAAATAGACAAGAATCTAATAACGTATATTGCTGAGGTGGAAATATTATTATAGAGGAGAGATCAAACGTTGAATCGAAACGTTTCAAAGATGTCAACGTCAGTCCGCAATCAAGTTAGGCTTCCAATGACGTCGTAAACATTAGGGATCATATAAAACAAATGAAAATGTGACAAAGTTTCCGCGCCGCTATACGGATAAACGTCCCTGATGAAGAGCTCCATACGAGTTCGAAACATGTCGGGCTGTTCCTGACAATTTCACGCTAGTGTAAACCACTACAATAATTAAATGAAAATTTATTTTTGTTACCGATGTAACACATGTCTGTAATGGCGAATGCTCGCACCCTAAGATCTAAAGTACATAGAACTACTAATTGAGTAAAATATGGTGTCCAACTGTCCACAACTCAGGTGTTGCTTGTTAGTATGTTTCCAACAAATTCTTGGTCCACTTAGCACCCTCGTGAGCGTACAAAATGCGTAACTGGTAAGAATGCGTACCCAAAAGCAAACGCATCACTATCATCACTACATGGTATAAAATAAATGTGTTTTTTTATATATTAAAAAAAACCGCATCAAAATCCATTGCGTAGTTTTAAAGATCTAAGCATACATAGGGACAGACAGAAGGAATCGACTAGGTAGAGTGATTCAAAAGGAAGGTTAATATGCAAACTATACTACATAGTATAAAACAAAGTCGCTTCCTTCTGTCTGTCCCTATGTGCTTAGATCTTTAAAGCTACGCAACTGATATTGATGCGATTTTTTTTTTAAATTGATATGGTGATTAAAGAAGAAGGTTTATATGTATATTACATGCATTTTATCAGCATTGCACCCGTGCAAATTCGGGGCGGGTCGCAAGTTCTTTGAATTAAATGATAAGTTTTCCAAACTCGACATTTTGTTCTCTTGTTTATTTCACTGTCTGTAGACTGTAGTCGGATTGCATGGATTGTAACTAACAAAATTTGTCGACAGGTACAGTAAAGGAAACTGAAACGTATCTTTTCCGACCCTTATTGTCATTGAGACAAGAGCAAAAAATGTACGAGTTTCAATTTCCACACTTACTATCAAGTGTCAAAATTGTATTTTAGACAGAAAATACTCGTGAGTTTCACAGTGATAGAGCACTGGCCCGTAGTTTGCACAGCTCCATCTTCACGACCGAACGCAGCTCATGATTAAGAATCGCGAATCTATAAAACCTGTACAGCAATATTCGACTTCTGACAACCCTTTGTGAGTGATACCGTTTCATACTTACTTCATAATGGTATTAATTAAATTTCGTATAACGGTGCCAGAAAGAGAAGGAACCATCATTATATCAGTGTGTCTTATAAATAAATAAAGGTCTATTAAATATTTTTAGAATCACAAGAGAAAACCAAGCACTTATTTATGTAGCTAAGTCAAACGATTTAAGTACCTATGTCTATTTTTTTTAACGCTCTGGATTAGGTACTGTGGTAAATTAGATCATTCATAAACAAATAATAGGTATGGACTAACTAATTTACTACTTTCGTACGCTCAAAGGCAATTTCTATCACAAAGGAAAATTTCTTTAATTTTTAGTTTCGTTTAGTTATTCTTTGGCCTGTACAAAGTAACTAAAATAAATGAGAAAATTAGATTTTTCGTTGAATCAATTTGTTCGCAAGAACTCGTTTGTTTTTTTTGCCTTAAAGAGAGCCGCCTTAAAATCACGATAAAATCATTGAAAATAACTTTAATTACTTTAAGGTATTAAGGTACAAAGCCTTTCAAATAAATAATGCGACAATCAACACACAAAACATAAGCTAAAATTCGAAAGAGTCTAGCGTTGGGGTGGCGTAGTGGTTGAGACGTTGGACAGGTAGTCTAGAGGTACCGGATTGGATTCTCAACATCTTCCGCAAGGTTATACATGTTTTGATTGTACTTTGATCTTTACATCAATGATCAAGACATTATTTTCATTTAACATTTAAAAAGTATTAGTAGTAGTGTAAGTCTAAGTTTCATTTAACATTTAAGTTATATTACAACAAAGCTTTCTTATCATGTGAAAAAACTGCCACGGCACTTTATGTGCAATAACGACTTTGCTCCCTTGTGACGAAAATAGTACAAGTAACCCCCAAAACGCTTTCTCACAATGTGGTTGAGTAAAAAACCATTCGTTCTGTTCGGCGGCAGTTCAAAGCGTTATCGACTGAGATAAAGAAAGGCATACAACGGGTAAGACAGGATATTATGGGATCTTAGGAACAAAATGACGTAAGGAATTGTATTACGCGGTAAAGTTGTGAGTGTTTGTGATTGAAAAGCATTAATAGTGGTGCTTTGTTGGAAAATTATGGAACTTCATTGATTGTTAATATTTTTTACGCTGTGTCGATTTGTACTTAGAGTCCAAGTCTTGACTTGATACGGTGTTTACATAAGAAGTGATAAGTAAGCTGTAACACAGGTTAGAAAACCTCTTATTGTCTTAAAAACTTATAAAGCATCAACGCTATATTCGCTCGTGGCGGCTACGACCGCTATGTCCGAAACCGATTGTTTCCGGTAAAAACTTAGTTTAGAACTACAAGTTTTGATTGTTTGACAGCTAGTATTGAAACCGCCAACTTTACTCCCTACAGCTATAATAAAGGTTGTGCTTGTGCCCCACCAATAATTTATTCACTACATACACATTATTCACATTAGTGGCCAGTTACTCCGTATCACCGGGCTATAAGGTAAACCGATTTTAACAGAGTATTCCGCTTCTATAGTTGAAACGGTTTACTTTACTCCCTAGAGCTTTAATGGTTGTGCCGCACCAATAATTTATTCACATTAGTGGCCGGTTCCTTCGTATCACCGGCTATAGCCCTTTACAACCGAGCTGATACGATCGTGCGGGTTAAACTGCAACTGACAATAACCTGACAATAAGGTTCAAATTCAATTGCATTTAACCCGCACGATCGTATCAGCTCGGTTGTAAAGGGATAGGTAAAAGACCGATAGCGTTCGATAAGCCACGATAAGCCAACACTCGCAAACAACGCACCGCTGTTGCGAAACTATTTATACTTACCTATGAGCTGCATGTTGAACACGTGTGTCATGAATGACATACTTACCACACTCAAATATTATAAGTACACAATGGCAATTTTTTTTTTTTTTTTTTTCAAATAATTTAACCAATCTACTCTTAACTAAAAATAGAGTATGCAATATCCCCGGGGAGTTTGATACAAAAAAAAAACCGGGATTGTATGCCTTATGTGCAATATAAAGTTTGTCTCGATTCTCTCGGATTTTATTTTGTAAACATAACATTGTATGTATTGAGGATGGAGGCGTAAATAAAACAATTAATTTTCTGGCTGTCAATTCTATTCGGGATTTAAAGTTTAGAATGCATTTAATTCATTTACAAAATAACAGCATGAATCTAATAAAATAGTTTTAGTTGTTAATTCAAACATCTACAAAAATCAAATTATATTAAATGGAACATTTACCACAAATTCACGTAAAACTTTTATATTATATCATGGGTATTTGAACTGTTATTTAATAATTCATCCTTATTAACATCCTTTCGTAAACAATAATTTTACCTTAGAAAATAATGTTTTTTGAGGTCAGAATCTCATATCAAGAATTGCATTTTCAGTCTTAAACACTCCCATTTCCAGTAATCTTTCATTCACTTCACAAATTCACTACACAACACAAACTATGTTTACCAACAAAGTAGGTATTGGCAATGCATGCAAACTGCGAACCTGTTGGTAATCCTATGCTTACTGCACTAGGTCTGAAAGGAGACGATAAAATGCCGATAATGCACCGAGCATTGTGTGCATGTGGAACAAGCTTGTTCTGCAAGAAAATACCCGGACTAGGTGCTTTATTTTGTGCTGCACGTATGTTCTTTACTTAACTTGTATCGCATACAGGATAAATTCTATGTCGTAAACAGAAATATGTGTTTCTTACGATTTCACTTTAATTTAAACTGTGGACGTGACAACACACAAAATATGTAAAAGGATTTGTTAGATCATTTTGCCGAACTCATTATAATTTCTTCTTAGTACATTTTCCGTTCGCATATTTCCCCGAAAGTTCTCGATTTAAATGCTTAGCTATATTTGGCAGAAATAAAAGTAATATTTTCTTCGGTTTCAAAGATAAGTCTCGCCACGACATGAGTTCTCTTTTAATTTCTTCGTGTTGAGAGTTGGGACGGGACAACTATCGACCTTCACAAATGAAGAAAGTTGCCCGAAGGGTGTCATGTTCCGGCGTTTCCGTGGACGGCTACCTGACTCCTCGAACACGCGTTGAAATAATTATCACCTAGTTAGTTACTTATGTTTTTAATATTTGACTAGCGACCCGCCCCGGCTTCGCATGGGTGCAGTGCTATGTATTACACATAATATTATAATCACCCTATCCATTAAAAAAAACCGCATCAACATCCGTTGCGTAGTTTTAAAGATCTAAGCATAACATAGGGACAGACACACAGCAGGAAGCGACTTTGTTGTATACTGTGTACTCATAAATGTATGTTATTTTTACATACGTATCTATGGGCCACAGTTGACTGAAATAAATGTTTTCATTCAACATTCAAGTTTGAACCCCTGCCGACAAAATTGTAATTAATGACCGCTGATGGTTACCATGAGTTAACGTGGCAGCACTCGCTAGCGCCAGCGTACACGATTTGTATGGAGAATACCACAGCGCCCCCTAGTACTTTGTAGAACTACAATACTCCATACAAATTGTTTACGCAGTCGATAGCGAGGACGGTCACTGTAAACTCATGGTAAGGGGTCTTTGCTCTTCGCGCTTCGCATCTAGCTCATCTAGGTCGCCTACCTCGGACATGTACTGCGGCTTGATCGGTATTCCCCCCTGCAGACCATCATGATGGGAAATGTACCCGGGAAACGGAATACAGGTGGACGCAAGATGTCTTGGCTCTGAAATATCAAGGAGTGGACCGTCGAGCAGCTGTTCAGATTGGTTTTGGCTCCGGAATATTAGGGATAGGGATTAAGACAGTCGAGTAGCTGTTCAGATTGGTTTTGGCTCCGAAATATTAGGGAGTAGATAGGGATTAAGACAGTCGAGCAGCTGTTCGGATTGGCGCTTGACAAGGACAATTTTAAGAAGCTGACTGCCAACCTTCAGTAATGGAGAGGCACTTGAAGAAGAAGAAGATCTAGCTCATATTATTCCTCGTAGCATTGTAGGTACATTTTCCGCCACTGCTGCCTCCATTTTGGTCGATCTTGTGTCAAGCTCCAATGAGATGTACATTGATTGATGATTAATGATTACATAGGAAACACGCTATGATTATACATCTGAAGACACCGCCGCGTCCACCGGTTGAGTATTGAAATGCATGCATTTATGGATGCATTACAATCAATTGACTTGCAATCGCCGCTATTTGCAAACCTAATGCACACCATTTGAATGAAGGTCCTTTTGATGTCGTCATAGTTTGCAAATATTCTATTTATCTTAGATTGTAGAATATAAAAATGTATTACCAAAGGCAGCTGAATTAAAGTGCTTTTTTTTGTGTTATTTGTAAGAAGTTCTTGGATTTGGTAAATACGCGCACACATTTTTTTTCAAAATGCGGGGATGATTTGTTTGAAAACGTAATAAAAAAATAAAAATCCAGCCATTTGAATAAAAAACCTCGTACGCGCATAACTTGAGTAAGTAATACAAGTAAGTATTACATGTTTCATAGGGTAGTGTATAGACATATTTATGTAATTAAAATGTCCCGTGGCTTAAAGGCCTCTCCAGCCAAGCCACAAAATCTTAAAAAAAAAGTAACCTGTCCGCTGCCGCCATTATACTATGACAGACGTCAACGAGCGGGCTGGCCGTGGTCTACAGTAAACCTGTTTACGTTCTTTTATTGAATCTATTCGGCCCTGAAACCCTGGACTTTACGCATAGTGCACAATAAGAAAATCTATTATTTATAATATAAAGTACCTATGTCAAAGTACGTCTATAGTATAAGGCCTTTGTAATATGTTTACAGTTGAGAACACAACAGTATTCAAATGCGAATTACTTCAAGACCGTTTGTTTCGCTTTGATTATTTTGCTACAAAAATATTTAGTCATTTTATTAAAAAGATAACATCACACAAAGTGTTTTTACCATTAAAAAGGACGTGTGTTCAGCATAAATAATTATCTTATATTTATTCGAGCTAAAATAAAGTTTAGCGAAAAATATTTGAATACTAAGTCATACAATTGATTCATTGTTGGCTTGTTTTTAACTGAGTTTATTTAGTCTGAACTATTAAGTACCAAACAAAAATGTTTTTTCCTTCCATTTCAACTTTTAAATATAATATACTATGTTGGAATGTGTACCTAATTAAAAACTGAATCCGTATGTTAAAGTACTAAGTCTACATATACTTGTTACAACTATACTGATTTCGCTGAGTGGCAACTGCTGTTTTCAACTATTTTGACCTACATACACAAAATGCCAACAACACGTTTTTTTCCAGAGCTCTTATCTCATACACCAAAAAGTGACCTTATTTCGTATGAACTATAGATCATATTCGAAAATAGTAATAGAATTCTATTTTGTAGTCTAACAGCTGTTTGTTGGAGTAGTTTTTACGGGTTGGGAATACCGCGCTGCATTTTTTGTCCCTTCGGGTCTATCCCGTGGCATTTAATGGATTTTTTATGATTATATTGGGAAGTTAAGTGAAAAAGTCGTAGATGAGTATAGCTCAGGAGCGTTTTGAACGTTGACATATGTTATGATTTCACGAATATTTACTATTATTTTTCACACACAAGGTAACGAGCAGTTGAATCGCTCCTGAGCCTTACCCGGATGGTTCGCCAATATATAAAACGGCTGCTAAACATAGCAATCGTCATATTTCATACTCAACATTAACCTTTTTAACTATACTACTAATAATAAAATTCAAAAAATGGCATTAAAAAACAGATTTCTTTGAAGAGGCGTCATTATTACAAGAAAGATCTTATTAGCGCGATGCAGGATTTAACTGAAGGCTTCAGCTGTACAGCGATATCTGTTGGTAAACATTTCTTTAACCTATATTGGTATAGGGATAGCTAGACATCCAATGGCAATGGTGGTGGTTATAGGATACTTTTTACTATAATCAGTAAAGAAAAAAAGTATTTTATAATAACACTACAAGTTTAAAATAGTTATCTCTTTCTGTTAAAGAAACTGTTGTAATATTAAATGAAATCAGGTAAAGAATGACAATAAAATCCGTCGTATTTTTTGTCGGCGCTAAGGCCAGGTAGTTAAGTTGGTTGGGTTTTAATACTGTTTGACAGGAACAAATATCCTTAGAGGATTGTCTAAATCTTCCGTTTGATTTGAGGATCCAAAATAAAAGGATTAGATGGCTACTTTGTGGTGAGGGGCGAGGAGTTTATTAGATGTTTTGTGAGATGGTTAATGATTTTACATTTTCCTTAAATAATTCCTATTTTGTATGTTTTTTCTTCCAGTTTTATTAATATTGACAGGATAATGCAAACAGTTAGCAAAGAGTATGACACCCTTTTGTTAATATCGCTGAATTGAACTCAAACTGCAAAGATGGTCGTTGTTCCGATACAACGCCGTGACAAAACCGAGATATTGCTATAATAAAGATAGGGCAAAGCCCTGTCAAATCCCACCCTTTTTTTGGGAATTGGTGCAATGGTTTGTAAATATTAAATTAGGGAAAAAACTCAAATCTAAAATGAAATTAACCAGAAAAAAGTAGCTGACGACTGCCTTTATTTCTACCAAACGTCGCTAAAACTTTTGACAAACTAATTTTGATTTTTAGCACTAACACAAATGGGCACATATGTACGTTCATATAATGTAAAATGTCTTTAATGTATTAAGCGGTTTACACTCACGTGAAATTGTCAGGAACGGCCCGACATGTTTCGAACTCGTATGGATCTCTTCATCAGGGACGGCTGCCCGTACAACGGCTCCCTATGAGCTTGAAATATGTCGGGCCCTTCCTGATAATGTGTGTAAACCCCTTATTTAATACAATAATTAAATATGTCTCACGAAAGTTTTAATTAGATAACAAGTCTCTTTTTCGTGGGTGGCTAAAAAAGCAATATTCGGTTTAAATAAAACAATTTAAGCGGATTATATCGCGTATATTAATCATTTGAGCCTCAATGACGTATCGGTAGCTTTACGGATACCGTTGTCAAAGGTTGACTGAAATAAAAGGTTGACTAAAATATTCGGTTGTTAAATAAACGAATAGGCTATATGAATGGCGTAAATATGTGTTACTGCGCGGATGTAAGGCTAACTTATTGCGGTGTTCTCGCTGATATCCTCGCGTAAATTCCTAGATACACTGAAGTGCTATTTATTTGGTGCTAGAAACATGTTTCTTTATTTCTATCCTTATACACTCCTAGTAATTGAGAGTACACGTACACTTTTATGCAATAAGGGAAATACATGTTGGACATATTTATGCAAGAGTGCAACAGTAAAGGTAATTTTTCGATACAAGTATTCTATATATGTATGCTTAAAGGAAGGCTCCAATATTGTTACTAACTAACCACAAAATGTTTTTTTTTTTTTTTAAGATATGTTCGTAAAGATCACGAATGCGACCACATGGAGTTCTGTACCTAAGCACAACTGTGACACGTGGCTCTTTCTTGCACGCGAAATATTACCTGTCTCTGTCTTCGCAGCACTGTGAGAGAGTGACGAGCGATGCTATGTCGCGCGAGTCACGAAGCCTAGCTGTGCTAAACGTACTCATCTTGGCGAATCAAACTAGCGCCCAGGAGACATATGATAGTTGCGTTTATCACATGATAAATAAGTGACAAAGCATTTGTCACTCACACTCGCATTTTGTTCAAACGGGACGGATGCTTTGTCATGTCACTTATTTGTCGCGTGATAAAAACAAACATCATAAGCCCGCTGGTATTCTTATCTTAGTGAACACGATGCGCGGCTGCTAGATTCAAATGGATATATCGCCGAGACCACAAAAAAAAATCAATAAAATAAAACTGATATCCAAAGTAAACCGCGGTAAATCTTAGTTGTGCAGAATAACATTATTTTTATTTGTATGCTACGTATTTATGAATAGTGCTAGCTTTGTTAGCAATGGGGATAATGCTGACTAGAACAAAACACCAACCAACATTCAGAAAATACCGTCCAAAAACGCAACACGCGACGCAAAAATTTACGGAATAAACTATGTCCCGCAAAAACCAAGCTGCATTTGTCCTATTTTGCGTACGCGTTGTCACCCTACTGCATAAAGGAAGTACATTTATCCCGCGTTTTGTTTTAGCTTAGTCGATAAAGTACAGTGACAACACGCACGGTCTTTTAGAGACTCGTCTCTTTTTTCCTGTCGGCACTATGTCACCGTGAGCGCGAATGTTATTTAAATATAAGATGTGTTGTTGTTTTACATATTTATGGACCTGTTTTGGATAGGTGGATGTTCAAGGTGATATAATACCTACTATATCGAATAAGACTGGATTTGACCTGGAGTTCTTTTATCTAGAAGTTCTAGACTTTGTGTCTGTAATACTTATAAGACTTCTAGGCTCATTTGCATACCTTTGCTAACCCGGGGCACTAATATTAAGGTAATGAAAATGAAGCAGAATATTTTATCGATAAATAAATATATCGATGGTACTGTCGACATCTAAACGTTAATCAACATAAACATATATTTTTTCTCTTCATTTCAGAATAAAAACAATAATCCAATTAAAACGTGTATTTATTTGTTTATCTTAAATAATTTTAATATTAAGTATACAACGCGCGACGCAGCGTCACCTGCCTTGCTCGCACTGTATTGAAAGGAAAGTGACAGGTTGTATGTGTCACGTGTCACAGCTATGCTAGACTGGACCTGGATCGCGTTCTGTCCCACGATGGACAAAATGATAAAGATGCATTATCAATTTTATCATTTATCCATCCCTATGGGTGCAATTGTGATGATAAATGATAACATATCTTGTATTTTTTTATTTATCGTGTTTTTATCCGAAGCGATCATCATAGGCCCGCAGATCTCTTAATTTTATAGATCCCACGGATACTCGGCCAGTATGCTACTAATTGGTTGAAATTACCCATTAATTTTAAGATCTACTTATTTACAATACAACATGTGTGCAATGTGGTCCTCTTATTTTATAGAAAAACATTTCACCGAATGTTTCAATTCATAGAATTTTCATTTTATCAACCAACAATTTTTTTCTTGGATGTCATACATTTTCAGAAATCTTGAAAGAGTCAACCTATAGATTAGGTTAGGTTTGTGTCACAACATTCCATAATATTTTACGGTGTCAAAGAAATATGTTTTCGTCGAAATGAAATTTTATGAAATGAAAATTCGATATAACTTTTGTCTATAAAACAAGCATAAACCGTGTGCAATATACACTATACAGGGTGGCCCATTTAGATCGGTTTGTATGGGAAAGTCTTAAGCTATAAAACATACGAAGATCTGTTCTTAGGAACCATGTAATCGATTTTAATATAAAGAAAAACTGCATACATGCATTTAAAAAAACCTGTACTCAGCTCAGGAATCGAACCCGGATGTGTTGAAAAATAAATTAAAGAGTATGAAAACAATGTTCAAATTTTGAAATGTGAAAATTTTATTCATTTTAGACATCATGTTTCACAAATGTAAAATTTATTTATTTATTTATTTAAATTAGTTAAACAGCATAACAGTAAATAAACCAAGGCACTGTGAACTACAAAATTACATTACATAACAAAAAAATAAATAAATAGACTGCTTAAGACCTACACAATTGATATCTAAGTAGAAATAATGTTAGTTTAATTTTTCACTTCGTCCGGGTTCGATTCCCGTGCTGTGTACAGGTTTTTTTTTTATTTAATGTATGAATGCAGTTTTTATTTTCATTAAAATCGATGACATGGTTCCTAAGAACAGATCTTCGTATGTCTTATAGTTTCAGACTTTCCCATACAGATCGATCTAAATGGACCACCCTGTATAACGTTGACTTTGACATGTCATTAAGTTACCGCAACATACACAGATCGGGAAAAGTACCCCACGTAAAAGTTCAGCTCAATTAACTACCGTTCGCGGGCTTGGCCGATATTGGCCGAGAGATTTACGGCCACAACCGGCTGTCCGGCCACGTTGGCCGGCCGGCCGGTTATGGCCGGTGACCGGCCCGGTTAGGAACAGCTGTGTAAAAGAATTGCGGAGCATTGACGTGCAGTATTAGATAACTCAAATATAAGAACCGGTAGTTAACCTTTATTGTAATTTTGCATGTTATCTATTGTATTTTATTTATTATCGTGATTTGCGGGTATGCGTTTTATTATATTCTATAGACGTGTTTTGTTTATGTGTTTTCGATTGTTTTTGTTATTGGAATTATTTTGTATCCAATAGATTGGCTTTTATCTGTACTATAATACATTAGTGTTTATGCTTCTTCATATATAATTGACTACATATTTTGACGACGTGGTTGCCGTAGTGGGAAAGCAGCTGCCTACTGAGCCGTCGGTCCTGGGTACGAATCCCGGCAAGGGCATATATTTGTGTGATGAGCTCGAATATTTGTACGTGGGTCATGGATGTTATCTATCTATATATGCATTTATATAATGACTATCGTCATCTAAGTACCTTTGGTACACCAAAACTCACTAAAATTTCTGTCACTGCTCTTCAGAACCTCGTATCTAGTAAGGATACGAGCTTTGTTTAAGTAGGTATTTGTTACTTAGCGAGTTTTGTCAACATACGATAATTATGATAACCCTACATTTCTATCGTTTTAATTAAGAATCAGTAACCTTACTTACCTCCTGAGCCGGCGGTCGCGGGTTCGAATCCCGGCCAGGGTAAATATTTGTGTGATGAACTCGAATATTTGTGCTTGGGTCATGGTTGTTCTATGTATTTAAGTATATATTTTTCTATACAGGGTGAAATAATATGGACCGTTCAAATTTTGACAGTAGATTCTTGGCAAAAAATAAAACATACGTGTTTTTTTCTTTCAGCATCTTTCAGTACTAAAATATTGAGATAAAACAGCTGAAAGATATCCTAAAAAAACACGCGTTCGTGGACATCGCGTCAGCGCGCTGTGCGAAAGGCAGCAATAACGCTCGCCCCGCCCCTACGTAATAAAATTTACGAGCCGAAAAAACATTTTTTGACAAAAACTAGTAAAAAAAACATAAGTTGCAAATTTTCCTTCATACTTTCACGGGTTTAGGACCGTCAAAATGCAATTTTGCTATTAGACTGTAATTTCTAAAGATTGCAGCTATGAAACTTCTTATGCATTTCGGCGTATTTAAAAATTTGAATCAACTTATGTACAATAATTAGTTCAATCAAAAAGTTCTTACCATAACAGTCTCAATCAACTGAATTACCTTATTGCAGTCTCATTTAACTTAATACGTAGGCTAGTAGGTACACTTACACATGTAATCAAATTAGGTTTACACTTTTAATTGTACTTCAGCAAATGTTCGAAATGCAAACCGTGTTGCTCTAAACAGAGTCTTGCACGTTTTTGTACATTGTTTCTTAATTTATTTAACACTACAACGTTATTTTTCACTTCGTCAAAAGCTCGGGTTTAATTTTTAATTGTTCGAGGCTTTGGGCTTCTTCCACATACACCCTTCGCTTTATTTCGCCCCACAAAAAAAAATCGCAAGGCGTGAGGTCTGGTGACCGAGCAGGCCATGGCACGGGACCTCTGCGTCCGATCCGCGAGCACCGTATTCGGCATCTAAGTATTGGCGAACGATGTTCGCGAAATGAGGCGGTGCACCATCTTGTTGAAAATAAAACTCGGGATGGTTAATTATGGCGAGTGGCACGTCGTCCAACATGTCCGCGATCACTGTCTCGAGCATGTTTAAATAGGCGGGCCCTGCGACTTGTTACGAATACCCGCACCATTTCGTAATACTCCCGGTTCGTAAACATTGTGCACGGCAGATCGATCGCGCGTCTTTACGGACCCGGAAGTGCACGACCGGCCATGCGGAGATGCGCGTGCGACTAATTGCAATTTGTTTTGGTCCAGATAAGACAGGTGAGCGCGCCCCTCCACCCGCACCGCCAACCCCTAGCGTAACTCAAACGAATATCCACACTTTACTAATTATTTATTCGGACAGCACATATTATCAAAATTTTACCTATGTTTTATTTCTCAGAAATGGCATCTTTTATTGATACCTAATGCCTGGGAAAAAATTGAACGGTCATTAAAATTTCACCCTGTATAAGAACGTATATCGTCGTCTAGTACCCATAACACAAGCCTTCTTGAGCTTAATTTGGGACTAGATCGATTTGTGTGAGGTTGTCCGATATGTATTTATTTATTTACTTTAATATAAATGATATTATTATTTATTGTCGTATGCAATGAAGGTTAAATAAACTGGAATATAATAGTCACATAATTCAGACATAAGTCCTCCGCCAGCTGCACCGGCGGCCCCACTACAAATGTTACTTGGGCAAAATTCGACGTTTCTTACGACATATGTCCGAGATCTCGCCACTATATGTCGACAAAAACAATAGAATACTAATCTACTTCATTGGACATCTCAAATACACAGGGGTACAAAGCATGAGGAATATGCAGTAAAACAAATAACAGCTGCGTCGCGGTAGCGTCTGAGCACTACCTCCGATAAGGAGAGGTCGTGGGTTCTATCCCCGCCTGCTATGTAGTGGATCGCGTAAAATTATGTAGGGGAAGTCCGGGAGAGGTGAACCCCAATTTCATTAAAGATGCTTAAAATTTTATGTATTAGTCGTAGCGTCTTGTAATTGGGCTCATGTATGTCTCATCTTGTTAGGTATAATTTGATAATATATGTGATTGTTGATAAAGTCAACACATATTTTTTTATTTCATATTTTTTGAAAACGGAAAAATGGATCAAATCTCCCACCCCTACGGGTGAGTTGACCAGGGCTTGAGGGAGAATTGACTATAAATTTGTCTAGAAGGAAAAAAAATAAAAAAACTATTATTTTGTTATTAATATTTCACGAAAAACACTGCCATAATTAGAAACGAGACTTTCTTACAGAAACAATCAACATTTAACATTATTAAGCTAGTTTTTGACTTGTAAATCATACAAACACGATTTTCATTTCCTAACAGAAAACTGATCAATTATAAACACTAATGGCACATCAATTATCACATATGATTATGCACATTAATAAATAAGCTTTAAATCCAAAATTATACATGAGTTTTTCTTACAAATAATCAATAGTTAACGACATGAGGCCGTTTTTTGTAAATTTTAAAGAAAATAAATTATGATGTCACTTCTAACAGAAAACTAGGCACCTCAGGAACATCAGGAATCACGTACGATTATACACATTAATTAACAACATATAAAACCATAATTATTATCATGAGCTTTTCTTAGAAGAAATTATATTTAATAACATTTTAGAATTTTTTTTCCTACATATTACAAAAACTGAACTATAATTTCACTTATGACCAAAAAACTATGCAAGTTTTAAACAATAATCATCAGGAATCACAAACCCGAAAATATAAACGAGTTTCTCTTACAAATGATCAACATTTAATAATATAATAATAAAATAATAATCAACTACCACTGATCATGTCTCCCACCGACAGAGTGGTCAAGTCTCCCGCTACCCCCTTGCCTTACAAAAGTGATGTTTCCTCTAAACAATTGCAACGGACGATTCCACACACATTAACTGAAAAATACTACATTAAACAAAGAAAACGATGTAATAATAAAAAAGATCTTACCTCTAAAACTGTTGAAATTGCATAAGAAAACACAAAAATATTTTTATTCAGTTTTGAAACGCAAGAACACGTTTTTCTCGCTCAAAGCCGAACCGTACTAATGGCGGCCAATATGGCACACTCACAGCCACCGCCTTTATGCAAGTGTCTTTCGAGCTATCAACGGCGCCGATGGCGCGAAATTTGAATGAAATATTTGAGATGGTTCAAGTCTCCTACCTGGTCAGATCTCCCGGTTTTCCCCTATTTATATTTAACCTGTGTATCAATTTACATATTCTGATAAGTGTCAAATCGAAGGACTGAATAATCAATTCATCATATTCAATTTTCGACGACGCGTTTGGCTCGGTTTGTAGACACCTGCCTACTGAGCCGGCGGTCCCGGGTTCGAATCCCGGCCGGGGCAAATATTTGTGTGATGAACTCGAATATTTGTGCTTGGGGCATGGTTGTTCTATGTATTTAAGTATATATTTATCTATATAAGTATGTATATCGTCGTCTAGTACCCATAAAACAAGCCTTCTTGAGCTTAATTTGGGACTAGATCGATTTGTGTGAGGTTGTCCGATATTTACTTATTTATATTAAAAAAAAATCTTATCTCTCTTATCTTATCTATATCGCATCAGTGTCAATGAATATATACTAATTGTGACATTTACTCATTGAGCAATATGTCTCTTTTTAAATGTCACCTTGTCAATTTCACTGAATGCTTTACGTTTAGCTAAAATATTAACTTGGCATCTGACTACTTAGTAAGTATCTCAAATGATTAACTAGACAGCTAAAAAACTAACTTGACCAATGCCAAGTTAATATTTTTGTAGGTTAGGTTAGACTGTTTTATTTTTTAGACGTCAGACTAAATACATGCCAGAATGTTGCTTAACTGGGGATATCGCAGTGTCTCGTCGAATAAGCTGGATACTGGATACAATAATATATTAAAGTGCACGCGCCTGGTGGCTTTGTAACTTTTATATCCCATTGTTGTGAATCGTGCCGAGTTAGCTATATAGTTGTACTATAGATATACTATTGCGGAAATAATGCAGCCCAGTTTGTGCTTAGTACAATAACATACTCGTTTATATATTATATATGTGTGATAAATGTAATGTCTCATTATTTTTTAATGTGGTTTTATATTAAAACATTGATACAAAGATTAAAGCACAAAGAAAAATTGGAATGCGTAACCTGGCAAAAGAGACCGGGAATCGAACCCGGTGCCTCTGGATTACCGGTCCAGCGTGTTAACCTCTCCACTACCCTAACGCTAGATAGCCTTTCAAATTTTTATGCTTTAGGTGTGTAACCTCCGCCTGGTTCCGCATTTAAATTTTTCTTTCTGCTTTGTTCTTTGTACATCAATGGTTTAATATTATTTATTGAGTTGAACTAAAAGCAACTCCGGCGCACTCGCCACGAATCCTAATGCCTTGATCACACCTACCGAGAGAGTGGGCGAGACAGTGCTCTCGTCCCTGTCACACATAAGAACGTTAGGTGTGCGCGCTCCATAACGGACATGCCACGACTTTCGGCGGCAAGCGGCGCGGCGAGCGGTTAAGCGGGAGATCCGAGCGCGGCGGCTGCGAGAGTGAGCGAGACAAACGTACCGCTCACCGTTGCCGCTGTCGCGCATGTCATGGCCGGTCTGTAAGCATTCGCAACAGCGCATGCCTGCCTGAGCGTGTTAATCAGGGATCGTAACAAAATTTGAGAAGAATTAATTTCAATGAATTTTGCTCGCATTTTATGAATCCTGGTTATAATGCTTACCTACTTTTGCTGCTGGCTTTACCTATATCTATTAATTTTTTAGATACTAACATTTTCATGTTATTAGATATCACAATATTAAATTGATATTTAATGTAGGTACAGTTGATTTCATAATAACCGCAGTACAGTAATTATTGCTGTCATCAGCTAAACCAATATTTAATTCATACAACATACAGCAAATACGAATTAATGCAAATTAAACATATTAATATGAATGAAAATACCTACATTATGTCGTAATAATCGAGGATAATATAGTATGTATGTGTATTACAATAGTAACTCGAACTATAAATAAACGCAATGAATTCGATGACACACTGAATGCATATTTCTGCTCACACGGATATCCGTTAAATAAAAAGTCAGTCTTATTTTCTACATCACAAAATGTGTTTAGATAGCATAAATAAAATATCAGTACTGAATGGGCCATTCTTCATTTCCAACCATATGTATTAGGTAAACAAATTCGCAGTTACATTTATGGATAAAAAAATAGACAACTGTTCTTCCTGCTCAAACAGCGGATTGCAAACTTCTCACAACAGAAAACAAAACACAAACTATTCAAACTTTGAATTTCGAATAAAGTTCCCGGTACCAAATCGCTTCCAATTTCGAATAACTAAAATCCATTCATTCCGTTCATTCATTCGTTGGGGCCCTATCCTCGATCGATCGACAGATGGCCCGTCCAATCATTAGTAATGAGATACGCATTGTGAGTGTGTGATTGGAAACGCTCATAGACGACAAATGGCAAGTTATTGAGCGCACAGTTTACGATTATTTGGGAATGATGTTGATTTGTGTGTTATGTAAATGGTGCAAATATTGTTCGGTAGCGTCAAACGGGAGTTATTCTAGTGATGCGACACATAAACCCAAAATAATAAAAGGTGAAAAGTTTGCGAAATGCCAAATTGTGAGCGTATAGTTTACGATATTTGGGAATGATTTTGACTAGTGTTTTATGTAAATGGTACGCATGTTCGATAGCGTGAAACAGGCGTTATTCTAGAGACGCGTCAAATAAATTATTATATTTTTGCGTTGCTTAAATACCTACTTATTTCGTAGTGGTTTATGATAAGACGAAGTCACATACCTGTAAAGAAAAAATAATTAATTAGAATAAAGTAGGCAAATATAAAATGATAATATATATTAGGTAATCATTCATAAGCGCATTCATCAAAAACTGTTCATAAAATTAAACAAATAGGCAAGCAATACGACAATAAAATAGTGTTTTTCTCCACCTGGGATTAAAATTAAAATTTTAAAGTATTCGGATTATACCGCCAGTCGAGCTTAATCTTGCATTTAGAAGCAATCTCAGCCAAAACTGAATCGCGTATACGTATATAGTTAGTTGCATAGATAGGCATAGTTACCAGGAAAATTACCAGTGTAACGATATTTTATAAAAACCTACCGTATTATTCTGTACTTCAATGTTTTCATACCCATACCCTATACTGCAAATTACATAATTTCATAACAGCCTTAATCTAACCCTTTGGGAAGCGGCATTTTACCGGCCCACTGGTCACTGGGCCAGTGACGGCCATTTTTTGCGCCGTTTGATCGACGCCGATCGTCCGTAATTGGCCTTTGTCCGGCAGTCGCGTGGGTCGCGTTGAAGCTTGTTGGTTTGGAAGTTGATATGTGAAGTAAAAATTGAAAATGTGTTCTATGTTTCACTAACTGACCTTCAGACGGCATACTGTCAAAAGCTATTTGGCTGGGACAGTTTGTCATGACAGTAGCAACGATTTAACACATATACCTACTGACATGTATCTCCTACCTACCACTTTCACCGGTCACCGAAGGGTTACCCTGATATTCGAAATTTGATCGTCGTATAGTGCTGTCGCTCTCGATCTCCTATCAAACTTTATTTGAGTGAGTCTGATGGTGATGGAACTATACGACAGTCGAATTTAGAACATCAGAGTGGCCGAATGGCCACCAGAATTGGTTCGGAAACGGCTATTTTTTTGCGTCTTATGAATACGGTCTTAAAGACCGAATGATAAAGTTTATCATTCAGGTGGGATAAAACTTTAGTTATTTTATCTATTCACACCTAAATCCAACCCCTTGGGCAGCGACATTCTACCGGCCCGCCGGTCACCGGGCCGGTGACGGTGTTTTTTACGGTACGGCCATTTTTTAGCGCCGTTTGATCGACGTAATTGGCCTTTGTCCGGCGGTCGCGTGGTTCCCGGACTGACGATATTTGCACGATCAATGTTCTCTTTTTAAAACTGTTAGTTGGTTAGGAGGTTGAATGGCGGTATAGATACGCAACATTTAAAAATGTTTAGTGTTTTATCCTTTGCTTAAAATTATTATTTATTATTTAACTTTGGCGATCAAGAATTGCCCGGCTCCATTTTCGATTTGGCTTACTTGATCTCTTCGAGCAATATACATAAAACAGGTAAAGTGGTCGAAATGGGATTGTATGTACACCGCCTTAATATATTGCCGTGTCTTCTAGAGTACTGTTTTAAGGTATTTATATAATAAATGACGTAAAGAAACATAATAATCCCGAAAACACAAGAGCCAGTTTACGAATAAACACAATAGGGTAGTTTAGCCGGTTTTCGGCCAGGTAAGCAAAATTTTGAGTTCAGGTGGATTTATTGGGCGATATATTTAGCAAACCTTAGTCTAAGTGTTATTTACGAATCATAGACATATTGTAGTTTCCTATTTCGTATCACATTTTGCCATGGATAATATAGTTTTATTTTTATAATATAAAATATCAGAAAGTAGCTACTAAGTTGGCTTTCGGCCGCTTGTTTTGGTTTACGGCCGTTTATTTAGCCAGTTCTCGGCCACTGTTATTTATATTTTAGATGACCCTTATTTGAGAAACAATAGGTTTTCATATTCAATAAAACAAAAAAGTAAAAATCTATGGAAAATGTAATTAGCTGCAACCTTTTTTTTACTGCATTAATACGGCTGACATCTAAAGATATTTGAGTCGATTTTCGGCCGTCTTATATTTATAGGGACGAAAATGGAACACATACAAATTGTTTTTCGGCCGCATGATAAAGCAGGGCCGAAAAACTAAATTTGTTTTAGTTTACGGCCGCTTTCTGTCACCGCGGCCGAAAACAAACAATACTCTCCACCGATGCTCGGCCATGTTAACCGCAGTGGCCGTAAACTCCCTTTCAAAAGATTTATTTTCGGCCATTCCTTTATAATTTTTAGTTACCGGCCGAAAACTAAATTAATCGTTTGTATTTTCCGGCCATTATCATTTACCTAGGCCGAAAACTAGTTATTCAAAATGTAGTTCTCGGCCGCCAAAAACAAGCAATCATAAACTGATTTAAATCATTAATTTGTTTAAGATACATGCGGCCGGCACCTAAATACATGAATGAGATTGTATCCAAATTTGTAATTGACATGATGTTTATTAAATAGATTTTAATTTAATAGCGATTTTGATCATTTAAAAATATACGTATTCAGGTTATTTCTCGGCCCGGAGGCCGGAAGGTAAATGATTTGACGAAATGCAATCTAGTCATCCGGCCATCACATTTGAAAGGATTTTGTTACATGTTTTATACATTTGAATATAAATGACATTATTTCAACTCTTCTAGAGCGTATAGAAGTCAAAGCAATGTTTCTAAAACCAAATAATCAACATTTTAACCTACCTTGAAGAAAATGGCGCGCACTATTTTTTTCACTAATTTTGACACACACTCACACTGACTAATTTGCGTTGGCGTACTGGCTAGCCAATTGAAACGTTATTAAGTGAAAACATTTAGGAGGCGTCAGTGTTAAGTGAATTTGAGTGACAAAAGTATTTTTTTGAATGAGTGAGGTAAAATTTTCTTGTTATTGCAGTTTTACTGCGTAGAGGCCGAAAACCAGAGGGGGCCGGACAACCGGCTAAACTACCCTACTACAGATGAAAAAATCTATTGATTCCATTTTTACATTACATTATGACTCATTGTCACACTAGTGCACAAATCGCTTCTTTACGCCCTTGAAACTGTAGGTAATGTATTGTTCAACATTACACATAAACTCCGCTATTTGCGATCGCTGCAGAACGAATCGTGCGCAGATTGTAAACAAGTTCATTCGTCATCAATATCATAGGACTTGGCAAAGCCTATACCTATTTGCAACTAAGAACTGAGTATATTTAAATTACTGGAAACTGCCCGAGAACTTCGACTGCGCGGAAGAAAAAGTCAAAACCCTCTTTGCTTCTCCGTATCCGGTGAAACGTACCTACCCGTAACCATGTGCATGCCCATTGCCCAAATATCTTTGTGTTAAAACTATTTTTGTTTTTGTATACTCAAGCTTATTGTGGGACTAGGTCGACTTGCATGAAGTAAAAAAAAAAAAGTTTATGGTTATCATACAGTTATATGTTTTGTTAAGTTATGAGGATTCTGAAAAAAAATTTAAAAAAGTTTTTTGGATAAAAAAAAACATAATGTTTGCGTGATATTCCACTATAGGTACCTACCATATTTGTGATATAAAAAAAAAAGTTAAGTTAAAAAGTTGTTTTTTTTTTTTAATTTATGTAACATTTTTTCTTTTTTTCATGTCATATTGAGCTAATTTTATTCATTTAACTACAGTATATTGTACAATTCAACATCAGTCTCAGACGGAACAATGGCGGATATCAAGAAACTCTCGAAATGTGCAGTTGCTGACCTCAAATCTAACCCTTCAAAAATTTAAGTAGAGAACTATGACATAAGCCATACGATAAATAAATAAATAACATCAGTCTACGCCCCTATTATTTTAGTGAGTACTTTTGTACTTATACAATATATATACGATAATCGCTTTTATTGAGCAATGGTTCATTATGATTTGTTCATTACAATGTTAGGTACTTACTTATACGAGTACCTACATAGTCATGGTAGGATGAATAGCACAACTATGCAGGTATTACTAATGATACCTAGTCATACTTAAGTCAGCGCCGAGAGCAAATTATAATAAATTTGCCCTCAATTCCTGAATATACAAAAACATTTAATCTTAAACCGTAATCTGAAACCATTGTCAGCCTAAAATTAAGATCCCGAAATAATGCAAAATCATTCCTTGTATTTTGTTTGTATTTTAATGAGGTAAATGATTCGGTATGCTATACTTTATTTAAAATGACAGTTAATAAGATAAGTAAATATTTTGTAATGAAGCATAAATCCTGCTTATCTCACTAATATTATAAAGGCGAAAGTTTGTGAGCATGTTTGTGTGTTTATGTGTATGTTTCTGTTCTTCACGCTCAAACGGCTGGACCAATTTTGATATATTTTGGTATGTAGGTACCTGACATATTGGATTAACACATAGGCTACTTTTTATTTCGAAAACTGTACTATTCCCGTGAAATAAGCGGGGCGCAGCGCAGCTAGTAATATAATAAAAGTTGCGTGTGTATGTTTGTTACTTCACGCGGAAACGGCAACAGATTTGGATGAAACTAAGAGAGATAGTTTACGCCTTAAGTTAAGACATATGCTCTTTATTATCCCGAAGAAACAAAACATGGAACCCGTAAAAATCGGCGAGTAAAAGAGTGTTTAGAAATAAAAACATTATTTCATTGACTGTACTTTATCATAAGCAAGTACTCGTAAACCGCCACTTTAATGAAAATTCAACCATAATTCAACAATTTCATCATTAAATTCATAAAATTGACAACCCTAAAGAGCCAAGAAAGCGTCATGAAACAGGGTTATCGCAAGTTAGATTGACGCCAGCCCAATTTCTTCAACTCGTAAAAACTACTTTATAACTTTTATGACAGTAAAAAGTTTCGCATTTCAATGCGACAGAGCCAACGATGGCAGCGGTTGGAAAGGTAGATTTGGATATCCTTATGAAATACAGTTATTGTATAATCTATGTGTTTGGCAAATATTTATAAGATAAATTATATATTAACTATGTTTAGGTGAACACGTGTCACTAATAAAATCGCAAAAGTCTTATATTTTGGCAAATTATTTTAATAGTAATTTTTTTTTCAATTCATTCACTATAAAGTTTAAATACACATTTAAATAGGGTGCATTTATGCATGGTTATACAATTTTCTATGACGCGTAATATGCATCTCTGATATTTCAAAAGCCTATTGGTTATCAATACGTTATTACTATTCCCATAACGAATAGTAGTATTGCATATCAATTTATAAATCTTCGGAACACAAAGGAGTTTACCCCTTTCACTAGCTTAGAAAAAAAACGTCAGCTACCTAAATTGGCACAGTTATAACCACAATTCGCGGCAACCCTCGTTTTTTGCAACTAGGGCTGTCACCCTCCGACAAAATGTACAATAACAATTCACACAACGAGATAAGTAAAAATACGAGCTTGTTAAACCGTAAAAAGTAATAATGGGGAGCAGAGTCAACAGAAGCAGACACGTCGAAATTATGCACGGCCTGTTATATACGGTTTTTTTCGCGGCTGTCATTTTTACTCATTATCATAACGTTTTTCGTCCATGTAATTGACATACAACTTACGTCCTTTTTAGCACGAACTATCAAATTGTCGCAGTCCACTTGGCTCACCCTAATTTTTGATAATAATTCTTGACTCTTGCATTGATCAAAATACAAATCCGTTTTGCCAGCCCTAGGGTAGCGTTGCTGAAATATGAATTATTGTTATTGCTAATTATAGTCAGACAATAATTTTAATGGAGAATATTTTATATATGAGTATAACTTGCAGTACGATAAAATTATAGGGAAGGAATAATTCTAATTATTAATTTGTTGTCGAGAAAATGAGATAAATTAAAGAAAATAACGTCGGGCGATAGACAAACCACCCTAATCCCAGCTGAATCGCATTTTGGCTTATACCTTATATCTACTAAAAATTACGATATAAGTAGATACAAAGAAACGACGAACGCAGCACATTCAAGGCAAAGTAAATATTTAAATAACTCAATTTCAGCTGCCCAAGTTGCAAACTTAACGGTCCTAACTTAAACAGAGTTAACTTTACAACGCGCACTACAATGTCCAAGTTCTTTGACGTGCCGCTTATTGACCCAAGTTCATTATTTCATCACGCCAAGATGTTTTCGTCAACCGTAAACACTTGAAGCTCAATTCCACGGAACGTCACGTATGAGCTGTTTGACCAAACGTTTGGTGAATGTTTGATCAAACGTCGGACGAATGTAAAACAAAAACGCAGCAAGTTCAAGTTTAACTTCATTCTAAATTCAACCGCTCTGCGTGAAAATCAAAGTTTAAATCAGCAGTTGGCGTGGCGTTGCGATGTTGTTTTGTTTTCGCGAAGGAATATGAGTGTTCTAATTTTGAATTCAATCACTTTGCGATTGTGAGCGTTTCAATGGGGTTAATAATTAGAAACGCATTGCATCGGCGCCATAAAAAGTATCAAATACCTATACAATTATATATCTACTATTATAATTATTTAATTCTATTTTATATGGAGAGGATTCATTATCAAACCAAGCTTCACTGTAGAAGATTTGGTACTAGTCCCTACTGTACCTATATACGTTGCCGACTTTTTAGTTGTTTACCCTTGTGCAACCCATAGATTACACGATAAATTATATTTGCATTTTGTGTGATTTCAAATTAATTACCAGACGTAGGAGTTATGTAGGAGTTTGTCTGTTTTCTGCAGAGGTTAAAGGGTAACCCTACGCAAAGGGTATTTATAAAATTCGATTTACTAGTTTTACTTAGATTTACTAGTAGCAGTAACATTTTTCATGATAAGGATCAAATACATACTTGGATCAAGGAAGTGCCTCTTTCAGTATGAAACGAATAATAAAAACTAACACACCAGATATCCGAATGCGTCTGTGACGGAAAAAAAACAGTTTCTTCGTTACCGTAGGTTCAATAAAAAAAGATTAAGAAAACATGTACAAATAATAAATAACATAAAATAATATTCACTCTCGATTTGCATACTTATCGAGAATAGGGACATTGGAAACTTACACTTGAGACTCTACAGTCAATTGTAATCAATCAGTTTTAGTGTCAGCCATTAACACTAATATTCTCTTCAATTGGCTAAAGTAAACGATCAATACGCATCACGTATTGACAAGTGTCAATTATATTGAGAAACATATTTTTTAATTTTTTCAGCAACTGTTATAAATGTTCTAACACGGGACAGAATCTATGAAGATTTTCTTTAAATGTCGTCATTATTATTGTCGACAAAGTGCCAAAATCAAGGAGATTCTGTCAAATAGACCTTACGGCACAATGTGACAAAAAGTATCCGAACACATAGAACTTCATAATTATCATCATCATCATCATCATCATCAGTCCTTATCCATCCACTGCTGGATCAGAGCCTCCTCGTTCTATTCGCTGCAACACGTCCCTTCCCGCGACCATGACTATGTAGTCTATCCATCTAGCGGGTCTGCCTACGCTTCTTTTCCTATTCGTGGTTGCTACTCCAATAGCTTTGGAGACCAGCAATCTTCTCGCCTACATAAATGCCCATCCATCTCCATTTTAGGTAGCGGCATAGAACTTACGCCACTTTTATTTACACTTTATTGTACATTCAGGAATGAATCATGCTATTTTAACACCTACTTTACTCTGCCTTTAAGTTCTAATATTGTAATTAATTGTTATTCCCAAACTGTGATACAATTTCTGTGTACGTGTTACGGACAGCTAGGCGTATTTAGAATAAATAAATGAATGAATAATATATATGTATAAGTTAGGCGAAATTAATATTAAGACGAAATAAATAATATATCCCTATTTTCCTAAATGCCCAAAAAAGCGGCAATACTATGTGTATAACACTTATTTTTCCTAAGAAACATTATTGTTAAGAGAGCTCCCATGTACTAACTAAAATAGTTAAAAGACCACGGAGTCTTAGAGTAAACAAGTATGACTCATCCTGGTAACTTTCCGCTCACAGTCTAAGACAAAGGAGTCATGTTGTTTACATTGAATGTAAAATCTAAGGATAAAAAATTAAATAACTCTGAAACTTTGTAGTAACGTTCCTTGTAAAAATATGAGTAAATTCTCTTAATATTATACCGGCCGCAACCTGCTGCGAGCACGGCAAACATGAAAATAACACGGCGCGCCGCGCGCACCGCGATAAGAGGGAACGGGCAGGTGTATATCTCGACCTGTGTGAGCGAGACGGCCTCTGAGCCGAGACAAAGAAATGATACGAATTTTGTGAAATTATAATTAAACGGGAGCTCTCACATCAAAACTAATTATAGATTTGTGTTCTATAAATGAGACTTATCATTAACTATATGTTAGATTTAAGATAAAAATTGTAACTTAACCTAGAATCAGCAAAATGTAACGGAGCGGGCGTCCCTCTAGACATGTAAACAAACCTTTCATGAACGAATCATATAAAAGGACGCCCGTTTCCGCCATTATGTAGTACCACTTTAGCCTGCGTAGAGTTACGACTCCGTAGTAGTTCGGTAGTACAATCTCAGTTAACATCGAGTCCACACTCTGTTACTCAGTGCGTAGATCAGCGATCCGCCAGTACTTCCGTTCAGTCTCTTACTCACGTGTATACCATCTTGTTAGTTAATTAGTGCGTAGTGAAAGATAAAGGACTTCATTAGTTAAGATCTAGTTTAAATTCGCGGTTTAATTTGTGTGTTAATTTTCTGTGTTAGTTTACGCTCCGATCTTTAATTGTGTTAATTTGTTTTGTGTTTAAATATATATCGTTTCGTTTACCCTTGTGTTTTCTATCATCTCATTTATTATTTCTACTTCTGAGCTATCGTAGATGTCAGTGTAAGGACCCGGCCGACGAGGCATTCCCTACATTGTTTTGGTCCTTCGAGCCGGATCGGAGCTAGGTATTAGTTTAGGTATTTCGTTGTTAGGTTTGGAAAGTGCGGTTTCCAAATAGTTAGCGATGGTTAATACACGCGGAAACAAGAGCGAGGAGAGTGCGCGCGCGCAGCGCGAGCGCACACAATCTGCGATTGACCTTCAGCGGTTTGCGGTGACTAATGTGGCAGTCACACATTCACCGCCCGCTGCCCATGCCCGACCGCCTACGGGACTGCACCACCAAACAGACTCGCCCGAGTCTCCCGCCGAGGAAGCTCCAGTTTCGCCGCCGGCCGACACTACGGCTTGGCGCAGCGAACTGGACAAACATTTGTCGAAGACTACTGCGCGCTTCGACCAATCGCAGCACACCGCGCCGGCCGCGCACGCCGGCCAATCACTGCACTCCGCGCCGGCCGACCAATCAGAGGCCCGCGCGCAGCGGCGCGAGTTCGGCGTCACCTTTGGCGATAAAGCCCACGCGCCGCCCCGACCAGCATCAGCTGCACTTACTTCGCACTCGGACGCACAGCAAACTCTCGCGCATCAACACTGTTTTGATTACCCAAAACAGAGAAGATCCTGCACCCGGCAGCCGCCGGCGCTAGAAGCCGCACCAAACAGCAAGCTATTCCGTTAGAAATCTCTCGCTGCGCCGCCGTACCCGGTCCCGTTCAAGCGGAAGCCCCGGGGAAAGCGGTGCGGAGTTGGACGCCTGACGGAATGAGCGTCGTGCAAGGCAGCAGATCATAGAAATCTCAGATGGACTCGGACGAATCCGAAACCGAGCGGGAGGGTAGCCCTACATCTCACGGTGTAGGACTACCCCCGAGCAGCGATTCCCCTCTTGTGGCGAGGGAGACGAGGGGGAGGTCAACAGACCGACTCCTCACCACGTTGCTCGGTACCACCGCGAGGCTAGGTGAAACCCGAGGCCAGAGACAGCAAGGAGTGGCGGGACCAGTAGGTTGGTCACCCGCCTCCTTCAAGGGGGCTCTCCCGCCCAATCCGGAGACCTGGGGAGTGCGGCATCTACCTATCTATGCCGCACCACAACAAACCCCGCCCCCCGCGACACCATCACTACAAGAGAAACCTGAGGGTAGCCCGCCAAGCGGGGAATTAAAACTACCCACCCAAGACGAAACGACTGAGACACCACCAACATCGCCATCGACAACAACAACACCCGAGGGTAGCCCGTCTTATCGGGCTTTAGATCTACCCACCCTTGACGATATGTACGATGACGCCACGAGCGACGGAGGAGAGGCGCCCCCCGCGCCCCGCGCGCACCCCGCGCCCCCATCGTCACTAACAACAAACGAAGCCAACGCCGAGGAAGGCAGCCACACCACGCTGACCACCCCGCCACCACGACCCATGACGCCCCACCAAGCAGATGAAAGCTCCGCCGCCCCGGCCAGCATGACTAAGGCGATCTTCCCGCCCGGCACGGGCCCCGCCGGTCATACCACGCGACTTGATGTTGACCGCATCGCGGTCGCAAATATGATCGCAGCGGGCCCAGTGTCGGACAGCCTGATGGCCTGGACCAGGGCCTACATCAGGCTCCAGGAGTTCATGCTGACCGGTGATGATTCGGAGTTGACGCCGGCCGACAGGACCTTTATGGTTTACCTCGAGGCGAACCCATCCGTCTTCCCACAAAAGAGGAAGGCGGACGAGAGAAGCCCGCCCAACCAGCAAGCGGAGGATAAGCGGCAGTGCCGCATGATATCGCCGCCCACGGATCCCAGACTCAGGCGCACCCACCAACCAGGGGCGCAAAAGCAACAATGGACGCCACCCATTGTCCCGGAAACGGGACTTCCGCCCAAACCCCCGGGCGGAACGTCAACATCAACCTTAGAGCCGCCGCCTGCCTTGAGCCCGGCGACACTACTAACTGAGCCGCCCAAGCCCCAGAGGCCGACAACGACGAGGAGCCACACCCGTGAGGGGGCCCCCGCCCAACCGCTGCCCGCCCAACGGGGACCACCCGCCCAAACTTGGTGGCCCACCCCGAAGGGACCGCCCGCCCCGACTGGACGACCCGCCCGCACTAGCGTGCCCGCCCAAGCAGGGCCGCCGCCCACGCCCGCCCCAAGGGGCTCACCCGCCCAGCCAAGGCCGCCCGCCCAGTGGGGCCCGCCCGCCCTGACGTTGCCGCCCACCCAGCCAGGGCCATCCGCCCAACCAGGGCCGCCCGCCCAGGAGGGCCCGCCCGCCCTTGCGATGCCGCCCGCCCAGCCAGGGCCATCCGCCCCAACCGGGCCGCCAGCCCTGCAGATGCCGCTTGAACAACGGGGCTCGTCCGCCCGATCTGGACCGCCCGCCCAACCTGGGCCGCCCACCCAACCTGGGCCGCCCGCCCAAAACCTGCAATCACAAACTTACGCCGGGATGGCCGCCACGGCAGGGAAAACAGCTTCCAAGCCTGGCATCAGAAACCCTAAAGCTGCTACCAGTGGGGGAAGAAACCCCAAAGCTGCAACCAGTGGAGACATCCCAAAGAAGAAGCCCAAGTACCCCAGCATCATGGCCGAGGTCCTCCCCTATTGGCCAAAGGTGCTGGAAGAGATCGCGCAGGAGCTGGGGCGCACCCCAAACACCAAGAAGCTGGGCAGAGGGGTCGAATTTCGGCCCACAGATGAGATCGAATACAGACTCACCATACGACACCTAACTGCACTCGAGCACCATGAAGACCTATCCAGGAGACCAAGATTCCACATTCATGGACTGGAGGGCGAGAAGAGGCTGAAGGTGGCACTGAGGGGGCTGCCTCTCGACACGCCCACAGAATGCATAAAAGAGGCATGCGCAGAACTGGGCTACCCCGTAGAGTACGTGCGACAGATCAACGCCAGGGCCGGGCGCCCCGGCTGCATCTATTTCGTACAGCTGGGGGGCCCCGCCTCGGAGTTCCACGAGATCTACGGGGTAAACGAGCTGCTACGAATCACTAACGTGAAAATTGAAGCGTGGCGGGGCAGGAAGGGCCCCGCCCAATGCCACAGATGCCAGGGGTTCCGGCACTCGTCACATGGCTGCCATAGACCCATAGCCTGTGTACGCTGTGCCGGACCCCACGCGGCCAAAGACTGCGACACCGACCCCACAAAGGACCCGGCCAAGTGCGCGAACTGCGGAGGCCCGCACCCGGCCAACTTTACAAGATGCCCAATTTACATCCGGGAGGCGAGGAACCGGAGAGGAGGAAAAGCTGCCTACTCTGGCCCTACCCGACTAGGACCAGCCACCCGAGCCTCGGACACACAGCCCACTGTGGAGGAGTCGGCGCCGGCGAGTCTAATGGCGCCGGCAAACGCCCCCACCCAAAGGGGCGGCAGTAAACCAACGGCCCAATACCAAGAAAGCACCCAGCCCCCAAAGACAAAGAGGAAGACAAAGAACAAGGGCAAAAAGAAGACGCAGACAGGACCCAATCCCTCATCAGACCCTACCTGCGGAACCAACGACCCACCACAAGCTCAGGCACCAGATCTGCCCCAACCAGACCTGACGGCGCTGATTGCCCAGCTGCTGGCGGCAGCAGCACTGCAGGGACCAGCTGTGGTGGCCCAAGCACTTGCATCCATGACCCCCCGGCCTAACATTCAACACCAATAAGCTGAGGGTGGTCTATTGGAACGCGCAATCGCTGACCGGCAAGATCGGCCTGCTCCGTCACTTCCTTAAGGAGCAGGACGTGGACTTGATGCTGGTCAGCGAAACGTTCCTAAAAGAAGCCACCCCGCTGAAAGCAAGCGGGTACATCATCTACCGCAAGGACGAGACATCGCCCCAAGGAGCAGCATATCGCGGACTGGCGATATTGATCCGAAGAACCCTCATACACCAGCCGGTGGACCATCGCCCCCTCGACTCCCTCTATGCACTGGGAGTCGACATAAACCTAGATGGTAGGGAGATCCGGTTCTACGCCGCCTACCGCCCCACGGGAACCCCCCACGCAAGACTAAGAGAGGAGCTTGCGCTGCTGCTAAGATCCCCCATGCCGACCATCCTGGCGGGGGATCTAAACGCTAAGAGTCCAGCCTGGCATTCTTCCCGTACCTGCGCGGCGGGAAAAATCATCAAGCAAGCTGCTGAGGATTGGGACCTTGACGTCGCAGGACCAGAGGAGCCGTCCCACTACCACGACACTCTTGGGACCGGCGACATCATAGACTTCGCCATCAGCAGCCAAGTAGACGCTCAGATGACGCATGAGGCACTGCCGGACCTACCTTCCGACCACCGCCCAGTCCTCATGTGCCTGCAGATGACACCAGAAACAGAGCTCAAGAAACCCAAACACCGCGTCAGCTGGGAGACTTTCACCCAACAACTGGAGGAAACATCAACACACCACAAAACTCCAGTCTCCACAGCCGACGAGGTAGAGAGAGCAACCGAGCAACTTACAACTTCAATGAAGGCAGCCCTTGAAACAGCCACCCACACCATCCCCGCCACTGAGAGGCACACGCCACTCCCAGCGAGGATAAAGGAAATGATAGGGGAACAGCGTCGCCTTCGGAGAAGATGGCAGCAGACCAGATGCCCAACAACTAAGACGGAACTGAACGCCTTGGTCGAGAGGACCAAAAGAGAGCTGACAGACCACAGGGCGGAGAATTGGGATGCTCACCTAGCGTCTGTGGAGGGTGATGTCCCCTCCATCCACCGTCTCTGCAGGCAGCTGGCGACCACACCTGAGCCAATTCGACCTCTAGTCAACCCAGTGGACAACGCCCCAAGATACAAAGCGGAGGACAGGGCGGAGATCTTCGCGGCGTGTCTTGAGGAGCAATTTAAGCCGAACCCAACAGTAAATGCCGAACACCAGCAAACTGTCACCGAACACCTCGAGAGATACTTTTCTACACCAGTGCAAGCGGAGGACGATCCGGTCTTCTTCTCCCCCAGCCAGGTGCGGAAAGCACTCCTCAGATGCAACCCCAAGAAAGCCCCGGGCGCCGACTCGATCCCTAACGCGGCACTGCGTCACTTGCCACAGCACACCATCGTGGCAGTGACGCGCCTGTTCAACGGGATCACGCGCTCGGGCCACTTTCCACAGACATGGAAGCAAGGGAAAGTCATAATGATACCCAAACCGGGGAAGGACCGAAGAAGACCGGAGAGTTACCGCCCAATAACTCTGCTCAGTACCCTCTCGAAGGTATTTGAGAAGCTGCTACTAGGGAAGCTACTCCCCTTCATTGAACCAAGGCCAGAGCAGTTCGGCTTCAGAGCCGAACACTCCACTACTCTGCAGCTTGTGCGTGTCCTCCACTTCCTGGCAAACGCCATGAATAGGAAGCAACACGCCGTGGCGGTTATGTTGGACATGGAGAAGGCGTTCGACAGAGTATGGCACGAGGGGCTGCTATACAAGCTGTCGAACACCTCCGCCCCACGCCGCATCATAGACATCATAAAGTCTTTCCTGAGTGGACGAACATTCAAAGTGGCTGTAGAACAAGCCCTTTCCTCGGAGCGCCCGATCCGAGCAGGAGTCCCTCAGGGAAGCTGTATCTCCCCGGCGTGCTACGCGATCTATACGGACGACATCCCGGTGGTGGGGGATGTCCAACTCGGATTGTTCGCGGACGACGCTGCGTATTACACCGCCTCAATCAGCCCCCAACACGCATGCAAGAAGATGCAAGCCCAGCTGGACGCCCTGCCAGGATGGCTCGGAGACTGGCGACTGTCCGTAAACGTCGCCAAAACCCAGGCCATCATGACGGGGAAGAAACGGACGCCGTTCCCCCTCCGACTGTCTGGACAGGACTTGGAGTGGCAGCACAAGGTGAGGTACCTGGGAGTCACCATAGACCGGGGCCTCACCATGAAGCAGCACGTGGCGGAAGTGGTGACTAGGACCAGAACTGCCAGAACAAAGCTGAGACCCCTCCTGACGAGCAGCAACCTTCCGATCCGCACGAAGCTGGGGATCTATAAAACGTATGTGAGAGCCAGACTCACATACGCAGCGCCAGCGTGGTATGCCCTAGTGGCTACCACGAACCGCAATAAGATAAGAGCGCAAGAAAATCTGGCCCTCAGAACCATTACAAGATCCCCACGCTTCGTGAGGAACGACCATCTTCAGAGGGCACTGAGATGGGAACCCATAGATGCCTTCATCGGAAGGTTGACCTCGTCAATGTTCCGCAAAGCCGATGCGTCCCGCCACACGCTGCTTCAAGGGATCGCGCCACTCCATGCCCGACCCCCGGAAGCAAGTTCAAGACCTCTACCCAGGGAACTGATACCACCAAGTACGTGACCAGCAAGTCACAAACACCTGAAGCCACCAACATTAAAGAAGAAGAAAGAAGAAGAAAGGAGCCAGTGCTCCATCACGCCCTCAAGTGCGAAAAACCCGCGCCAAGAAGGCAATGAAACCCCTCAAGATACGCTAGAATAGCGATCATAAAGCCCGGCCCGTAGTTACGGGCCGCGAATTGAAACTGCCTCGTTGTGCTATGCACAGATAAGGCCTCCCCACACTCCCGCAAGCGGGAGTGTGAGAAGAATGCAACGACGACGAAGAATGCAACGACGACCAGCATCACTTCACTCTCGAGCGTCGAACGCGACGGACGTGCTCCGCCGCGAGGCGGAGCTCGCCGCTATGGAGCGGCTCAAGCAACTTCGCTTCGAAGAAATTCGTCTTGAACGCGAGCTCGTTGAAAAGAGGCTCGCCGTCGAAATGGAGCGCATCGACGAACAATCTCGGGCCGGCGGATCTCAAGCCGACTCACAGCGACGCGTCAACGATTGGCTGTCCAACGTCCACCCTGCCGACGCGGTCCACGCGAAGCAGACGAGGGATCCTACACCGCAACGCGACACACGCAAGCGACACGAAGAGGAACCACGGACACCATACAGCCGCCGAGAACGATCGTCGAGTCGAGACCGTGTGATCGACCGCCTCACCGACACTATTGAAACCATGATGCGACCTCCTCCGAAGCAAGTCTACGAGCTACCGCCATTCTCCGGGGAGCCAAGCGAGTGGCTCACCTTCTATAACTCCTACACTGAGAGCACCGCACGCTACAAGTACTCCGCATACGAAAACGTCGCACGCCTGCGACACTGCCTGCGAGGTGAAGCCCGTCAATGTGTGCAGCACATGATCGCCTCGTCCGCTCGACCCGACCTAATCATACGGGTCCTTAAGAAGAATTTCGGGCGCACCGATCTACTCATTGATCGCGCCATCGACGAGCTGCGAAGAATGCCGCCGCTCGGTCCGAGCGCCAATGACCTCAACCAGTTCGCCATACGCATCATGAATATCGTTTCAACGCTTGTGGACCTGGACCGCCGAAGCTACGGCGCAAATCCACTTCTCATCCGGGAAGTCACCGAGCGACTGAGCCCACACTTGCGCAGTCGCTGGTGTTCCTACGCTAAGGAGCACCTGAACTCCGCCGAAAACGAACTCATGTTGATGGCGGAGTTCCTCCTTGAAGAAAGCGATGCCGAGATGGAATTCTCGCACGCTAAGGCGCCGCATAGAAGACCGACGCCCGCCGCCGAGCAACGTGGATCGCAGCGCGTCCCAGAGCAACGCACGGCGGCCAACGCCGGAAGAGGAGCCGTACGACGCCCTCCGAGAGATCGTGTGCAGACATACGCACTCGAGCAACCTACTAGCTGCCTATACTGTGGAGGCAGCCACCGCACTACCGAATGCCGCAAACTCATCGCCGTGCCAGTCGGAGCCCGATGGGATTGGGTGCGACAGAATCAAATATGCTTCAAATGCCTGGAGCGCAAGCACCGCCGCGACCAATGCAACGCCCGCGGCTGCAACGTTCCCGGCTGCACCTATCCACACCACCGACTGCTACACGCCGAGAAGACGCAGACGCATACGCCGAGCGCCCCAGCTCCATACATGCCTGCGCCACAAGCAGCGCCGTACATGCCTGCGCCACAAGCAGCGCCGTACATGCCTGCACCACAAGCAGCGCCGTACATGCCTGCGCCACAAGCCACGCCGTACGCCTATCAACCGTACGCACCGGCTACCTACGCAGTCAAGCAAGCCGCTAGACGAAGCGCCACGCCGACTGCCCCGCCACAAGCTGTCTCTGCGACCTATGCCGCGGCGTCGCGACGCCGCCCTAACACGCACGCAGCCCCAGACGCACAGCCAGAGACGACGGCGTGCGTCGAAGAATTCACCAACACGGCCGAATATGGACGCAACGTGTCTTCGGTCCTGTTGAAGGTCATCCCAGTCATCGTCGGCGGACCCCGCGGCGAGACACTCACCTACGCCTTGATGGACCAGGGGTCCACAATCTCACTGATTGAAGAGGACCTCGCAGATGCAATCGGCGCCGACGGTACGACCTCGCGCCTGCATATCCAAGGCGTGGGGTCAATGACGACGCAACAAACGAGCCGTCGAGTGCACGCCCACGTACGCAACCAGACAGGCGGTCCGGCTCACCCTCTAAGCCTACGGACCGTCGCCGACCTGGGCTTGCGCGCACAGCAAGCAAAGCGAGACTACGTCACGCAGTTCCCGCACCTCGCGGATATGAGCGCCGCGTGCTACGACACAGCACGCCCGCGCATTCTCATCGGCGCCGACAACTGGCACTTGATGCTGCCATACGAACTACGCGTGGGCAAGATCAACGAGCCCGCCGCCATGCTGTCTCCACTCGGATGGGTGCTATTCGGGTCGGCGCCACAACAGTACGCGAGATGGCAACAAACCGTACTGCACTGCTACGTCGGGTACGAGGCGCCGCTACAAGAAGAGGACGCCGCCCGACCCGCAACCACGTCGGCAACAACGACGGAGCAAGACCGCCGCCCGCCACACGATGACGACATCAACGCCCAGATAAAGTCATACTTCCACATTGACTCGCTGGGCATCACGGCGGCGGTCAAAACAAAACCACAGAACGAGCGAGCTACGAAAATCTTTGGAGACACTGTGCGGCGCGTCGACGGCCCGCGCTACGAAGTCGGGCAGCTCTGGCGTGATGACAACGTCAACATGCCATCAACCTACAACATGGCTTTGCGACGATTGCACGGGATCGAGCGCAAGATGGACCGAGACCCGCAATTCGCCGAAGCATACACGAAGGAGATGAACAATCTGTTTGCCAAGAAGTACGCCGAGCGGATGGAGCCGGCGCCGAGCAACAACATGTGGTATCTGCCGCACTTCGCAGTTACCAATCCGAACAAGCCGGGACGAATACGCCTGGTTTTCGACGCCGCGGCCACCTGCCAGGGCCGCAGCCTCAACGATTACATACTAGAAGGCCCCGACAAACTCCAATCGATCCTGGGCATTCTGTTTCGATTCCGAGAGGGAGCCTACGACGTCCGGCAGCAGTACTGGGTGCTACGCCTGCGGCCCACTGTGCGCGCTCTAGCGCACGCCTGCCGGACCTGCGTGCTTCGGCGCACGCAACCCCGCGTCCCGGCGCTGGGAGACCTGCCGCGAGCCCGCCTCGAGCCGTGCCAGCGGCCCTTCACCTACACAGCGACCGACTACTTTGGTCCTGTGTGGGTCACCGTCGGCCGCCGCAGAGAAAAACGCTGGGTGGCGCTCTTCACGTGCCTGTCGACGCGCGCCGTGCACCTCGAGACAGTCCACACGCTGTCCACTGACTCCGCCATTATGGCCTTGCGGCGGCTGGCCGCGAGGCGCGGATGGCCCGCGCGGATCTACAGCGACGACGCGACTTGCTTCCGGGCCGCGGACCACGAGCTACGGGCGGCCTACGCGGAATGGCTGCCTGCGCTACGAGACTACGGGCTGTACCGCGGCCTGGACTGGCGCTTCATTACTCCCGGCGCACCCAATCAAGGCGGTGCCTGGGAACGACTGGTGCTGTCTGTGAAGACCGCGCTGACGGCGACGCTGCACACGCGGGCACCGAAAGAAGAGGTGTTCGCCACGCTGCTCGCCGAGGCCGAGCAAACAGTCAACGCTCGGCCACTCACCCACGTGTCCGTCGACCCGGCGGACGACGAGGCGCTGACGCCCAATCATTTCCTGCTGGGCTAGCCTACAGCAGCGCCGCTCGTCGGGCCCTGCCGAGAAGCCGACCGACGCACCTGGCGGGCCAGTCAGGCGCTCGCCGAACTCTTCTGGGCGCGGTGGGTACGCGAGTACCTGCCTACACTCGCGCCCAGGCAGTCATCACCGACGGGGAACGAGCGACGCATCCAGCCAGGCGACTACGTCGTGATAGCCGATCACACGCTGCCGCGCAACGTCTGGCCGAAAGGGATCGTCGTGGCGACACATCCGGGTCCCGACGGAGAGGTGCGCAACGTCGAAGTCCGCACCAAAGGAGGAGTTTTTCGCCGACCTGCGAGGAAACTAGCTGTCCTCCCCTTGCAACCCGAGCCTACGCGGGAGCTCGGCGGGGGGAGCTCTGTTACGGACAGCTAGGCGTATTTAGAATAAATAAATGAATGAATAATATATATGTATAAGTTAGGCGAAATTAATATTAAGACGAAATAAATAATATATCCCTATTTTCCTAAATGCCCAAAAAAGCGGCAATACTATGTGTATAACACTTATTTTTCCTAAGAAACATTATTGTTAAGAGAGCTCCCATGTACTAACTAAAATAGTTAAAAGACCACGGAGTCTTAGAGTAAACAAGTATGACTCATCCTGGTAACTTTCCGCTCACAGTCTAAGACAAAGGAGTCATGTTGTTTACATTGAATGTAAAATCTAAGGATAAAAAATTAAATAACTCTGAAACTTTGTAGTAACGTTCCTTGTAAAAATATGAGTAAATTCTCTTAATATTATACCGGCCGCAACCTGCTGCGAGCACGGCAAACATGAAAATAACACGGCGCGCCGCGCGCACCGCGATAAGAGGGAACGGGCAGGTGTATATCTCGACCTGTGTGAGCGAGACGGCCTCTGAGCCGAGACAAAGAAATGATACGAATTTTGTGAAATTATAATTAAACGGGAGCTCTCACATCAAAACTAATTATAGATTTGTGTTCTATAAATGAGACTTATCATTAACTATATGTTAGATTTAAGATAAAAATTGTAACTTAACCTAGAATCAGCAAAATGTAACGGAGCGGGCGTCCCTCTAGACATGTAAACAAACCTTGAACGAATCATATAAAAGGACGCCCGTTTCCGCCATTATGTAGTACCACTTTAGCCTGCGTAGAGTTACGACTCCGTAGTAGTTCGGTAGTACAATCTCAGTTAACATCGAGTCCACACTCTGTTACTCAGTGCGTAGATCAGCGATCCGCCAGTACTTCCGTTCAGTCTCTTACTCACGTGTATACCATCTTGTTAGTTAATTAGTGCGTAGTGAAAGATAAAGGACTTCATTAGTTAAGATCTAGTTTAAATTCGCGGTTTAATTTGTGTGTTAATTTTCTGTGTTAGTTTACGCTCCGATCTTTAATTGTGTTAATTTGTTTTGTGTTTAAATATATATCGTTTCGTTTACCCTTGTGTTTTCTATCATCTCATTTATTATTTCTACTTCTGAGCTATCGTAGATGTCAGTGTAAGGACCCGGCCGACGAGGCATTCCCTACAGTACGTATTGTTACTTGCGCTCTAATTATAATATAATGTAATTCGTGGATAACGTGGTTGGTCTCACACATCTGAATTTGTTTTATGTATTGTGTTTACTAAGCAATCTGTGTTACTGTTTGTTGTCCTAAAAAAAAAAAAAATGGTACAATTAGCGGACTAATGCCATGAGGCTCTACCAGTCAAGCATAAGACCAAACGGAGGCATTGGCGCCAACTAGAAATTTTTATTTTTAATCTATGCCTCGATTCTAGTCCGAATGCAGCCATCAAACACAACCCATCATTACCGCTGGACCAGTAATTACGAACGCAACTTACGGATCGATACTAGAACACGCCGACTGCCGTAAGACAACACCGGGTAAATGTATTTTAGATTTGGTCTTAGAATTGAGCAGTTTCTTATTTTTATTAACTAAAAATTTTAACAAAAAAAAGAACCGACTTCAGTAAAACTAAAAAGCCAATAATAACCCGTTCAAGTACAGATTACATTTGACTCACCCTTTGAAATCGATCCCAAACCACTCAGTTATTATATTTATATATTAAAGTTTACGTGAGGTTTGGCACCGACTTCAAAGGGTGAGTCAAATGTAATCTGTACTTGAACGGGTTATTATTGGCTTTTTAGTTTTACTGAAGTCGGTTCTTTTTTTTGTTAAATTTTTTTTTTCGCTTTTTAGTGATTCATGTAAAATACTTATGGCGGGGTGATCAGGGAGGTCTTGAAGGCATGCATCTCGTTTGAATTATCTCCTAACTCCTAACCGTTAAGGAGTTGTACCTTCCATCATCAGTTCAGCATTGGAAGATGATGACTACCATATGCAAATACTTAAATAGTTTTAGAAAATACATGAAAAATATTATGAGTGCCTATAAAATTTCAGGAATTCCTTCGATTCCTCATGGATTTCGTCATCCGATCTTCACCAAAATTTTATGGGACCAACCTTGAGATGTCTTTTCAGGAACCTTAAAAGAATTTTCCAAATCGAATCATAAATGACGGAGTTATGAGGTAACAAACATAAAAAAAAAAAAAAAAAAAACATACAACCGAACTGAGAACCCCCTCCTTTTTTTGAAGTCGGTTAAAAAGTAAGTAATCTCCTTTTTAGCAACTACAAGTAGTAAGAAAGGAGGAAAAAGGATGGTTTATGTGACACCAACCAATTATTTTTTTTGAGAGTATTAATACCTTAAACGTAGCGTATTATGATAATTATCATCAACCGTTAATAAGTTTTTTTTTGACAATCATATCAACATCAAGGCCTATTAATAATATTTATTATTATTATTAATAATATTTTTCGTCTAAGAAACGGCTACAAAAAAGATTGTTTCGATGGAAACAATTCTCCTTTGTACCTTAATAACTTAAAAGTAATCGCATTTACTTTTTGAAGTATAACGTTGTACTTAGTTCAACCTTGTCAAACTATTTTATTAACTAAGTATAAAATAACTCACGAATGTTTCCATTGTATAATTAATTTGTTTTAGGCAAGGGCCAGCTTGATCCACTAGAAGTGTTAAATTACCTCCACCTTTGATAGGTAGGTAGATAGCTGATGTTTGTTTAGGTCAAATCTTATAAGGCGATTATCCCACTTCTATCCGATTAGTTTAGCATTACCGAATTAGTACTGCCGTATGAAACAAAGTTTGGTTGTTAAAGTTGCATAATTAAAATTGTTTTTGTGGTTTTATATTAGTAAGCAACATTTTCGACGTAAAATTATTATTATTATATGTTTCTAATTTTTCGAGTCACGGGCTCATACGTCCCGGTCTTTTGGAAGGCTTGCGTGGGGATATGGATCCAGCACGTAGAGGCCTCTTGGAGAAATTGCTGTGGCTGTAGCCCTGCTGGGATCCGTCCCTGATCATATCAATAAGATGCTACATCCATGAACAGGTACCAGCAGGTGGTTGAACTATTGCATATTGATATTAAAAAGAAACCGGGTTATTAAAACGGAGTTTGGACGGACTATTTTTTTAACCGACTTCAAAAAAAGGAGGAGGTTCTCTATTCGAACTAATTTTTTTTTTTTTTTTTTTTGTGTATGTTACTCGATATCTCCGAGTACCGTGAACCGATTTTAAATTTTTTTTTTTATCGAAAGGGTATAACTCCGAGTTGGTCCCGTTGGCACTAAGTCGGGATCTGATGGCGGAATCTTGGAGAAATCGAGGGAACTCTTCAAATGTTATAGGGACATGTACGGCGCTTTCGGTAATTTATTGATAAAGTCAAGAATTTACATTCAGTAAATAGGATTTGATGTAAGTAAACTGATGATGAACACCACAGATGGCCACTAGAACCACTAAAAAGCAAAAAAAAAATCAATTTTTAACAAAAAAAGAACCGACTTCAGTAAAACTAAAAAACCAAAAATAACCCATTCAAGTACAGATTACATTTGACTCACCCTTCGAAGTCGGTGCCAAACCTCGCGTAAACTATAATATAACTATAAATATAAGAACTGAGTGGTTTGGGATCGACTTCGAAGGGTGAGTCAAATGTAATCTGTACTTGAATGGGTTATTTTTGGTTTTTAGTTTTACTGAAGTCGGTTCTTTTTTTTGTTAAAAATTGTTTTTTTTGGGTATTGCAGTAGAAAAATGTCACCCGCCGTAACCATCAATGGTACAGTTACCTCTGGCGGGTGGTGACACGCCCTTTACTAGGTGATTATTATTATAGAAATATTATTTTATCTAAGCACATATTTAGGATTGAAACATTTACTAGGTTTTGATCCAACGCAGCCGAATCCCAAAGGCGTGGCGCTCTACGTTTGAATGGCAGCTTTCTTTGTTCGACGTGAATTTGAATTAAGAATGTGTTGTAACGGATCCGGAGCGTTCCATTCGTTATTTGATTTAACGATACGAAAGTGTTTGTAATGGGGAATAAATTAATTTCTTTTTCATATCTTTCGTGCCAGTTACATTCAATGTAATATAGGCCAGTGTTTCAATATTGGATAAAAAAGAAGCGTTCGAAAATTCAAATTCATTTGTTTTCTCGTGGTCCCGAATGCAGTGGCACGCAACATTTTTTATTTGAATCACTTGAAAAACTTTATCAAAGCACGGAACCATTTCTCTTTATGAATGCTAATCAATATAACAAAGTGAAAACGCATTACTGAACGTCATTTCCGTATCTCTTCACTATAAAACGATAACTTGAAACGAGTTATCAGCCAAGAGGGATATTCCAAAATTCGAAATCCAGTGTTGCTATGGTGCTGTCTCTTTCGGTCTTCAGTGGAAAGATATTTGAAAGAGTGAGAGGACTATAAGATGTTTGGACTCAGAGTAGCCGTCATGGTAGCCGGAAAGGGCTCACATTTCGAAATGAATGCACCTTGATAAACGCAATCAAATACGATCTGGGAGATATAATTAAGGCGTCTAATGGCGGCAATATAACTATAAAAAATAATAATATGCTAATTAATGCTTGCTTTATCAGTGGCTTTATTACTCTCAGTTTCCTTGTATACAACCAAGTTTAATAACTACCGATTAATTGAGATTTGAGTGGTCGGAATTTTCGTCCCAATCTCATATCATGTCTAATTGCTCACTGCTGGGCGATGGCCTCTCCTAAGGTTCTCCACGACGTCCGTGCTCATGCTGATCAGATCATCGGTTTGGTTGACCCTTGTTTTATAGACAAACGTTTCACCGAATTTTCATTTCATAGAAATTTAATTACGTCGAAAGCATTTTTTCTCTAAAACCATAAAATATTTTGGGATGTACTAACACAAACCTAACCTAATCTATAGGTTGACATTTCAAGATCTCTGAATAATGTATAACTTCCGAGGAAAAATTTGTCTACGGAATGAAGCATTAGATGAAGTGTCTTTCTATAAAAGAAAACCATCCCCATTGGTACACCTTATGATGGGCGACGTATGGTCGTCCGGTACGCGGTCGCCACTCAAAAACAACCCAACGAATAGCCGTAGAAAGAATAGTGAAGGTAGAAAAATAATCAGTATCTATAAGTCCTTGTTTCGTCAAGAACTCGTACAAATGAGCTTTAAAATATTAAATACGCAAACCGGTGGGAATCAGATTCTATGGAAACGCCACTGATATGTAGCATAAAAGTTATATAACGGAAATCGTGACCCTTACCACGGTCTCTTATTAAATATCTACAAAAAATACTACGTATAAATGAAATGAAAGCCTTACAGGTCCCTTTTTCCTTTGAGTGGCAGGGTTTTTGTAATGTTTTGTATGGGATAAGTGCGGGATTCCATGCCATCCTCGCAATCTATTTGTGAAAAACGAATTACTCTATTCTGGTTAAATATGCCGTCGTTTGAGTCGATTATTAAGAGGCTTTTCTGTGAATAGTTATTTTAAGCTGTGAGTAATAATTTTATAGTCTGTTTATTTTTTTAAGTATCTTCGCCTTATGTATAATTTTAGCAGCATTAGGTACTGAAATATTAGGGCCGACTTTTATAAAATTTTGTTTAAAAAACAAAAATAAAAGTCTATCTATTTAGGAAATATTTTTGAAAACTAATTATAAAAGTAAGTATAATTGATAGATTTAATGTCAACTTTATGAACTGTTCCGTGATGATGATTGTTCTGTGCGTAAATATGCGAGTCTACTTGTTTCTAAAATCAAATAACGTAGCATATGAAAACGTTGATTGTTTATTATTAAAAGCGTTTATTTTCAACGTGGCTTCTCTGTCGTGTACACATATGTACGCTGTACTGCTGCTGACTGACATCAAATAACGTAGCGAATGAAAACGTCTATTTTTATTAAAATCGTTTATTTTCAAAGTGGCTGCTCTGTCGCAAAATGTATGTAAGCTGTAGCAGACCTGTAAGTCCAGTCCGGTCTGTTTCGTGGGTCCAATTAAAATGAGTAAGACGGATGGTGTGTGAGGGAGTCAAAGTTTAATTGACTGTGGCATTAACAAACGAGAGAGATGCCTTATCCCGGGGATAGCGGGCAAAAGGTTAAAACTATTTATAATACGTTTTATTCGCTTTTAGTTTAGGTGCGGCACATTTTTCATTGCTTCGTTTCCTTTCGCGATTAAGAGAAATTTCAATAGTACTTAAATATTATTTTCGTCCTTTTAGGTATACTTAGTCCTCTTTTAGTCGTAATATATTATCATGTATCTTTCATCAGAACTGTCGCAGAACCGACGACTGTTGGGAAGACCACCGCTAGCACGACTGTGACACGCGCCTCTTTCTCGCGCGAGAAATATTACCTATCTCTTTCTTCGCTGTACTGTGAGAGAGTGACGGGCGATGCTATGTCGCGCGACAAGAGTCGTTAAGCCTAGTTGTGTTAGGAGGGCTGTTCGGGAGTGAAGACCGCGTCTTCACTCGTTGGAAATAAAATAAAATGCCATAGAAGAGGCCTATGTCCGCAGTGCACGGAGGTTACAGTCATGGTGAAAAACTTTCTTTGAGGACGCCCAAAAGTCCAACCAAGATTTGGTACGAAAATCCCACCCTGGTGCTTACGAGGATACATTTTTGCAAATTTTTTCATAGAAATCGAGGCTCCAAAACTTAGTCAATCGTAACGGATTTTTTACTACAAACAGACGCCGAGTACACAAATTCTATAATAAAAAGCGCAAAAATAGAAACGGTCCGACACAAAAACAGCACTCATTCATAAATTTATGAAACATGACTCATTTTTTTATGTGGGTACACTACAATTTTTATTTAAACCATGAATACAAAGATCAAAGCTTAAAGAAAAATTGAAAAAGGAGCTACCTGGTGGAAGGGACCGGGAATCGAACCTCTGGATTACCGGTCCAGCGCGTTAACCACTTCTACCAGATAGCTCCTTTTTCAATTTTTCTTTAAACTTTGATCTTTGTATTAATGGTTTAGCCCTCATTCAGTTTCAAAAATTTCATTACAATTGCAGGAAACAGACTAGAACGAAACCACGATTTCCTCAACTCGGCTGCGTAAAGTTTGAGCCTCATTTGTATGCGACGCCATAACCAGATGCAAACTTAACATAAAGACGGTAAGGAACGATGGGGATTCCGTCTTGGTACGGAAATGAGAAGCAAAGTATCAATACTTTAAATGTATCAGCTCAAAACATCTCTTTAAGCTCTTGAAACCAAACGAAACAGTTGTACTCCTGAATCATTCATAAGTTGCTTTGTATAATGATCACAAACGCATTTACAAGATACTTCTGAAATGGCCGCAAGTGTACCTCTGCCCAAGAAGTTTTAAATCCCTAACTTGATTACATAAAAAGCAGATTTACATCTAAAAAGATAAGGTAGAAGTTTGAATCTGCGCGGGCTAGGGATGTGAGGTGAGAAAGCAAATATTGTAAGTGGGCCAGCATTTACATAAGGACCGTGTTATATTAATATTCATTACATAAGTTGCGAAGAAGTTGGGATAATTAAGGAAATATGAAATTAAAAAATTATGCCGCCTTTGAGTAATGTAGGCTGAGGTTTCGAGCCTTTGCGGTTTATTTATTTAAAGATATTACAACTTTAGGCTTATTTATATAATATTCTTAATTCTCCGCTACCCAAAGGTTGTTTGGATGAGATCGCTATTTAGTTAATACCGAATATTGTCTAAGCTTACCTCTGTTTATTTTTATTGCAATGAAGAGTATTTGTATTACTATATTGTAATATTTCCGCGACTGCCACACATTTAGTTGCCGAAACGTCTAGAAAGCTTAAATAATGAATAATCCCGTTTTTTTTGTATGGACAATTCTGGTGTCCCGGGATTACCCATACAAAAATCCCGTGATTTTAAGCTCTAAGCGATATAAACCGTTTAAATAGTTTTATTTAAATTACATCCTACAAAAGTACAAATATTTGGGTAATTAGTAGGCATTTTGGGAGCGTAAACCAAGGATCGGCTTCCCACATCCTGCGAGACTAAACTTATGGCACTTGAGAGTTCTGTAAATAAAGGTAATTTCATTATTCCTTAAGCAACCTAAAAAAATATAGATAAAATAAAGTTATCGCAATTGATTACTTTATTTAAAACTATATGCCTTGCTACAAGGTTTCCGACCACTGGCTTTAACTAATATACCATCATAAAAAATAATATTTAATTAACATAGCCTACACATAACGTAAAGTAAACATTGCATCAATCTCAATGACCTCACTCAGTTATCAGCTGTGACCTTAAGAAAAACATAACATACTCGTATTCATAATAAGGAGACCTTGTTGTAATAAATTGTAATAGTTGACCAAAACTTTATTAAAGCAAATTATGCGACCATGTGAAAACCGATCTTACTATTTAAGTACCTAGGTATAGTGAGTTCATGCAGCCTACATGACGAAAAACATTTCTTGAGAATGTCAATCGATTAAATTTTTTATTGGGATCAAACGTCTGTATGGGACTAACTACGCTTAGACTGCTCTTAATTCAGAAATGACCGTCAAAGTTCAACATTTCTATGGAGCGTTAAAAACGCTCCATAAAAATGGCCACCTTATTGTGACGTCATTAATATTAGTACCCCATAAGTATGTATGGAAACAATAAGTAATTTGTGTACCTTTGAAGTCACAATTATTAAACGAAATATATATAATACTTTTTCGTTATTTCATGATATATTATGCAAATATTATTATAACTTCAGTATACTGTAGAAAAACACTTCAATCGCAATCTCTATTCTAAGAATAAAGTGATTCGGACCTAATAAGTAATCTCTTCACTGGGACATAAAACGCAATCGATAAAAAATAACTATTCGATTCGCTGAATTCGTCGAAATACGTGCGCAAGTGTCCCTGGATACGCGCGTAAGTGTCACAAGTGCGCGTAAGTGTGCGTATAAGTGAGTGGGGAGTATTCCGGAGTTACACACTTAGAAACTTTAAAGAGTCATAGGGAAGCACGTGCGTGTGTATCTATAGAGTTCCATTTTACTGAATATAGACGATTTGGACGGCATTCGGAGGTTAATGACCTTAAATATATACATTGGTATTAGCGTAGCATGAAATAAAACACGCGACGCGGATTGTAATGCAGCTGCCTACTGAGCCGGTGGTCCTGGGTTCGAATCCCGGCCAGGGCAAATCTTTGTATGATGGAGTCGAATATTTGTTCCTGGCTCATGGATGTTGTCTATATTGTATGTATTTATATAGCCATAATACAAGCTTTACTTAGTTTGGGACTAGGTTGATTTGTGTAAGATTGTCCCTTAGTATAAAAAATAAGATAGATCGAAAGATACTTTGCTACTTTGGGAATGCTAATACGGAAATGAAGTCTGACATGATAGTGTGGGGTAATTCCACGACAGAGAGTAACTTGTGTTGCACTTTCTGGGATTACCCTATAGAGAAATAAGAAGCATTTTTTGTTCTATCATCAATTCTAGTGTTTATTTTTGTTTGCTTATGGTGATTATTATTGTTAAGTGACGACGTAAGTGGGCATAGCGTAATTTATACTGAGTTACTATTACGAAATAACAAAATTTTATCTAACCTATTGGAAATAGATTAAACAGTTACAAGCCCATATATCTAAGTAGACTATCTCCGGACAATATCAGTAAAATGAATTATCAATACTTTTTTAAGAACTTTATTCACCATTGTCCTCTGGGCCGACAAGTGAGAAAAAAAGTTCCTCTTTTCTAACTACATTTGTGCCAGATGCCAGTGACACAGTTACGTGGCAAAGACAGTAAAGTAACAAGTAACAAGGCAGTTAAATTTTAATGAACCGATCGATCCGCTTACTGCGACATAATCTGGCTGCAATTAAAACTTTTAACACGAAAAAGTGCATAAAATGAAGCGACGAAAAAACTGGGTTATGCAACTTCAGTCTTTTTAAGGGACTGCCCTTAGTAACAAAGGGATCGAAAAGTGGGTTTTTTTTATGACTTTTCTAGCTACTCCGCGCGGTTTTACCAGCTCATCCCACGGGAACACTAAATTATTTCGGGACAAAAAGTAGCCTATGTGTAATTCCAGGGTATCAGCTACCTTGTACTAATTTTTTTGGGTTCCGTACCCAAAGGGTGAAAAGCGGATCCTATTACTGAGACTTCGCTGTCCGTCCGTCCGTCCGTCCGTCACCAGGCTGTATCTTAAGAACGGTGATAGCTAGACAGTTGAAATTTTCACAGATGATGTATTTCTATTGCCGCTATAATAACAAATACTAAATAATAAAAAAAAAATATTTAAGGGGGCTCCCATACAACAATCTTACAGATAATGGTACGGAACCCTTCGTGTGCGAGACCCACTCGCTTTTTCCGATATTTTATTTTGAAAATTGGTCCTGCCGTTTGAGCGTGGAGAAATAACAAACGGTATCCGATCTCAACTTCGAAACATTGTTTCCCATCTGTAGGTAATGTTTCGCCAAATTTTCATTTGTCCGAAAATGTTTTTTTTCTGAAACCCGTATTTTCAGGATTTTATATACTTACATCGTTTCGAAAAATATAGGTAAGGTTAGGTTTGTTTTATAATGATTCTGAACAAAATTAACAGTTTTGGAAAAAAATGGCTTTCGGACAAATGAAATGATGAAAATTTGGCAAAACATTACAGATGAGAAATAAAAATTGGCGTTTCAGATAGGTAACCATAACCAACAAACATATAAACACTTATTACAAACTTTCGTCTTTATAATATTAGTGTGATGTATGTACTTACATAACATAGTGGTTCTGTACTCTTCGAGAGTTTGTTTCGAATTATGTAGTTGAAAATTGTAATTTAACTGTAATATTTTGATAATTATATTCAGAGGTCGGTGTCAATTACTTATGTAGTTTTTATTACTTCAGGAAATTACCCAATAAAATTGTTGTATTCTTAAAAAAAGTTTGTCAATACGGAAGAGATCCCTCTAAGTTATTTTTCTGTTGAGCCGATTCTCAGTGCTAGTTAAGTCCTTTTGTCAACCGGAAATGTGATTCCATTTGCATGTAAACGTCTGACACGTCCCAACATTTAAAGCCTGTTTGTTAATACAGAGACAAGGTGGCACCGATTCTTATTTGCCAATGCTTTAATGTCACCACTTATCCGAAATGTCAGCCATACAAAAGGGCACTCACACGCCCACCTATCAAAAATCAAAACCAGCATTACGTAACGAATTTCACAGAAGTGCCATTCATAATCAGAGACGTAACTCTTTACATTTCCTTATTAAAATGAGCCGTTTTTACCGTCGCTTATGAAAGGGCGTATTTACTACATAGTACGTATAGTTCATACGACGTTTTCCGCAGAGGACACTTGAAAGTAACTACATTCAGCATGGTATTTTGTTTTGTACGCGCAGCACTATACACTCACAAAACGATATAACTTCCTATAGTTCCTTACTAAAATGAGATTTTTTTATCCTCGCGTATGAAAAGACATGTATTTAACAGTTTTTGAGAGATATACGACGTTTTTTGCAAAGGGCACGTGAAAGGATCTGCAATCAGTATGGTATTGGGAGCTACAACATGAGGTTCGTACGCGCGGCACAAAATAACGTTAATTCTTTTACTTTCTTTGTACAATGAGTAGTTTTTTACCGTCGCGTATAAAAGGATGTAAGTACGTAAGTATAGTTTTTGAGTGTCATAAGACGTTTTTCGCAAGGAGCACGCGAAAGTATCTGCAATCAGCATGAGGTTGGTACGCGCGGCATTAAATGACGTAAGTAAATTCTTTAAACTTTCTTTGTACAATGAGTAGTTTTTTACTGGCGCGTATAAAAGGACGTAAGTGCGTATAGTTTTTGAGTGTCATAAGACGTTTCTCGTAAGCGGTACGCGAAAGTATCTGCAATCAGCATGGGGTTGGTACGCGCGGCACGTGCTATTGATAAGTGGCCGCGACGTGCACGATTTGCATTGCCGGCGAAGATTAGGACACTTATTACACGTTTGTTCGTCCGTGTGTCTTTAAAGTTTGCTCCTGCGGCTCTTTGTTTGCGAGGCAGTGTTATTTCAATACATTGACGTGTTATTTCATATAATAAATAACACGTATAGCTATTGTAATAAAATAACAAGTGTTAATTTACCCGCAGTAAAGCAGTATTATAAAACGTATCGCTCGACATGTTTTGAATCGATTCGCGATTCATGATTAAAGTATTGGATTGGCCGCCGCCGCCACTGAAGTGATACTTACTCCTAATATCTTAATTCGAAGTTATACCTTACTATCCCTCATATCAAACAGCATTCGAACGAGCGTGACGGCACTAAGATTTTTTTGATTTGACGATACTTCGTTCGCACATAGGAGTACCCCTCCTGACGAATCGCGAAAATATTTGTTTCATATGTATTCCACTATATATGGCTGAGATGAAAATCAGGTCCGGGCATCCGGAATTCGTACACACGTAAGATTTTTTGCCTAGCAAGAACGGAGACGTAAACTTGACTTTTTTCATAGTCTGTTGACAATGCTATTGATGTTAAAGTTAAGCTGCAGATTTCAGATGTTTAATTTTAAATTTCCGGTACTCAAAAGTTGAATGAAAGAAATTAAATTAATTATTTATACTGACGGCTAGTTTACAATGAAGCTAAAAGTTGAAAAATTTAACGGTTCAGGCAGGATTCGAACCTGCGTCTCCAACGGCTTTCCGGGCCAACACGGGCGTCCTACCTATTGGACCACCGAACCTGATGCCAAAGCCATTGATTTTTTAACCAGTTGCTTCTACATGCCTTAGGGTGGCAGCGTAGCGCCACGTGACGTTACGTTGCTTTAATAAAAAATAATTGACGCCTTGTTATTTATTAAAATATTCATTGTAATTTGGTTTATATATCTTCTCTTGCCTTGTAGTGCACTAAAATAACTTTGAAATAGCTCAGTATTTCATATATATATTGTACGATTTGTACGACAAAGTCTACAAAGAGAACGCTAGTGTTCCTAATTATAGGCTCAGTACCCAATATTAAGCTAGATAATAGCTGGCTTTTGTCAAATTACTGTCTCGTATTATACTTAATAGGCGCTTATAATATATGAATATGTATTTGCTTGAAGATCTTTTGTCAAAGAAACTAGGCTTGATCAGTAAAACAATATCATGGCCTGACAACCTGGTCGAGGTTGCTTAAAACTTATGAATACAGATCACGAATCTTTACTTGTTATTACCTCTTGTGTAATATAATTGTGTAATAAGACAAGGTTCAATTCTGTATTATGTATTTAATTTACAATACAATATAATACAAAATATAAATCCTCTTTATTGCACACCTCTAATAAATATACAGGGATACAAAAACGTGAGAGATATACAGGCATGACATACTTATTTATTTATATAAAGCGAGATGGGAAAAACAATAACAAACAGAAAAAAACATACCTAAATATAGACCGTACCGTTATTAAATTATTGTAAGTACCTATCTGTGTTTACTATTTTTGGTGTGCAAGAAAGCAAGAGTTACAATATCTCAAAAAAGTTCTTACCGTTGAACGTAGTTTTTAGAAAAAACTAAAATATTCTTAAAAATTCTCATTAAAATATGAAAATATGGCGAACGTTGTAGCGAAATTACTCAGCAGTGAGAGATGAAAAGTATAGCTACTTCGTTTACCAATAAAATGACTATTTTGACCTGATTGCTGTTCGGCTTACTCAACATGCTATAAACACTAGATTTCAGCCGCTGCAGCGCTTCCGAAAGATTGACGATTTTTTTTTGAGGATGTCAACCGATTTTATTTTTTATTGGGATAAATGTCTATATCGGACTAACTACACTTAGACTTCTCTAAAAGTCAGAAAAGACCGTCAAAGTTCAACAATCCTACGGCGCTAAAAACGCTCACCGCAAACCATGCCGTTACAACGCGACTGTGAACAATTACCTAATCTATAAATTAGCGAACAAATAGGGATAAATAGATGGATCTGATTTCAGCTGTATAACGCGACAAAGGAGTAAATGGCTCAGTATTAAAAAAAAAAAATTTTTTTGTTAAAGGCAGTTTTAAATCCGAAAATGATATAACAATATCTCGTTTAATCTACCCTTACCATGAGTTAAAGTGACTGTACTCGCTAGTGACAGCGTAAACGATTCGTATGGAGAATAGTAAAGCCTCTAGCAATTACTTTGCATAATTACAATTCTCCATACACAATTACGCAGTTGCTAGCGAGTGCAGTCACTGTAAACTCATGGTAAAGGCCTATACAAATAAGCGTCGCGGCGAACTCGCTGCGTGATCGCCTTCATACAAAATTCGCTCGCAAATCGCAAGTGAAGGCCCTAAGGGTACAGCGCTTTACGCTTTATGGGTGAAGACCAAAAACTTTACCACCTTAAATAACCCTTAACTCGCTCAATTAATATTTGTAAGTATCAAAGTCTCCGTTGTGCGGCGACAGTTAACCTTAAAATTATTCGTTCTATTTTAAGATTCCTTATTGTATCGTTAATTTTTGTCGCACAACGGAACTTATTCCAATCGCTTTTATTTCCCCGCTAACTACGCCTTAAACCCGCTCCAGACCTTCCGATCCGATCCGATTTATCGGAAGCAATCTGATAATGTGTAGTGCAATTGTCCAATTTACCGCAAGAAATCGGATAATGTGTAGGGCAATTGTTAGGACATTTCTTCCGATAAATCGAATCGGATCGGAAGGTCTGGCTGGAGCGGGTTTTAATTTTATCCAACTTGTTGGTCCTAAACCTTATGACTCGGTGAAGCGTAAAGCGCTGCAAAGCAGTTAGCATGTTAATTGGTCGATTCGCGATTTGACCCAGTAACCCGACTAGCGGCTACTCTCCTGTGAGATTATACACGTTTAACTAAGGCTTGGTTTGCTTTTATCGCTAATCAATGTTAAGTTGTATAAGGCTCAGCCTTACACAGTTTAGAAAATTTACTCGAAAGTCAGACGTAGATGCAAATGAATCAATATAACACTAATTTGTATACCGATCATTCTCCTCGCGGGTGATATATGTCTAAACGTAGAAGTAAAGTAGACGAACAAGAAGTAAAAGCCACAAGGAAAAAAAACACAATAACTTTAAACAATCAGTTACTATAGTGAGGCTATAGAATATACTGGAGTAGAATATTCCTTATTGCACGCTTTAACGGGAAATAAATACAAACAAAATACAGATAAGTACAAGTAAAATTCAATAGAGGTAAACAACAGGCGGTCTTGTCGCTAAAGAGCGATCTCTTCCAGACAACCTTCGGGTAGCGAAAATAAATAAAAACGTCAGAAATGAGTAGGCAATGGAAAACATACCTAGATAAGGTACAAATCCAGTATAAGAGTTAGATTAAATGCAATTCAGTAATGTATTATGTACCTATTATAATTATGTAATATTTTTGTCTACCAGTCTTGAGTCCCATCCTTGGTCTGTTAATATGACGAGAAACACAATATTCTGGTCAAAAAACATCGTAATCATTCTTAAGGTGGTTTTCCACCGGCGAGGCGTGGCGGGGCGTGGATGGGCGAGAATTGAAATCGCGCTGGCCCTTTTCCACTAAAAATTGGCATTAATAGCTATCGCGAGCCCGCGCGGGCCCGCGCTGGCCCTCGCGAGCCTGCGCGGGCCCGCGCGAGCCCTCGCGTGCCAGACCGAGCTCGCGGTTGACATTAAGGTCTTCGCACATTATAACAACTCAACGGCGACTCGATTCTATGCCAAATATTGAAATTTAAGCCCGATGTCATATTTACTAGGTCTAATTACAAAAAATGTACGACGCGTCGTCCACTACTAATATCATTTTTTGAAATTAAACCTAGTAAATATGACATAGGGCTTAAATTTCAATATTTGGCATAGAATCGAGTCGCCGTTGAGTTGTTATTATAATGTGCGAAGACCTACCGCCTGGTGACAGACGGACGGACGGACGGACAGCGAAGTCTCAGTAATAGGGTCCAGTTTTTACCCTTTGGGTATGGAACCCTAAAAAAAAGATACCAACTACAGAAAAGCTGTCAGTACTATGGAAAAACTAGTTGTTTGTATAAGGTAAGAAAAACTACAATTTAAAATTTAAAATATTTATTTAAAACAATCTTTTTTTTAACGAGAATGTACTCTTAATGATTTTTTTATTACCACAAAGCCACCTACTATCAAATAAATCAATTCACATTTATATCCTTAATCGGGGATCTAAAACAATCTAATATTGTTCTTATTTATTGATGATCTCTTATTTACCTACTGTCATCTTTTACAATACAAAAGTCAAATGAATATTTGTTTTATATCTATTTATTTTAGTTCTTAGATAGGTAAGTCATAAGTAGGTATTTGTGGGTTTGATAGCTATACTTAAGCGTAAAAAGAAAATCAAGACATAAACGGCAGCGGTAACGAATAACAAAACGCCTATCGATCGCGTGAAGCGGTTTTTCTGTTAATTAATTTATAATCTGACGAAAGCAAGACGGTTCACTTTTACACCAACACATATTTCAATTCTCGTCCCGCACATCCCCGCCAATTCCTACTATTTCCACCGACCGAAGATGCGCTGGGAGGGGATTGAAAAAATGCAATACAAATTAAAATTCCCGCCCCATCCCGTCACTCCACGCCTCGCCACTCGTGTTCCCGCTTAGCCGGTGGAAAAATCAGATTTAATCTCTACCCTATATTAAAAGCAATAAGGTTCATTTTTACACAAACAAATATTTCAATTCAAGCCCGGCGCATCCACGCGTCGCCTTACTATTTCCACCGAAGATGCGCGTGGCGGGGATTGAAAATTTGCCGTACTAATTTCAATTCTCGCCCATCCACGCGCCGCCACGCCTTGCCGGTGGAAAACCACCTTAACGCCGCTGTCTACTTAACACCTTGCAGCGTACGCCTCGTCTTATAAATAACAAGGTCATAAGCGACTAAGACCACGGAATCACATACGTCATTATTCAATCACCTAGAAGACACCTAGTTCTTCGAATTAGCAAGCGCATGGTAGGTAGTTACGTATTCACAATACCATTGCAACTAATGCATTTTTCAACACTCTTACTGCGTAACAATACAGTTCTTTTTTATTATACTTGCTTGCAAAAGAAGTGTTATAAAATTCTAGACACACCTTCTTAGGCCTTTCAAGGCTACAGGAATCTATTATGAGCCTAATTTAGTGTTGACATACTAAATGTAGACTGAAGTATGTGGAAACGGTTATTTTTGGTTGATGACATCGATTTGGAGTAATTTAGTATGTAGGTAACTTTAAAGTTGAGGTGTCAATCGAAATCGTATGGACAATTATAAAAACGGCGTGGAATGTTAATCTAAGTATAAAAATAAAATGACATATTTTTGTGAAGGAATCACACAATGTACTGAAATAAACCAAGTAAGAGATGAAATCAAGAATTAACTCCACACAAAAGGTCCCGAGATAATATCGAAACAACTTAAAGGTTACATAAAAGATCCCAAAACAAAGACCTTAATAGCAAAAGATCTTCATTTCACTTTTATTATTATGCCGTAAACAAACTTTCGTTTTATATCATTTAAAACGAAAAAGGGTTTCATCAACGTTTGTTTTTAAATTTTAATTAAAAGTTAAACCAGACCTAACCCAACCGGCAACCGACGAATTCATAAACGTAATAAAAATGAAATGTTTGTTTTAAATTTAGAACTGACATCGCCATGACAGCTGTTGGCCGCCATTGCGCTCCAAGCCAGGAAGCAAATGAACCGTTAAATCCATGTATTACATACTCCATAACGCGTTCGTGTAATTTTTCGGTGCCCATTTAGTCACGGTCTATTAGAACTTGATACAGTTTTTACCGACTCACATCGGTTCGGAATAAACAAGGCGTGACATATGGTCGTTTATCGAGCAATGTTTACATTCGAGCACGTGTTACTAAAAAAGTTACAAAAACGAAAGTAGAATATTACTTTTTTACAATGTTTCTTGCTTTAAAACGCTGTGAATGGTTGTCGGTTCACCACACACCTGCTCCAAGTCGGAATATCGATAAAAACACCGTAAAAACCTGTTTAAGTTAAAACCCATTAACGTAAACATTAAAAAAGGCTAAATAAGTAAAACACCCGAAACGGCGACCGGGGATTTTATGACTTATTTTATGCTTCCCCCGTCGTATTAGGAAATTAAGAAATTATTTTCAGGTGCTTTAAAAGCGTCCATGGGCGTCGAAAAATTGCCTTCGATTCTGTTATCTATGTAATTGCTGTTGAAATTCAATGTTTGTATGGAAACAAAAGGCTAACATCATTAATATTCGATTAAAATCAATAGCGATGCGGAATTAGCATAGTTTATTCATAAGTCGACCCCGATATTGCTCAACAGTCAAGCGCAATCATAATGTTTACGGCACTGCCGGTGTCAAGTTCATACGGAACATGATGTGAATAATCCGACGGAATCACTTACGATTATGATGTTTTACGAGAAGTATTAAAAATAGAAGGTTTAGCAGAACTCGTTAAAATGAACGGGATAAATGCAGGCTTTTACGATACACCAAACTAAACGAAATGCACTGAATATTATGTAGCGTTACGCTCATAAAATAGCGTAACCTTGCATTGAACTATAATAATATGAAAACCAAGCTTTTATAGTGTTATATTCAAGCCGTTAATGGCTTATAAAGTTACACAAGTTGCGATCTTAATCGCTTTCATTTTGAAATTTAATCCACCATCCAGTTGCATTACAAGACGACGATAACAATACCCGTGCCATAAAGTTTATAAAACATAATTTGTCATTGCGTGTGATTGCGTCAACATAATAAAGCGCTTTTAGGGTCATCCTCAACATTAAATATACTTACACATATTTCTTTCGTAATTTATCCTGGCTGGGCCTGGATTTTTATTCCTTCAAATCTAATTTTTAGTTCAAATTTTGAGCATTCCATGGTCCACATAATTATACTAAAGTTAACCAGTGTCTATAAAAATCATAATGCAGTGACATTTCTTGAACGTTCAGAAGAAGATTAAAAAACGGTAAGGACAAATCAAGAATTTAATGATGAGAATGATGACCCTATAAAATCATCAAGTGCCTCCTCTGTTGACGCAACGTCAAATTATGTTCTTAAACAAACTAAAACAAACTCAAGTGCGTCAGCTGTCACAGTTGCATAATCCAACTTTCGAGAATAAGCAATAAAAGCTATCTCGAAATAACATCATCTCAGTAATTGGGTACGGAATACAAACAAATAATTACGTGTACACTCCCAACTGCAGGCTTGGCTTGCATATTTTAGCGAGTACGCCACGAAAACCTTCAGAGAAACTTAAGCTTAACCTACTGCCTCTTAAAAGCAACGGTTATTAATATTTCGTTTGGAATTCTTATTTCGTACAGTTATTTGAGTTGCGTTTTACAGCACTTTGATGTTTGTGGTCCAATATCTTGAGTACCTTTGGAGCGTCAATAAGTGGGAGTATAGATAGAAATGTAACTGAAATAAGTGTTAGTAATGTTAGTCTAGAAATTTTAATGTTTAGATAGTGCTGACCCTATTGCAAAGCGAGTGCAGCGAACGATCTAGGTGTTAGTTCGTGATGAGCATACAATTAAGCCAAATAAAGACGATTTTTGAAAGGCGCATCTAATGACCAATCTGGGTCGGCCCTGATCAACGACTGGCCGACGCTCTGTTTAGATTTCGATTTACGAATCGGTGTCGGCAGCGAGATAGAAGGTGAATTCATAGAACTGTTCTTGGTATAAATGTTTATATGGATGATTTTCGTAACAGAAGCCCAAGTGATTCCACTAAGCGAAGCGTAATGTTTTGCTCCACCGGCGGAATATTTAAAGGTAAATCTCCGTCAGCGGGTCATATGTCACGACCCTGCTGCGCTCTCAAAAGGCTCCGCTATAAACATAATTTGTTTCTCCGAATAATGCTCTCTGGGAATTAATTCTCCAGAGGTTTCTTATAAATTAAACGGGTGTTAAGATTAGCGGCCGGCCCGTTTTTAAATAATAAGGATATTGCTGCGCTCGAATAAATATCAGAGTTAATCTTTATACAGCATCTTAGAAAGCAGAATTTAATGAGGTTTCAGGAATTTTCGCTGCAGAGGAAAGTAATGCGATGAAATATTCGGAGCGGAGTATGATGCTTTTTAGGAATTAACACGTTCTAGGGAAAGAGGAATATATTTCACATTACGCCGATCCTTTGCATCCAAAAGATAAAAGAAAATTACGAGGAAATGTAATCATTGTTAATTCTGTAGGATATAATTTGAAACTGCACGTAGTCTGTCGAGAACGTAAATTACCTACACATACAGCAGTTAGTCTTAGATAAATTGCTCTTGGAAGTGGATACCTAAGATGGATATCTCTCTAATTGGATTCGGGAGAGGATCCTAGGCTGGATCTGCTGAATTAAGTTTGATGTAATAGTATTTACTAGAACTTTATAGTTTATTTATTGCTTCCGATGCATAACTACCTAGTTAATTAAGTTTCTTCCGCAGTAGTCATCTACGAGAATGTATGTTCGAGGATATAGCCAACTTGATGTATTTTATTTGTAACTTCCTACGGTTTGTGGTTTCATAAATAATAATATTCTTGAAGAGAAAATAACAGTCCAACTTCGGTACGATCGTTATCACCTTTACAAAGTTATCAATCTTTGAGTCTTTGTCGGAAAACTTTAGAACAACAAACCCTTTATAGCACCCAGTCCATTGTTTGGTTTTCCAATAGATATTGAATCTAGTTGATAATGGGAAGAGGGTATCATTGTCACTTTAAATACATAACATAGAGCTGATTAAAACTTCGCTTTATATCAAGGAAAAATATTTGAAATTATAAAGTAGCTTAACAATTCAACATTAATTGGTTTCCGAGAAAAGATAAAGGGAATCTCCGATAGAAAGCAAAGAAAATTCATTAGGAATAAAACATAAACTTAATCCAAATTAAGTCCTTTGCTAACGTTTTCAAGGAACCTCTTTCCAATAGAAAAGCCTTGAATATCTTGGACTGAATGAATCGTGTTTTAATTAATCGATTGTGTTCAAGTTTCATTTTGACCCAGATATCAAAATGGGACTGATAAATAAATCGGAGCACAAGCTACCTCTGTCCGGACCCGATCAGTCTCTCGCGTTGTTTTACAATAACTGTTTACAAACACGAAGGCAAACTGACACTGATAACCTTGCGGCACCTACAGAATTCTCCGCTTAAGCAACCAATATCTGATTCTAATTAGAAACTTAGTAAAATGAAACTACAAACTCATTTTACATGACGAGAAAACGTAATTTGATAATAAAATAACGCTTACAATAAATGAACAGACAACTACATCAATAATAGTATAGCTCTTAAATTTACGATGAAGGCTATAAATGTTTTACTACCTAAATAAGAATCATTTCCATCGTAAAATATATTTGCGGATAGAGTGGATGTTAGTGTTATTAAAATTCTCTTGGAAATAAATAAAATTTAAGAAGTTTACGACTCCCTATAATATCGATGAGCAAATAGCCTTTGACGAATACTCTGTCCGATTCTTTATGGAACTTAGTTCAGCACTTTTACTGTCTCGTTAATATAATGCTATCATCCCTTAAACGTAATAAATACAAGGGTATATTGCTAGGAATGGTCAAATTAAGATGGAAGGATGCTGTGGTCGGCCGCAAATATTTGGATTGGAGCCAAAATAATCAAGTAAGGGAAAGACCGGCAGTATGTCTTTATTTATTTTATATTCCAACTGTTTATTGACTATTTCGATGAGATTTGCAATCCAATTGACCTTCGATAGGAAAGTGGATCAAACCGTGATTCCGGTTCAGAGATTTCTGTTTAATTGTTCACGACGAGTTCTCCTCGGCGCTTTTAATCTGCGACTTGTTTTTATTGTTGTCTGATCGTTTATCTTTATTTATTGCTATCAAATTGTTATCTTATGGACTTGATACTACGTTTTCTTGTATCGTTCTAAATATTAATTCACTTTCTTGACTTTTTTAGTAATTTTTATATTTGTTTGATTCATCATTTTTCTTATCTGCCTACACTGATTAAGATGAAGTCATTACGTTGATTCATAATTTCAGCCACTACACACTTGAATCCGTTCGAATTTAGGTTTATTACCCCAACAAATTAGTATCGCTCTGCAGACTCATCACTGTTATTGGATTTCACTTGCTTGGGAAGGAAAATTTAATAACAAGATTCGTATTCATGTTGCGATTCAGCCTCACTATCGTTACCTTGAGCAGATTACTCACGTACACCTACACTCGCAAACATCCATTCTTATCATAAGTAATACAAACTGTAAATCGTTCCAAGAAAATTAAATTCTTTACCAACCTCACAGAGAAAAATCCGGCTGCGAAGGATCAAAAAGATTAACGTTTCCAATTCAAAAGCACATTACATCCATTGAGTTCACTTTGGGCCAACGTTACACAGGACGGTACGCTCGTTGAGCACACATAACATCACATTTTGCACTAAAGAAAAACAATAGACATGAATAAACAGGAGATCCAGTTATCAGACGCCGTTCCCGACGAGGCACGTGAACACAGAAACCAGTTTATTTTAACAATTAAAAATATGTTCGTCGGAGACTACGATCCGGGGTAATCTTCGAGGGACGTAGGTCCGCCTTCCGCGCGGGCTGGCGAGCGACTGAGGGGGCCGCGCGAACTGCGGGAGTGAACGAATAGGCGCATCGGGCCATGCGTGAGTCCGCGAACCCTCCGCTCGAAATAAGTATTATTATTACGAACATTACCTCAGCAGCTTACGCTGTCGGCCGGTGCGGTGTCGCCGTGTACACTTGCATTTCATTCCGTTTATACAATGTAATTAGCGTTGCGCTCAACGTGTTTCGCTCCACAAAACAGCTAAGTCATTTTCATTAAGAGTTATGTTTTCCTATCTGCCTTCTGACTTAACTGAATTTACTGAGCTAGCAAATAGTTACCTGTCATATTTTAAACTTTTATCTTTATCAAAATGTTCTTGCTGTCGTTCCCGCATTGGATTAAAAACTGCAACAAGAACCCCGTATAAAAATCATCTGAGTAAGATGTGAAGCCTTTTAAGTTTCAAAGGAATATTTTAATAAGTCGATGCGTTTCTACCTGCTGAGGGTATACCGAAGGTGGATCGAAGATGACTTTAGATATTGAAAGGGCGTATTGTGCGGAATCACAATGGTCGGATAAGATCGAAGCTCGGTGCAGGCAGATGTTTGGAAACGACACGTCGTTCGAGGTAGTGGAATAGGCCATCAGTTGTGTAATGGGCATTATATTGTACACAATATTTTTGTTTAGGATTTCAAAAGCTAAATCAAAATTGTTTTAGAAAAAACCTTTACTGCGTTCACAATTATGTACATAGTTCTGATTTCATTAGTAAAGTTTTTACCGACGTCTTGAAGACTAACTTGATTAAAATATTTTAATCGGCATATCTGTTTTTTACATCAAACTCGAAGTTTTTAATGAGCAAACTTAAACTTTACACTTGAATTAACTCTATTAGAATTCACAAAGATGCTCATCAACTTTTACAAGGCATTTTCAAACAAAATAATAATGCCCTTGAACACGAAAATAAAACTGCCCCAAAAGACCAAAGCAATAGTAATAGGTGCAATAAATCAAGCGAGTTCTGGACACAATAATCGCTACCGGAAGATGGGGGAAGTTACCGACAAATTTCGAACCGAACTAACTCCATTGTGCCCGAATCAGATGTAAAACTGTTCGCTCATATACACCGGCTTTGTCGCAGTTCCCGATGCTAGTTGCCGTGACAGCGCAATTTGGTTTCGGGTGTTTATTGAACTTAATTTGCATCGGACAGGTTATTTTACAAAATGACAATCGAGAGAAGAAAAGGTACTTTAAAAAATCAACTGAATAAACTAGAAAAAGAGTTCTAAAGATTTCTATCCAAGTTAGTTAAACTGATCATTTTTACAACTGTTTGCTTAAACGGTTTCCAAAATTATAGCAACAAATAACGTTAGCTATTTGCTCAATTGGATTTGAGATGATATTTAACTAAGTATATAAATGCTTATTCCATAAGTAAGAACGCAACTTAAAGAATTAGGTGTATGAGTTATATTTTTAGTACCGATAGGCCGACATGGCCCATTGGTCATTTCCAGTCAGCCGATTAGATGGCAAAAATGCCGAATAGTCAATACTTGGTTAACTTAGAAAGTTTAATACTTATTAAAATCCCAACTTGTCTACAGCTCCAATAGCATAAAATGGTTATACTTTCGATATGAACGATATCGCAAGCATCCGTACATTTACTGCCTTGGGTCACCTCATCTCACAAAGCAAGCATAACAATAAATCCAAGCACATCACCAAATAAATTCCGCGTTCAACTGCAGTATGAAAATATATGAAATCCGTATGTGAAGTGTGAAACCTTCGTATTGTGGTGGCGATGAATGTGTGCCGTTTTACGGGCGGTGACGAATCGCCACTTTATGCTTTATCGGACCCTGAATAATAAATCGGTTGAATGCATCCGATCCCTATCTTCCTGTAAATGCATGATGTTTTTATACATTTATATCTGTGCGTGTGTGTGTGAATGTATGTTGTTACGGTTCTTTTTATTTCTCTACTAGAAGGTCGCAACTTTGTTCACGTAATTTTTTTTCCTATCCACAATTGGGTAAATAATATCCTTTAATCAATTTCATAATAGACTCATTGTCGCGCGACAAATACTACCTGTCACTTTTCTTTCAATACCGTGCGAGCAAGACAGGTGACGCTGAGTCTCGCGACGAGTGTCGCGGCAAGATATGCCAGCCCGACTGTACCAAAATTGCTTAAAAATTATCCAGCCGTTTCACCGTGATGAGAGAACAGAAAATTTTACTAACAAATGGCGTCAGTAGGATTCTATGTAGCCTAACTTTTACTAACTCTAAGGAGAAGAGCAATCAAAACAGTTGAAAATTGTGTACAGCAGACAAAATAATGCACAACAAAACCTATATTGGTTCACCAGCGTTTCTTTGTAATAATTACAAAACAAACTTTTATTTTAAACCAAATCCACCCCAAACCGCACGACCGTAACAAATTAATCTCTTTTAAAGCTAATATATCGCCCGTATTCAGCTGAACAATGTTTTAGGGGCATATTACTCGTACACATTACACGAGCCCGAATTCCCAGATTATTGTACTGATAAGAAACGGTGTCCAATATTTGTTTCGTATGATTTCAATAAACTCCCTCAGAGTATAAATAATGCATGTCGAATTGTACATATAGCAACGCTTCCTACGAGTGATGATAATGAAAATGATTCTTATGATGATAACGATAAAGTTGCAGACGAAGATATAGAAAGTTGTGCGGAAGATTGTAAGGAAGAGATAAAAAAAATGAAAATGAAAATGAAAATGAAAATGTTTATTAATATAAGATAAGCAAAAATTACAAAAAACATATCTAGCCACATGAGATGGTTAGGGGTCATCCATCAATTACGTCACACGTTAAGGGTAGGGGGGGGGGGTCATACCAAACGTGACAGTACATGTTAAAGATATAGCAAAAAAGCGTGACATAGGGGGGGGAGGGGTTCAAAAAGTCGACATTTTGTGTGACGTAATTTGTGGATGACCCCTTATCTTATGGTTAAGTACTACTAAGGTACAGGATATTGATGGTCCCCACACTAGGCAAGCCTGTATCGCAGGGGCCAACGCATTACGTGTTTCATGTATATGAATGGTCGGTTGACAGGTATTTAATCCTAATGTTTTTAATGATAAATAGAAGTTAAATCGATACGAAAACACTAATACTTAATCTTAATAACAATAGAATGATAATAATAATAACAGTTAGTTACTGTAGTGCCTTTGTAGGTAACAGCTTCCAAAAACCTTTTCAATTTAAATTAGCTCCTCTGTTTCATTATAGGATAAACCAGTTAACCATCTTTTCAAGTTACGTTTGAATTCAAAGACTGAGCTATCCCTTATGTTTAATTTATTCGCTACCCTATTGTACACAAGGCTTGATACATATGGATCGAAGCGAGTGGCAAAAACAGTTCGTACCAGAGGCATTTGTACACGAATTACACGATAGACTCTTTTTTTTAACAGGTGTGTATATTCGGCGGAGGCAATGATATTACTGTGTTTCTGCGTAATAACTTTAGCAATAAAAAGTTGACGCACTGTAAGCACGTCTGCTTCCTGGTACAGTGATGCTGTTGGATATCGGTAAGGCAGCTTCAGCATTGTTTTAAGTACTGCGCGTTGGGCTCTCTCTACTTGAATGAGGACCGTTTTTGCAGCACTTCCCCAACTCGAGTTACAATACATGAGGAGCGATTGACATAACGCGTAGTAAACGGTTTTAAGCGTTGTTTTATTGGCTACATTCCGTAGAAGTCGCATTATGTGAATAATTTTCCGGACTCGGCTAGACAGGGTAGATATGTGCTGCTTAAAATTTAGGTTCTGGTCTATCATGACTCCTAAGTATTTTAAACAATCCGTTTTACAAATAACAGAGCAAGTACAAGTCGTATGGGTATTTCCACATGTGTGGAAGATAAAGATCGATAGATACAACGGTCAAACGAAGTTTTACGTATACCGCGCTTTCTCGTTTGTCAACATCTGGTAAATTGGGCTATATTTTTACGACCTTTGTTATTTCAAAAACCATTTTTTGGAATAGGCCAATATGCCAAAATAAAGAATTAGATTGTGACAATATGACACCTGTGAAAATATAGTTTAATTCAATCAAAAATAATGATTTCACTTCTCAGTTTTCACTTGTCCTTGCCGTTTTGCAGTACAAGCGAAGTCAAGAGTGATCTAATCACAATATACTTAGTAAGGAGTAAAACAATTTGTAGGTACCGTCTAAATGGCAAACGGATGTTAAATTAAACCGTATGTATTCGTACATAAGTAAGTTAAGAGGCCTTATACATTTTAAAATGTATTTTTGTTATGGTGACAAATGTTATTAATAATTGCAACCAACTTTTTAAAGTGAATAATATTTTCCCTGAGTTTCTAGATAGTGACACAGCTATTTTATGCTTTCATTACGTGCAGTCGAAAATAAGTTGCAAAAAACAGTTTTCTACGTGAATTTTTCGAGTTTAACAATGTAGAATTAAGTAGTAACATTGATAATATTGATAATATGTTAAGAAACATTCAGCATTTTTGAACGGATAAGGAGCTTTAAATTCTCAAAGCTCATATTTTACGAGTTTAATAAAAAAAATTGGTATTTATGTTTTAAGTATATCACAATCGCGACACTCCTCCTCTCCATAGTAGACAGTAAATACTAAAACGCCAGAAAGCTGATTCATAATCTTTTAATAACCCCAGTCTGTGCCTATGTTGCTCTATTTGGCATCGCTTTGTGAGTACTATTCTGGACTGGAATCAGAAAGCCGATTCGATGTGTTATCTTATCGCATTTCTTGATTTCTTTTGTTGATACAAGTTTAAATCTTGTTTTACAGCAAAAAGTTATTCAATCCGAAAAACTTTCTCCCTCATTGAATCCCAAACTTGGAATTCGTTTTACACATGTTCCACTATCAAGGTTGAGCATCGGCCAAAAGCGTGGAGTATTTTTATTAAAACCATTCAAGTTTTTTTTAAGAATTGCTCCCTAAATAATACGGGTATAATTTTGAACCCCAATTTAGCTCCGACAACGCAACCGCAAAATGACAGTCTTTTTTGTGGCCTTAAAATTGGTTTGCAATAAAAAAGCTACTTAAGCGAAACAAATGAGGCAAAACGAATCATACAATAGCGAACGCGTTATCGTCTCAAAACAAAGAGAAATGATAAAATCAGAGGTAGACAATAACGTCGTGATATTAATCCCTCGACGTGTGTTCGAAAATCATTTTTATTGCCATTCGGCGTTTGAGTTGAGTGAGTCGATCGTCCGTTCACGTGTTCCGGATGTGAAATGAAAGGGACAAAAGTACCGAGCCCTTTTGAGTTAAACTCGCGGCTTAATGCCAAAACAAGACTTACTGTGACTCGAACAGCTTGACAACAAAGTAATCCAGTGGGATTCATCCGTTGTTCATAAGCGATACGGCTCAAATTTTAATGGTGCAGAAATTTTCGCCCGCAGATATTTTCTGGTCAATTTGAAAGCAGGTACCTCTCATTGACGGCGTGCTTCTGTCTTGGACGCGGCTCGTAAAATCGAAACGGAACAGCGATATAAAAGAGGCAGATGAATATCGAGATGAGAAAACCGCTATTATGCACGTGACATACGGCGGGGAGGATTATCGGACTAGAGCCAACTGCCTCAACAAAATAAGTCGAGTTTTGAGGACTTAGAATTCTTAGAAAAGATTTATATACGTGCGGTTTGGTGATTTCCATGGACACTTTCATTTCGTTTCCAGCTTTCAGCCCTTTTGAATAAATGAGTACGAATCGATATTGCATAAATTAATTTCATAGTGTACACTTAAAAGTGAAGAAGGAATATATATAGGTACCTACTTTTATGTCTTGGATCATGATGAGAAATGTTACTGCCACTTTTTATTAGTTAGAAACCGATTTCGCACAATAATTTTAAAACTTTCGCGCTTTTATCAAAGATGTTTTTTGCTCAAATATACGTACAAAAAAATTGCTCACTAAACAGTAGAAAACATTAACAAATGTCGGACAATTTACTTCTACATCAGATAATATCTATAACGGCAAGATCAAATGAGGAGTATCTTAAAGAAAGGCTTATTCTCTCTATGAAACTCGTACAAAATAAGCTCTTTTGAGTCTCTCCTCAGTGTCTCCTCAAATATGGTGAAGATGACTGGCGGAATCCTTTTGTCGCTAAGTTAAATGGGAGTTGGGTCCACAAAAAAATACCAAATAGGTGTGTCATTTAAATATGTTACTTTTGAGAAGATCAAAGATAAAATATGGAATTAATGTTATGACAAAAACTGAACAGGAGTTTTGTGAGTAGGACATATATCGCATGATAATAAGACTTAACTTTCTTTTTCTTCTGTGGCCTAGTAAAAAGTATTCATTAACTAACAGTAAATCCCAGCTACCAATATGGGTGATCCACTGAATCGAGGTGATGAGTAGGTATACATATACATACACCAACATAACATATAAAAACATATTTCAAATCAGTGACCCTGATAGTTAGTGAAATAAGCTACCCAATATAGTAAGTTTGTGTCACTAATTTAATAACATAAAGGTACAACATATAAAGTAATAAAATAATAGTACCGACACATATTTACACGAGATTATCTGAGTTACTGACCGGCCAACGCCTTGCCCAAATCCTTTGAACGCAGAAATTATCGAGATTTTCTTTAAGTAAATGCAGCCTGTATGTTTTTTTTATTTTTATACTTATCGTACGAAAAAGGTTATTTCTTTCTTCACATAATTCCCACAAGAGCATAGTAGCGGGTAAAATAGAAGCTAGTTTTATATATTTATCGCATGTCAACTTGCAGTTGCCAAACACAGCCGTCCGTGTGTAGCGATAAAAGAGCAAATGAAACAACGATTTTATTCCCCAGGAAAAAAGGAATGCCCGATTCCATTTTGTTCTCGCTTCCCCTGTGAAAATTTCATTGAATAGTAGGTACCTATGTTAATTATTCCGTAGTTGGCCAAGTTTGAGAAAGGATTCGAGTTTCAGCACATCTTTAGTGCTATTAATCTGTCTTTTATGGGGGACGGAGCTCGCTTCGTCAAGTTAGTGGGGACCGATTCCGTTGACATGCGCCAGGGACTTTAGACAATTGGCTTTGAGTTGGGAAGTTTTGCGATTTTTCATTGCATCGGTACGGTAGTTTCTACAAAGAAATCGGTAATAGGAAAGACTTTGAGAAAAAAGTTTGACGTCTAATTCTTGGGAAAGAAACTTTTTTTGAGTTCCGTACCCCGTACCCAAAGGGTAAAAATGGGATTCTATTACTAAGACTCCACTATCCGTCCGTCTGTCTGTCTCCAAGCTGTATCTTATGAACCGCGTTGAAATTTTCACAGACGATGTATTTCTGATGACTTAGTTATAGTTTTTATGTTTAGTTTTTTTTCTTTGTTTGTCACTTTTCTACGCAATTATGTTTTGTCCCCGAATAAATGTTTTTCTTTCTTTCTTTCTTTCTAATAAAATAAATATTTAAGTGGGTTCCCCATACAACAATTAACGATTTTTTTTTTCGTTTTTTGGTCGATACTGTCACCAGGCTTAGGGCCAGGGTTACCTAGAAAGTTGAATTTTTCACAGATGATGGATTTCTATTGCCGCTATAACAACAAAGACTAAAAACAGAATAAAATAAGAATTAAAGTGGGGCTCCCATACAACAAACGTGATCGGTTGCGTTAACTTTGTACCTCATTTGTATCCAGCGCCATACATACCAGGTGCAAACCGAACCCGGCCAGTTAAGATGGGATAAGTATTTGTACGGAACCCTCGATGCGCGAGTCAGGCTCGCACTTGGCCGGTTGTTTTCCTAACACGGAAGAGCAGGTACAATCGTCTTTCATTAGAGCAAACAAAGGAAAATGAAAACATGATGGACTAACAATAAGAACGGAAACAAATGAAACAAAACAGCAATGATAAATAAACAATATCAAAGAACACAAGTTGAACTACGCTTGGGCCCTAATTCCATTATATCTCTCTGATATCTCCGAAATGGCGATAAACAAACCGATCGCGTTAAGTTTCGCATGAACGGGATGATAACAATGTAGTACATGGAAATCGTGCTTTGAAAGTGGGGTTGCTTTGCATTAAATCGGGTAGTTCTGATTTTTTTATATGTTGCCTACAGTATTATGGTAATGATGAAACCAATTTTCCGACCTAGAAAACCCTCCGGATCATTGTGAAATTCTTGAAAAACCATGAAATTTTCGGTGTTTTTTCAGTTTTTGCAATTTATTACCACCAAAAGCCTTTGTAACAGTAAAAATCACTATAAACACTTTTAAGTAGACTAAATTTGCAACAAAATAAAAGTAATCTGGTTGCATTAGACTAAATAGTTTCTAAAATACAGCTATTCAAATGTTAGCAAAATTACCTAAAAATGTTTTTCATAATGAGTGGTGTATTTTCAGGAAATCGGTTCCAGTCATGTCCAATACTTGTAAAGTCGCTACGGCTCTCATATAACTGTGGTTTTCGATGAGTATCTATCCGACGCTTTAGAAAAAACACCAAGAGCACGCCTTCGTAGAGTTGGAACAAAGTCCTTACCTGACGTTATCTTCTTACCTACTCGACGGATTCCTTCACCCACCAAGCACAACCCGTAATGCCACTGTTCCTTTACGCCTTCAGTGGTTGTGATACAACATCAGCACTTTTTGGTCAAGGAAAAATTAAGTTTCTGCTGACACTGCAAAAACAGCCGAGCCTCAAACAAAACGCTGCGGTTTTCCTAAGCCCCAATGCCACACCTGCAGGTCACCAAAGCAGGAGAGAGCTTCGTCGTTTCACTGTATGGAGGAAACAGCGAATCTCAAAATCTAAAGGACCTTCGCTACCAAATGTTTACGAGGGCGGCAGCTAAGCCAAACATGAATCTTGCCTCCAACCCGGAATGCCGCGAAATTCCAGTCTTGGCGAACATACCAACAGGTGAATTTTTTTTTATTTTGCCAGTAATAATTTACCTTCCTGCTTCAAACGATATTATTCTTAAAAAAAAGTTACAATATCAATTTTGTTGTTGGTTTTGTTTTAGGTACAGATTTGGTTGGGAAATGAGAAGAACCTTCTCAATTGAGGCTGAATGCGGAGCACTCGAGGCCTCATTCCTCAGCTGACGACGAAGCCACCAGTTCCACAACCCCTGCTTAAAATGATTTCCTGCAACTGCAAAAAAAGTTGTACCATCACTTGTAGTTGCAGAAGAGAAGGCCTCAAATGCTCGGCTGTTTGCAACCACTGCAGCAGCCAATCTTGCGAAAACAAGCCTGACTTGATATGTGACGACAGTGACGAACAATTTTATTCATCGACGACCCATCAATTGGATGCATGGCGATTTCGAGCTGCCTGAGCCGGTCGATGAAGAAATGCTAACGGAGCAAGCTCTCCCCAAAAGAAGTACTGTAGATCTGGAAGAAAAAGACTAATAATTGTTATTATTACTGTTTATGTAAATTATAATGCTTATTTCATACGTCACATTTCATTTTACAAGCCCTTCTATTATTTTGTTTACTCACCTCAGCAACTTGGAACAGCTGTATCTAAAGAACTATCGAATCTTAATAGACCAAAATGGTTTCATTTTGTTGCGGATGGTGTGTACTTTAATTAAATATATACTCTGATAGACTTATAACGTAAAATGGGTACTTAGTTGACCACGTTGCCGAAAACTTAAAGAAACGTATAAAAATATATATTTTTCGAAACTTTGCTAATTTTTGAACAGTTGTATCTTACAAACTATTTGGTTTATCGCTCTCTTACTATAACATAATTTGTTGAAAATTTAGTCTTCTTTAAAATTTGCTGTAAAATATGGTTCCTCATGGCAGCAATTGGTAGAAACTGAATAAAGTCTGAAAATTAAATGGTTTTTAAAAATAATGACAATGATCCGGAGGGTTCTCGAGGTCGAAAACTTGGATTTGCCATAACAACTTCAACACATAGAACATATAAAAAAATCAAAACTACCCGATTGAATGCAAGGCAAAATGTACCATTTCCATGGACTAAATGATAAAGAGACGAATATCTATGTACAGCGTTGGGCGCTGATTCGAGAGTAAGTAGTTACATTGAGATTTCGCCAAATAATCGATGTCTCAGGTATAGATTATAGTTTTTTTTTGGTAAAATATATACATTTTTTTATTTCACACATATTTTATAATTCAGGCGGGGCTTTTTGATTAGATAATAATTTAGGTTTAGTTATTAGTTTTATTGTTTAATTTAATTTATTGTTATTTTGATGTGCTTTTTGTTCTTACCATAAATTTCTTTCATTGTTTTTCCTGGTGACATAATACTGTTTAATGATTGCTAATTATGTATTACGTTAAATGCGGCGTTTTTCATAATTGTAATAATTTTTTTTATTGTATTAAGTTCAAGATAATTGTTACAATACAATGCCAACGGCCAATAATCTCCTTGAATAATCTCACCCATACTGTAACAAGCTTAATAAAAGCATTTGATGATATGATGATAATAGTAGATTGTACAACAAGTGCATAAAACGCACCATTTTATACGAGACATTTATCCATCCGAGCGAGCTTGCGAGCGAGGATGAATATAAAGTCGAGTATAAAATGCGTTTTATGGACGAGTTGCACACTCTACTTTTCACTTCGATTGCGAGAAAATTAAACTACATCATGTAAATATTATATGTACTTAAAAACTAATTTAATTAAAATTTAAAAACATTTATATCTACGATAAATTATTATTATTATACTTTATTGTACTTTAAATAAATAGTACTTACTACAATAAAAATTAATTAAAAAAGTAATAAATGATAGTAAATAAAAATTACAAGTTTATTTCAAGAAGTTTGCTGTGTACTTTGGCTGTTGGTATTTTTGCCTTGGTCTTGGAATACTGACGAAACGAAAAAAAATAAGGAGTTTATTCTATAAAGTTTTATTTTTTTCGTGTGGCTGATGGACCGTTCGCCTTGGTCTTCGACGACGATTTTACTTTATGCTCTAGAGCATAAAAAGCGACTTTATGTCGCCTACGCACAGCATAAAGTCGAACTTTTAGAGCATGAGAAGTGAAATATATATTTAGGTATTACCTTTAACAGTCATTAGAATAGAACGTGATGTTTGCGATTCTAGCTGCATAGTGACATGTCACGTTACGACGCGGCCAAGTTAAGTTGCGTTTGATATCTACGGCGTTGCATATACATGAGGCGCAAACGTAACGCGACCGAGTTGGAGAAGTGCCGATAAACTAGGTATATCGTCATTTTGCAGATCTCTCCATGATATAATCAGAGAGTTATGGAATTAGGGCCTAGATGACGCGAGTATCCGACCAACACAAATTGCAACTACACCTGAACTAGCGAACAACGTGCGAAGTCGCTCTCTGACTCGTTATCGAGTCAAAGAGATTGTTTCTTTTTGTTCATGTTTCCAAATTCGACGAGACATTGCGACAGCAGCAACCAGCACCGCCTCATCATCACCTCTCAGTCCGAAGTTAAGAGGCTTTAAAAATGCTTATTGTTGTAGACATTTTCTCTATGATCAAACATGTTTCTTGACATATTATTGAAGAGATTTGTTGGTGTATATTTGAAACCTACCTATTTGTTTATTGAGTGATAAAAGCAATCATCAGAGGCCCCCTGATTTCTGACGAATTTGCAATTAACTTCGTTTAATCGTTAATTAAGAAAATAACAGTTGTTATTTAACGATAGACGATTAAACGAGTTAATTCCCACCTATGGCGGAATAGTACTGTACGAACTTCGGTTTCAAACTTGCATAATTGTCGTTTTGTGTAGAGTAAAGGAATGTTCGAGTAATGTACCTATTGTAGGTAAACGAGATTGTACCTTTACATTGTAAACTGCGGTACAATTCAGGATGCTTAAAGTAACTATGCGAATGAGGAATGAATGAAAAATACTCGACACTTTGTTCTGTTAGTGGAGTGGAGTGGTGGTTAATGTGAATGTTTGAAACTCGTGTGGGGTGTAATGAGGGACATAACAAAGTTTCTTATAATTTTACTAGATAATTATGACAACAGTTGATATAATAACACTAAGCATAAAGTCATTGGGTATAATGTATAATTTCACTTAGTATAAAATACATTTGACATAATGTTTGTTGTATGGGGCTCCCATACAATAAGCGTGATTAGTTGCGTTAACTTTGCACCTCATTTAGAACCGGTGTCAGTTATTCTATTTCATGGTACGGAACCCTCCGTGCGCGAGCCCGTCTCGGCCGGCTTTTTTTTTTAATAGACGCGAAGAACTGTATTAAGTGGCTCTTTTTTGTATGGGCAGTATTACAGCGTCATCTATCGCTAGAAATCTTTGCGACCTAAACAACTGGATGAATTTAAACCGATTTTGGAACAGCGGGGCTAGCATATCTTGACGTGACTTCGCTTGTCACGCGACTTAGCGTCACCTGTCTTGCTCGCACAGTATTGAAAGGAAAGTGACAGGTAGCGTTTGTCGCGCGACAAAGTGTCGCGTGTCACAGTTATGCTAGACGTGAAGAGGCAGTTGTACAATCAAGAATGGTTATAGTTAAGAAAAAAAAATGGCGTAACGCATACAAAGTTGTCTTGTGACTTCCAGTCTAGTAATAAAATGGCGGTTTAGAGAATTTCTAAACAATAGGTTGTGGTAATTTTTGGTAATTTACCAAATCAGATTACCATTTTGTACACGTGTTTTTTCCAATTCTCTGATAACAAATTACTTCGCACATCGTATCTATGGCTACAATACATTCCTGAGATAACGCTGAATGGAAAAAGGGCGTATTTTCATATAATAATAATGACGTTTACGTCATTTTATTTAAGTCAGTACAGGTAGACGAACCTTTCCATTCATTCAAAGAAAAGTAATAATTAAATTAGGTAGGTACTTGGGATTTGGGATTTTACGCAAGCTTTTTTTATTTTAATGATATATTGTGTTTTGGGATAAAAGGGATGGGTGTTAAAAGCAGGTTATTTGGATAAGTAATAAGTGATTAGGATTTTGGGATTACAGATTTTTAGTTTTGGTTTTCAATTTAGTTTGTTATGCTAAATTCGGTGCTTAGAAGACATTGCACATGCACATCAACCAACAAAATGCTCTTTGCGATTTTTCATTATTACATGAAATATATACAGAAATTAGTTACGACTTTACATGAAAAATAAACATAATTCTGTTTTGATTCAACGGAGTTAGGTTTTTTTCTTTGTCGATGAGAGGAGAAAGAAAGTATCCTAACTAACGCCGAAATGATTGGATGGATTTTTACCAATTTTCGTACAGAAAAAGGTGGACGTCCAAAGATGATCAAAGAATACTTTTTAGCCCACTACGACTAAGAAAAAACTTTAGTGCGGACAAAGTTGACGTGTGCCACGTGCTCTTGTTATGAATATAACGAAAAAATGAGCAAGTAAGTTTACTATGTTTGAAATTGGCAAAGCTACTATTTCGCCCCAAAATCAACCATTGCATCGTCTACTTTTGGATAAAAAACGAACATCACGATAAACTTAGAATCTCTCTCTTATTCTTCATCATCATCATTATCATATCAGCCGATAGATGTCCACTGCTGGACAAAGGCCTCCCCCAAAGTTCTCCACAACGATCGATCTTGCGCCGCCCTCATCCAATATAATATCTTATATCTCTTGTTCTTATTAAGTCGGTTAAAATCAATATAGGTACCAATTATTGTAGGTATTAAGCGGTTTACACTCATGTGAAATCGTCAGGAACGGCCCGACATGTTTCTAACTCGTACGGAGCTCTTCAAATCATCAGCGAATGCTACCCGTACATACAGCGGAGCGGTACCTAACTTCGTCACTCAGATAATAAAATATGTTTCACAAAAGTTTTAATAAGATTAGGTACCAATTATACAATAGTACCTAATAGATTAGATGCGATACAACGTGAAAATATGTATGTTTACCGTTACGAATACAATGAATGTAATTAAAAGTTGCCTGATTGCGCGCCATAGGCAGGTACGAACAATAAGTGGGTCGCACATACCGGAAGTTCCGAGCGGCCCGCGGCTTGGTCGCCCATTTGCAAGACATTAGAGCGCCGTCGGTTATGATAATAGCGTAATGTTGATGGCGGAATTTCATAAACACATTGCTTAGGTAACTATTTCATGTAGATGTGACTAAATTTAATGTAGTTTGAGATTGATATTTCATTAAATTAAACTTCAGTGCCCAATAGTAAATATTTGAAATAGTGGACTTAATGTCAGGCATTCTTTAAATTAAGACCGAACAGAAACCCATTGTGACATTGCTTAGTAAGCTACAAAGACTAAAAACTTAAAAAGTTATTTTATTACGCTCTGACGTCACATGTAGCCACCTACCCATTTGTATGGAGCGTTTTAGCATTCCGATGGAATGGAATCGAATGTTGTTATGTTGACCTTTGACGGTCATTTCTGACTTTTAGAGCAGTCTAAATGTAGTTAGTCCCATATAGACATTTGATCCCAAATAGGATCGATTAATATCTGAAAAAAAAAAATTTTCTAACCGCCTATTATTATTCGTAGGTACTCTATTTTCATAATACAGCATAAGACTGTACAATATTTGCTTAGCAAGAAAAACATACCAACATACAACCTAATTAGAATTAACACAACATAACAATTCAAATAGACATGCACATAAATATATACACGGACATAACCTTGAATGATCCCCATCCCTCCCTCCCTCCCCATCAGTACTAAAGACTCTTCTTATACAGGCCCTCGTGCTACCTATAGTCGACTATGCTGATGTGTGTACCACTAATCTTACTCAGACTTCATTGAGCAGACTGGATCGTCTTCTTAACAACTGCATAAGATTTATTTTCGGACTTCGTAAATATGACCATATTTCTGCTTTTCGCCGTCAACTGAACTGGCTTCCAATTCGTGAACGTAGGTCATTACGAGTCTTGTCCACACTATATTCTATCTTATTCGATCCAGCTGCGCCCGACTACCTCAGATCCAAATTTTCTTTTGTAATTGCCCGACCAGGCGGTAATCTTCGCACCTCACGGAATCTCAAACTCAATGTCCCCCTTCACCGCACTAGTTTCATGACGCACTCTTTCACAGCTGAAGCAGTTCGGCTTTGGAATGATCTACCGCTTCCCATCAGGCAAGCGCAAAGCAAGCTAACCTTCAAGCACATGTTGCGCAAGCATTTCTCCGATAAGCTATGTGACGAACTGTCAGCATAATGATTCACACAAGGTACATTTATTATATAAGTAAGTATATTGTAGGTATGTCATATTTATGTACGTTTATGTTATATATATATATTTGCATACGAGGTATATTACTTATGTGTTATTTAATTGTTTCATGTAACAGATTACATAAAAGACCCTGCACCAAACAAATGTTTCTGTTTAGTCCTATGGTTGACTGGTAGAGAATGCCTTATGGCATTAAGTCCGCCATTTGTACTTTTACTTGTGTATTGTGTGCAATAAAGTTTAAATAAATAAATAAATAAATAAATAAATGATAATGATAATTATGCTCATATCGAATGAATGCAAGATTTTATATTATGAATATTTGTGAATAAAATTTAACATGCACTGTACTTAGTCAATTTATATTGTAAATTGTTTTAAAGTATGCGCAACCAACATAATATCTATAAATTAAAAATATATAATATATACTAATTTTAATAATTGTACATACATTTTCATATCGCATTTTATTAATTTGTATACCACGTCCCTAGAATAAGTTTTTTATTATTCTTACTTTTATGTCAAATTGTATACCCATAAATAGTATTAATTGTATAGTATTAATTTTATTAAAACTGACTGTGAGTGTAAACCGCTTAATACAATAATCATAAATAGTATCTCATAAATTGCTGCGCCCTACTTCAGGGTACATGATGTGATCTCAAATTTGTAACTTTACCACCTGTTTTGTAAAACCATTATGTGCGATAAAGTATTGAGTATTGAGTATTGAACATTCTTGGAGATTGAAATTTAATTCTACTAAGCCCCAATTAATATGTATGTTTATTTTATAAGTTCTAAACTTATTCAATTTTATTCTGTTTGCAATTGAGATGAAAACAAGTTTAAAACTGTGGAGATATATTCTTGGATTATGTGTGTCTAGTTATTTCCCCTAATTACATTATTTTACTACAAATAAAATCAGCTTTTTTGAAATATCAGAAGATAACATATGATGATAAATAATATACACGATTATCCGTTTAATTGTTTTATTTAAAAGTGTGACAGTCACGGAAACTGAAGAAAATATTATAACAAAAGATCTGTTAAGATGTAACGTTCAACATAAAATAAAGTTCAGGGTCACTAAAAGAAAAAGAAATAGAAAATCCAAGGTCAGGAAAAATGAAAAGGCTCCTTAAAATATAATTAAACTGTCTTCCTAAAACTGTACCTACCTTATCCTGTCTTACTGTCTTGTACAAAACCTTTAAAAAACGTCGCGTAAAGTCGTCACTAATCACCTTGCCTTCCGCGCTCCACCAAGATCGCCTTTTCTATCCTTTATAGCAAATAATTCGCGCCCTTATTGTCAAGGAAGCTCTCTGCGGACACAAAGAAAATCCTCTGAAGCGAAATTGGTTCAGAACAATAGATCCTAGATAGATGTTCAGGATTAGTGCTGAATGGAAGAGACATTTTGCTAAGTGTTGAGAGTCGCTTTAGGAAACCTTAAATGGTTGGGATTGGGTTGTTGTGACATGATATTCTAGATTTGTGGAACAATACACCGTAATAGACTGGATTTCTAGGTATTTTGTTATTATAACCCAAAGCGTCATGCTTAGGGCAAAATATGATGTTTCTGATGACAGATGTCCGAGTTAACTTCCCTACATTATATCTCTTGTAAGTCAGAATTGTTCAGTATCTAATAGCTAAAGAAACTCAATTAGATACGTGCCGTTCTTGAGAGCGTTTCCCGATTTGTATGGGGAAAGAACGTTCTCGAGAACATATTCCATACAAACCGGTAAACGCTCCAGAGTCAGATTCTTTATTGGTAAAAATAAACATTTTACAAGTCAATGTTAAAAATTAGTAGGTACATACATAAGTAGGATATGTCATTTTAATATAATATATATAATTTTGTAGCTCCGCGATGAAATAACCCTTATACCGGGGTTATTCCCACCTGTTACCACCAATTTGTTACCACTGGTAACAGCTGGGATTATTTTTCCCACCTTTTACCACTGGGAACTGCTGGGAATACGAATTCTCAGCTGTTACCACTAAAATTAATTGGTGGTAACTACTGAGATTTTTTTTCCCACCTGTTCCCAGTGGTAACAATTGGGAAAAAAAAACCTAGTAGTTACCACCAATTAATTTTAGTGGTAACAGCTGAGAATTCGTATTCCCAGTAGTTCCCGCTGGAAAAAGGTGGGAATATAATCCCAGTAGTGACCACCATCACCAAACTTAAATTCTTTATTCAAAAATAACACAAAATGTCAATAGGTATAGTCAATCACTTAACCTAACACAACCCTAAGAAGTAGGTATTAATCAAATAACCCGCCCCGAGTCATTCCGGGAGCAAAGGTGCCCATCACGCTCGCTGCATTACCGCGTTGAATCGCAATCGACAGCCTTTGCAACAGGAATGAACCGGCACGGGGGTCATGACCTCTCTCCCGCAGACGGCGCCCGACTTCCGCCAAGAACGTTCTGGCTTCGGAGCACCAGCAGCCAGTTGTCTCCACCGCGAGAGGGACAAATAAGTAATTTGTTAGGGCGGAGTACTTGCCCCGCTTTCTAAGGGCAGCCGTCTCGGCCGCCGCTCCGGCCGCACAGATGGTACGACCCAGGTGCGAGGCAGCGAAAGTGCTGACGCATGTTGCGTCCCACAGCAGGCACTTGCCCTTCTGCCACGGCACCAAGGTCAAACCATCCGGCCTTTTCCCATCCGACCTACTCAACCCTGAAGGCTCCAGAACACATGGTATGTTGGCTGACACTAGCGCCCTCCGCACGATGTCGTTCAGAGCGTGATGGCGCGAGAATCTCCCCGCGCAACGACAGCAACTCAACGCATGGTGCCCGTTGCTCTCCACCCTGGTATCGCAGATGCATAAATGTGGTTCACAAACATCGCAGCCCAGGTGGAGAGCCACAGCCACCCGCATCGAGTCGTCGTCGAGCAGAGTGCCTAGGTGGGGGGAGGGAAGCGCATGTAACCACGCCCCAGACTCCGGCTTCGACACGGCTCTCACCTTGCCCTATCCACCCCCTCCGCGCCATCGACAAGAGAGCACAGTATCCGCGCCACCCCTGCGTCGTCCCACAAGCGCTGGCGGTCCGGCCTTTCAGGCGCACTACTATTCGGGTTGAGAGCCATCCAAGCATCCCGGGCATCAGACGCATACGGTATGGTTGCCTTGTCACCTTCCACGGCCAATATATCAGTCACAAGGCCCACAACACCACACGCCGATGCCAAGAAAGCCGGAACTGATGTCCCGCGCACGCCGGATCCCCAAGCCACCACTCCGAATAGGGAGAGATGCAAGATCCCATTGATCTGAATTGAAGGAAACATTCAAGATTGACTCTAATGTCTCCCTCAACACAGAGTCAAAGGAGTCAACATCCCCGTGATGCAACCAAGCCGGCACAGTGCGCAGAAAGTACATGAGCTTGGGAACTGCGAAACAAGATCGTAACAAAGTGAGAGCAACGTGAGCCGAGAGATCTTTAAGCCTTGTCCCTGCCGCGAGAAGAATCCGCCTCCTCAACGAGAAAGCGTCAGAAATAGCTTCAGGGAAAATAGGCGACCCCAGGAGGTTAAACGTTTGCGTCGATAACATCCTGAGGCCGGGAAACAGAGAGTTAAAAGAAGCGAAGGACCCACAGGATGCGGCACTGCAAGGGAAGAATTCGCACTTGGCACTGTTAACCTCCAGACCCAGCTCCTTGAATCGAGGAAGGGTGGTATTAAGATCTCGCAATACCACCTCTGGCTTTCTACCAAGGGTGCCGTCATCCAGGTACCAGACATTCAAAGGAGCGTGCAGCTCCGATATGATCTTCTGGATGGCCAGGCTAAAGGCCAGTGGACCAAGTGGGTCCCCCTGCTGCGCCCCAACCTGGGAGAGTATTAGTGACTCGTTGTAGAAAAGATTAGAAGGTGACGAGTATACCTGGAAGAGGAATGGATAAAGGGAAGCCACCCTCTCTCTGACTTCACAAAGCAAGACATCGCGTTCGATGGAGTTAAACGCATTTTTAATGTCCAATTTAATAATGACACCATCTGCGTTGTCAGAATTTAAAGAAAAGGCCCGTGTGGCGTGAATGGCAGCCTCACATCCCAGCTTCGTCCCAAACCCCAACTGACACGGTCGCAAGTAGGCAGCCATCTCCTCCCTCACAGCCTGACGCCTGACACCCCAATTTAGCGGTCAACCGACGAAACACGCTGCCAACTGCTATAGGTCTTAAACCCCCATCTTTTTTAGATAACGCACACAACGAGGCTCCGTAAATATATGGGCATACTTCAGGATTTACCTGACCACTAAGTAAGAAATTGCAGAGTTTAGTCAGGGAACCAAGTAAGCGAAATCCGCTATCACCAGCCGACCCAGACGTCAGCTCTTTTAAATGTACAGGCTGAATGACATCTAACCCAGCCGCAGAACTACTGTTAAAGGACGCAATAGCCCCCGCATCATGTTCAGCCTCCGCACTATATGAAGGGATGGATCGGTCCGGCTCCAGCGGAAGCTGCAAAGGCCGAGATGGGGCCGGATTCTTTGATTGTAGATTGGCAAGTGTCTCCGGACTTTGTGGCGCCACTCCATCTTCCGACATAAGCACCCGGACTGCCCCTCTCAGGTCCCCCTCAAACACTTTAGACTGTATTGTCCTAACTACCGAGGGTGCCCTTGGGGCCACCTTTCCTGACCCACCAAAACTCAAGAGACCGTCGACCCCCGCTGAATCGACATTTCGCTTTACCTTGGCAGTAAGGTTACCCTCCGCTGTCGTTTCTGGAGCCCTGAGTGCCGTATATGCAAAAGTTAGTAAAGCAGTCCATTCAGCAGTGCCATTGGTGGCGATACATCTATCAATGATATCACTCAACCTACCCGCCGCAAGCAGTTCTGGTCTTAGCTGATATGTTTTTTTTTTCATAATATCTCCGCAAAGTTAGCCGTTAAATACTCGCAGTACCTTTTATTGATTTTACAACACTAAGTTTAAAGTCCCAATTATTTGTAGTTTTTTGATTTATTACGTAAATATTACAGGCGTTTACTAAAAAGGTTGTATGATATTTTACCTATTATTTATAATAGACACGAGTTAAAAACTTAGAGTAGCCATTTAACGATATAAAACCGCAGAAATGTGTTGTAAAGAACTATTAATAATTAGTACTACAACCATCTTTGACTCCTAAGCGGTTAACCTTGTGGTATTATAAATATGTATCCCGATTATTTACTTCAGCTTCATACATATTTCACGTAAAAAGTTATAACTTAGTAGTTTCTTAACAGAATCTTTCCAGAAAGTCAAATCGATTTCAAGCAAAAACAGAAATCTTGAAGTTATATCTACAAAAACCGATTTTCGATCCGATTTCGACAGTGCGTACTTTTCAATATGGTTTACGGATTAGGTTACTAAATTCATCGTATTTATAAAGTTTAATATACGTGTAATTGAAGATTAACACTATGATAGGCACATTTGTAATAATTCTCAAATAAATTTAAGTTAGAATAACTAAAAAGGGATTGCGATTCAGCTAAAACACCACGTGAAATACAATGTGTAAGTTACTTCTCCCACCAGACCGAATCGAATACCAAATAAAAACAAAAAAAACAGATGACTTAGACGTTTATGTTTATGAAAGTCTATTTTGTCCCACAGTATCGTGTCGTATTGCAGTAATATTAGATACGTATTTTAGCTAATTTCACTATTTTGAAAACATTTTATTCCCAAAATTAAAATTATAAATAATTTGGTGGTAACTAATGGGATTCTTTTCCCATCTTTTACTAGCGGGTAACAACTGGGAAAAAAAATCCCAGTAGTTACCACCAATTAATTTTAGTGGTAACAGCTGAGAATTTGTATTCCCAGTAGTTCCCACTGGTAAAAGATGGGAAAAAAAATCCCAGCTGTTACCAGTGGTAACAAATTGGTGGTAACATGTGGGAATTTTATTCCCAGTAGTTACCCCCTGGTAAAAGGTGGGAAAAAAAATCCCAACAGTTACCAGTGGTAACAAATTGGTGGTAACAGGCGGGAATAACCCTTATACCGTGGCAAATGGCACGGCCTCTCATATGGGACGCTACCAACTTGGATACTCTGGCTCTGTCTCATTTGACCAGTACTTCACTGAGAGTTGGCGGGGCACCGGTTTGCACTCAGGCAGCAAAGCGCCGCAAACATATAGGTCTCACTAATAACTACATATTTGCGGCGTTTTCAGTGGAGACACTCGAACCGTGGAGCCTGGACAACCACAGACTGTACAGCCAATTAAAAAAAACTGTCGGAATGCTCTTCGGACCACAGAGCCGGCTCATTCCTCGGCTAATAGATTAGCTTGGCTATTCAGCGGGGGAATGTAGCCGGCATCATGGGTACCGTGATCTTGGGGACATCGGATTTAGTTAGGTTCTTTTAGAATAGGTTAGATATAGAAGTTGGTTATTGTTGTTTTTAAACTTAATGTTTCTATCTTTAATATCTAAATAAGGTGAATAACCATCACCTTTTATTGTCTCAATATCATCGAGCAAATTGGCAGGCCACCATGTTCATTTATTGTTCCTCTTTCACTTCTCCCAGCCAAATTTATTAGTGGATGGTGTTCACGATATAAAAATGCGTTATTCTTTGGAAGTATGAACCTTCTGAACCCTAAGAATATTTTATGAAGGAGCAGAAGGGAGGTGTGACGTCATAATTTGTTTGTATGGGTTTATATATTTTTAGGGTGCCGTACCCTAAGGGTAAAAACGGGATCCTATTACTGAGACTTCGCTGTCCGTCTGTCCGTCCGTCCGTCCGTCTGTCACCAGGCTGTATCTCAAGAACGGTGATAGGATTTGAATATTTCACAGATGATGTATTTCTATTGTAGCTATAACAACAAATACTAAAAATAAAATAAATATTTAAGGGGGGCTCCCATACAACAAACTTGTTATAGATTATGGTACGGAACCCTTCATGCGCGAGTCGGACTCGCACTTGCCTAATTTTTTTATACTCAATTGAATCTTATCATCTTATTAATGGAAAGGATACATGAGCTCATTTCAAATATAAACTGAATTAATACATTAAAACTAAATAAAACTGAAAAGTTTTATCGAAATATTATCGAGATCTCCCGATCATCAAATGCCGTATATTTTGCAGAATATCGGCCACCATGTATTTAGGCACCGCATAGCCACCGAGACATAGAATGGAATGTGCCAGAATATGGCATATGTAGGTAACTGGAGGAAGACTCGTCGGAGTAATTACTAAAGTTTGTCGCAAGTGGCAAAAAAAGGATTAAGTTTGCCCTTGTACCTACATACATATTATGTATTGCTTTTGAGTTTTTGTCAATATTGTTTTTAAGTGCAATAAAGTGTTTACATACAAACTAGCTTAATCATACAATATATCTCCATGTCCACTTCAAGAAGATATTGCGACTCCACACTAATCGCGAAGTTAGCCGAGGTTGTGCGTATGGTAAGGGTACACACTCGCCGAGACAGGACTAGATAAGCAAGCCGTCCTCATTTACTCATAGAGTTCCAAAGTGACGGCATGCTGGTTTCGCCCTGTCTCGGCAAGTGTGTACAGCCGGCATATGATAGTGTGGAGAGGCACTTCGCTGCAGAAACCCATGCTTCGGCCAACTTCGCCTCGGCCAACTTCGGTCAGATTACTGTAGACCTAGGGATAGATTTTCCAATTGAAATTGCTTAAGCCGTAACAGGAAGGATTTATTGTGACATTCCGAACCCATGAAACGACCGGATCAAACCTGCCGACATCACTGGTCAAAGTATTCGTATTATGAATTACAAATTATAGCAGTATCGCGTCGTGATGCGGCGGGGAGAGATAGGCGTTATTGGACGGCCACGAGCGCCGCGGGCACAGAGAGGTGATCTTTGCGGGGCGTGGGTCCATCGTCAGACGTCATCCGACATCCCGAAAACTGTTTCAACTAACTATTTTGGCTCAGTGACTCCCACTTGTCCCGATCCTGCCCAGTAGGTGGCCATTTTCGTAGGTGACTGAGGTTGGAGACTGGTTTTACTATTGTAAAATGGCCGGCTGATTCAAAATTCAAATCTTTATTGTGTACGCAGGCCTCAAGGGCACTTTTACATGTCTGATTTTATATTATTCTATGACAATAAGAAATATTATATTAAAATAATTATATTTACATCATAACATTGTAATTAGTAACATTAAGGCAACAGACAAATCACTGGGCACACTTTACCAGGAGATGTATAATTTGAAGTCTCCGGGTCATTTAGACTACAAGACTCTGAACTTATGCTATCAGAGATTTAAACGGTCTCTCTAGGCGTCAACATTAAAATAAAATAGAATAAAAATAATAATGATACGAATAATTGACATGTCGCGATCTGTGCTAATAATAACCTTTACAACAACTCCGCTTTCAATTTCTGTTTTGAAAAAATCGACACGCGTTCGTTCGTAGTCAGTTGTAGTGCTGCTGCCGCGTACACCCGAAGATCAATAGCGTTTTTTACATAAACTACCTACAGTCGCCATCAGATATATTGCAGCATATAAGGCGTTCATAAATATCTGAACATGTACTGTAAAGCCCAGTCAATAAGAGTCGTGTTCAGATATTTATGAACGCCTTATATGCTGCGATATATCTGATGGCGACTGTACCAGTGAAACGCCATTTAAGGCGGCGTTTCTGGAGTTCAAGCAAGAAGACATTCCGTTGCCTTTTATTCTGTAATATAAACGTATTATTATAACAAGACGGGACTTAATCGCGAGACAAATGAAAGTAACATCACGTTCGTAACGTCTAGGTAATTAATTAAGCACTTAATGAACGCGATTAAGTCCCGTTTTATTATTATAAGTGAAAATCGTGTAAGTTTAAATCAAAATAAAAAATCAAAAATTCCGGGTGACCCAGAAATCAAGTTGACGAGACTTAATCTCATCAATGATGTTTAGTTTAGTCAACAGCTTTTTGTTCATCATAAATTTAACCCGAGGTTCTCGATGCATGAATGATTTGACGCCTACTTAGATCAACACCGGGGTGTCATAAAACACAAATAAAAAACTAAAATCGAACGTATGGAAACGCACCCTAGTCCATATAGGGTAGCTTCGCCTCCGGGCGCCCCGTTAAGTCCAACACGCCTGCTCTATGCAAATATGTGACCCCTGCTCATCCGTGGTGCCTCCAAATATTTTGTAAATACAATGTATATCTACTTTATAAATAAACAGCTAGGATCGTGAAATCAAATATTGAAATCGTGAATAAATGCAAAATTAATTTTCTCCTAAGTTCATTTTTACGGCCAAACCATTTGTCTAATGGAGAATAACTACATTCAAATCAGGTTTCAGTGCAATTTTCCACTCATGGAAACAGTGGTAACCTAGAAAAACTGATAGTCACTGGAAAAGAAGGCAAGTGACCTAGAGGCAGGAGCCCGATACGCTGGACACACCAGATTTGCACATCCTTTGCAATATAATACACGATGCTCTACACACGAGGAGCAAATGGCGGTGTATCACCAGCAATGAGGAAATCGATGCAAGAAGGGGACACAGTAATGACACAATTCGTGTACTTCTTTTTTATACAACTACTTTTCCCGAACTGTTGTATTTGCAACTGTTTTATTTTTTCGAAACCATGAACGTAACAACACATTCGAAAAGTTGAGGTAATTAAATAAACACTTTTTGAACGCGATAAAGTCCCGTTTTGCTATGATAATGTGTGAAAATCGCATAAGTTTAAATCAATAAATAAACAAAACTCGTTCGTCAGTATAACGACAGATATTGCTTTGTGACTGAACACCCTGTAGGCCCTGTAGCCATAGTTTCCTAACAAGATGGGTATCAGTTGCAACATAGTTTAGGCACAGGATCTACCACGTCAAGCCTCAAGGCTGTTCGATAACGTCTAGGTGACGGACTGCTCGTGATACTGCGCTCGTGAGATCCCGGGTTCGATTCCGTAACTAAACATCGGAAATGTAAGGCGTGTTTGAATTTCTAGCGATGCCATTTGGTCTAAACGATGTTTCTTCATGCATTTTTCTAGAAAATCTGATGTAGTTAGATAATTTCTGGATATCTATAAGTTGGTCTGGTTTTGAAATAGATATGGTCAGTGAAATTGCTACTGCATATTCTACTATAAAGATAAAACAATATTAAGTAAGACAAGCAGTTTTATCACTATTAACAGATCTCCTGCTTTAATGGTAAAGTAACTACAAAGGAGCAGGTTGGCGACTAGGTATCAAACAGGATACAGCGTCGAAAGGCATCTAAAAAAGTCAACCGACGATCTGATCAGGATTGCGGGAACCCAGTGAATTTGATTTATGATCTTCATCTGCCCTCGATCAAATTTACACCCAGATGAAATGCGGCTTTTGATTTCCTATTCAGTTTTAGTGTGGCGCAGCGCACATATCAATCACTAAAATCCGTTCATGGATACTGCACTCTGTACTACCTAATACTGTTAAACCCTTTGACATTTTAAAACGTAGCCTATTCATGTGTACATTATAAAATTACCACAACAACATTAGTTATAAAAAATATGAAAGTTAAACTGCTATCCGTAAATTTTCTTGACATTATTCGGCTTTAATTCGATATCTATCCGAGATATCGCCACTATATTTCTACTTTACCGATAATGCTAATTTCTGACTAGACTTTGTCCGTTACTTCATCACAGAATTAGTTAATCGCCATAAGGGATTAACATTTACATAGAATGAGTAGCAAAATCGCATGTTTTGTTACTCTGCCACGGAGAATTCAAAATTCTTCACCTCCTTAAGAAATGTTTTCCTTAATAAAACTATCTTATTTCCTCCATGGGTTCCTCAATTAAATCAGTTCAATGAGTTTAAGCGCGAAGAGGTAACATAGAGAACGATATTGACTTTCTCATTTAAAATAATTGTATGCATGTTTAGTTATGGAATTGAGCCCGGAATCTCACGAGCACTGTATCACTGGCAGTCAGAGTGCTTTGACACTATGTGTCGTAAAATTACCTATCATTTACATGTGCCTTAATGCCAACCACATGGATAACAGTGACAATGTTTGGCTATGGAATCGAATGTCAATTTGAACGCCGGTTACCATCTTGTTTGCATCGTGGTCGCACTGTCTTGAGAAGGGAATAGGTTAACTTGGTTTATCTAAGCTTGGTAAAGGTTTTCTTTCTCAATATACCTAATACTTATTCACAGATAACACTGTTATTAGACTGTTTTCCTGTAGAATATTATATATAGTCCTCCTTGACGAGTCCGTCAATGGCGACAAGGAATGATATTATTAGGTAATTATAGTGTGTTTTTAAAAATGTACCCATACATAATATTATTACTGCTATTTGCCATTTCTGTATTCTAGACTGATTGTAAATCCATCAACTAAACGACTTTTGCATCAATTTCTCTCACAAAAGTGTCTATTAATGCCAAGCGCCATTCTAATACTGTCAACTACTGGTACATTTACCTTAAACCAATTTCATTAAGTTATAAGGATTCCGTTTTCAATTTGTGCAAACCGTTGACACTCACCTTCATTAGCAATGCAATCAGAGCGGGCGAAAATTTCCGATTTAGATGAGAACGTGCTACTTTGAGACGCGGGACTTTAGCTGGGTACAGTTGGCAACTGAATGGATAGATCAAAACCGACTTCCGATAAGGTGTCAGTCAGTCTTTTTTTTATATTGGCACAACATAGTGGCTACTCTACGCCTGATGGTAAGCAAAAAAGGGAGCCCAAGAAGGTAACTAAGGCAACTGACGAGAAATCAACGGTGACTTGTCAGTAGACACTGCCATGCTGGGCCCAGACATATGGAGGAAACACATGTGCCGATTTGCCGGCACATGTGTTTCACTTTTTAATATGATATGTTTGGCAGATGAAGGATGGCAAACAAAAGATGTCAAGTCATTGCGCTCTTCAGCTGATCAGCTGCTAGTAGTGCTAGTACCTTACGATCTGCAAAGGCCATAAGCCTCGCTAATGAGCCGCGTATAGCCGTCTTTATTGGTATCAACCAACGTGTCAACGTGCACCAAGTCTTAAATTTCGAATTGGCAAAACGGCGCACGTTCGTTACCAATCGTAGCGGTGCGCATGCGTCGGTCGAAGAGAGAAACGTATAGTGTTTCATCTTATTCTGCATCTTACGGTAGTAACGTCCTTTCCCATGTCACTAGAGTTTTCGAATTATGGCGATTAAGTTATTTTGCTTTTTCACCAGATATTTTCATGCTTGATTTGATCTTGTAGAGAGACTCCGAATTTTATATATAGCCGTCTTTATTGGTATCTCGGTGACTTTCAGCTCTCTTTACGGCCATCACTGGCAACTTCCACTGATTAAAACAACTTTCGTCTTGAGACGTGGCGGGATATTGAATACGTATCGGGACATTCACTCTTTTCATAATTTCGTTGTGATTTATTCTAGTTTTTCATACATGTATAGGTACAATATCTGCGGGTGACTGTACCTCGCTACTCTCACTAGACGTGGTGTGGATACGAGCGCTATTCTCTGTGAGGTGCTTGAATTTTATTACACGATACAGTGTATTTTCAAAGAGTAAAAATGTATTTCAGATACCCCAAGATTATGATTTGATTGCATTTACTGTATTTTCTGCTAAGTTAGGTATTATTTTTAACTTCAGTATGCCACTCTATATCTGCGATTGCTTTAGTTGCTAATAAAAGGTACCTCTGAAGTAGATCTTGTTTGTTAACGGTTTTAAGATAAAATTTTGTCCTTTAACACGTTCAAGGACACAGGGACCATTTTGAAAATTGCTAAGATAAATTACGCCGTCCACAGACGTGGTGCCGTATCACGAAGGTCCTAATTTACGTCTCTTGGCGTACTGTCCGTGAAAGTGTTAAGACTACTAGATAAGACAATTGAGGATGGATAATCGATACGACGTTCACCATTAGCCAAAAAAACGTCCACTTGACTGCTCGACATTATAAACCTAAAGAATGTAACTAAGACCAGTTCTGTACCGGATTATCCAGCGGAGTGTAGCGTATTTTACCAGGTCATCTGTTCGCATCGTCTAAGGTCTACCCACGCTTAATATTCCGGAACGAGGTCACCATTCAATAACATGGCGGCCACAGCGCCCCTTCCCAATGCTACGTTTTCAGTTATCTGAGCCATTTCATATATTCTGGTTCTTCTATGGTTTTTCTGGTTCATTGACAAGAGTTAGGTACTTCCACTGGTCTGTGGGTATTTCATTTATTTTTAAATAGTGGCATTATGAAATAATAACCAATTCAATGGTTTATTCTTTTACGACTTTTTCCACTACATCAAGCATACCTTTAATATCAGCAATGTCAATCAAAGCTGTCCCAGTCAGAATATCGAATTTCCGATAACACCTGAATTCTATCAGTGTCAATTCGTCTGTGTCCTTATCACACCGTATAAATGAATATCATATTCTGAATTGAATAACGACATATCCAACTCATACTCATACTAAGATAAGATGTCTCGAAGGTGCTCAATTTGCCCGCCGCCGCCGCTTGGATTAGGGGATAATGAGCCTACGTTTACTTTTAATTTCAGAGCGTACGCGGTTATGCTTGCAGTAGATGTATGCATGCATGCGATGGGTACGATTATATGCGCATGCATGCGATCCGTGCATATGCGGCCAAGATTGAGCAAGTTGGTGGAATCGGAATCTCGTGTGTATTTTGAGTTTTCTATGCATACCTATGTTGGATTACGCTACTTATACGTTGGAGTTGGGGCGAAGTTTTGTAGGTGACAGCTAGTTACAGACTTGCAGAGCAACTTGTTGTAACTACGGTTAATGAATTAAACTTTCTAATGTAACCATATGAGACTGACTCTGTCTTTATAGTGTAGAATAGAAGAATATAATAGTTCAATCGAAGTTTGTAAGGGAATGGGCCACATTGCTCATAGCACCGATAATAATAATGAAATGCTGGTTAGGGTAGAAAAAACTGACAAGGTGGATGAACGATCTTGTCAGCATCAGGTAGGCGCACGAACGGTCAATGTGGAGATCATTGGTGAGGCCTTTGTTGAGCAGTGAATACCTGGATGACGATTTAGACTTAAAGAGTGCTGTAAAATTTTATTCTTAATTTTTAACACATTTTTTTTATGTTTGCTGTTCTTTACTTGCACTAAGTAGAACCTCTTTACAGTACACAAACAACTGCATATAAGTACAAAATATTAAACTTTAGACTACCTAAGCGCACATTTAATGCTCCCACTCGTCGTCCTAATCGACTATTTTGTAAAGTAGAAACTTCCCCGGAGCTGTCATAATGTCATAACCCGAACGCTTTTGATATGCAGCGTATATTAGTTACGTAGGTATTAGATACCTATTCAGTACTTCATCTAGTTTTGTCAGTGTTCTACAACTCTTTTGTTTCCTGTTCCAAATTACTCTAGATGAAACATTTAATATTTCTATTACTTTTCCTTTTACAAGTACCCATAGAAGACCCACTATAATTTAAGAGTCAATCTATCCCAAATTACGTCTACTTTCTTCTTTTTTTCTGTTGGCAGAGGGGTCGTGGTCACATTTAGACGTCCACGTCGATGGTAGAGGTAGACACAGCTCTCCGCATGATCTCCCGCCATCTCTCACTGTTGGCAGTCTGTCTGGCACAGTCAGATACGCAGTTTCCTATAGCTGATTTTATTTGGTTAGTCCAACCGCATACACTGAGAAAACTGTTCATCAAAAACATAGGTGAATTCAGTTAAAATTATGATGATTTCACGTAAAGTAGGGAGCATACTGATATCACCAAAAGGTACGATGATACTACTGCCGCTGTTGCTCACTATATTATATGATGAACTGTCACCACGCTTTAGGAGGAAGCAGACACATATTTCGTGGTTTGTAACAAGCGTTTATGGTGAAAGTCATCATAAGTTGTGGGAAGACCCCATATGACAATATTACCGTCATCATACATTAGTATGCTTTCCTCATAATTTTAAGTGATTTCCTCTTACTTCCGATATTTCCTTTTATTTCTTCCTATTGTCTTTAAATGCCGTCATCGTATTATTGTATGATTTCTTACTTCTATATACGCTCTTTCATCTAATTTCAGTAATATCATATTATTTACTCCTACTACTTATCTAGGCTTTCCTGATATTTTTGTTGTTTTCCTATTAGCTCTTCCTACTTTTTATCTACGCTTTCCTTATATTGTTGTGTTCTGTCTCGTCATGTCTAAACTACTCTAACTCACTATTTATATATCCTTTCCTATTATTTTAAGAGGACACTATGCGTCTAGTGGCATTCTTGTCACTGTAATAGTGTTTTCTACTAAACTAAATTATTTTATTAAAGTCAAATATCAAATACAACTCTATTACTATTCTATGTAATGGAAATTGTATCAATTACTTTTCCCCATTTTAACTTAACGGGGACAACTGGTGACTTTTTCCGTTGAGTTAAAAAAGTGAATAGTAAATAGTAATGGATACAAAGCTTCATTTGTATTCGATATTCGATTTTAATCAAGTAGTTTAGTTTAATAGAAAACACAATTACAGAGACAAGGAAACCTTTACACGCACTGCGTCCTCTTAAAATAAATAAATAGACAAATAGTGGGCACACATAACAAGAAATAATATATCAGAAGTACTTGATGCTTAACCAAAAAAGATCACAATATACCAGAGCGTTATTGAGAAGACAATGATAGAAAGAAAGAAAAATGTTTTTAGCAAAAAGGGTTTATTGATTTTAAATTAGTTACAATTTCACACAAAAAGGGCATAAGTAAACAACAAACTCGTATATCTTTAAAATTTAAATATATCTATGATAAAATTCATTTATTATTAGTTCAATACAGATGGTTTACATTCGTTGATTTTTTTATTTCAATTCCGTACACATAACGTTGTTTATGTCTATGTCAATAAATTCTATAAACATCTTTGTACAACATTAAAGTTTAACATTATATGCAAACAATCTACCATGGGCACAAGATAAATCATCTCGAGTCGATTTTTTGAGAAGCAAGCGCTCGAAAAAGCATGCATACTCGTACCTGTACAATGGAATAAGCGAAACATTTGAACGCTCTCGATTCTCAAAATTCAGCCCACTGTATATTGTTTTTAAAGTAACATACTTACAGCATATAATTATAAACCATGAATGTCAACGCCGTTGTGGATATCACATTATCATTCTCCTGAATTAGTGTTATTTTAACTAGAACTAGAACATACATAGTAAAGAAGAGGCAATACCGAATTACATATCTATCGTCACACTAGCTTTTCCAATAGTAATTTGCTTAGACACCCGCGTAGTGCCGCGGTTATGGCGCCTGCTTTGAGGCCTTCGGCCGATGTTTCCAATATGAGTCGCACCTAAAACAAAAATGTATTTATTAGTTACATATAACATCTAGGTGTTAGTTTTTCCTAGTTGTAATTTTAAAAGAGTCGCCGTGACGCGCCCCCTGATATAGCTGATTGACCTGCTCAATAATAAGGTCCATCCATATCATATAACATAAAACAAAATCACAAAGCACAAAAAAACAAGGCGCAATTAACAAACAATACGACTAGTACTAGGTTGTATACTTCAACTTACCAGAAATTTTCTCAATGTAACTGGCCAAATTCCATCTGCCATAAATCTGCTGTGATTGATCCATCATCATCATCAGCACAAAGACGTCCACTGCTGGACATAGGCCTCCCCCAGAGAACGCCACTATGACCGGTCCCGCGCCGCCCCCATTCAGCGGACTCCAGCTACCTTCACCAGGTCATCAGTCCACCTTGTGGGGGCGTACCCACGCTGCATCGTCCGGTGCGTGGTCGCCACTCAAGAAGTTAATTATTCATTTCACATATTATTCACAACACTGTTCGCGTAGCGCGTGCACTTTCGTTGAACAAAAAATGGCTACTGACTTTACTCATGCAATATTTTTTTGTTATACCATGACTTTACTGTGACGGGCCTGTGACTTACGCACGCGGGTAATATAATTTCGGAACGGTCATCGTAATTTTGTACTTTCCGCGTATTTTAGTGTGATAGCTTTGTTTATTATTAGGATGTCTTGATATTCCAGAATTACCAGTGTTAAAAAATATGATGCTAACAACGTAAATAATATGACAAGTCATACCTTGTTTCAGTACGGTGCTTTCACCGTATTTCAATGTACGTCCTGCAATTTCACTAGTAATTTCTTAAAACAATATGGTGACAGTTTCCTCGTGTAATATAATTATAATCTTTCTTTGGAGTATCATCGTATTTCTGTAATATAGTTTAATTTTAACAGGACAGCATGATATTTTATCGAGATGGTAATATTATATTCGGTGACTAAATCTTATGATGAAAGGTCATCACATTATTACATTACTTCATCTATAAATACAGTTATTTCGTTATATGGTACAATTCTAGCGTGATATTTACCGAGGATCACTTTATTTTAGTATAATTAATCATATTCCTGATCAATATAACGATATTTTAAAATGAAGCCGAAACGACATTTTTCTCAGTGTAGGTGCCCTGCCCTGCTCTAACGTCTACATTGGAAACCACCAATTGGCTTACGTGGACTAGGAAGGTTGGCATGCGTTGATTAGGAAAAGAACCAAGGCATAAAGAGGCTAATGGCGAACAGTGCAGTGATTATGACAGACAGCCGTAATTCTTAATATTAAATCCGCATGCAGGCTTAGCCAGATAGAATACAAAATCTAATCAGCGACAAGCTTCGTCAAAGAACACACCAGTAACAACCACAACAGGCTTCGTAAAAGTTGTGGATCTATAACAAATATACTGGAAGGTGAAGAAGGACTTAAAAAGGCTCGCCCCAAGTCACACCTGGCCCAAACGTTCCCATTACGCTGGAAGCGTTCCGACGTTGTATGCTGGCCAACGAAATCTGTTAAACCAGATACGATCCAGGGCAAGAATCACACCCTCTCATGAGCTTGCGATCTACCTCCCTAATAAAGTCCCTGGCCTCAGTACCCCACGGTCCTGCTGTCTCCACTGCCACAATCATACATTGGTTATAGGGCAGAGTACTTGGCGCATTTGAATTTTAAATGCATTAAGCTCATAATTTACATGCCAATCCTATCGTTGTCATGTGTGCTGTTTTTAGGGTTCCGTACCCAAAGGGTAAAAACGGGACCCTATTACTGAGACTTCGCTGTCCGTCCGTCCGTCCGTCCGTCCGTCCGTCCGTCTGTCACCAGGCTGTATCTCAAGAACGGTGATAGCTAGACAGTTGAAATTTTTACAGATGATGTATTTCTATTGCCGCTATAACAACAAATACTAAAAATAAAATAAAATAAATATTTAAGGGGGGCTCCCATACAACAAACGGGTTGGTTGCGTTAACTTTGCACCTCATTTGTATGGGGCGCTATACATACCAGGTGCAAACTTAACTTAACCACTTAAGAATTAAAAGTGTTTGTACGGAACCCTCGGTGCGCGAGTCCGACTCGCACTTGCCCAATTTTTGAAGTACACAAGCAAAAATTGCATAGAGGTTAGAATAGTTTTCAGGTAAAGTGGGGAAAGATAAACATAATTTATTATCTAATGGAATAAGATTAACAGTCAGTAAATAAGACTGTAGCAGTCTTCTCCCGGTGATCTTACCCCATCCTACCTTAAACTCTAGACCTCAAACCCAATATCTACCTAACCGGGGAAGTTCGTACTTTATAAAATAGTCGGTTAGGATGGCGAGTGGGTATGGGAATATGAAATCCCACCAAAAACATTTCATGTAAAATTGACGGCCAAGACTCACATTCTCATAACGCTTTAGCTGTAAAAAAGTTATCAGATCCCAGGAAAAGCCAAGCCCCTAAGCCTCGACTTTACTAACCCCACCACCTTGGTTTAAAAAGTATGGCATCAACTGGCTTCAAGCCCCTAAACCCGGAGTTTACTAAACCTACACCTTTGTTTCTAAAGTATGGCTTGGCCGTTTCATAGAGTACCGTAAATATGTCTAGCGGACTGTCCGGCCCCTATGGTAAGGAATTAAGTTTATAAGTATATATTATCAAAGACATAAACTTAATTTCTTGATACCATATGGGCCAGACGGTCCGTTGGACTTATTTACGGTACTCTATGAAACGGCCAAGCCATACTTTTGAAACAAAGGTGTAGGTTTAGTAAACTCCGGGTTTAGGGGCTTGAAGCCAGTTGATGCCATACTTTTTAAACCAAGGTGGTGGGGTTAGTAAAGTCGAGGCTTAGGGGCTTGGCTTTTCCTGGGATCTGATAACTTTTTTACAGCTAAAGCGTTATGAGAATGTGAGTCTTGGCCGTCAATTTTACATGAAATGTTTTTGGTGGGATTTCATATTCCCATACCCACTCGCCATCCTAACCGACTATTTTATAAAGTACGAACTTCCCCGGAGTATAAATCTGGCTGTCATAACCCGAACGGAACTTTTCCGCCAAATCCCCCATTGATAGGCTCAACTCGCCTAAGAATGTGCTCGCAGTTGTTCGCAACTTTAAATTAACATTTCGATATGTTTGTGTTAGTTTAAATTTGAATTAATGACTTCGGAAATGCAACTTAGGAGTGTGTTGGAGTTTGGTAAAGTTGAGATAAAGCGTTGTTTTCGCGTTATGTGTAACTATTTGTTATTATATTGGTATTCGTTGTATTAAGTACATTATTAAGCAGTGCATCTTGTATTGCTCGTTGATTTAAGCTCTCCATGGATCTGTTTTGTTTTGTGTTTCTGTTCTTAAATGGTCTAGAATGCTAAATTCAAGGTTACTAAATATTGTCATTTCTCCGAGGGCTTGTTACTTAATATCTACTTTAGCGATAGTAACCGTTATGTTAACCTTGTTTGTCTTATTGGTGTAATTTAAGGATACTCTAAGTAGATAGGAGAAAATTAAAGAAGCTTGTAAAATGGCTAAAATAACATGATGGGCGCGAGAAACATAATTTTGATATCTGGAGATACTCGTATCTCTTTTCCAATGTCACGGATGATACAGGCATGCATTCTGAATGGTATTTTACGAAATGTACTCGTATTTTTTTTTATACCACGGAAGTGGCGAACAAGCGTACGGCTCGCCTGATGGTAAGCAGTTATCTACCGCGGCCTAAGGACGCTTGCAACTCCAGGGGATTCACTCCTAATATTTTAATACTGTTAAATAAACATACATAAATAATGATTGAATAATATCAATATAAATTGTGTCCACCTAGAAAATGTGATTTAATGACGTATAAAACGTATTGAATCAAGAATTGAATTGAATTTAATCAAACTCACTATTGGATATGCCATTTCTGCTGAGTTTATTTAAGAGTTTATATAGGCTATATAAGAAAAACAGTTAAGCTGTTTGGAATAGTTCAGAATTATCCAGAAGCGTTAAACACCCGCTTGAAACTGAACGAAAACTGGATTGAATAAATTCCCTCCAGCGAGCAACCGATACATTAAAACTTTGCAACTGCATCCAAAAGCTGATCTAACAATTTTCGTCTTAGGACACAGAAGTAGTTTTAACTTCACAAAGATAAAAGCAACTAACAGGCAATTTAAGTTTTTCTTTGCCAAGTTGGTCTGCCGTTCCAACTGGGTTGTGAGATGCCGTGTTCAGATCTACCGTACAAATTCTGAGTGAATGTGTGTGAATGTGCAACTTTGACGATGTGGTAGTGCAGTTGCAAGAATCCCGATAAGTTGATATATAAGTATGTCATCCTTATCCATATAAGTATGTACCTATATATCCTATGCCCATAACACAAGCCTACTAGAGCTTATTGTGGGAGTAGGATAGGTGTGGGATTTGTGTGTCTGATGATGAAGATGGAAGTCCGTGGCATTTTCTATAATCTACATATATATTATTATATATGATAAACCCATCATGTCTGAGCTCATTTTTCGTCGCTTGGGCTTGAAATGCAGGGTGTCAATCACCATGGGCCATTAAGAGGTTTGATTGTGCTCACCAAATAGAGCATCAATTGTTCTGCAACTTTTTAAAAACATCCCGTCTCAAGTTAAGTGTTTATTTTCAATCTACACAATCCGATGCTAAATTGACAGCGTTCTGATATTAAATGTTAAATTTTAAGAGAAGCCAAATGTCTAATGAATACCTAATCGCAATTTACCATACACTGACTTAAATATTAAACTTTGCGTTCTAATTAATTATCCAAACTACAATTTTAAATGTCACAAAACAAAATGAAATCAGTTAAGTGAGTAAAATCGAACTTTACATTTTAAGCTCCATTGTCAGAGGCAGGCTGTGTACAAGATTTAGCGCCATTTTAGTAATTTTAGTTGCCCTTACAAGAAAACAAAACAAAAATAAGCAATTGGAATGATTCTGCGGTCTGCGGCGCGGAGACATTTTAATCGCCATAATTGCAGAAGTACCAACATTACCACTGACTATTTCGGTCCATACAATCTATTAATTATACAGCTGCCCGCAAAAAGGTTTAAACGTCAGTCGGCGGTGAAAAAGTTTCAGGATTTGGGTAATTCCCTTGAATAAATATGCGACCGATGGTGAATTGAGGATTTTGTGGAAACGTCGGGTTTTCATGTGATAAAGTGAAAATGGCACAGATATGGGACTACGGATAAAATAAAAGTTTTTAACAAAAAATATTTTTGACACAAGCTTTTATTGCCGACTGTACTTTTATGAAAGTGTATCGTATGGTACCGTTTGTGGCTTATGTGTCTTTTTTGACCACGTTACTAAATACATAGGTACATTGCCTGGAAAAAAGAAGTGAGGTAAAATAGCATTGTACTTATTAACAATCAATGGCTTGTGCATCGGTTCGGTGGTCTAATAGGTATAAGACGCTCGTGTTGGCCCGTAAAGCTATAGTAACCGCGGACACTCGGACCTCGCAAGATCCCTTAATTTTTCTTTTCATTGTAAACCTTAGCTATGAAACTTCATGTTCACTAGGTATAGTGATATTAATAATCAAAATAGACGATTCGTCTGCATGAGAAAGACAATTACATAATGACTTCAAGTAGAGCACATTGCTAATGTATATTGGTGATCAAAGCTCACAGAAAAATTTAAATGCGTAACCTGGTGGAAGGTCTGTGTATCAATGATTTAATATAAAAATTGTGGTGTGAGGAAATGAGAAAAAAATTAGACATTTCATAAATTTATACACGGCACGGCACGTGTTATATAAATGTCGAATTTAACGTTACCGGTCAAACCTTCAAGAAAAGAGCGTACTTCCACCTTAAAAGCCGGCTACGTGACCCCTCTGGTGTTGACGTGACGACTCTTGTCGTGCGACATAGCGCTACCCGTCACTCTTTCACATTACTACACAGAAAGAGACGGGTAATTATCTCGCACAAGAAATTATAGTCGCGTATGACAGTTATGTTTGTGGTGCAGGTGTGTTTGGGCGACGGTAGTCGCTTTCCATCAGTCGATCCGTTTGCTCATTTGCCCCCTATGACATAAAAAAAAACTTATCAAATCGCTACATAACAATTGGAAATCGTTTAGGCAAATACGTCTATTTGTTTAAAAGGTTTGTTTACCTGAAGTTTCATAATTGGCAACGGGCGTTTGTTCCGGGCATCCGCATCCGTGCGGCTCGATGCATTTTAGTTTGTTCATTCCATTGCATTCTATACTGTGTGAGATTAAAAAAGAAACCGGCCAAGTGCGAGTCGGACTCGCGCACCGAGGGTTCCGTACAATTAAATAATTTTTAACTTTTTTTTCCATATTCCGTGATATTTAAATATGACGAATTCGAACATTTGTTCCTGGATCACGGATTTTTCTGTATAGATTTGTGTAACGTTGTCTAGGGCTTATAGCACAAGCTCGCTAGAGCTTACTGTGGGACTAGATCGATTTGTTTGTGGTTGTCCAATATTTATTTTATTCATGGCCACTATACTCGTATTAATTATGAACCTTGCTCCCGCTTAATAACCCAAGAACAAATATAAAAATATTTAAATAATAATACCTAATTTTTGAAATTTTATTAAAACTATAACAGAACAAAATAAACAATAACCCGATTAAAATAAGTCTATCTAAAACTAAATCTAAACATAAGAAATAAAACGTAAATACACCAGAATATTAAAAAAATACTAAAACTAAGTTATAAATAATATGTACAAGTCTGATAAAGAATAACCTAACTTAAACTAATCTAACCTAAAAGAGCCCGCCCTGCATTATACCTGGGGGGGGTATTCGACCAGTTTTAGAGATATAATGGAGATCTCTCCTTTTCATCGCCATCCGTCACTTTTGACGTGTGCCTACATGACAAGTGGCAATATCCCTAGAACATCGCAACTTCGTCAATTCGGACGCGCAAAATTTTCGTTTCCTTTATATGTGACGGCATAAATAACAGGCGCTTACTTTAAATTGACCGCCTAGTACGTGAAATTAGTCCGTTACGTTTCGTTCAAAACAGAAATTTATATACATGAATAACATTTTTGACAATCATTATCGCCTTCGTATTTCCAAAATTGAGATGAGATATGTCACTTTTAAGCTCATCGCATTTAAATGTCAGTTCAATGGCGATATAACTGTTATCTAATAGAGATTTGAAGTTTGGCGATCTCTCAAATGTCTATCTCGAATTAGGTCCCTGGCTCAAAGGTCCTAATTATATGTTATTTTTTAAATAAATAAATATTAAGGGGCAATCTTACACAAACCAACCTAGTCCCAAACTAAGCAGAGCTTTTACTATGGGTAGTTGATGACGATATACATAATATATTCAATACATATATAGATAACATCCATGACCCATTGACCCAAGAACAAATATAAAATAAATATACTATTATTATTGATCTATTCGTTTGCAATAGACGCAAGGGCCTATATAATATACACATAATTATAACATCCAATTATTTCCAAAATGAACTTATTCGAGAGTTCGTATTTAAGAAGCCTATTTAAGAGAACAGCTTACTTCCAAATTTTCAGTCTTTATACCATAACTTTTTTACTGCAAAAAACACCGAGAGGAAAAAAACCAGTTTCAGTTAATCGTTAATAAGTTTTTATTCAGAGGAGATTGAATCGCGCCGGAAACACTTGTACAAAATAAAGGGAATAAAGCAGCGCATGTGTACTGGAATAAAGGAGAGGGGTTCCGGAGTTTTTTTTTTTGTATTTACAATTCAAAGCCACTTTATTATACACTTTATTATAAACATGAGAGATATACAGTAAAAAATATACAGAGGTTAACAACAGGCGGTCTAATCGGTAAATAGCGATCTCTTCCAGACAACTTTTAGGTACCAGGTATAAGGTTTGAATTGAGTAGGTGATGCGAAACAACTTTAAGCCACAAAAAAATGCAACGAAACGCAGGTTCGAAACCTACCTGAATTATTGAATTTTTCGCTTCCTTGTTAACATATTATTTTTATACAATAATTGAATCTACTAGCTCTACAAAGTAGTGCTCTGACCCCTGAGCTACCACGACGTTACGTAGGCGCTTAGCATTTAAAATACAAAAAGTTGTAAGTAGGTACAAAAGGTGTTTTCGATTTTTTAAACGCCCAGGTTCTATCCTGGTAGGAGTCGACGTTGTTTATTGTTGTGATTTTTTCACTTTAGCTGTCACCTATGTTATTAACGTTTGGTTTTCCCGTCTCACAAATAATAACAAATACTAACGGAACCCTAAACGAAATATAGCAGGCGTCAAATAAAAACGAGATCGCAATGAAATCGCTCTCGCTACGAATTGTTTATCCGGACGTCTTTTAGGGGTCCGTAAAACGGAGTGTTCCGTATTAATCCGAAACGACACAAGTACATTTATGACCGAATGTACTTACGACTTTTGTAGAGGGGTCGGGCTACGCTTTAAACTTAAGACATAAGAACGTACGTGTTTCAATCTCGAGAATGTTCGAAACGATATCACTATGATGGGATGCTTTCTTCATCTTCTTTTGGGATATATTGTTGCATCTCCTCAACTCAATGAGGACGACTAGGGTTGTCAAACGTATGTCCCTTTTCTGGAGCCGTAGAATATGCATCCCGCAAGCTTATAAAAAAAGGACTATCTGATACAAATCAATCTTGTCCCACAGTAAGCTCTAGTAGGCTTGTGTTGTGGACAAGACGACTAAACATACTTAAACTGAACTAACTAACTAAAACTAACTGCGCTGGCTCAGCGACCCAAAATGAGTCTTGGCCTCCGACACAAGAGCTCACCACTTTACCCGATCCTGCGCAGTCTCGCCAGTTTGTGGCTCCGACCTCACGCAGATCCTTCTCTACCAGATCTATCCAGCGGTACTTTGGCCGACCGACCGGACGACGCCCCGTCGGTCTCCCATGGTATAAATACATACTTAAATACAAATAACATCCATGACTCAGGCACAAATATTCAAGCTCATCACACAAATATTTTCCCTTGCCAGGATTCGAACCCAGGACCGCCGGCTCAGTAGGCAGTTGCTTAACCACTGCGCCAACCGCGTCGTCTTTATTGCCGACTGTACTTTTTGCATGTCTAACGGTACCGTTTGTAGCTTGTGTATCTTTTTTGATCACATTATGTTCAAATTACTGGCTCGAAATCCTATACTAAAGTCAAATTTAAGATTTTTTGTATGACTTTTTTTTGGAAAATACATATAGACGTTTTACTCGTGACATTGACATTGTGCCAGATGCGTCAACAGACGGAACTTAGCACGTGGCTAACCACAACTGGCTTCACATTCAAGTGCTTATTACTCAAAGCATTAAATACTAAATTATACGCAAAAAACTTCTATATTTTATAAATTTTACCAAAGATGGCGAGATTTTATCCGCAGTTAGTATTTATTATTACCTAATTATCTTATAGATACCTCATAGTATTTATTATTAGTGTCTTATATAATATCCTTACTAAACTCATTGAAATCCATGTAAAATACGCAATAAATGACTAAATAAAGTGGTAAAATAGTTATCACAAAAATCATGGATGTTTTATTGCTAGCTCTAGTCGGAGAATAGTGCAGGCTGAATCTAAAAGAAATATATAAAATAACGGCAGTTAGGATTGAAACAAAATATTTTTTATTTCTTTCGACACACGCTACACTACGAAAATATCTATCGAACAAATCTTAACTAGTACACCAGCTATTAATTTCCGACAATCAATTACAGAAATCCGAACCGCACCTTTCTTACTATAAATCACAAAACGCAAATCAAATATACTTACGACGGAAAGAAAAACATTACTTAACAAGTTTGACTATCGTTCACTTTTCCCTTCACTATCATTTTCACAGATATAAGTAAAACCATCAGAACCAAATGCGCATACGATATTCCGCCCTTGAAACCGGCTTTAACTGCAGAAACAATACTAAAAATATACACTCATCCTTACCATATCCATAATACCGGGCGCGGAGTGTAATTCATTGGTTATTGGCCGTATTTCCCGATATTATTCGGAAATATTTTCGGGTTTTTTCGTTCTATACGCTTCGGACGCTCGTAAAAACGGGGATGAGCCGGGGCCATCGATGCTTCACGGCGATATGAGAGATTCCGCCGTTAGCTTTTCAGTTGTGGGATAAGCGACAGGAGGGAGCGGTTAGCGATTTAGCTACAGCAGCTGCGACTCACCTTTACGAAGTAAGGCGGTTTTCAGACTAGCCATGCACGGAGCGAGTGGTCGTTATGCAGTATTTTACGACGTAGTGTGTTTAAAAATCCAAACCGAAACACTTTCATAATTAAGAATTTAATGTTAAATATGCTGACCCACGTTAGTGCGAATACCGTATAAGTCACCTTAAGAAACATTATGTCAATAAGTCATTTTCGATTTCAGGTTCTCATTTGGTAGAATAACTATGTAAGAGAGCGTGATTGTCAAATATCTCTGACCATTGATTGACAAGCTCGCAGCGAGCGCGCCTTCAACGTAAGCATTTGGTTAAAAATTTGTAGCAGTCAAGCTACCATATGACATACTCGTGTATGACCACAAAAAAAATATGTGCTTTTCAACAAAGAGTTGCGTGTTAGGTTATTATGCGTTTATACTTGAGCGTTTTATTCTCTGTCCCAAATATTGACGAATTCCGAATGATTTAAAGCGCCATTTTAGGTCGTCTTGCGGAAGTCGCAGCTTTATACAATTATTATTATGGATGATTTTTGTGAGGTTGTCCGAATATTTTAATTTTAAGTTAGCGCGCGCAAACATTTTGCACGCCTGCATGCAGGCTGAGTACACATAGAACTATAAACCTATATATATAAACACCTTTGTATACTGTACTGAAGCAAATAAAACATTTTGATTTTTTTTTTCATTTTGAATATCAAAATTAAATCAATATCATTTTGATAATGCTTTTATGCATTGGCCAATATTGCTATTGCGAAAAATAATTATTTTTTTAATAAGATGCTTAAAATGCTCAAATATAACCACAGTTACGTTAGAGGTGCTGCAGCTGATCTGTGGTTTTTCCGCCATTCACCCATATCTTGCACCAAGACGCAACGCGCTGAGCTCACCGATATTTCCAATTTTTAAAGTTCAGCCTTGTTACGATGGATGAGGCTGAGACGTTGATTGAAAGTCATATGTTTCGGAATTTAATCAGTCGCTAAACCTCCCCCGCACCACGAGCCAACTCCGACTTTATCACGACGTCGTGTGACACAGAATCGGATGATGGCGTTTTTGTGACTCCGGAAAGAAAAAGCTTTCGGGAAATCTAGGAGATTTTTTAGCATTTTCATGTGGAATGACAAAAATTGAGTTTTTATCCGATTTCGTCATAAAGTGTGTTTTTAATGAACGTTATGACAATAACGATACTTAGGTAAGTTTTAAATTAAAAATATTTCTTCAGACTTAAAAAAACCACACGTAGGTATATCTTTTTGATACACGTTTGTAAGTAACATTTTGATAATGATCCCCGAGAACAATTTTTAGTAATGGTACTAAATAAAACACGACAGAATGTTCTCTCTTGTTATTTTCCCAATAGTCGCCAGAGATCGATATTTTACTGGTCGTTTGAGTAAAATGCAACACACTTGGTCGTGCCCACGTAGCACACAAGCGGCTTAAGATTGAGCTTATACAGCTCCTATATGACTTATTTCAGCTGTGTTAGGGTTGTATAAGCTCTTATAAATAGTGCTACTCGGAGTGGGACGTGGCGACGCGACCAACCGCCACTGAATACGAACACGGTGTTAGAAGTAAAGCAGAAGACGGAGCTGAGCACCAAGTTGCTCGCTGGCGCGAAGGCTGTATTCGCATGCGCGTAGTGATCCTGTCTTGTTGCTATCAGCCATTCACGTATTGGACATCTGTGTAAAGGATCTTCATACCGGTGATCAATCCAAATAAATCAGTAGGGCGAAATCACAAACTATAAGACATAGGGAAATCTGTTCTTAAGAACCATGGCGTCGATGTTATATTTAATAGAAACTACATTATTATTATCTTATAAATCATATATAATTTCATACACAACCCGATCAAAATCGCTGTAAAGAATGTTACAATACGACATAATCGCTTACTGAATTTAAACCAGATTCAATTTAAAAAAACAATGTAATTTCTATTAAATCTAAAATCGACGACATGGTTCCTTATAGAACAGATATCTCTTATAGTTTTGGTTTGTACCTACTGACACATTTGGATTGATCACCCTATATAATAATGATGCCAATATGATATGACAAACATGCGGCCGAAGCGATTTGCTTCATTATTTATTTATTTTTAATGTGGCTGCTAGGGATTGGATCTCATTCATTCCCTGTATCAGTCTTGGTCAAATATGGGATATTATCTCAGTACCTATTTTACTGTTGTTTTTGATTTAGATGTTTGTTCGCAAGATCGCCATTTAATCCCAAATTTTAAACTCTAATAGAGAGGACGTCACGTCACTAAGGAACATCCGATCTCTGATATCTCGAAGAGACCTCCGTGACGACATACTATGCCGCCACATCGCCAACCCGGTCATGTTAATTTTGCGCCTCATTTATATGCAACGCCATATATTATATTGGGCGCAAACTTAACTTGAACGGAGAGTAATATCAAGAGACAGTTAAATGCAATTTTCCTGAGACATCGCTTAGTTGGAGATATTATCTCAAACTACAGCTGCCTACTGAGCCGACGGTCCTGGGTTCGAATCCCGGTAATGGCAAATATTTGTGTAAAGAACTTGATCATTTGTTCCTAAGTCCTGGATGTTTTCTATGTATTAAAGTATGTATTTATCAGCATATCGTCGTCTAGGCCCCTTAACATAAGCCTACTAGAATAACTGTGGGACTAGATAGATTTGTGTGAAGTTGTCTCATACTTTATAGCATAAATATCTTGACGCGATTTCGCTTGTCACGCGCCTAAGCGTCACCTGTCTTTGCTTGTATATATTTCCACTCAAATTATCGCCCCGTTTTTAGGGTTCCGTAGTCAACTAATAGGAACCGGCACTGTGAACTACAGAAATACATATATAAACAAAGACTTAAAACTAGTTAGATAGAGTAAAAAGTAATTACAGTTACTTTGGCGTTTACGACCTTTTTAGTTATAGAGCTTGAAATCTATCTCGTAATTTAAAACAGCGGTTTTAAGCCCGTCTATTGTGAAGGATGGGGAATCCTACACTGAGCGTGGCCCGACATGCTCTTGGCCGGTTTTTTATGTCAGAGGGGGCAAACGAGCAATCGGATCGTCTGATAGAAAGATATTACCGTCGCCCATAGACGACGGCAACACCAGAGGAGTCGCAAGTGCGTTGCCGTCCTTTCAAGTGGTTTTGGTTGTAGGTACCTATTACAGTGCATCTCTAGTCGAAAGATTAAGACGTTGGACCTGTAATCTAAAGATACCGGGTTCGAGTCCAGGTGTGGACTACGTATGAGTGCAATTAAAATTTTCATTGCAAGTTGATCTTTGTATCAAAAAAATGTAGTTTTAACTTACCCACATAAAAACATGTAAAAATATAGGTATAACACAATTTTAACTAAATAGACAATTAGCGATACACAGCCACCAAATCCAGGCGTACGTGACCCGATATGTCCCAAATAAGCCGGATTTCGTACCGTCGAATAAGCGAAAATAATTCGTTTATCCCCAGCAAAATTACCTATCCGCCCAAGAAATTAGCTTCCCATACAAGTCGATGTTTCTTAGTGAGTACGTTAACTTGGAAAATTAGTTTCGTGAAACAACGGTGGTACGTGACCGATATGTTGTCGGTGTATGTTCTCAACTAAATTTTGTTGGAGTATTTGGCTTAAAAGCAGCTGTTTATGCTGGAACGTGGCTAAGTTTGACCAAGTATGGAACATGTTGCACTTGTTTTAAGTTAGAAGGAAGAAATATAGCCTTATTATAACGGAGCTTAAATAGTATTTGCCTTAAACTATTACTATTGGCTCTGTGAGTTCACGAATTCATTTCGAAATGGTTGTTTTTAGGGTTCCGTAGTCAACTAGGAACCCTTATAGTTTCGCCATGTCCGTCTGTCCGTCTCCGTGATCATTAGTACTAGAAAGTTGTTTTTTTTTTCGTTCCAACACTAGTGTGTGGGATGTCGTTGAATAGGACTTTTACAAATAATAGGGGTCTCCAAACATTATTTTTTGATAAAGCCAGCAGTTTTGTAAATATGTATTCGCTCCGGAAATAAAAAAAATAGCGTCCCCCCCTCTAACTTTTCAACCACGGGTCAAAAAATTATGGAAAAATTCATGAAAATGAGGCCTTATAAGTACGTTCAATGAAAACTATATTGAATAAAACTAGTCGAGCCGTTTTTGACTTACCGCAAAATGTCATAATTTTCTTTAAAATGAAGTAAGTGCCGCGCGGTGTCCTTATACTTTGAACGTTACACAACATATTAGGTACTTAAGTGCCATACTGCAATAAAGATTCCGCTCAATCTGGCGCGTATAATCGATAACTTCCAGAAGGTAATAAATAATTACAGTTACTTTGGCGCGTACCTTTTTTAGAGCTTGAAATCTTACTCGTAATTTAAACCTCGGGCTTAAAACCGCTGTCTTAAGCCCGACTTTTGTGAAGGATGGGCAACTACGGAACCCTACACTGAGCGTGGCCCGACATGCTCTTGGCCGGTTTTTTAATTATACCTAGGTGCTATACTACGGTCCAACGCGCTGGCGTTCCAGAGGTACCGGGTTGGGTTCCCGGTCTCTTTCACCAGGTTGTGCATTTCACCTTTTCTTTGAGCTTTGATATTTGTATCAATGGTTTAATATACAATTATGGTGTGTACCCACATTACAGACAACCCCCACTAGACGGAGCATGTAAGGCGACCCGCGCGCACCAACGATATGGTACGGCAGAACATTAATATCAACACGGCGGCCACCGTTTAGTTGCGTCCATGTTTATGAGGTCTCTACACCACTTAACACTACAATTTACCATGTTATTTATTTAATTTATTTTTTCGTTGACGTACGCATGGATCATAAACAAGGACGCAAGTAAACGGTGGCCGCCGTGTTGATACTTTAATGTTCTGCCGTACCATATCGTTGGTGCGCGCGGGTCGCCTTACATGCTCCGTGTAGTGGGGGTTGTCTGTGACCCACATTAAAAATATGTTGTGTATTTCTTAATGTTTGAGGTGTGCAATAAAGAGTATTTTGTAAAGTACAACGAAGGTCTACAGTTCAAGCCTCGCTAAGCTTGCAAAGGTAGGTATTATTTGAAAGTCTTAAAATTTTATTTTACATACATTAATAAATATTAACCCGTCACCAAAACATTACTTGCTTGTTGTTGTGGTTAGTCGCTAATTTTTCGTCAGGAGAATGAAAAAAACGTTCTCAGAAGTTTCCAGGTTCTCACTGAGAATTGATTCTGTTTTGAAGTCGGTTAGAAAGAAGTGCATTTACCTATACGAGTACGCTACATGTCATCCCTGAAGATTAAACTTGGAAATATTTATATTTGCAAAACGGTTGGATTCATTTCAAGTATTTCTGGAGTAGCTGAGTATCCATAAATGGTTACAGAATACTTTACCGATTACACCAAAGCAAAAAATAAGCTCATGTCATTCGTGCAAATGTCTACTGCGCATTCCCAGCACCACTCATGTTCCCTATTAGGTACCGCAGCCAAAAATCCAACGCTACCAAGTTGTAAAATTCAAAGTTATACAGCCCTCCAGGGGGCGCCACTATCAAGCCGGTACGTGCGCGGAACTTTTGTTACGAACTGCTGCTATGCGACTGCTGTGTAATGAGTTATAACGCGCTACTGTAAAGCTATTATATGACTTGTTCGTGTTCGAGTGTATTTGAGTTATTTCTGTACAATATACTCTCACTTCTTGGCCAAGGCGAGACGTAAAACCTTAGATAAACCCCGGACGGGAATTCGTTAAGCCGCAGATCGCATATTTATGGTCCTCACCTTCGGTTCGGGCCGCAAACACCTGCGATGTTGGACATTCACGAATTCACCGTATGTAATGTACTATTTTCCCACGGTCAAAACTAGGGCTTGCCGTGAATGCCCGGTATTACCATACTAAAATTTCTCGGTTCTGCAAGCCCTAGTCAAAACGGACTTACTACCGTGAAGCAATAATAATTCATGCTAGTAGCAAACGGCGCGCTCCACGTTGTTTGCCCCCGCTTTCCACTTTTCTTTTAGTCCCTGTTATGATTTGAAGATCAAAAGATATAACAGATTGAACTTTCCGTAGTCGCAGTATGCAAGTTCATAATTTTGGCCAAAAACGTCTGTACACGAATTTCATAATAAGCAGCGCAAAAATCGAAACAGTTCGACACAGAACTTCTTTTCTCATTCAATTCCTATAATTTCGTAGATTGGGTAACTTTTGGAGTAGGAAACAAACGCGAACAAATTTCAGTCGTATTTTTTCTTCATCCGTCCACAGAAACGCAGTGTGTTAAATCTCTTGAATTTACCAGCCTCTTAACAGTGCAGAAAACTGCATACATTATTTCCTTCGTCTTGCCTGGGGGAATATTTCGTACGTCTCTGTTTTAAAGATATCTTACCACTTGTCTTGGTTAGCTGTACTGTGGGTTGAGCGCCATGTCTGCAGTATTCCCTAACGCTGCAATATGCGGTTTTCGAAGCATGTTCTCGGGTTTTGCGTAAAGCATTTTTGCGCATTCACGGTTTCTTTTATTACTTTAAAATGTGGAACTAGAATTAAAACGTTACTTTGAAGTTTTCTGTGAGATAGTAATTTTTGGAATAGTATTCGTATGTCAACTGGGTTGGAAACAGATGGTGTAGGATTAAATATGATTTACAGCCTGGTGGCAGACAGACAGACGGACGAACAATGGAGTCTTAGTACCTAATAGGGTCCCGTTTTTTTTACCCTTTGGGTACTAATACAAACTTAGGCGGGAGATAATGAATGTTTTCGAACAGTTATGGAAAATCCTTTTTATAATTGTATGTAGTATGCGTGAGTGACTTTTCTCATCAATGCTTTATCTCCGAGGTAGTGTAGTTGCCTACGGAGCTGCAAGCTGGTATGGCTGGTAGTGGTATGGTGGCCTAGATTCGAATTCCGGAAAGGGCATACTTTTGTGATGAGCTCAAATACTTGTCTCTGTATTGTATAGGTAATTAAGTATTTCGTCGTTGTTACTGGTACAATTTATCTGATATTGTCTGAGTCTGATATGGTTTACAGTCTATAAGAACCATTAATGTTATTAAGTTGAACAGCTGACCCAAAAAAGTAAGGATCAGATAAATCTATTTTCCAGTAATAAGTTGAAACCTTTCAAGATAACTTCGCCAAATACATGCCAGCGTAAATAGTAGATAAATCAGAGGAGCTTGTAAAGAAAATAAAATCTCTTTTGAAAAATAAAATAATGTTTGTAATGTTCGTATGAATGGACCAACATCAATTTCGAAGGCATTTGAGGATTCTGGATTTTTGGTGTCCTATTAAATAAACCTTATATTAGGTTTTGTAGATTTCAATTTATTACGGTCTGGAATATACTTTTAATGTGGATTGGAGTTCTAGGTAGTAACATAGCTATTTCATGCTTTTATTGTGTGCAGTTGAAAATAAGTTGAAAAACGAAATTTCCGCGTGAATTTTTTCAATTTCGAGTAGTTTTTGAAACAAACATTATCAATGAAAAATTCAAACTGCATGTTTGAAATATATACAGTGGCATCAATGATATGCTAAGAAACATGTTTGATCATAGAGAATAAATCTTTAAAACAATCAGCATTTAAAAAGAAATAAGGCCTCTTCAGTAAGACTCACGTATCACGTGTAATAGGTACCTACCTATACATTTCGCGGAGAACACTAAACCTAATTTGATACGAATTTCCTCTCGGCCTATTTTTCGGGGACTTGTTTCACGATTCGTATAATAGCAGTTTCGTGTGTCGGTTCTTTTCTGCTCGTGATTATTGTTTTGGAAGGAATCTGGTGGAGGATTACTTTGAAATCAATTTACGCTGGCACAGAAGACACGGGGTGTCAATAAATTATTACATTTACTGTAATATTGATTTCATCGTCAATAAGTTTTTAATTTTTATTATAAAAAGTAGTTTTGTACCAACAATTGAGCCCAGACACGATGAGATAAGTTGCATTGTTTTAGTAAAAGTTTCCATTTATCAGCTCCATGTCATAATATTATTAAATAAATAAATAGGAACTATGGGACAATCATACACAAATCGACCTAGTCCTAAACTAAGCAAAGCTTGTACTATGGGTACTAGACTACGATATACATAATATATTCAATACATATATAGATAGCATCCATGACCCAAGAACAAATATTCAAGTTCACCACACAAATATTTGCCCCGGGATTCGAACCCGGGACGCCGACCGCGTATTGTCATTGCTATTGTATTGTCATTTGGTTTACATATGCATGAAAAACTTCGCCTCAATCGGAAACTAGAAAGATTTGGTTACAGACAGACAGACACCCGCACCTCTAGCACAATTGTGACACGCGACTCTTTCTCGCGCGAGATATACTACCTATCTCTTTATGTACAGTAATGTGAGAGAGTGACAGGTGATACTTGTCACGTGACAAGACTCACGAAGCGTAGTTGAGCTAGACGGACAGGACAAGTGTAACTACATTAAAGCTTATAAAAAAACATCTACTGTAAACTTACAAACAATTTAATTATTCTCTACTGGATATTTTTATTTACTCATCATCGTCCTCCTTATTTACTACTGAATAAATAAATTATAATTTTGCTCTTAATACATTTACTAACCGAAACACATAAAATGTTTAACAATCTCAATTATTCACCAAATTAAAATCCACCATCGAGATAATATTGATTGAAAAAATTAAATCGGATATTAAGCTCACTAGCTATTAATAATTACACTCGTTATAAATTTTACGCCGCGTATTTACACTTGGTCATTAAAGCTTTAGAGATGTCACCTACGTACTTTGTGGAGTATTTGAACTCGAAATGTAACTGTTACATTTTAAGTGAAAAGTTTGACATTTGCATTGCTACTTTATTCAGATGAGCTAGTAAAACTAGCAGCGAATTCGCTTGTTGTGGACGAGGAACAGTGTCTTCGTTGTATTGAAGCAAGTGAAAAAACAACAGTATTCTTAATGCAATAATAAAACACGTGCTATAGTTGTGCCAGAAGTCAGAATACCTAAATAAGCAGGATACAAAAACAAAAAAGTGTGGTTTGACCTATTATCACAAGAGTCTACCCTAAAATACACCGAAGGGACAGGAACCTCTATTATATGGGTTTACCTTGACCTTTATATTGACTAAAAATCTGAGGTTCCTCGATAAAGTTAGATAAAACAAAGAAGTATGGTTCGAAAAACTAAATAATAAAACATTCTAGCCAAAGAATATAATGATGTGCGCTATTGCGCACATAGCCTAGTTAAGAGTCAAAATAGTTTACTTAATGTTTAAAGAATACAGTCACAGTAGGTATATTTGATATAATAGACTGCTTTATTAAGCCCTTTTTGTACATATGTCTATTTATTTGGCACTTAAATGTCCTAATTGTATCTGTATTTTCTAAAGTTATGCGACTGGCTCCAACAATTCTTAAAAATACAGTTCCTAACAAAAACGGCCGCTCTAATAAATACCCGTTACTTGGTACTCGGTACTCATTAATTGTGAGTATTTACGCGTTTTTATTCGGAATGAATGCCTCTTTGTGACTGCCACTGCGGCTAATTATAGGGCACTGTATTATGACCTGTATAGACAAAAGGACGTAACTACCATCCTGTTTGTATTAAATAACTTCCTTTTGCGATCTAGCTGTGGAGGTCCATTATTGGACAGTGCAGAATTTAAGCAATTGGAAGGTTATCATTAAGAATTGTACATCAAAATGCGGTGGAATTCAGACAAGGGGTGATTATTGGACGTGGGAATGCAGGAAAAGTATTTTGAGAGCCGAACACTTAAATAATTTCAAGCGTAAACTACCCAATAAACACGAGAGCAATAATAGCGGTTACACGCTCGCCGCTATTTTTTACACTATTAGTAATTGAAGCAACCAAAAGATAAAAAAAAATGTAGACTTCTTGAAAAAAGCATCGCCTCTCTTTCATAAAAATTTCTTAACATTAAGAAATTAGTATTGGAATTCTTAATTTGATATGAATGTACCTCATAAAGTCGCGTCAGCTTCTTTTCTGGTGTTGAAATCTTTACCTGAAAAGAAAACATCTCCATAATTATAATAAAGATATACAAAATTACAGTGTTAAAAATAATGGTATTTGAGCTAATTAGATGCAGTGAATAATAGTTTTTAGATGTAGTGAAGAATAGTTTTCCATCGTATTTTGTTGGAAAATTTAGTTTGAGGCTGTTTTCCTTTTCAAAGTTGAAAAGTTGAGATGAAAATATTAAGACGAGCTTACCCTACAAAACACAATGGTAACTATCATTCTCTACATCTGTCACTAGATGAAACATCATGCCAATATATTTGAATAAGTGTATTAGTAAATTCTCATTAACATATATATACCTGCCTACTGAGCGGCGGTCCAGGGCAAATATTTGTGTGATGAACTCGAATATTTGTGCTTGGGTCATGGTTGTTATATGTATTTAAGTATATATTTATCTATATAAGTACGTATATCGTCGTCTAGTTCCCATAACACAAGCCTTCTTGAGCTTAATTTGGGACTAGAGCGATTTGTGTGAGGTTGTCCGATTTTTTTTTTATTTTTTTTTTATTTATCCATGATCATAATTAATGCTACATTGCTTCGATGCGAGGTATTCATAATGGAATTCATAATGGAATAAAATGATAATTATAATAGTTAAAGATCGAAATAATGAAATAACGAAATAATGTGGCGCGTCGTCACGAAGATGTGATGCCTATTTTTAGGGTTCCGTACCCAAAGGGTAAAAACGGGACCCTATTACTGAGACTTCGCTGTCCGTCCGTCCGTCCGTCTGTCACCAGGCTGTATGTATGTATCTCAAGAACGGTGATAGCTAGACAGTTGAAATTTTCACAGATAATGTATTTCTATTGCCGCTATAACAACAAATACTAAAAATAAAATAAAATAAATATTTAACGGGGGCTCCCATACAACAAACTTGTTATAGATTATATATATGTATAGGTACGGAACCCTTTATGCGCGAGTCGGACTCGCACTTGCCCAACTTTTACATGATGTATTTTGGGTTTTCATGCTTTAATGATCCTTTGAAATGTAAGTTGAACACCTTCCGGTTTCGTTTTTACATCTTTACATCGGCACATTAGAATTTAAATTATATGAACCTTAAGCGATTAGCGGGCGATTTGAAGGCGAGGTGAGCGCGCAGCGAGTTTATTGCGATTTTGGCACGAGGCGCCATATCGTACCCAGTATGCTAAGGCTCTAAGTTTTATTCATAAGTACTAAAATGAGTGAAAAAATTGAGTCATGTTAAGAAGTTTGTCAAGTTACACTGCAAGGATTTTTAACGACAAACTCTTTGTTAAATCAAATCAAGCAACGCTCAAAGTTTCAATTATGTAACTGCAGCTACTATAAAACGTTTACAAGTTTTCAAGCGACTTGCGCCGCTCTTATGCGACTTTATTAACACTAAAACAGTCGCAATCGCGGCCGACGCACATTCACGACTGCTTAATTGACGGTGGTGGGCACGTTTTATCTGAGAAGTTGGTTAATGAAGCATTATACTTAAAATACTGTTTCATAATGTTGTGAAGGAAATGTCCATGACAATGAGTCAAGAATATTCCGACTTTTGCATTCTGTCCGACTACTTACAAAATGTCCGATTACTTATTTCATTAATTTATTATATTAAAATGTCTAAGATTTTTTTATGTTTAATTTACAAAATAAATAGCTAAAATTGTAATAGTTTTAATTATAATTATAATGTGGAAACACCATAATTTTTATTGAACCATTTATACAATAATCAAATACTTAAGAACTCACACTCACACAGGAATCTAACCCAATCCAGAGGTACCAGGTTGAATTCCCGGTATCTTCTGCCAGATTACGCAGAGTAATTTTTCTTTATATCAAATTGTTTAAATTGGTTCAAAATTCTCTTAAAATAAATGTGTCCTAAAAGTGCTAAGCTGCAAAGACTTAATACAAAACCCGTTTCAATATAATGTAGTTATATTCTTAAATCTTTCAATAAAACGATTTAAATGGATTATGTCACGTGTATTTATTATTTGAGCCTCCCTGACGAATAATTAATATACGCGATATAATCCATTTAAATCGTTTTATTTAAATATGTGGCAGTCGCGGAGACCGAAGAAAACATCAGAACATTTTTGCTTTAAGCAAACATACAAAACTTCTCGACTATATGTATCTTCTTTCTCACACGTAATGCAATTCCTTTCCTATGTTAATACAATAAACTAATTTGCTGAGTACCTGTCTTCTTATTCATTTATACCTATTTTGGGGTCGCAGCTGTTACATTCCCACTCATAAACACTCTAGTTTTCTCTTACAATGTTTTTTCTTCTCATCCCCCAGAGTAGGAAGAGCTGTAAACAATACGGTACACCATAAGACCGAGAGTCCATGATATATTGGGCGGTATAGGAAATAAGACCAACATATTTGAAGCTACGGATTGTATGGGAGTGTATAGATATTAGAGGTTTAGTGTGGTTGGCTGTTATTAAGAAAAATAACGCCTTTTTAGACGAAAGGTCGTAACTCGAGTTCATTTTAGGGATTATTGTCGCATTTTGTAGTATTTTTGTAGGTGTATAGTTATTTTGATATTATAGTATATGTTACTTGTTTATTCTTACAATAGTATCTTTAGTACATAAGGCTTATATTTAATACCCGCCAATGTAGCTTGCAGCTAATGACTCCGCAACACGCCTCAGCTGCGTTCAAAGGTAGTTTCCGATATGTCGCCACCAAATGTTGGAATAACATCCCTCCACCAATAAGGAACCTGCAAAATTACACCAATTTTAAACTTAAGCTTACGAAATTTATTTTTCTCAAACATGCAATGAAATATTGTCTTTGCGTTCCTTATAATGGGCTCGGAAGTATCGGTTTTTGGGCGCAACAACTCGAGAGGACTGTAAAGGGATTTCATACTGCTTTTCAGGCCTAGGCCTGCAAAGTAACTTTTTTTTGGTTTCAACAACAAGGTCATTCACACAGCTGGCTGGTTTGACAAAAAGCAGGTTTTGTTTTTAAAGGTTGGTTGTTAGACACTTGTGGAAAAAAAATTCAAAATGGCGACTTTTTTTTTCAAAATTTCAAATTGGTGCTAGGCGGCTAAAACTCGGTATCGGGGGGCTCTCGGGGCTCAAAAATATGAATCTGAAATCTTGTCCGAAGATTCGGTCAAATTCGGAAAATATCGAAAAAAAAAACGATTTGTATGGAGAAAATTTCAAATTGGTCCTAGGAGGCTGAAATTCGGTATCCGGGGGTTTTTGGGGCTCCTGAGTTAGAATCTGAAATCGGATTTTTATAATTCGGTCAAATTCGGATTCGGGGGCTCTCGGGGCTCAAAAATATGAATCTGAAATCTTGTCCGAAAATTCGGTCAAATTCGGAAAATGTCGAAAAAAAGAACGATTTGTATGGAGAAAATTTCAAATTGGTCCTAGGAGGCTGAAATTCGGTATAAGGGGGTTTTTGGGGCTCCTGAGTCAGAATCTGAAATCGGATTTTTTAAATTCGGTCAAATTCGGTATCGGGGGGCTCTCGGGGCTCAAAAATATGAATCTGAAATCTTGTCCGAAAATTCGGTCAAATTCGGAAAATGTCGAAAAAAACGATTTGTATGGAGAAAATTTCAAATTGGTCCTAGGAGGCTGAAATTCGGTATCCGGGGGTTTTTGGGGCTCCTGAGTCAGAATCTGAAATCGGATTTTTTAAATTCGGTCAAATTCGGTATCGGGGGGCTCTCGGGGCTCAAAAATATGAATCTGAAATCTTGTCCGAAAATTCGGTCAAATTCGGAAAATATCGAAAAAAAAAACGATTTGTATGGAGAAAATTTCAAATTGGTCCTAGAAGGCTGAAATTCGGTATCCGGGGGTTTTTGGGGCTCCTGAGTCAGAATCTGAAATCGGATTTTTAAAATTCGGTCAAATTCGGAAAATATCGGACAAACAATATTAAGTGTTATTCTTTGAAGTATATTTTTTTATTTCATTGTATGTTTGAGAAAAGCACTATACATGCCTCGTCGTGAAAACGGATTCCCGGCCTCGTATCACTATCCGGCCTCGCTCGCACGCTCGCTCGGCCGTATATACCTACTTGGCCGGAAATCCTCATTTTCCCGGCCTCTGATGTAATGTACTATTACAACATCAACTAAAACAAGGAACTTTGAGACTAGATACGAGCTGTTTTTAATGGTAGTACAGTCAGCAAAGAAAGTGGTCTACCACTTTTGGACTCTATTACATGTAAAATAGAGTCGAAAAGTGGTAGACCACATTTTTGGTTGACTGTACCTACCTTAGTTGTATGTCCCATTTGTGTGATGGCGTCATTTTTGTTTTGTTTTATCCATATTCATTCCCTTAGTTAATAGTGTTAATACTCGTAGTAAGTAGTTGAGTTCATTTAATTCAGTAGTTATCATTTAGTACTTTTGGCAACATTGTTTGATTGTTTTTTGTTATTGAGTTGTCATTCTGGTATTTTATTTTATAGTTTTTCTTGTTTCGTGTCCGTGTAAATAATGTTATAAGTTTTATCTTATTTTAGAGCTGTGTGCTCACGACGCAAATATCGCATTTTTGATTTATTCTATTTCTATTTTTTTTTAAATGACAACCGGTCACAGTTAAGTGACCATTACTGCCAATGTCTCGTTGCCAATCGCACTAGGCGACTAGATAGAGGATTGATACCACGTTGTACGGTGAGTTGAAAAAATCGTGCTTTTTGTAAAGTGACAGCGATTTACAAAAAACCACGCGGACTATCGGGCAGGGAGGGCTATGAACGCTTCAAGTTGAATTCTTCATTAGCTATTCACTCATACGTTAGATCACTGCACAATACGCTATCAATACTACACATTGAACAACTAAAATGAATAAATAATTAACAACTAAACCCAAACGCATGCGGCCATCTTGGGACACGAACCGGAAGTCCCATTTTTGATTTAGGTTATGCCTCTAGAATTGACGTGACACTGACAGCGCTTGGGTGCGTTCAGGATCACGCATCCTAAACGCGATTAGCGCTCGTGCGCGCAGCTCTCCGTGGCGCCACCTATGGTCCCACCGGAAGATCAGCGCTGGCTCTCGAGCTAGCATCTTGCTGAGGTGGGACCTTTTCGTGGTACAGCCATAAAAATAGTTGCTATTTGTTTTGTTTTATTTTATTTTGTTATAATTTCTGTCACACCTTTTATGTAATTATGTTTTATGTCTCGTCGCGAATAAATGTATTTCTTTCTTTCTTTCTTAATAAATGTCAGCCCCAATACTGTGATTATTTTGAATTAGCATCCTACCGACTACGCCATGTAAAATAATTATTCAGAAAAATATGTGTAGAAAAGTATGTTAGGTATGTATGCCTAACTAGAAAGATCGTTGTTGCATCTACGTCATGTCTTTACGTCAAGACGTGAATATCCATCTCACGTTGGCGACATGTCTTTGTAACGTGAATTCAGTTTCGTTCCCAAGTGGATTATATTAGAACAAAAGCTTTAAACATAATGTCTGTGGTGTGTAAATTCGATAACTTATTGTGTATCAAACATAGATTTCCTTGTCCTTACGATAACTTCATCACCTTATCCTAACGTAAGCAAAGCTGCCTTCATAAACCGTTCCTTACCTAACTCATGCATTGTAAGGCACAAATTATGCAAGAAAGTTTTGTTTTTTCTCCCCGACCCGTTGTAATAAATTAACAACTTTATTGGTAGCTCTTTGTGGAAGGGTTCCGCTGTACATTTTGCGAGAACTTGAGACTTGCTTGATATTTATGAGTACTTTTTGCATTTAAATAAATAGTAGCTTTCAAAGTTTGTTTATTCATTAACATGATAATGTGTATCTTGGAGTGAAGTCAGTGCCAAGATATACCTCGGATATAATCTCAATTATTCATTTATTCACGTAATTATTGGGAGCGAAGAAAAATTAACGCTTTTAGTAACTAAACCGCTCGCGGGGAAAACTAAACACAAAATCTTACTATTTTACATAGAAAACTACCGCGAGTCTCAGACAATACATATATTAAAAACATAAACGGGTTTACTCACGTTGTAGAAGTTGAATATCGCTCGACACATTTCGAATCGGTAAGCGATTCATCGTCAGGAGAGACGATCAGTCGCGGCGGCGGCCAACCGAACACTAAAAGTTTAAACCCGTTTACGTATTTTAATACAAAACCTTACTTTTGCTCTACTGTGCGTTCATGTACTTTGATTTAAAGTGCGCGCTTACGCATCAATTTAGAGAAGCTTAAGCTATCCGTGTATCAAAAATAGTGGAAATCCATCCAACTCTTTTGAACTGCTGATGCAGCAAAGTTACAAAATAAAAATAGTTTCGATTCTCTAACTTCAAAATAACATATTTTCAGTGCATCTTTTGTAAGGAATTTTTAATTAATGACGATCCCTCGGGGTTTTTGATGCATATATGATTCGACACTACGCCGATAGATGCATCGAAAACCCCTAAGTATTTTTACAGTGTAAGTATGTATATAACTTAATCATCCAAATCATAGATAAGTGTATCATAATATAAACTCACATCATAGCTGACCGCTTCCATTAAAAACATTGTTCACCGTTCCCTACGAATAGGTCAAACGCATAACCTACTTTATACAGGCTATCCGCGTAAAAGCTCACCCCTATCCTATTTACAGGCCCCGAAGATCCGGGCCAAGGTCGCTAAGTAGCTTTCATGAGCTAATGAAAGCTCTTAACGAACAAAGCTCGGATGTTGAAGACACCTGCTTGGGCCGAGTTCAAAAACACTCATTTTGTAACTTTTAAACGGGTGATTTTTTTTTGTTTAGAAATGGTATCTTTTTCGTTTTATTAACGTTCCTGGTATTGCAGACTCCTTACTTATCTTTTATCGATATGAAAGTTTTCTTCCGTTCCGCCGAATACCGTCACACGTTTAAATAAATCAATTTAAACGGATTATATCGCGTATATTAATTATTTGAGCCTCACTGACGTTTCGGTAGCTTTACAGACTTTATTACTGTCCTCCTCAGGCCACCTTTGAAAACGGTATCTGTAAAGCTACCGAAAGGTCAGGGAGGCTCAAAGAATTAATATACGCGATATAATCCGTTTAAATTGTTTTATTTGAAGATTATGAAAGTTTGTCATGATATTTAGATAGTTGGAACTTAAAAATCAAGCGTATTTGAATGAAACTTAACGCGGCAGATAAATAGCATGGAATATCACGAACATCACAAACATATGTCATTAGACATGACGAATTTAGTCAATTGTCCTGCATAACGCTGACGTTCACTGTCAAAACCGCTTAGCGGCATAGCATTAGTTTACTCATTTCAAAAAACAACATTAGCTAATAATTCCTTAAACGACCTTAATAACTATACAACTTTTATATGCCAACATCGAAATATTTTATCATACTTGCCATCAAAAAACATCTATTCAAACATTAAGAAACCGAAAAATCTTGATTCTCTGCCAATGTGACGCAACGAACGCTCTTATCTGACCCTTATAGCGTTTTATTATGACTAAGTCAAATACTCGATGCGTCAACTTATGAATGTTATCTCTGTTATGACTTGTAAGGTTACGTGCTTTCGCAACGATTGGTGTTGTTGTATGATAGACATAGATATCGAGATTTCTTTATTAACTAGAAGCTGCCTACCACTTCGTTTATAATTATATTTTTTTTTACCATATTCGTGTAAAAAGTATCCTATAACCATTTTTGGATGTCCAGCTATCCCTGTACTAAAATTGGTTGAAATCCGTCCAGCCGTTTCGGCGTGATCTTATCTTCTCTTATTAAAGGGGTCCTTACTACACTTCGACCCAATGGGATCTTTTGTGTAGTAACTCAAAGGACCGTTCCACCACCTTCATAATATATCGTATGATGGAACCAGTTGGTAGTGCCTGGAATTCCATCGGTTCTGGGCGGAATACAATTTTCCTAACGGTCGAAAGCTAAAATCCGAAAGGTTGTTTTGGCGTTAGGGTGGTAGGTTAACACGTTGAATCGGTAATCCAGAGGTACCGGGTTCGATTCCTGGTCTCGTCCGCCAGGTTACGCATTAAAAAAATTCTTTGTGCTTTGATATTTGTATCAAAAGTATTATTTTGCTCAATAATACGCAGGTAAATATGTCGAATACCTATTTGACATTCTGTGCCATGAACAGCGGTCCAGGTAAAGGCTGATAGCTAGTATCTTTGAGAAATACGACATGGCAAGACAAACTCAACATGCACCGCGAACCACATCAATACTTTATACTCCAGATACTTTTAATTCCGATTTAATTCGTATCGCGTTCTTAATCGTGGTGGAGCTCTAGCAATTGTTCGCATTTTACACAAATAATCAATAAAATACAGTTCACAGGCGGCTTTAGCGAATATCAAAGAAATCTGTTGTGTTTTATTCTTTGGATGTGGTTTTTAATAAAGACGAATCCGAGAATGACCGGTCCCACAATAATTGTACTCTCTTCGACTCTTAATGAGACATTAACGCTAATTATCCTCGTAATTGAATGAAAGGTCAAACTGCGTAGAACTATCCCGTGTAAAAATATTCCCTTATCCTTGAACGGGACACTTTTTGTCCCTCGTAAAAACAATTCCGGCATAAAACATGATGGCTCACAAATCCCGCGGATGATAGAGTATAACCATTACTTTATTTTACTATCAGTCATTGTCACAAAGCGCTTCACTAAGACGTAAATAGGTCGCCTTTTGTAAAGAGACGACGGTAGCTCTGAGTTATAAGCGATTCGCGATTTTTGGTATGTTTACTTAAGCTTCCATTTCCACGGTAAATAATATTTGAGAAACCCTCTTTGACTGACTAAGCGCTGCATCTTGAACTATGATTGAGGCCCTTTTCACACTTGATTAGTTATTTGTGCGAGTTCATACATTTACTGCTAAGTGTAAGTAGGAATTGTATGAATCGTAATAATCACGAATCAAAAATGTAAACAGGCCTTAAGAGAGGTCGTTGTGTTCTCTTACAAACACTTCACCATTTCGATATACCGGTAGATAACTTGGAACCGATTGGAACAAAAAAAACAGCTGTAGTAGGTACAGCCTAGGTTTTGATTCAATCTTAATCCAATCAATACTTCCAATGAACTACATTAGTTCATAAAAAAAATAATTTTAGCAAACATACGTACATTAAAAAATACAACAGATTCCTATAAGTCTATTAAAAAAAAAACTCATTTTAAAATAGCGTACCTAGGTTACATAAGTAACAAACGTAGAAAATCATACGTAAATGAACACCAAAGCAAAGTTACAAAAGTTGTAGGTACTGTTAATGTACTATTCGAGCTATTCTGTAATATTTTGCAAATGTAATAAACATTGACAAAAGTATATAATAGACAAAAGACGTTTTTTCGCTTCCTTAGTTAATGAAACGGGTTTATAGTAATTAATGCCACTTGGAAAAACTGGATTTTTTCTCTAATTTAAAATAACACTACATTAAGATTATTGTTACCAGCAGGGCTAGCATATCTTACAGCGACTCTCGATGCTTGCACGAAATTGAAAGGAAAGTGACGGGAAGTATTTGTCTCGCGATGTCACTTTTTAGGGTTCCGTACCCAAAGGGTAAAAACGGGACCCTATTACTGAGACTTCGCTGTCCGTCCGTCCGTCCGTCCGTCCGTCCGTCCGTCCGTCCGTCCGTCCGTCTGTCACCAGGCTGTATCTCAAGAACGGTGATAGCTAGACAGTTGAAATTTTCACAGATGATGTATTTCTATTGCCGCTATAACAACGAATACTAAAAATAAAATAAAATAAATATTTAAGGGGGGCTCCCATACAACAAACGTTATGTTTGCGTTAACTTTGCACCTCATTTGTATGGGGCGCTATACATACCAGGTGCAAACTTAACTTAACCACTTAAGGATCGAAAGTGTTTGTACGGAACCCTCGGTGCGCGAGTCCGACTCGCACTTGCCCAATTTTTTTTTAAGACATGACTTGAACTGTATCAGGGCTGGTTAGCCCTCACTACCAGTAGTCGGACTTTGTGTGGGAGTATAACCCGCTAATGGGATTATCTCTGCGCCACAGGGGTAATTTGGGTTGGGGTGACGCGGGCGCACTGGGCGCATGGACTGCGTCGTGAATAGACTGAACCGAATCGATGCGAACCGAAAGCGATGTCACGGATTTCCGCTCACAACTTGCACCACACCGTAGTGTCCACGGAAAACTTAACACAAAAAAAAAATGAAAAAACATTCGTAAGCGTAACGGTCCCGTAACGTGCCCTTTGAGCTGACATTATGTAATGGAAAGTTCAGCTTTTGTGCCTTTGTAGCTACGTAATTAGTATTTACCAGAACTATTTACTTTAGTTGCTAGTTGACAAACGGACGGGAGGCTGACAGGACAGAATGGTAGTAAAAGTGTTTTTGAATTTAATATTTATATGTTGTAAGAAAGTTATTGTTTATTTGCGTAACGAATTTATTGTAACAAAACATTTCTTAATCGCGTTCAAAAACTGTTTTTAGGGTTCCGTACCCAAAGGGTAAAAACGGGACCCTATTACTGAGACTTCGCTGTCCGTCCGTCCTTCCGTCCTTCCGTCCGTCCGTCCGTCCGTCTGTCACCAGGCTGTATCTCAAGAACGGTGATAGCTAGACAGTTGAAATTTTCACAGATGATGTATTTCTATTGCCGCTATAACAACAAGTACTAAAAATAAAATAAAATAAATATTTATACAACAAACTTGTTATAGATTATGGTACGGAACCCTTCATGCACGAGTCGGACTCGTACTTGCCCAATTTTTAACTACCTCGATGTTTTGTATTTTTATTTATGACGCTCGTTCCGTGGAGGTTGGGCCGGACGCTCATGTGGGACGCTACTTGCGTCGATACACTGGCCGCGTCCCACCTCCAAGCCACGTCCTCCAAAGCCGGAGCGGCAGCCGCAACGGCTGAAAACCTCAAGCGGCGCAAGTATGCCGCCCTAGGCGAGGGCTAATAAATGTGCGCCTTTTGGAGTTGAAACATTCGGCCCGTGGGGACCAGGTGCCAAGATTCTCTTTCAAGAGATATCGGTCGAAGCTTCAGGTGACCAGAGGGCTGGCAGCTACTTTGGACAGCGACTGAGCCTCTGAGACTTTATCTATTATTTATTTATTTATTATTTTTTTTAACCTAGACAAAAAAACAGGGGATTTATAAGTCTGATATGTGTAGCTATATATATGTTTATTTGTGTGTCTGTTTGTGGCATCATATCTCCGAAACCAATCAACGTCACGCTCCAAGCTCCTGACCAAGCTCTCCAGTTACCTGATATCATGATAGTAAACTGATTTGGAATACTTTAGAAAGTAACAGTAAATATATGCTCTTTCCATGCGACATTAATTCATTATCATCGAAAACATACCCATATATCTTTACCTGCAGTTGACCGAGCGAGCGTAGCGTCTCTGTTTCAGCTTGGCCAAAAAATCTTTCGTATAATCCGGATGTCCAGATTTCCCGCTGTTCTCACCTACCGGCCGCATTTTCGACCGATTTGTGAGCAGGTTAAATACCAAATTAAAAAACTATCGAGTAAAAAAAAAAAAATTCGTATATCCGGATGTCCAGATTTCCCGCTGTTCTCACCTACAGGCCGCATTTTCGACCGATTTGTGGGCAGGTTCAATACCAAATTAAAAAACTATTGAGTAAAAAAAAAATCTTTCGTTTATCCGGCTGTCCAGATTTCCCGCTGTTCTCACCTACAGGCCGCATTTTCGACCGATTTGTGGGTAGGTTCAATAGCTAAATTTAAAAAAAATGTAGTTAGTTTTTAGTTTTTTTTTTTCAAAACGGCGGATTATTATAATGGTTTGAAAACATAAATAATTACAAATATCAGAAATTTTGAAAGAAAGTCGCAAGGTTTACAGATGACAAAGCCACTAATAAAGAAGGAACATTCAAAGTCCCAATTAAGTCTTCTGTCAATTTGTTAACAGGAAGGTTATTGTGAAAGGGCCGAAGGTACTATTCGGACAAAGATCAGTAAGTTTGTTGAACAATAAATTAAAAGGTACCTTTTCCTGTACTAACAAATGTGTATTTGAAAAGGCTATGACTTTTTGTGATAAAGGTTTGTAAAGGTATTCATTTAAAAGGGTTCTCTTTTAGGAATGTTTACATTTTTATTTGTTTATTAAATAGGTACAGCCGTAAATAAAGTATTTAAAGTGTAGCCAGACCAAGAAACGTTCACTGTACCTAAATTGGTATCCTATTTAAAGAAGAACCTATAGGAAATAGGGAAGTATAGACAGATAGATAGACTACGCGACATGTGAGACAAAATCAAATATTGTAAAAATAGTACTCCATTAATAATATCTTTTTTTTAAATCATAAACTGACCAGCGATTGATTGAAACACCTGATAAATAAATAAATAAATATCGCACACAAATCGACCTAGTCCCACAGTACCTCTAGTAGGCTTGTGGGGCATTAGCTGACGATAAACATACTTATATAGATCAATACATACTTAAATACAGGCACATCTATTTGAGTTCATCACACAAATGCTTGCCTCTTGCCGGGATTCGAACCCCGGACCGTCGGCTCAGTAGGCAGCTGCTTTACCACTGCACCAACCGCGTAGTCGTCTGATGGTAAGTGGTGTTAATGAAAGATCACGTAGCTCACTGCCTGTTCACTTTTGCCTCGAAGACCTTGTAATTTTTAGGAAATACAGATGATGTGAGCGTTCCATTTTAAGCAAATCGCTTCTACCCTAAGTTTTCTGATTTCTAAGTGAATGAAATATCCTACCAAAACCCGCAACCGGCTGTTTTACAGGGCAGTTACACGGAGGCCATATACGGCTCGGACATAACAGTTACATGCTTAATGGCGGGTGACGGCGACGTAAAACGTTTAGCTAATCTGAGACGCCATATTGGCAGTTCGCAGGCCGAGGGACGATACCGCTTTGGGTTTGGTAAACTGACGGTTTCGACATATAAAAACGGGTGCTGACTTTATTCTTTAAGAACCTTACACCCCAATAGTTTAAAAATCCTAGATAAAAAAATTAAAAAACCACCAGGACAGGTCATCATGAGACCCTCATTCAATGAGTGGTATAGAAAATGCAACTAAAACATCTCAACATAACTATAAAATTTGGAATTCTGAGCTTCAATATTGAGGATTATTCTTTCTTCGGGGCCCATGTCTATTGAGGAGGCCTGTGTACTTCCTATGGCCGAAATGATGATGATGATGATGATTCTTTATTTTAGGATTTTTTTGAAATTTTTGACCCCACTAACCACCATGTTAAGAGCATCTTCATTTGGTTAGGAATAAGGCATGTAGAGATTTTGAGAACTTCCCGTGGGAACCCCAACGTAATTAATGAATGGCCTCCAGAACCTCATCCTTTTTGGACTTCAGTTGATAAAACGATCATAGCTCCAACAAAAAGCGTAAGCAAACACTTTCCGCTGAAAAGGCATATTTTCAGGGGAGACAAATACGCCCGCTCTCCTGGACACGAAGGGCGCTAAATTTTGCAAGCGTTCTCAATCAATATCGGAACCGGTATCGGTATTGAGAACACGCCTCCCTAAATAAGGGTTCGCCCCCGGGACCCGTCGTAAACTGGACCTCGACTTCTCTTAGGACATAATACGTCATGCTCGCACTCTCAGCTCGGACGAAATACGAGTAGGTACATAGTCACAGAGCGGACACTGCCTACTAAAAATTGAATCTTGAATGTCTGTGTCAGTGTGTGCGTGTAAGACGCACAGGCCTGCCTCAAACCCGTTGCAACCACTAGTTGACACTTTAGTTAAACATAAATAACTATGACATAATGAAATATGAAAATATCACTACCTTACAACACAACGGTAGTTGGTGGTGGTTTTGTGGTCATCGTTATCATCACCACCACCATCATCACCACCATAATCATAATCATCATCGCGGATCGGCGGTCAGGATCTTGAAAAGCCATGAGGATCGATTGTTATGTAGAAACTTAGGGGAGACATTTGCCCAGCAGCGATGAAAATCAGTAAGCATTCTCAATCAATACTGTAACCAGTATTGGTATTAAAAAAACGCCTCCCTAAGTATGAGCTCGTCCCCGGGACTGTCGTAAACTCTACGTCTTTGGACGTAATACGTCATTCTCACACTCTGATGACCTATAGGTTAAGATTCCACTGCAAAGAGCACGTGTCTGTTTATTTAGGGCCTTATCATACTTGCGGGTTGCGAGCGGGTTGTAGAAAGGCGATCACGCAGCGAGCCGCTACTGATATTGTATAGAAAACTCGGTCACAACTCGCAAATGTGTAAGGACCTTAAGATACCTTATCCCTTTTAAAATGTTGATTATTATAGACATGTGTCTCTATGATCAAACATGATAAAATATTATTAATGTAACTACCTAGAAAAGGGCTATTGGGTTTATTGGTATATATTTGAAACCTACAGTTTGATTTTTTCAATGATAATTTATGTTTCAAAAACTACTCAAAACTGACAAAATTAACGCGGAAAATTAGTTTTTTCAACTTATTTTCGATTGCACGCAATGAAAGCATGAAATAGCTATGTCACTACCTAGATCACGGGGAAAAGTATTATTCACTTGAAAAAGTTGGTTGAAATTATTTATATATTTGTCACAATATGATTTTTTTTTAAACGAATAAGGCATTTTAACACTAGTGGCTCAGTGAGCTGTAGACCTTGCGAGTTTTGAAATTGCTGAAATATGTCATTTTTACGTTTTCAACCCGAATCTCTTAGAGATGACGAAAAATTGCGAAAAACTGAATCGAAAACTAGAAGAACCTCACAAAATTTCATGAGAATTGGTTGAGAAATGCCCGAAACAGCCAGACATCTAGACATCTAAACTTCTAAATATCCGGACATACGAAAGAAATTTTGGCAAAGCTGAAAAAGAGTCGATACGCTTCAAAATGTGCATCACACGGAAGCTTTATACACGGGATTGCAATGCATCAAATATAAAATACTAGCTTTTGCCCGCGACTACGTCCGCGTGGAACTTGGAAGTATGGAAGCAACCTCGTAAAACACGAAAGATAGCCACCTAATCACCTTAATTAATAAAAGGGATTATAAAAGTGCCTAAGCAAATGTAAGAGCAATTGTGCTTTTGGCCTAATAATTACATTTCCTACAGGGTCATCAATGTCATCATGAATTACTTACTCACTTTTCAATCTTTTTAGGGATATTTTCCAGGATGAAAACTATCCTATGTCCTTCCTCGGATCTTAAACTATCTCCATGCCAAGTTTCATCAAAATCGATTCAGCGGTTTAAGCGTGAAGAGGTAACAGACAGACAGACACACTTTCGCATAAATAATATTAAGTATGGATACATATATTTATCCGTATCAACGTATACGTATATTTTTTTCCTTGGTGTTGGGATTTTATTACGAGAAACTGTGTCAGGGCTTTCTGCAAGATTACTTTCAGTGTGTGAGGCTGAAACATTAAAAAATGTTAGAATAAATAAATTGCAAGGCTTTATTGAAGCCAGTTGAAAATAGAGGCTAGTAACTTTTGCTAATAGAATCTTTGTAAATTGGCGTTTAATTGAAAAAAAACAAAAAAAAAAAAAACGGCCAAGTGCGAGTCGGACTCGCGCGCCGAGGGTTCCGTACAAACACACACACAGCTATACAGCCTGGTGACAGACAGACAGACGGGCAGACGGACAGACAGACGGACAGACGGACAGACGGACAGACGGACGGACGGACAGACAGATAATGGAGTCTTGGTAATTGGGTCTCGTTTTTTACCTTCTGGGTAAAGCCCTAAAAATACATATATTATTATGACGCCTTTTCTTCAGCGACGGGATTATACTACAGGGAAGCTGTGTCGCAGCCTTTCTGCAAGATTACTTTCCGAGTGTGGCTGAAGCCCGGGCTGCGTCGCGGCAGGAAAATGTTAGATTAAACGACAACGTAGAATTAAGAGTAGTTCAATTTATTCTATTCATTACTGCACCTAAATAACAGAATAGTTTATGTTTATTTAAAGAAGCATTATATAGCGATATATTTATACCCCGCGCGGCGAACGATGATTCCTATGACACCTGTCATCTCAGTACATTTTTCCGATTATAGGTTATAAAATGTACTGAGATGACAGGTGTCGTAGTAGCGTGACCGCCTGTGTCAGTCAGCGTGATTTCATGTCATACACAAAGAAACGCGCGCCGATTTCGTCCGAGCACCTCTAGTTGTGCCCTGGTGCGTAGGCTACTAGTGATACGCGGCGCGGTTTTGACACTAGGAAATGATCCTATGTTAACTTGGGTGCCTTAATTTTGTGCTGCGTGTAAGAAAACGTGTTTTTTAATGTCACAGGCCGGGGCAAGAGAGCGAATGGGTCGCATGATGGAAAGCGATTACCGTCGCCCATAGACACCTGCAACACAAGTGGGTTGCCGGCCTTTCAGGTGGGAGTACGCTCTTTTCTTAAAGGTTTGAAGGTTGTATCGGTCCGGAAATACCGTAAGCGACAATTCATTCCACAATAGTCTTGCGAATTAAGAAATTACTAGAAAAAACGCACAGTTGTGGACTGCCAACAATCCAAGTGGCGAGGATGAAAGAATTATTGCGTAGAATGATGGCGGAAAGATATGGCTTTTGAAATATATATTGTGAGTTGTGACTTTACCCAAATTTTAAGTTTTATTTTTCTAATCCAAAGAAATTTTGATATTGTTTTGCAGAATTCTCATAATTTAACTAGAGAATAATTGTATGACAACCACGATTACCACGAAGTTAAACGCCTATTGTATTTTGACCCACATTTAATTAGACGTTTAATTTTGAACTCCGTCTTACAGCAAAACTCGGTTGAACCCTACAAATGTCTCAACGGAACCCTGCAAGCCCTAATTAATGTGTGCGGTGACGTACCCTGTTCTACCCTGATCACCGGATTAGACGTGGAATCAAAACTAACTCGCTCGTTTGGCAGGAGTCTCGCCGAGTCGCCAGAAACATCAGTACGTACCGACAGCAATATAAAAGGATAGAATAAAAAAAAATATTAATGATTATTGTCGCTGTAGCTGCGACTCTAGCTGTGTTCGTTAAAAATGTTATCACCCTGATCTTATATAGAAATTATAATAAATAAGTTATCTAATATAATAATGCTTGCCATTTGTTACTGAATGTTATTCGTATGAAAGACCTACAATAAGGTAAAAAACGGATTACCTACTTATTTACTACACGTATCACATATTTAAACAAGAACTTCTCACATTTTACTTGAAAAAGGATACTTATAAGCTATGGTGGGGAAATACTAACATAGTTTATTGTCTAATGGGGTAAGATTAACAGGTAGATAGTTATTGGACTGTGGTGGTCTTCTCCGGGTGATAGTGTTACCCCATATCGATCTCAAAGGAGCTGGGACGCCGTAGTGTATTTAATTATTGACCACAGATTCCATCTTAAGCCAGTGCTCCACGGAAGACCGACCCAGACTTTTGGCTTTTAGGCGATTGTCACACTGCTCCGCACATCGGAGTGGTGTCCAGTGCTGCGGTTTTTAACTTTGTACTGTAGGATCTTGATTTGTACACAAAAACCGCAGGGTATAAACACACTGACACCGCATCTCCGCTCAAACTAAAAATCCGCAGCACCGCTCGTCCGTCCAGATTCCGTCGCAGTGTGACAACCGCCTTAAGTACCAAAGAGGCCGGATACTGGCTGCAAGCGCACCTTTCCGTGAGCACTGGTACTGTCCTAGATCCTAAAATATATATATATTAAATATAATTATACCCTCCGACTTACATTTTGTCTCCGTTTCGGGGTCCCGGTCTGCGCCCCACACCGGTGCCCCTGTGGCAAAAACGTGGATCGAACCTATTCACATAATTTCTTGAGAATCGGTTGAAAAATGCGGCCTCTAGGCGAGAATAGCAGGAAAGCGTCAGGGCTGGACATCCGAAAATCCTAACATTCAAAAGCGAAAGGATTTCGGACCAAGAAACGATTTTGAGTAACGCTGAAAAAGTTTGTATTTTTTTTGCTGTCTCTCCCATGGCACAAGGACTAAATATTGCCATCAAGGCTATGACAATATCTAACGAAATGCTGTTGTAACGTCAGCTTATTATTACCCGGTTCTACCCGGCTGACCTGAATAATTAGACCGAAAGTAATGTTTAATGAAGTTACTTCATATTATTATCGCTTAAGGGCAGAAAGGGTGGTTTTGCGTGGGTATCGCAGGGTCACGTGGGTGTTATTAACCAGTGTTTTCCAAGGTAGCGCTGATTTTAATGAGGTAACGTGTGGGTTCTAAGTATAACTCCATTGTAAAGTAGTCATGGCTTATAAAAAATCGAATAAGAATTACCGGAGGTACTAACAGTTGTTTTTTTTGTTCTATTTTAAATATGTAAGTATTTTGTATCGTAGGATTAGAAAAACAAGGTGAAAAATGGGATTTTGTAACGTTTAAAAATATACAAAATTAATAATTACCCAAGGGTAAGAGCGGGGCGCTATTATTAAGACTCCACACTGTCCGTCCGTTCGTCTGTCCCTCTGTCACCAGGCTGGATGCCATGAACCGCGTAATATAATATACAGGTATAAATTTCACAGATGTATGTCTGTTGCCGCTATAGCATCAACTATTAAAAACGTAATAAAATAAATATTTATATTGGGCTCCCATACAACAAACGTGATCGGTTGCGTTAACTATGCACCTCACTTGTATCCGGCGCCATACATACCAGGTGCAAACTTAACTTAACCTGGTTGGGTTAGGTTATTTTATTTGATGCTATAGAAACTTCGTGCGCGAATCCGACTCGCACTTGGCCGATTTTTATCTCTATCTAATCTACACATGAGGTACCTGTATGAATTTATTACATGTGGTCCAGTTTCAGAATGTTTCGTAGGATGGACTTTATTTCCTCACATTCATTTCTGAAAATCCGAACCAAATCACCTATACAAGTCATTATTCCCAAGGATTCAAAATGACCAAATTTAAAACCAACCCAATCTAAAAATCGAATGGCGACCAATCAACTTCCACTCACACCGTAACATTAACGAAGATTACGCTCATAAGCGAGAATTTACAAGTTTAATGACGTCATTTTTCGTCACCCAACCGTCTGCTTTATCGCCCTGTATAACCTGCGAACGCCCAAGGTCCCCTTTTGGGTGGAAAATAGCTACATTTGGTGTCGGTGGCACTGGAGAGGGAGTCAGATAAATTCCAGACCATCGCTCCGCTCGGTTGTAAAACAGTGTGATTGCACCTTTAGAATTGGTTCATAGCTAGTTATCAGAGTTGTGGACGTGATATCAGAGAGAATTTGATAGGGTTTAAATATTTTTCATTCAAAAATTGTATTGAAAATCAATTTTCTATGCAGAGGGGTTATTAAAAGCACGAAGTAGGATTTGTATGGGCGCGCGGCGACAGCCGTGCAGTGATTGATATTTTAACGTAAGGTGCAATTGTCCCGCACAGATTAATATACTATTATAAAATTCTAGATTTGCATTTAAAATTAGGGTTCTATGGAGAGGGTCATGATTTCAAGAAAATTTTAATACCGCGAAGTAGGATCGTCTTTTGTTTTGTATGAGCGCGCGGTGCCATGCCAGTCTTTTGCTATCTGTCGGTCATAATTTCGTTGTCCTCTCATCGCTCTGAAACGGCTGGACATCCAAAGATGTTTATGCTTATTCTTTTGAAATGTACTTGTTTTTGTGTACAATAAAGTGTTTACATACATACATAAAGGCATTGAAGCCAGTTTTCAAAGTCACAGCTCATAACCCTGTTGCTTACTTCTCTCAGTATTCAATCAGCATCCAATTTTAGTTAATTCCCAGAGTGTAGTGGATCCGTTTAGCCGGGCATTTCCGTGGGCACTCATTAAGCACTAAATTCCTTCGCGCGGTAACCACACGGCAGGATATTGTCTTGCACACTTGTGCAAGCCAGCCACTTGGCTGGGTTCATAATTAATACTAGTGGGGTAAGTAATAGAACATATATAAACAATAGATCTAGACACGCGGCAGCGTGTCCAGCCAAGTTCACCGCAGGAACTGGCGAGCAGCAGCCGTGTGTTATATTACACGAACCGTTTGGAGCCACTTTTGACCCCCCAATAACTCCAAATCTATTTAACATAAAAAATGAAATTTGGCTTATGTATTAAGATCCTTTAGAACAAGTAGAACCCCAAATTTCATTAATATAGGTTAAATAGTTATTGAGATATTAAAGTCCAAAAAACGGTATTTTTATCACTGACTGACTGACTGACTGACTGACTGACTGACTGACTAGTAATCAAAAACCTAACCCACTTCCAGGTGACCTAGAAAGGTGAAATTTGGCATCCAGCTTAGTAATTGTGTGTGTATACATATAAAAATCTAAAACAGTGATTTTTTTATGTTTTTCTATTATTATTATTATTATTGATGGTTGTTGCCTCAGAACTCTGTCATTTATAAACCGATTTGGAAAATTCTTTTTTTGTTTGAAAGATATACTAGAATAGCATATACACTCACACGCACACACTTACACATACATGCACATAACAATCCAATACGTACTAACCGTTTTGGAAAATTCTTTGTTTGTTCAAAACTTTCAAAAGATGTACTAGAATAGCACACAGAACTAATTAACAAATAATAATTAAGTAATTTACACATCATAATAATTTCTGTACAAAAAGTAATGATATCCCATCAAAAACATAAATGTAAAATGAGAGCCAAGTTCAATATCGCGTGCACTTCGCCGACAAAAGAATTGAGATCTGCAAGGGCGCCAAGTTCTTTGCTCTAAAATTTTTAGATACAAGGACATGCGACATACTCAATGCATTTATTTTACTTGGGGTGTAATTCAATATCAAGACGTGACTTGGCTAGTTTTAAAATATAAATTTATATTATAAATCAAAATCAATCAAATCATTAACCTATTTTCGTAAAGGTAAGTACGCAAGTTAGTGTACGTCTTGTTACTTATACTGTTAGCTTGATAATGAACTATGACTATGACTATGTTACTTTTATAAAATTTAGTTAGTTTGTGAAAACTAGCCAAGTCAAATCTTGATATTGAATTACTCCCCAAGTAAAATAAATGCATTGAGTATGTCGCATGTCCTTGTATCTAAAAAATTTAGAGCAAAGAACTTGGCGCCCTTGCAGATCTCAATTCTTTTGTCGGCGAAGTGCACGCGATATTGAACTTGGCTCTCATTTTACATTTATGTTTTTGATGGGTATAACACTCATTAGACATAGGCTCAATTTTAATAAATTTAATTGGTATAATATTCAATTTGTATACTGAACGAAACATATAACAATAAAATGCATATTTTCATAGTATATAATGAACTGTAGGTATAGTGACATTGTGTATAATCATCTAGTGGTATAACATTTAAAACACTTAATTATTATTACATATAATATACATTTACTCGAAACATCAAAGCAATCGAAGCATTGAAGTAATGTTAGAAATCGTAAGCCAGGTTGGACCTGCGCGGCTCGCTCGCTTCGCTCGCTCGTTAGGGTCATAGTTCAACCTAACACTCCTCCTCGCTTCGCTCGTCGTCGTACCTAACCTAAACAAAGTCAGATCTGCCTTAAGATAAAATAAGTAATGTTACGAATCGTAAGCCAAGTCGGACCTGCGCGGCTCGCTCGCTTCGCTTGCTCGTTAGGGTCATAGTTCAACCTTACACTCCTCCTCGCTTCGCTCGTCGTCGTACCTAACCTAAACAAAGTCAGGATCTACCTTAAGGTAAAATAAGTAATGTTAGGAATCATAAGCCAAGTCTGACCTGCGCGGCTCGCTCGCTTCGCTCGCTCGTTAGGGTCATAGTTCAACCTAACACTCCTCCTCGCTTCGCTCGTCGTCGTACCTAACCTAAGCCAAGTCGGATCTGCCTTAAGGTGATAAGGGTAATGTTAGGAATCGTAAGCCAAATCAGACCTGGGGCGGCTCGCTCGCTCGTTAAGGTCGCAGTTCAACCTAACACTCCTCCTCGCTTCGCTCGTCGTCGTACCTAACTTAAGCCAAGTCAGCCCTGCTTTACCTGCCTTGCCTGCGCTCGTTTCGCTCTTACAGATATAGGTAAGTACTGCGATTTTTTTTAATAAAATGCGTATAAAATGGTACTAGGTATGTCATATAATATTATTTTATATGATAGATATTTCAAATGATATTATAGTATATGTCATAATTGTTATACAAAATAAATATTATATCTAAAATTATTAGACAAAATAACCATTATAACATATGATATTATATGAATTGAATGTTATACCAATCAAACCTTATATTTCATGAAAATATGGTATTTCTTATTATATATATCGTGCATTATATCTTTTGTATGTTTATAAATTGAAATTATACCAAAAGTTTGTATATAATATGGGACGCACCCATACTAGTGTAGTGGCCATAAATGAATAAATATCGATACTTAACCTTACAAATATACTAGTCCCACAGTAAGCTGTAATAGGCTTGTGTTATGACACTAGTCGACGATAGACATACATTATATCGATAAATACATACTTAAATACAAATAACATCCATGACACAGACACAAATACCTACTCGACTAAAGAATGAAAATAATAATATAAAGAATATCAAAAAAAAACGTTACGTATTTAGGAATCTGTACCCAAAAGGTGACAATGGAACCCTGCTATTACTAAGTCTCCGCTGCTGTTTGCATGCCTGCCCGTTCGTCTGTTACAGGGCTATATTTTTGGAACCGTACTAGGTAGAAACTGGAAAGTCACATAATGTGGGCCTGCCATAAAAACAAATACTTATTTGTTGAAAAACAACAAAAACTCGCGCACGAAGGGTTCCGTACCATTAAAAGTACTTACTTTTAATGGTACGGAACCCTTCGTGCGCGAGTTTTTGTTGTTTTTCTTACAATTTTACCTGAAAAAGTTTCTCTTTTTTTTACATTTAACGGTAGGTACTTGTATCTACCTAGTCTTTGTTCTATGTAAACACACTCTAAGCTCTGAAATTGTCATCGTTGTTGATGAATGACTTAGCTTGAAAGGATACAAGTATCACACTCCTTTTTAGGGTTCCGTAGTCAACTAAGAACCCTTATAGTTTCGCCATGTCCGTCTATCCGTCTGTCCGCCCGTCCTTCCGTCCGCGGCTTAGCTCCGTGATCATTAGTACTAGAAAGCTGAAATTTGGTATGAGTATGTGTTTGTATAACGCCGACAGAACTGTAAAATAAAATTAAAATAAAAAAAATTTTTCGGTTGCCTCTCGAACACCTAAAGTTGGGGGTGATTTTTTTTTCTTTTCAACACTGGTGTGTGTCGTTAAATAGGTCTTGTAAAAATAATAGGGGTCTTCTACCATTATTTTTTATAAAGTCAGCAGTTTTGTAAATATCCGCTCCAAAAACAAAAAAAATAGTGTCCCCCCCCTGTAACTTTTCAACCACAGGTAAAAAAAAAACGGAAAAATTCATGTTAATGAGGCCTTATAAGTACTTTTAATGAAAACTATATTGAACAAAGTCGGTCAAGCCGTTTTTGAGTTATCGCCAAATTTCATATTTATTCTTTAAAAGGTCGTAAGTTGACTTCCAGAAGGTTGTCGTGTTACCCGGTCCTCCGAGGAGTCGAAGGACAGGATAACAGACGTGAAAGAGAGAAAGACAAGAGGAGAAAAAAAGTAGAAAGAGAAAAACAGTAATTTCAGGGTTAGGGTTCTTTATTTTCACTCAGTCACCAAGGCAGTGGGATAACGGAGTAAAGGGGAGGTTGGAAGTCCCAGGTCCGAGCGGTTGCAGATGAGGCGATGGCCGTGTAGCCTGATATCAGTCCGTAGCCGGTGGGTTGCAGATGAGGCGATGACCGTATAGCCTGGTATCAGTCCGTAGCAGGTGGTCACACAGGTGGTCGCAGGAAGGCGTATGTGCAGTGACAGCAGGATGGCGTTTACGCAGTGGCAGCACTGGAGGGCGTATACGCAACAGCAGCAGGAGGGCGTATACGCAACAGCAGCAGGAGGGCGTATACGCAACAGCAGCAGGAAGGCGTATACTCGGTCGCATACACAGCGGTAGCAGATACGGAGTGGCAGCAGGTTGGCGTATTCGTAGTGACAGCAGATGGACGAAAATGCAATTGTAGCAGGCAAGGCCTTTCAGCGTCCGAGCGAGTCAGTAGTCTTGTTTGGGGATAGCCAAAGGGAAAAGGGTCTCTCTTGAGTGCAGGGCCAAGCTTTGGCCCTTTGGCTTTGGCTCCTTAGTTGAGAGGCACGAGAAGACTGAATTTTGAGCTGATGGCGGCGCTTTTATATTAGGCTCGTTGACAAAATGTTCCAGAATAGATAAAAATATGAATTTTGAATTTTAAGAAGTACTAAGGCACCAGCCAAACGATAAAGTTAATACGACCTAGCTCAAATATATCCAACCTCACCGCTTTGGTAGTAAAATTACGTGAAATGGAGAATTTTATAAGACAAGACGTTGCTATGACATTTTTTCAAACAGAAATGTCATAACAAAGCTAAAATTGTATATTAGTGTTTTTTATACAATATAACGTTATTATAAAAGAAAAAGGAGGAGAGAAAAATGATGTAAGTAGCAGCCTGCGTCAAATCGATTTTCAGTGAGTTAGAGTTTAATATTGTTTATCTTTTCAGTAAATATATCGAAGCAAGCGAATATACCGAACGAACAACGTGCTAGAGAGATAAACAGAGCATTGAATGATATAAGGGAGCCCCGAATTTCATCGCTTAAAGGAATTACCAAGGTAAGCGAACACTACATTACCCCAAAAACCCAGAAAAAAAAAAAAAACTTTTTCGTAGTCTTAAGTTAGGAAAAGTTTTTTTTTAGTGTTAAAGATCTAAAATAAAAAAATAATAATAATAGGTTTAATGAAATGAAATGGTTGGTGAGATACAAAAATGATTGAAGAACTTCCGGACCTAACATTCATCTCTGTCCTAGTCACGCAGTCATTCATCTCTTACAAAGGAAGGGGATGTGGTTCACGTTCAATGACGCACACTCCTACGGAAGTCCTCCCTATGACCTAAGGCTTCTTTTTTAGGAGTAGTCAGCCGCTCCATTTTATGAGAAAAATTTGACCTAGGGCTTATTTACCGAGTTCTCAGCCGCTAGATGAAAGAATATACACTATTTACAAGCCTAGTAGATTAGAGCCCACTAGGGAAGTTGGTTCTAGAGCCAACTTTTAGAGTAAGAGTAGAGGTACTTGTGTTTGGGATAGACCAAGCAAAACACAAGCACAAGTTTAAAGAAAGTTTGTCCATTAGGCTTTTTTTTTTCAGAGTTGGACTACCGCTCTGGTTTAGTAAAAGAGAAGAAGGAAGAACAAGATATAATACAAGTAAACATTATTGGAGTACTGCAAAGCGGGCCACTAGTCTGAAACCGCACACAGTACTACCAAGTAAAAAGAAAAATGGAGATGGCATAGTGAAAGTGAAATGTGATACTATTATATACAAATATACATATGTACAAGCTACTGTAATAAATATTTTAGTTACTTAAGTAATTCCTTTTAAATTAAGATTTAGATGACGAGAATGAAAAATTAAACCAAAGGTTTCGCGACCGAAGACCAGAAATGAGGGGGTAAAGCCAGTAACCACGTTTACCGAGTTATTCATGGCTGACTGTATTAGTGGTAGATGAATGTCCCAAGATCGGTGGTTGTTTTGTTGAGATGGATATATTTGATCGGCCGAGCCATGGTGACTATTGTGGCCAAAGTTAACCGAAAAAAAGTTGTGCGCTAGTGCAAGCGTTTTTTAGAATTTAGAAAAGTGAGTGAAAATAAAGAGAGTTGGGCGCCAAACTGTCGTGTTACCCGGTCCTCCGAGGAGTCGAAAGACAGGATAACAGACGTGAAAGAGAGAAAGACAAGAGGAGAAAAAAAGTAGAAAGAGAAAAACAGTAATTTCAGGGTTAGGGTTCTTTATTTTCACTCAGTCACCAAGGCAGTGGGATAACGGAGTAAAGGGGAGGTTGGAAGTCCTAGGTCCGAGCGGTTGCAGATGAGGCGATAGCCGTGCAGCCTGATATCAGTCCGTAGCCGGTGGGTTGCAGATGAGGCGATGACCGTATAGCCTGGTATCAGTCCGTAGCAGGTGGTCACACAGGTGGTCGCAGGAAGGCGTATGTGCAGTGACAGCAGGATGGCGTTTACGCATTGGCAGCACTGGAGGGCGTATACGCAACAGCAGTAGGAGGGCGTATACGCAACAGCAGCAGGAGGGCGTATACGCAACAGCAGCAGGAGGGCGTATACTCGGTCGCATACACAGCGGTAGCAGATACGCAGTGGCAGCAGGTGGGCGTATTCGTAGTGACAGCAGATGGACGAAAATGCAGTTGTAGCAGGCAAGGCCTTTCAGCGTCCGAGCGAGTCAGTAGTCTTGTTTGGGGATAGCCAAAGGGAAAAGGGTCTCTCTTGAGTGCAGGGCCAAGCTTTGGCCCGGCACAGACCAATTTCGAGTTCCTCCTTAGTTGAGAGGCACGAGAAGACTGAATTTTGAGCTGATGGCGGCGCTTTTATATTAGGCTCGTTGACAAAATGTTCCAGAATAGATAAAAATATGAATTTTGAATTTTAAGAAGTACTAAGGCACCAGCCAAACGATAAAGTTAATACGACCTAGCTCAAATATATCCAACCTCACCGCTTTGGTAGTAAAATTACGTGAAATGGAGAATTTTATATGACAAGACGTTGCTATGACATTTTTCAAACAGAAAGTAGTGTTTTTTATACAATATAACGTTATTATAAAAGAAAAAGGAGGAGAGAAAAATGAATAGTGATTTTATAGAATTAAGAGTTATTATAATAAGAAAAAGGCGGAGAGAAAAATGATGTAAGTAGCAGCCTGCGTCAAATCGATTTTCAGTGAGTTAGAGTTTAATATTGTTTATCTTTTCAGTAAATATATCGAAGCAAGCGAATATACCGAACGAACAACGTGCTAGAGAGATAAACAGAGCATTGAATGATATAAGGGAGCCCCGAATTTCATCGCTTAAAGGAATTACCAAGGTAAGTGAACACTACAGTTTCTAGGGCGTTTACGACCTTTTTATAGAGCTTAAAATCTTTCTTAACTTAAACCTCGGGCTTAAAAACAGCAGTTTATTGTGAAGGATGAGCAACTTCGGAACCCTACACTGAGCGTGGCCCGACATGCTCTTGGCCGGTTTTTTTAAACGCACTACGATGCCACATAATCGTTCACTTGTAAGAAACGGCGAATAATCGTTGTTCGCATCAAAATAAAAATGGCGAATGGTCGGCTCGGTTTGTTGTATGTTACAAGTGAATGCTCAGGTCTATTTAGCACCATAAATAATAATGCTTTAAATAAATAAATATTATGGGAAAATCATACACAAATTGCATGACCCAGTCCCAAACTAAGCAAAGCAAACGAATATTCGAGTTAATCACACAAATATTTGCCCCGGCCGGGATTCAAACCCGGGAGCTGTGTCTGCAAACTGCGCCAACCGCGTCATCAAACTTTATTTAATTAGAACATAATCTTAGTTACTTTGTCTTGTCAGGGACTTATCCTGAAATGTTTCACCAGCGTAGTGTCCCTAGTTAAGACCACCTCAAGCAGAGCCCTTTGAGTCCGCCGCACGAATGCACGGAATACCTACCCGACTCCTTAAAATGCTTTGGTCCGAAACTGTGCACAGAATACCATCTGTAAGTAATAAAGTACACCTAAGCTGTTTGCGTTGTAAAACAGTTTATACTCGTAGTGCATGAAATATGGACCAGAATTGGTAGATATTTTTTTTTTATTGTCCATTGTTCATAGTGATGTATAAAAATTTTCTTAATCGCCTTTTAATATCCGTATATAGTAGATACGATTATGAAAAAAAGGAGTTTTTTTAATGGTCGGTTTGAATTGTATCAAATATGATAAAATGTGTCTAGACAATAAGTAGGTTAGGTTAGGTTAGGTTCACTTAGATAGGTACCCAAAAGGAAATACACTCAGAAATAGTTACTAGTTTAATCGAATATTTTAATATAATAAATAAATTACAAGATTGAGAAAAAAAAACGTGAACATTAGAAAAGCGAATAAGAACATGATGCACAAAAAAAATAATAGGCTGGTTGGTAATATTAAAATTTACTACTGTGAAAATTGTAGAAATTATACCTCACACAGACTTACAAACCTAAAGTCCAACTACGAGTAGGATTAAGAATTAAATTTTCGAATCGCTCTATTATAAATCGAAAGCTTATATAATTCTTCGGCCATATTTTTAAATACGCAACCCTTCCGCTGCCCAGACTTTGTTTAATATTCAATCAGCATCCAATTTTACTTAAGCTGAGTGTAGCCGGATCCGCTTAACTGGGCATTGGTTCATGCTCAGCCAGCGATCGACTTCACATGCATTATGTAGAAATACCCGTTTTACGTTATGACCACGGAAAATAATTATAATAATCTTAATTGAAAAGTTATACGTAACAATTGGGTCATTGTCAGATTCAGGTTCGAGTCTTTCCGGTGGACATTTGCGACATTAGGATTCCAGGGCCTTATTTTCTGATAAAATTCCTGTGAGAATAAAAATGTCCCCTCTTCTATAATCCGATGTAATAGCAACATAACCTAGATTCATTCAAGCTCTTTTGACCACCGAAGAAGGGATAAATTCTGTTTTTTGAACTGACTCAAATACGGACCATATAAAGTAAGCGTCCCTGTGCTCGACACGCTAATGCCCGATAGTTGACACTAGTGACCGACCGAAGTTTCGGTTTCGGTTTCGGCCAGTTTCGGCCTAAAAATCATGTTTCGGCCAAAGGTTCGGTTTCGGCCAAAAAACGGCCGAACCTTTCGGCCGCGCCGAAACTTACAACATCGTACTGTCGGGTCGCGTTCGGCTAACGTCGGGTGCGCTCGGCAGTCGGCACGGCTGGCAATATGGCGTCGCTCGCCTGAATCCGACGGCCATTGAATCACTTTGTTCAGTGAGGTGACGTTTGTGTTTGTTCCCCGAATAATTTTAAATAACTGACCGAGCGAGCTTAGCATTTCCGTTTCATCGTGCCCCAAAATTCTTTCGTATGCCCGGATGTTTGGATGCCCATTTATTTATTTATTTATTTATTCAAATTAGTTACACAGCATTACAGTAATTAAACCAAGGCACTGTGAACTACAAAATTATACAGTAAATAATAATAAAAACTTAAATCTAGTTTGATTTAGGCGACGTAACAGCGTGGCTCCGTTGCGTCGTCTGATCTGGCGCAGGATTCGGCAGATTGCCCCGGAACTGCCGAAACACAACACCCTTCGGCCAGAAGTCTGCACTTGCGATGGTGTCCCGCAGCGGCCGCGGCACGCGCACCACAAACGAGCTGAAGTGCACGTAATGGCGGGACTGCAGCTGTTGCACCCTCAGCGCTCCATGCGCTTACCGGCTGTTGCCTTGCCTTAATGTCGCATTTCTCAAGCAATTCTCATGAAATTTTGTGAGTATGTTCAATAAGTATTATGGTATTATTGTGTCGATTCAGATTTTTGTTTTTTTTTTTTAGCAAAAAGCGTAGATTTGCCGTTATAAATTTACATTTACTTTAAAATTACTTAATTTAATTTTTGTTATGAATTTATCAACTCATAGTGTAATTTTTAAAGCAAATTTTCTTAATTTGCAAACAAATTGACGGCGATATTGGTTATTTAGGATAAAAGTGAGGAAGTTTACTTATCTCTTGAAACGACTTTAGGATTCGTCATTGTTGCGTGTATGTAATAAAATTAGTACCTGCGTCTGAATTAGCGTTACGAGGCTGCCTGATTGCAATTAAAAAAATTAAAGTTCAATCAATTATTTTGTTGCTAGGTTTTTAAACTTGTTTCATTTTATACCCTCTACAATTAACAGACCGCTGCCTCAGTACAGTATTACAGTATTAATGATTTTCACTTTTTGCCTAATTTAATTTAGTGTCAATGTGAAAATATCAACTCAACAAAAGTGAAACGTGAGTTAGTTGCGTGATTGCTGAAATTTGTAATTTTTTTACTTTGTTTACCCCCCACCTCACTCTATATCCATCTGCACTTTTTTGAATTCCTCTAATCGACAAAAGAATCTAGGTAGGTATATACTTATCAAAACTACTCACAAAATTTCATGACCTACGGTTAAGAAATACGACCTCCAGGCGAGAACAGAAAAGCATCCAATCGTCCGTACATACGAAAGAATTTTGTACCAAACTGAAACACTTAGCTCCATCGGTCAGCGAAATTTTTCATTGTATTCAATATTAGATCTAGAAAGAACGGCCCGCTGATATTTTATAGAACATTTTAATCACGTTTATAAAAGGTTCGGTTTCGGTTTCGGTTTCGGCCGAAACTGCAATGAGAACCGAACCTTCGGTTTCGGTTTCGGTTTCGGCAGAAAAACGTGTTTCGGTCGGACACTAGTTGACACCATGCTGTCACCTCTATTGCTAATAACATAACATTCAAGATGGCAACTATTGGGACAGTGTCGAGCACAGGTACGTTTACCTTACCTACTAAAAGCTGCAAAATGTCCTTAAAAAAACGATTAACCAGTTACAAGCCTTGAAACATAGGGAGAGTGACCCGTATTATGTGACCGCAAGTGTAATAAATGCTTTAATGTATATAATTAGACTCATGTTGTTTCTAAAATGATGTAATTAGCTATCAAATCCACGTCAGTTTGAGATTTCGAGACAATTGACAATATTTAGTTATTTACTTGTGTCATTTCAGTACGGTGTAAAACATCAGCATGCATTTAAGGGTTGAGTCGGTAAGTTAGGTGTAATGTAATCCATACTATAATATTATAAATGCGAAGGTGTGTCTGTCTGTCTGTTACCTCTTCACGCTTAAAACGCTGAACCGACTTAGATGAAATTTGGTATGGAGATAGTTTGAGACCCGGGAATGGACATAGGATACTTTTCATTCCGAATAAATTTAGTGTTCCCGTGAGATGAGCAGGTAACACCGCGGGGCACAGCTAGTTACCTATATAACAGCATGAAATTATCAGTGAGTGTAATTGTAACTTAACATTAAGTTACTCTAGATTTACTTTACGTTATTTATACGCGTGTGATGCTCCTGGCATCGCAGCGTCCATAGGCGGCAAACAAGCATGCTGCCCGCCTTATGTTAAGCAGTCACACTCAACATAAGGCGGGCAGCATGCTTGTTTGCCACTGTCGTAGTATATTTTTTTTTATATTTAAGTAAAATAAACGCTAGAGGTCACTGGCTCGTACGAAAACGGAGGAAACGTCTGTGTTCCATGGCGGTGCAGATTTTATTCCCGTTGTAAAACGTGGCGAATACGGGGCCCGGGTATTAAGTCGTGACACATGCTGAGGCGGTACCATTGTCGCGTTCGATAAGAAATATAATAAAAAATACGTTCGGAATAGGATTGTACAATATACAAATTATAAAATTGCGGCCTAGTGCTTTTTTTTATTTTCATTGTAAACGCCTAGTGCATTGTTCTGTCAATTAAGGAATAATGAAATTAAATAATTCATTGCAGGTTACCGTGACACATACCTTAAAACTAACATTCAAATTAAATACACTTAACCAATAGGTACATTAGCATTAGCACGTTAAATATGTGACATATCTTATTTTATCTACATCCATATTATAAGTTCTCTACAATATGTTTGGCAGCGATAAGCAAATAGACTATATTAGGAAATCTGTATCTGTGGGTGCATCATAATTTTTACTTTACGATATCGGCAAGCGATAGTATAATTACATTTAAATTTGGAACATTCTGTTAAAAAGTAAAAATCGTACTTTAGTTGCAATTATCGAATTCATCGATTTGTAATTTCATTCACAGTAAAATTCATATTCCATACATTCTTTTAAATCTCGAATATTAAAAATCGATTTTAGAATCGATATCGACTCAAGACTGTATATTGTCTATGAATTAAAAGAAAAACGAACGTCAGTCACTTGTTTCATGTTTGTTTCGTTTCAAACATCGAACCTGTGCATTGAACTTTTTGAAACTAAGAGAAATAAAGTTAAATATATAGTTTGTCGTGAAATATATGATAAAAAAATGAGTAATGACGGCGACGATAGTGATATTGAAATGTGTGAAACACCGCCAGAAATCCGGGACGCCGCAACGACCGTTACCAATAATTTGCTACCAGAAAAGTCACGAAAACAATATGAAAAAGCGTACAAGGATTTCATGGCTTGGATAGCAACGAAAAACACAACATCAGTATCGGAAAACGTGTTATTAGTATACTTCGAACACTTATCTACCAAATTTAAGCCCGTGTCCTTGTGGACATACTATTCCATGCTGAAAAGCACACTAAATATAAGACATGAAGTGGATATATCCAAATACTACAAACTGATAGCGTTTTTAAAACGCAAAAGTGAAGGATATACGGGAAAAAAATCAAAACCATTTTTACCAGAAGAAATAGAAAAATTTCTTAATGAAGCACCAGACCAATTATATCTTATGCAAAAGGTGAGTTGCTTTGAAAAAAAAAAGTGTTGTTCACTGTTTTTCTTCATATTTAATATATATATGTGTCTGTTTGGACTTACTCCTTCTAATGGTACTACTTGTGTTATTGTTGCAGGTAGCCTTGATATTTGGAATAATGGGTGCGTGCCGCAGACAAGAATTTTACAATTTGCAGTATGATGATGTGAAATTATTTGATTCCACTATATTAGTGACCGTTCGTAACACTAAAAACAAAACTGACCGCACCTTCACTATAACAGGAAGTTACTTAGAACTATGTAAGAAATACATAGAACTACGCCCAAATTCATGTAAAGTGCCTAATTTTTTTTTGCATTACATTGGAGGCAAATGTATTTCCCAAAAAGTTGGTATTAACAAGTTTGGATCACTCGGCAAAATTATAGCTACATATTTACATCTTCCCGATCCTGAACTGTACACGGGGCACTGCTTTAGGAGGACATCCGCAACATTGGTAATTGATGCAGGAGCGGATATTACAACTCTGAAACGCCACGGAGGGTGGAAATCCACATCTGTAGCTGAAGGCTATATCGACAACTCAATTCAAAGTAAAGTGGAAATTTCAAATAAAATTATTAACTCCATTCAAAAAAAAGAAGTAATTAATATAACAGTGCCTGACAGCTGTGCCAATGTAAATGTAAACGAAAATTCTGCTACTGCAGAAAAAATGCAGTTTTCACATTGCACTATACAAAGTGTAATTAATAATTATTATTATAAATAAAGTTTTTTATTCTTATTATTTGTGTTTGATTTAAACTACTAAATAGTTTATTAAGACTATGAATAGTGGTACTATTATAGTACCACTAACCTGATAATTTATGCCATAATTATCTCTACATATTGTAGAAAACTTATTATATGCATGTAGATAAAGTTATGTATGCGACTGTACATAATTAGGCATTAAAACACTCGTGTTATACTATTATGAAACTCGCCTTTGGCTCGTTTCATAAAACAACACTCGTGTATTAATGCCTCTCATTATGAACCAGTCACATAAACTACTATTAATATTGTAATATTAGATCAAAATACGACACCCTTCGGCTTGAGCTGTTTCTTAATGCAGGCCAATAATATATTTACCTACTCTCAGCAGCATACACGACCTGCAAAATTATTCACAGCAGCCTGGGTCCTTTGTTTTGTGCGACGCGTATATTCCGTTATAGTACATTACTGCAGACGCCGGGAAATAAGGGCTTGCCGGCTGAGTAGGTATAGACGGCCGACCGTAAGGGAGGCCGTCTAGTGATACGAAGCCGGCAAGCCCTTTTCACGGCTAAGGCATGTATAGTGCTTTTCTCAAACATATGCAATGAAATAAAAAAATACACCACTCAAAAAAACATAATTCAGCTGTTCAGCCAGTTCATGAACACAGACGCCATGTTTAAAAAAAGTATTTTTAATTTTCCCTCCAATCCCTCTATATTTTTTTTCTTTAATAAGTCCACGTGTGTAGGGGGCGAATATTAGGGCCATTATACACAACCTGATAATAAGAATCCAAGTTTCTATAATAAGTAAAATAAAGGCAGAGGATTTTTCATATTGTCTATGGTCTCTGGTGACTTACGTATAGACGGTATTTTCAGTTCGTGTGTACTAGGCATTAACACGGATATTGTTGGTCCGATGGCTGAATGGGTAGCTACTAGAAAAAAAAAACAGCTGTTCATACACACAGACGCCATGTTTACATTAAAATTAAAAACAAATTACTTCCCGGCTTAGGCCTTCAATTTTGTATGAAATTCCTTTACAGTTCTCTCGAATTGTCCCGCCCGAAACTTGACACTTCGAAGCCTGTTCTAACGCACGTTACGACGATATTTCATTGCATGTTTGAGAAAAATTTATTTTCTCAAACATGCAATGAAATATTGTCTTTGCGTTCCTTATAATAGGCTCGGAAGTATTGGTTTTTGGGCGCAACAACTCGAGAGGACTGTAAAGGGATTTCATACTGCTTTTCAGGCCTAGGCCTGCAAAGTAACTTTTTTTTTGTTTCAACAACAAGGTCATTCACACAGCTGGCTGGTTTGACAAAAAGCAGGTTTTGTTTTTAAAGGATGGTTGTTAGACACTTGTGGAAAAAAAAATCAAGATGGCGACTTTTTTTTTTTTAATTTCAAATTGGTGCTAGGCGGCTAAAACTCGGTATCGGGGGGCTCTCGGGGCTCAAAAATATGAATCTGAAATCTTGTTCGAAAATTCGGTCAAATTCGGAAAATATCGAAAAAAAAAACGATTTGTATGGAGAAAATTTCAAATTGGTCCTAATAAGCTGAAATTCGGTATCCGGGGGTTTTTGGGGCTCCTGAGTCAGAATCTGAAACCGGATTTTTAAAATTCGGTCAAATTCGGATTCGGGGGCTCTCGGGGCTCAAAAATATGAATCTGAAATGTTGTCCGAAAATTCGGTCAAATTCGGAAAATGTCGAAAAAAAACGATTTGTATGGAGAAAATTTCAAATTGGTCCTAGGAGGCTGAAATTCGGTATCCGGGGGTTTTTGGGGCTCCTGAGTCAGAATCTGAAATCGGATTTTTTAAATTCGGTCAAATTCGGTTGCGGGGGGCTCTCGGGGCTCATAAATATGAATCTGAAATCTTGTCCGAAAATTCGGTCAAATTCAAAAAAGGTCGAAAAAAAAACGATTTGTATAGAGAAAATTTCAAATTGGTCCGAGGAGGCTGAAACTCGGTATCCGGGGGTTTTTGGGGCTCCTGAGTCAGAATCTGAAATCGGATTTTTCAAATTCGGTCAAATTCGGTATCAGGGGGCTCTCGGGGCTCAAAAATATGAATCTGAAATCTTGTCCGAAAATTCGGTCAAATTCGGAAAATATCGAAAAAAAAAACGATTTGTATGGAGAAAATTTCAAATTGGTCCTAGGAGGCTGAAATTCGGTATCCGGGGGTTTTTGGGGCTCCTGAGTCAGAATCTGAAATCTGATTTTTAAAATTCGGTCAAATTCGGAAAATATCGGACAAACAATATTAAGTGTTATTCTTTGAAGTATATTTTTTTATTTCATTGTATGTTTGAGAAAAGCACTATACATGCCTCGTCGTGAAAACGGATTCCCGGCCTCGTATCACTATCCGGCCTCGCTCGCACGCTCGCTCGGCCGTATATACCTACTTGGCCGGAAATCCTCATTTTCCCGGCCTCTGATGTAATGTACTATTGTTGACTGTCATAGTTATCATTAAAGTTTCCTCAAAATCATCTATCTATTCAGGGTAGTTGTAAAATAAACTTATTACTGTATTGGGGACTAAATTATTGCATGGCCAACAATAGTTACTTACATACAGAGATGGGCAAAAGTTAATCGATTAACGATTAACGATTAAGATTAACTTTTTTAATCTCGATTAACGATTAAAATTGACGATTAGTTAATCTAATCGTACGAGTTCCGATTAATTTAATCTAGATTAAGTTACTCGTCGATTAATTTTTAGCGATTAAATTTTTAATCGATTAGTTGATTCGATTAACTTTTCTCGATTAGATTAACTAATATAAGATCAAATAAGACATTTTTTTGTAACTCTAAGTCCCTGCCAGAACTTCTTAGAGTACTGCACTATAAAAACCATCGTGTATTACTGTAACAAGAGGGAAGAGGGAAGAGGGAAGAGGGAAGAGGGAAGAGGGAAGAGGGAAGAGGGAAGAGGGAAGAGGGAAGAGGGAAGAGGGAAGAGGGAAGAGGGAAGAGGGAAGAGGGAAGAGGGAAGAGGGAAGAGGGAAGAGGGAAGAGGGAAGAGGGAAGAGGGAAGAGGGAAGAGGGAAGAGGGAAGAGGGAAGAGGGAAGAGGGAAGAGGGAAGAGGGAAGAGGGAAGAGGGAAGAGGGAAGAGGGAAGAGGGAAGAGGGAAGAGGGAAGAGGGAAGAGGGAAGAGGGAAGAGGGAAGAGGGAAGAGGGAAGAGGGAAGAGGGAAGAGGGAAGAGGGAAGAGGGAAGAGGGAAGAGGGAAGAGGGAAGAGGGAAGAGGGAAGAGGAAAGAGGGAAGAGGGAAGAGGGAAGAGGGAAGAGGGAAGAGGGAAGAGGGAAGAGGGAAGAGGGAAGAGGGAAGGGGGAAGGGGGAAGGGGGAAGGGGGAAGGGGGAAGGGGGAAGGGGGAAGAGGGAAGAGGGAAGAGGGAAGAGGGAAGAGGGAAGAGGGAAGAGGGAAGAGGGAAGAGGGAAGAGGGAAGAGGGAAGAGGGAAGAGGGAAGAGGGAAGAGGGAAGAGGGAAGAGGGAAGAGGGAAGAGGGAAGAGGGAAGAGGGAAGAGGGAAGAGGGAAGAGGGAAGAGGGAAGAGGGAAGAGGGAAGAGGGAAGAGGGAAGAGGGAAGAGGGAAGAGGGAAGAGGGAAGAGGGAAGAGGGAAGAGGGAAGAGGGAAGAGGGAAGAGGGAAGAGGGAAGAGGGAAGAGGGAAGAGGGAAGAGGAAAGAGGGAAGAGGGAAGAGGGAAGAGGGAAGAGGGAAGAGGGAAGAGGGAACGGTCGGAAACAAAGGTATCCGAACCCAAAAAAAATCTTAAGGTACATTTTCTCTCCCTGGACAAGACATATTGTATTTTCGTAAAAAACACAAAATGCGCGTGTTCCAAATTTTAATCGAGAAATTAATCGTGACATTTAATCGATTAAAATGACGATTAGTTAATCGTTAATCGAAGACTAGTTAATCTAGATTAAATTAATCGCGATTAATTTTGACGATTAACTTTTTTAATCGATTAATTAATCGATTAATGCCCATCAACGGTTAAGTTCAGCATAGTGGTCTCATATTACACTCATGCAAAAACGGTATGCGAAGTATTATCTTAATTAAAACATTTCGAAACAAATAGTAGCGCTGTGATGTATTGAAAATATCATCATTGGGTCTCCAACTAGCTGTTAAGAGCTTTGCACACGTGCAAATACTGCACCATTCTTATACAAAACGACGTATGATATCCGACACTGTTGGCAGTTACGACTTTTCACATACGGAATGATGTACGTCTGGTTCGAGAACTCGAACGAAATATGTACCACGGGGGAAGTTTTGTTCAGGTCTAGAAGCTAGAAATGTGAGAAATAAAAAGTAATGTGTTTGTGTAGAACAGAATTCGTTGCTTTAAAGCCGTTGAAACATGGTGTTGTTTACCTGTGTGCTTTTTACCTTTATACTATTAAGTATATATAGCTATACATAATTCTATGCCAATGTACTAGACAAGCTTTGTGCAATTATGCTTTCGCAATTCACGAAACTGTCTCTCGTCTAACGTACTCTCAGTTGAAAGGCCGGCAGCACACATGTAACTACATCAGAGGATCCATCAGCAGCAATCGTGCCTCTTATATCACAAAAAATAGTCATGTATTTGTCGGTAGTCAAAAAAAGAAGTCCACATATGGCTGAGCATGAACCAGTGCCAAGTTAACCGGATCCGGGTAAACTCAGCGTAAGTAAAATTGGATGCTGATTGAATATTGAACGAAGTCTGCACCGTGAAAGGGTTAAGCGTATTAAAAATATGCGATGAATTATAATAGAGAGAGTGGTTCAAAATTTTTGTTTTTAATCGTTAGTGAAGGATCTATCCTCTATTTGTGTAAGTCTGGGTTAAGCTCGGCTTTCCTAGAATAGCGGTGTCGTCGCATAGCGGCCGTCTCCATACTTCGTACTTACTTCCTAATAGTACGAAGTATGGAGACGGCCGCAACATGGTTGCACCGCTATCCTACGAAACCAGAGCTTAATGCCTTGATCACACGTACCGAGCAAACGGGCGAGACAGTAGCTCGGCTCCCGTTCTATCTACTAGGCCGAGTGTCCACCCTCCCGCAACCCCGCACTGTCTCGCTCGCTCACTCGGCCGGTCTGAACGTGCACTGTCTCGCCACTCGGCGTTTTTTTTACGATCCATCGTGTCCGAAAGTCTTAATAGAACTGAACTGACTGTGCTAATTTCAAAACATGTGTAAACAGCTACTCGCTTACATCAGCCTCGGCCGAGAAACATATTACTATCTCGCCCGTTTGCTCGGTACGTGTGATCAAGGCATAAGGGATTCGTTAGATATTTTTCTCAAACTAATTGAAATGTCGTCATAACAGGTCTTCGAAGTATCACGTAGCGGGCGGAAAAACTCGAGAGAACTTTAAAGGAATTTCATACAAAGTTCAAGGCCTAAGCCGGGAAGTATTTTTTTTAAAACATGGCGTCTGTGTTGAACACCTAAATGATATGAGCGGTGTATTTTCTTACTTAATTCTATATTTTTGAGAAAGGCGCCATTCATGCTTAGCCATGAAAAAAACTTGCTGGCTTCGTATCACTATCTGGGGTCTAAAGCTACTCACCCGGTAAGCCCTTCTTTTCTGGCGTCTGCAGTAATGTAATATTTTACAGTTTAATCTTTATTTTACACTAGCTGTGCCCCGCGGTGTTACCCGCTCATCCCACGGGAACACTAAATTTATTCGGGATGAAAAGTATCCTATGTCCTTTTCCGGGTCTCAAACTATCTCCATACCAAATTTTATCTAAGTCGGTTCAGCGGTTGAAGCGTGAAGAGGTAACAGACAGACAGACAGACAGACAGACACACTTGCGCATTTATAATATTAGTATGGATTACCTAGCAAATTTTCACACAGCATTTTTATGATGGTTCACCCATGACCTGCTTTCCGGTAATCTGTATTTGTTCTTTCCTACACCACCATTTCTGATGCATAAACTACTACTTATCATTCGGGTTACCTTATAATATTAACGCTATCGACTGAAACTATCTGATGATTATTATGACGATTAACATTTGAATGCATATATCAAAATACGAGTGATTTTATAACAAAATCACGTTCGCCAGATATGACTTTGAGGAAGTAATTGGTTGAGTGTTATTCCATTGCCATGGTGGTATGACAATTATTTAGCTTTAATTAAATTACAGGCTTCCGTGTTTTCGATTAATTATAACAGTGCAACATTAATTAAGCCCTTATGACTATAATAATTAGTACAAACGTTAAACAGTATAATGGAGATGCCGATACTTTTCGCGACAGCGGCAGCGGTGCGCGGTACCTGTGTCCCGCTCACTGGTATGGTCACCGCGCTTGGATCTCTCGCTCTACCGCTCGCCGCGCCGCAGGCCGTGAAAAGTCGTAGCATCTCCGTAATAGAACAAAAATGACATCTAGGTATGTTATTATAAAATTGTAAAAATGTACTCGTACAATACATATTCCGAAAATAAAAATGGCTACGATACGAAACATTACGATACGATAACACACAATACGATACGATACTAAACTATACAATAAAATACAAGTACGCTTTATTGTACATCAAAAAACATTAACCTAGACAAGAAAATAAATACATCATCATCATCATCATATCAGCCGATAGAGGTCCACTGCTGGACAAAGGCCTCCCCCAAAGTTCTCCACAACGATCTCGAACTCATCCAATTTCTACCGTAGAATCGATGGCCGTTGGGGCAGAAAGGTTCTCGAGTGGGGACCGCGGATCGGAAGATGCGTTGTAAGGCCTCCAACAAGGTGGACTGACGACCTGGTTAAGATCGCGGGTAGAAATAAATACAAATCAATTTAAAAAAATTGTAGACAGCAGGCGGTCTTATCGCTAAAGAGCGATCTCAGCAATCACTAAGTATTATAACAATCATTGCTGCAAACACCAACTACGATAAAATTGCGGTTACCTATCTCATAGATTCGCATATACCGCACATATGTAATGTACATGGTATGTATGTATATGTATGATAGTCTGTACGTGACAGGCGACCGCACTGCAGGCTCTCATCTCACAGTGTAATGCGGACAATTAAAAACTTAACAGATACTATTTCTCTTGATTGCTATTGTTATAATCTATACTATTATAAAGTTCTAGATTTCTATGGAGGGTCATGATTTCAGGAAAAATATTAATAGCGTGATGCGGAATCGTCATTTGTTTTGTATGAGTGCGCGTCGCCGTGCCAACCTGGCGCCATCTGTTTTTATAATTTCCTTTGTCCTTGTATCACACCGAAACAGCTGCACGAATTTGAATTTTATTTATAATCATAGACGACGCGTTTGGCTCAGTTTGTAGACACCTGCCTACTGAGCCGGCGGTCCCGGGTTCGAATCCCGGCTAGGGCAAATATTTGTGTGATTAACTCGAATATATGTGCTTGGGTCATGGTTGTTCTGGGTATTTAAGTATACATACGTATATATTTATCTATAGTACGTATATCTTCGTCTAGTACCCATAACACAAGCCTTCTTGAGCTTAATTTGGGACTAGATCGATTTGTGTGAGGTTGTCCGATATGCATTCATTCATTCATTCATAGCTGTAGATCCGAAAATAATTCTTACTCGACTAGTATATTTATAGGTATAGAAGCAACTGGTTGAAAAATTCAATGCTTTTGCTATTGGCTTTAATAGCATAATTGGTATAAAACCGTGGGGACAATAGGTTCAAATCCTGCTGATAGCGTACAACTTTAACATTTTTTGCTTCTAAATTAAACATTTACTGTATGGGTTCGGTGAAATTGTTTTATGTAATGACATCTGCTTATTGTAAACCTGACACGCAACAAATAGTTCATTCATTAATTCATCCATTCATTCATGTTTGGGATATTTAAAACGCAGAGAACGATAATGTGGATGTCAATCTGAAAGGTGTGATGTTACCTTTTTTCTACGTTTTTTTAATTATTGTTGATAGTACCTGAAACAAATAAATATCATATTAGGACTAGGCTCAAAGTTATGTATGAATGGCATTATAAAATAAATAAACTTTCTCATAAAAACGGTGGAACCCACCATAAGGAAAACCACTTGAAAATTAAATCCACAAGATAGCATTATGTACTTATTATGCACAGTCGAAAAATTAAGCAAATGTCGTCTCTCCTATGATCAATAGTTAACGATAATGTTTGCTTGTAAGCTGTTTTATCCGAATTAAGAATGATGGTTACGTCTTTTAAACGGCTAGAGTTGAAAAAAGAAATCCTACTATTACTAAAACTGAGCATAAGTCCACAGAAAATACAGAAACTTAAAATCTGTGTAGGTATGCTCTGTATTTGTGGCTTTGCTCATGTTAAAACATTACTTTGTCCTACGAAAATTATGTTTTATTTTGTCGGGATAAAATAAGCTATGTTAAGTAAGAGTATAGGTACAGTATCTCTGTTCCTTCCATGCATATCCGTCCAGCCGATTCAGTGTGAAGAATTATCAAACTTTTGCTTGTTTATTAGAAGGATTAGCAAAACCAATAAACAAACAATGGGACCTCAGGAGTAACTATGTATACTATGTATACTCTTTCAACTAAGTAAAGAATTGTGAGAATCGGTTCACAATTAGCGAAGATATCGGTGAACATACATAAAAAAAAAACATACATACAGTGAAACGTAGAACCTCCTCCTTTTTGGAAGTCAGTTAACGACACTCGCATTCACAATACAATGATGTTATAACTGATTAGAAAAGGAAACCAACATGCAGGATACACAGCTTCTAATTTCCTGCCCTGACTATCGCCTCAAGCCAACGATTTGTTGTAAGCAGTACTTGTTACCGTAACTTTGAATTAATCTTGGAATATGAATATTTAGTATACATACGACGGCAATACATAGGATATTAGTAGGTATACGTAAAGGCCTCACTACGATATGCCTTAATAGTTCACGTGAGATCAACTTACTGTGTTAGGGAATTGTGCCATAAATTGAAATGAAATAACTTATTCAGTACGTACGTATAATCTACCGGTATTTTCCAAAAGGAAACCGATGTTGAGAAGAAAGCCGAAAGAAACTCAACAGTCAGTCAAAGTTCATTAAAAAGGGCTAGCGTCTATTTTAGCTATACTTTATTTAAATCTGAAAAATGCCTAAACAGGATTTAATTGTGAATAGCAGTTTATCCCATCATCATCATCATCATCTCAGCCACAGGACGTCCACTGCTGAACATAGGCCTCCCATAGAACTCGCGGCTATGTGTGCGTGTCGAGGGGCAAGCGCGGGCGTGTGGACGCGCGCGGTGGTGAAGGGCATTCACGTGAATGCCTCGTCGAAGGATTCAGCATTACAAGATCACCGACGCCCGAGTTACACCGATAAGCCGCTGTCGCACCTGTGTTTTAACGAAGATTTATAAAATTACATAAGTAGCTGGCTGTTGTGCCTAATTAGAACTAGAAACTACTTCAAGTAATTGGCTCTAAATCTCGAAATAAGCTTTGTACTAGCTAGCTCAAGGCGTATTATTACGTCTGATTATTATGTCTAATCAACACAATCAAAGTGATTTGATTGCTTAGCATCTACTTGGAAAATCAGCTATTTCTGCCAATTCTGCCGCCGGCTCTGCAATTTCGCATTATCGTTCTAATTGATATAATCATGGCATTAATATCAATGTAGTAGAACTTAAGACAGGCATTTCAGGTCGTGATGATATCGACGGAATAGCTAAGTAATCTGTCATCAGCCTCTGATGGTGATTCTTACGTTATTAGGGTGGGTTTCCACTGTCGCTAGATGTGCAGCGGAGTGGGAGAAAGCAACGAATTTTGAAGAATATCGCCTTTTTGATTTTTACCTTACATTATGCTGCGTTGGAAATAGAAGTGATGCTGAAATTTTAGCCGAGCGAGCGTAGCGAGCGAAGCGTTTTTTATCCCATCATGGACAAACAGAATTGCATTTATTATGTCTGTTTGTCCGGTAGGTAGTCCAGATTTTCGAATGTTCTCGTCTTTATGTGGCATTTCTCAACTGATTTTCATAAAATTTTATTAGCCTTTTGGATAGTTATGATTTCTTATTTTTTTCACTTGTTTCAAAAAAAAAAGCCGGCCTAATGGGTGTTGAAAACGTAGTTCAATATTAACCATTTCCTAAGATGTTCGTGAGAATCAGATCACAGAGCCACTAGAGTTTCTTTTTAAGACGCGCTTATTTTTTACGGCCTCGTAAAGAGCCTAGTTCCTCTCCGATCCACCCGGCTCCGCGCTAGTGGAAACCACCCTTCGTAGCGCACAAAACGACGCTCATTCACATGAAAACAAAACTACCCGTCACTTTTATACATGAACATAAAGTCCGACTTTGAGTGGCTTCTAAATTTGAAACCCGCAATGGAAATTCTGGTCTATAATCCTGAGACGCTTATTTTCCATCGTTTCTCATTTGTTTTGTTCATAACACTACGCAATTGCGTTGGTATTCCTTTGCGCTTGAGTTCTCGAATTGTGAATAACTTTGTAAATTAAGCGCCTAAGGCGAATCAGCAGTCAAGTACAACTCCTGCGCATAGATAAACTATCTGTGCAATATGCAAATAACTTCAAGTGTACGCATTACTGTGCCACAGGCAATCGTACGGTGGCATTAGGATCCGGGGGTACCATTAATACGTCTATCTATATGTTAATCTTAGTTATTTCTAAACTCATCTGCATTAGGGAAGATGTATGACTAGTGCAATGCATACAGATTGTTAATTACGAATCTCCAGTTTTGGTATAAGTAAGTACTGTAAATATACGTGATGTAACTGGTAACCGGAGAGCTGGCGGTTTCCTCGCTTAAAGAATCAGTTTGGCGATTCAGCGAGGAAATGCCGCCAGCATCTTTGGCACTATGCCGCAGGGGCCATTTTTGGATTTAGTTTAAGTTTATTATGTTCGAGTTTAGTTTAATTTTTAGGTATAGTTTTATTGTAAGTATTGTATAGTTAGGTATAGTTTTAAGTTGTATTCCTTGGTCTTTATTTTGATTTTGACATTGACTTTACTTGTCAATGACATTACATAGCTAGACCTAAAATCAATGTTTATAATGACAGTCAGAAGTGGTACTTCGACGCTTTAAAGGACAGTACGTAGAGAGACGTAGATTATGACTCTCGTGATACTGCACCACGTCTGGACGGCGATTTCATGTCCGCAAGATTGACACTCGACAGCCGAATATTTCTCATTGCTTTTAATCCCCGACGAAAAGAGAGGGGTGTTATATAATATGTGTATCTGTGTGTCTGTCTGTGGCATCGTAGCTCCCACGGATGGGCCAATTTGAGTGCGGTGCTAGTCGAAAGACTTGAAAGATGGTTAGCTATGTTTGATGGAAATAGGACCAGTAGTTTCCGAGATATTTAGCTTTAATTGCAACAAGTGACAATATCTCAGCCTATATAGAAGCTAAGAATATTATTTTTTTAGTAATGTTCAGTTTTAGTAGTAGTTTCTATATCGATTGAATAAGTCTCTGATGACTAAGTAGCTGGTCATCGTGTCGGGGGTAATTTTTTTTTTAATTTAGGTTATTATTAATTTATACTTGTAACAGCATCAGTAATCGCTCCTATTATATTTTTTTATATCATAACACAATCGAGCAAACGGATCGCCTGATGAAATTGGATTACCGTCGCCCATCGACAGCATCACCAGAGGACTCACAAGTGCGTTACCGACCTTACACGATGAGATACTAGGCTTGTTAATAGTTGACATACTGATACTTTCCTAGCTAATACTAAGTCCTTTAGTAACCTAAGTTGCCTTAGTCTCTCAATGTATTTACCGTTACGCAACACATTATCGAACACGGAACCCGAAGTTAATTGTGAGCCTGTATTCTATGCACTTGCTATCTGATTATTACGGGCATTGAATGCAAGGTGCACTACACACCTTTGAAGTGCCGGAGAGAGCTCACAATCTCTATGGTAAAAGACATTAATGCCTAGCTGGGTAATTCTTTGAAATAAACTAATCGTCTTATTCGTCTATTTTCGTATTTTATAATGACGAAAAAATCTATGCCTACACAAATCCGGTGTTTGTATATTCTTCTCTGTCCTTCACTAACTATAAAATTGAAAGTGTGAATGAAATACACTTATGAGTAAGTAATTGTATTTTCATGTTAATATCGGCGTGCTATCAGAAGTTTGGTGCATAGTAAATAGGAATTGCGACAAGCCGCGACTTCTATAAAACATACCGAAAATGCCGGAACAGTTACTATGAACTGGGGTGACCCCGCCTCATCAAAATATTCACAATCATAATACTTCGCTTTTCATTTCAGGTTGATTCTGCACGTTTTTCAATTCAACCGCCGTCAGTCCGGTGTCATAAATATTGAAAGTATGAGCTACACCAAACTGCAAACTTTCGTACAATGATATACTGTAACCGTACTTCTTACTATAATTGATCTAATTTAATGCATATTATTATGGACCATGTCTTTGATATTTATTAGTTACTAGCGGCCGCCCGCGACTTCGTCCGCGTAGATTTTTGATGATGACAAAGATATTAAAATAGTTAAATGAATTTTATTCTTAGTTAAAATGGTCTAGACAATGCAATTGTTAAAGAATTTTTGAAGATTTTCCAATTAGATTACGGGAATTGTTTGCAGGATGCTTAATATTTATTCCGTCAGTTACCTGATGCTTTTAATCTTTGGCAAAAATGACTGCAAGATAAAGAGCGACGCATGGATTTGGAGTTAGAGAATGGGGATCTTAGTTATTATGAGTGAGATTAAAAAAAAAATGTTAAATATCATAAGGCTGTTAAAACAATCTTAAATTCAGCACTGGAAAACGAGAGATGGAGGCAGTTTAATGAAGAGTATCTCTTTTAATAATAATAAATAATAAACTTTATTTCAAAACAATAATAAATAATGACCTCTGTTCATAAGAAGGCAGCACTGGTATTTGTACACGCCGGCCTGGCTATTAAACGAAAAGAGTGGTGTGGCGGAGTTCCCGAGGGGGGCCAAAATGTTTCTAAATGGTCTAGCAGGTACCCCAGTTATTAAAAAGGCTAGTGTTTAAAGATAATGCTGAAATGTGACTATTAAAAACTAAATGCACATAAGCGAATTTAATGATGCGATTACTATTTTGGTCTACAGGCTAGTAGTATTGTTTGAACAGTGATTCAATATATTCTGGTGCTATAGTTCTCTATATCTCTCAAGAAGCTAAATAAAGTAAGAATAGGTATATAAAGTATAAATTATTCATGTGCTGATAGACAACTCACTAAATATAGGAACACATAAAGTTTGGAACACAATAAATAAGAGACAGCACTAAGAAAATATTCTTGACATTCAACCATAGAAAAGGGGGTGCAAGTTCGTTTTAAAAAACGGACGTAGTCACTGGGTAGTAGACAGGAAATAAAAAATATATAAACTGATAACGTTAGCGTAACACTTCTTTATAAACAACATTAGCGGTGTTCCCCATACAAACTTTGCACCCCTTTTTAACCCCCTTAGGGGGAAATTTTCTAAAACGCTGAAAGTACTTTTTATGTTTTTGAATAAGTAATTATTCTACAAAGTTTCAAGTCTCTAACTCCAAAAAAAAAGTTTACCCCATACAAACTTTGCACCCCTATTTAACCCTCTTAGGGGAGGTATTTCCAAAAATCCCTTCTTATCTCTAGCCCACGTTTTAAAAGTAACCTACTGTGCAAAAATCAACTCTCTCACATTAGTAGTTTCGGCTGTGCGTTGATGAGTCAGTCAGGACTTCTTCTTTTATATATATAGATTACAGCGGACGTTGAACGAAGGGTGGTTGAAACGCCTGTAGAATCACCCTTTAATAAGTAAAATTCTGGAAATTTCTTGAATGAACCAGTATATTTTGCCGTGATCTATAAACACGTATCCTTACTTCGTGTCTACTTTTTTATGTCATAGGGGGCAAACAAGCGAATGGATCGCCTCATGGTGCGGGATTACCGTCGCCCAGACACCTGCAGAGGAGTCACAAGTGTGTTGCCGGCCTTTCAGATGGGAGTACGCTCTTTTCTTGGAGGTTTGAAGGTCGTATCGGTCCATGAATACCGCAAGCGGCAATCCATTCCACAATGTAGTCGTGCGAGGCAGGAAATATCTAGAAAAACGCACAGTTGTGAACTGCCAACTATCTAAGTGGTATACTTATACATATCATGGACGAACACTCCTCATGATAAATGAATCGTGATCATCGGGTATTTTCACAAAAATGTGGCACTCGTTGGCAACACCGGCTGAACAAAAAGCTGTAACATTACCCAGACCTCATTACCCCAATGCGAAAGTCGGGCTAGTCCTAAAAACAAATGTACGCATGCTTAGTTTTTAGGGTTTCGTACCCAATCGGTTGAACCCGTTGTTTGTTTCTCACTGAAGTCCAACTACTTCTCTAAACATTTGACAAATATTTCAAACCACGCGTACCTATTATCCAGTGTGGATGCCAAAACAACAAATAAAGAAACTGAAATAAAACAAATATGGTGATCATGTGATACAAGAAATGTGTGGTTTTTGGCGATTGTATGAATTGTAATATCTTTGGAGCCACAATATACACGAACTTTTTATTTAGCATTGTATTAAAACAGTTGCGATAAAAATACCTTCATAATAAATTAATAAATAAGTAAAAATATATATAAAACAATGTTATAAATAAAAATAAAACAAAGTTGAATAAATAAAAATAAAACAAAAACTGAGCACAAAAAAACGCACTAGAAGTAAGGAACCCTCGGTGAACGAGTCTCACTCGCACTTAGCTATTTTTATGGTTCCGTACCCAAAGGGTAAAAACGGAACCTTTATATTAAGACTTCATTGCCTGTCTGTCACCTCATGAACCGTGGTAGCTAGATTTTTGCAGATGATATATTTCTGGTGCCGCTATATTAAAAACAAATACCTACTAAAACAGAATAAACTAAATATTTAAGTGGGGCTCCCATACAACAATCGTGATTTTTCCGCCGCTTTTTTATTTATGGTTCGGAAACCTTCATGCACGATTTCGACTCGCACTTAACCGTTTTTTATATCCCAACTAAAACTCCGATAGACAAAAGTAACCGTTAGCATTTTTGCAAACGTCTGATCTTTCTACGGCCCGGCACATAAAAGGCACTCAATGTTCAGTATTAAACTAATTCGAAACGATTGCCATTATTTTCGAAGGCTGAGTTTTGTTTTAATTTCACCCTGTCGTTTGCAGGCTCTGGTTCATGACGGGTAAAACGAAACGTTTAAAATGCGACTTGTAAATCTTGTAATGTTTTCTTTGTCATCCGTCCGAATTAATTTGACAGAGAAATAGCTTTCAAAGCGCTGAAGAGATGTATTCGATCTTTATGTGGCTTAAATCAACTTGACTCTTGTAAACCATATTTTCAGAAATTAAGAATATTGACACTCCCGTGCTTATATATATTTGAAGTTGCAATTTCCGCAAGATCTAATCTGCATTTATTTAATAGTTTTAAGAGTACCCGACTAAGGAATATTAAATAAATGGAATGTCCTCAAAACAGCTCTTTTTCAGAAGAGTATACTCGGGATGGTCCTAAACTTTATAATAAAATCCCAACACACATTGTGAATGCAGAAAATAGGGCAGACTTAAAAAAAAAAAAAATTCTTGGCAGATTCAGCATACTAGACATTAATTAATGGATCACAACTTCCCTGTACTCTATTAATTACTTACAATATTTAGTATGCCTAACGGCTCAGCGTAGTGGAACTGAAATAAAATTGTCACACCTGTATTATGTACATGCACCTATGTTGAACAAATAAACGATTTGTATTTGTATCCGATTCTCTTTCCCCTCTCCTCCCGTCCTAAGTCAGACTGATTCGTTTCATTCTATTCACGACGCAGTCTATGCGCCCAGTGCGCCTGCGTCACCCCATCAACCGAACAATCTTTTCTATTGAAGTTAGAATATTTTTTGATTTAATATTATTTTTCTCTGGCAAGCATCGAAGTAGTATCAAACTTAATTGAATGGTTTGGTTTTCATTCGGCAGTACTTATAATTAACCACTCAATAGTTTTTGGTAACTACGCTACGGCTAGCTCTTTATTATATAAATAGAGTCCAACTCAAAATTTGAGGCAATAGAGTGGTTATCTATCTCTTAATCTGCCGTCATATCGAAAAAGGGCGCATCTAACATTTTTGTCAAAAATGAGTTCTATACATATTCGGAATCAGCAAAAAAAGACGGATCTACCAGTATTTTTAAATTTGACTAAAGATGAACAGAACCCTGTGAAACCTACAATCAAAAACCGGCCAAGTGCGAGTCGGACTCGCGCACCGAGGGTTCCGTACAAACACTTTCCATCCCTAAGTGGTTAAGTTAAGTTTGCACCTGGTATGTATAGCGCCCCATATAAATTAGGTGCAAAGTTAGGTATTAAAAAAACTACTTACTAGATCTCGTTCAAAACAATTTTCGTTGGTAGTTTTTATAGTAATGTACATCATATGTTTTTTTTAGATTTTTAATTTTCTTATTTTAGAAGTTAGAGGGGGGGGGACCAACTTTTTTCCAATTTGGAGGCGTCTGTCACGCAAACTATTCGGTTTAGAAAAAAAATGTTTTAGAAACCTCGATATCATTTTTGAAGACCTATCCATAGATACCCCACACGTATGTGTTTGATGAAAAAAAAATTTTTGAGTGTCTGTTCTAAGTATGGGGAGCCCCCAATATTTATTATTATTATTTTATTTTTGCATCAAAATCTTAATGCGGTTCACAGAATACATCTACCTACCAAGTTTCAACAGTATAGCTCTTATAGTTTCGGAAAAAAATGGCTGTGACATACGGACGGACAGACAGACGGACAGACGGACAGACGGACAGACGGACAGACAGACATGACGAATCTATAAGGGTTCCGTTTTTTGCCATTTGGCTACGGAACCCTAAAAAGGACGTATCTGCGGGATACCGCGTATACAACGAATGAGAAAAGGCATTTCTGATGTTTGCTAAAATAAAAAGACCCATCTAAGCAAAAGCGTTTTATTATTTTAGAAAAATATGGACATTTTCATAAAAATAAATGGCGCTTCTACAAGATAATATGAAGAAAAGACGGTTCTGCGTAGTTGCGCCTTTTAATCTTAGTGAAATCACCATTTAAGTCACAATAAGTCAGGCGCAAGTGCCAGTACCGTCTTTTCTACGTAGTAAAGTTAAGCGTGCGGGGTAAAGGGGGCTCGCGGTTGGATATCAATTCAATCAGATGCGTCCAGGCAGTTGAAGGAAATTTTAAGGTTTTCTTTAACCTCGTAAGGCCCAAGCTTATATTATACCATCAGAGCTAAACGCCCAATGTACATTACAATGTACAATATCTAATAATGTGCTTGCGGCCCATGACTTATTTTTTATTTTTTTTTTGTTAAGAGCTTGTCCAGAATTTTTTATTTTTTTTTCTAGATGCTTTATGGTCTAGACAGATAGAATGCAACTAATTTAGAGACAATCGGTCATGTTCATTTTAATGCACATTGGGTCTTTACGCCATATCGCATTTGAAATAAAACACAACGTTATAAATTCGTTTTTTTAATTGACATAAGAAGAAAATCACCTAATTTCAGTCATACAGGCATTTAAATGCTTACAAAAGATCCCTAAATTAATATTTTTCAACTTTGGTTGACGTAACAATAACGAGATCGCATAAAATACAGACTATTTACTTAATTTACTAAAAATCACATACTTCTGAGATACTAGTTTCATATTTTTTTTATAAAAATGTACGTAAAATCATCGTCTTAACATTCCTAAGCTAAGCTAGCTAAAGAGAGAATATATTTGACATTGTTCACATATATATTTGTAGCAAAAATAACACTTACAGTGTATAAATCTTCTAAAAATTGAACACAAAACATAAAAATATCAAAAAAAATACTGTCTTTTTCATCAAAACAAAAACAGAAACTTATACAAAATGTAATATGCTTACAACACTATCAAAACATAGTAACAGTCTTATAATAATTTAATTATAAACCTCCAAATTTGTTAAACAACCGATGGAACAAAGTCTTCCATCTCTGATTCATCGAGCAAGCGAGTGATGTCTTCATCTCGAAGACCTAAAATAAAAACGAATGTAAATTAATTACATAGCAACTAACGCCCGTTGTGCATTACGATGCACATGTGTTTTCAACAACAAGTTAAAAATAGGTAACAATCATATTTCAATAAAATAATGACTAATTACTAAAATATAAGTCTTTACCTTCATAATCACACAGTTTTTAAACAAAAGAATACAAGATTAACGTAATAAAACCAGATTTTACTTACGAGATCTCCGCTTGGGTGGCATGGCTGAGACAAAATGGCCGATATCTATGGATTCCTTTGAAACCACAAATGTCATCAAGTGTCCAACGTCACTCTTGTCATCTGTCATTCAGAGCGTTTAAACAAAATGGCGGTTCGCGGCAAAATTTTAAATCAATGTTATGAGAAAGTTCATGTACATCGTAATGTACAGTGGGCGTTTACTTGTAGGTATAGCCAAATATGCTGGGCCTGAGTTACAATCCTTACTTTGTTCATTGTAATGTACAGTGGGCCTTACGAGGTTAAATTATCATCATAAATTTAAGACTCAAACTCCTGTCGGTGTAGCTGGATATAGTATGTATATTCTAACAGGGTGTTTTTCAACCCACGCCATAATGCGGTTCTTTAGAGGTACAAACTGACAACGACACATTTTTGGTAACTAACGTTGAAAGTCAGTGAATGTCACTGATGTAAGTAAACACTAAACTGACGGACTGACTAAAGTAAACTTACTCTGGTTTTGCTATCTATTTTACTCTGCTATATGTTTTTATTATGTCTAAGTATTATATGTAGGTATATTTGATTATTGTTATTTATGTATGTTTATTGTTTTTATTTTATTTTTGTAGATAATTTTTGTGGCTTAAAGTTGCTTTGCATCACCTACTCAATTCTAACTCTTGTTAATCTACTTTTCTACCTAAAGGTTGTCTGGAAGAGATCGCTATTTAGCGATAAGACCGCCTGTTGTTAACCTCTGTCAATTTTTTTTACTGTATATGTCTCATGTTCTGTATCCCTGTGTATTTGAAGTGTGCAATAAAGTGGATTTGTTGTTGTTGTTGTTGTTGTAAACAGGACTTTTTAGATATTCCATTTTAGTATTTTTTTCATAATAAAGCCAAAACTGTTCACAGTGATGAAAGTCAAGTTTTTTCAATAGAATTCAGTAATTATTTCGCAAGAAGAACGAAGGATTGAGCAGCATTCCGGTAAAAAAATGTTTTCAGTTTGGTCTGTGATAAATCGCTACTGACGTTTAATAATATAACGTATGCACATTATTGCCATATGAAAGCTGTTTGTAGCGCCACTATCCCTGGACCGGACCGGACTTATGGTGTTCAACCATTTACTGTTAAATGCTTCACCAACACCACATTTCGAAGGTTTTCCGTACCTTCCCTTACCTTTGCGTCATGATCGATTTTCACACCCATAGAAAACTATGCACCCCATAAAAAAAATTCGTTTGTTATTTTTTTATTTTCTGGGATATATTTGCGGTCATAAAATAATTTTTATTTTTAACAGCCACGTTTGCTAAACCTATTCTTGCTTTGATGTCTGGTGTATATTTTGAGTCTACTGTAATAAATATAATACATAAATTTTCTTTAAATTTAAAGGGTTGTCGTATTAAAATATACATTTTCTTCAAAGGAGACAGGTACAATCATTAATAAAAACGCCATATAGAAAAGGCATACATAAGCTAAAATCAGTTACTTCAAATAGCTTTTGACGTTTTCGGAAAAAAATACACTTGTATTTTTTATTAAAACAAATAAAAAGTCGTCAATGCAAGAATTCCGTTTTGACATTTATAAAGCGGTAAAACTAAAACTTATTTGTAGGTAACGCAACTAAAAAAAAAAGAAATTGCCTACTTCCTTCACTTCAACAATAATGTACCAAGTATTAGGGCTGGTCAAAAATCAAAAATCAAAATGCGTTACAGACGTATCTGCTTTTTTCTTTTTAAGTGGGTCGATGTTTTACTTACAACCTACGTTAAAAAGCAGTTAATGGCTATATGCGTCCTTTTTATTTCGTTAACTAAAAGGCGCTATGCGTATTATTACTAAGTAAAAAAGAAGTTTTAATAAATTACTACGCTAAAAAGACGTTTCTAGCCAGACACGTCTTTTTACTGTAGTATATAAGTATTTATTTGTATTTTTTTACTAAGAGAAAAGATAAAATATCATTTATTTATTATTAAATGTTATCCAAATTGGATTTTGCATATCAATCCATATAGCTCAAATGCTTCTAGGTACACGTTTTTGCATTAAAAAAGTATCACATTTTTTATATTCTTTCACGCAGCGAATTTATTAATTTCAAATTTACAAAATATTTTTTTTCTCCGTTTTCAAGTTCATGTAGAAGCGCCCTATTTCGATATGACGGCAGTAATCTTATCCATATGTTCCGTTTTATAGTAGCATTTTGTATGTCACTCATTAGTGTCTCATTGTGACCAGCTACTTATATCTATGTTTTTAGGGTTCCGTAGCCAAATGGCAAAAAACGGAACCCTTATAGATTCGTCATGTCTGTCTGTCCGTCTGTCCGTCTGTCCGTCTGTCCGTCCGTATGTCACAGCCATTTTTTTTTCGAAACTATATACTGTTGAAACTTGGTAGGTAGATGTATTCTGTAAACCACATTAAGAATTTGATGCAAAAATAAAAAAATAATAATAAATATTGGAGGCTCCCCATACTTAGAACTGAAACTCAAAAATTTTTTTTTCATCATACACATACGTGTGGGGTATCTATGGATAGGTCTTCAAAAATGATATCGAGGTTTTTAAAATATTTTTTTTCTAAACCGAATAGTTTGGGTGACAAACGCTTCCAAAGTGGAAAAAAGTTGGTCCCCCCCCCCCCTCTAACTTCTAAAATAAGAAAATGAAAAATCTAAAAAAAACATATGATGTACGTTACTATAAAAACTACCAACGACAATTGTTTTGGACGAGATCTTGTAAGGAATTTTTTTTAATACCTAACTTTGCACCTAATTTATATGGGGCGCTATACATACCAGGTGCAAACTTAACTTAACCACCTAGGTATGGAAAGTGTTTGTACGGAACCCTCGGTGCGCAAGCCCGACTCGCACTTGGCCGGTTTTTTATACTTAGGTTATCCAATAGTCATAATCATTCAGTGTTGAAAGCAGGCCAAGACTTGGCACACACATCCACAACCACAATGCCGTCTGTTCCCGCTCCGAACTATATCGACGGCCAACAGTTTATTCCCCAAGGATTTCACGTGTTCACGCGTGTATTCCGCCTGTTTTTGCCTGTTCCGAGATGAAAAGTAGCTTGTCCATGACATGTTGGTTCCTACGTGGAATCTAGGTTACGTCTAAGTTGATACTTATTCTTTATTTTACTCTATTCAGTCGAAAAATTTACAGTTTTGCAACGGTATATATGTATATTACTAGCGACCCGGTAGAATGCTACATTATCCATGTATTAAAGAGATAAAACTTCCTCTTGAATCACTATGTAATAAAAAAGATGCAGTTTTTCTTGTTATTAAAATCGATGACATGGTTCCTAAGAACAGATCTTCGTATGCCTTATAGTTTCAGACTTTCCCATACAGCAGATCTAAATGGGCCACGCTGTATATTATATCGACTAAGCTGTATTGAAGTATATATATTCACGTATTTTTGCTTAGACTGCAACACAGCTAATTTTCCCCTCAACAAATTTTCACGGTGGATGGCTGTTAATTTGAAAATGTGTTTCCTTGGCAAGAGTTTCGTTTCTTTTCTCACAAGTAGGTATTTCAATATATATTCTGAAACTGTAAGACAATATTTCTGCAGCGCGATGCATGTTTTCTTTTCTGTCTTTTAGTAAGGGAATAGTAAATGTGACATTATGTATAACAAATTGCAGCCAAGGGAGAGAAGTATGATTACATTCATTTGTTATTTTCATATTAGGTATTTAATTTCTTATCCTACCCCCTACTCATTTCTGTTTGATTTGGTTTTCTTTTTCTTCTTTGATTGTCTAGAATAGCCATTTAACAATAAGACCGCCTATTGGCTTTTCGTGTACAGAGATCGAAACGGATGGGGAAATTGAAAGCGTACGTTGACGAGATTGATTTGAGAGACTGCTTACGACCAATGCACGTGGAAGAATTAGAGAGAGGCCTTCGCCCAGTACACAAGGCTAAATAAAATTGTCATTTAATTAGTCACCTAAGTGGACAAAAAAGCAGCTAAGCCTAATGGCGGCCAATTTCACGGTCGCGCGCGCCGCCGGCCCGAGCAATGTTTCAGCTGGAAAAAGCAAATAAAACAATTCCTTTCGACTGTACCTACTAATTAAATTTACAGTAGCTTAACTACGCCAATTAAGATTTTGGACGATAATTTTTTTTACTTAAAGTTCTATATTAAATAAAATACTTTTTATACGAGCAAAACACAGATAAACATTTTTTATTTTAATCGTCATTCCCCACTATGAATTTTTATTTTTGATGTAACCTTTTTCGTTCAACTAAAACAGACCTATTAAAAAAACAATGATCGCGATGGTCATGGCGGGTGCCTCGTGATTGGTTAATTTCACAAGTAATTTCAACCAATCAGTGAACAGTAGCGGTTTTTTTTAAATCAAATATTCTGTTGTTCTGTTTTTGAAATTATTAGAGTTGAGTAGAGAGATGTCTTATGAATATTAAAGCTCTGTAGCGGGTACCATAGAGTATAGAATTTTGGTACAGGATTAAAAATTGCGTTATTGTGATTTATTCTGTGAAATTGTAATTGACATATTAAAATAAGCGAGCATAAAAAATGATTTATGCATTTTGAATTTTTGATATCACATTGGAAGACCGGCGTTTTATAAGCTACATATTGTAAAACATTAAGATTTTTTTTTTAAACGAACTATAATAATAATACGTTCAATAATCAATTTCTGCCAAAAACGGACAAATTCTAAAAATAAGGTCTTATTCTGTGACACCCAGAGTTCACAATCACATGTTTACTTACTTATGAAAAACATCAAAATTATATAGTATGCGGGCTTGCAACCAGTTGATTAGTTCCGTCAATTCTTCATAGATCTCATCTCAATTCTGAATGTTGTAAGGACTGACAAATAAATAAAAAATAAGCATCAAATCCACAACGATAAATCTCAAAAAAAAATACAGTCATGGGCATACTATAAAACATCCTCATTTTGGAATCGGCTAAAATCATTAAGAAATTTAGCTTCCAGGAAAAAACGACGAAAGAAGTATTCTACTAAACACTTGTTGGCAAAACGGAACCTATTTACGTATGTTGGATGAGATACCGTCTTGCCTGCTAACCCACCGCCAAACAGCAATGTTCGCATTGTTGTGTTCCGGTGTGGGGGTAAGATAGCCGGTGAAATTACTAGCATAGAGGCATTCTATCTTCGTCCTCCGGGTAGGCAAGCACTTGTGACTCCTCTGGTGTTGCAGGTGTTTATGGGCGACGGTAATCGCTTTCCACCAGGCGATACGTTGGCTCGTTTGCCCCCTATGGCATAAAAAAAAAAAATGAATAAATAATTTTTTATTACAGCAAACGTTAAACACACAACTTAAATATTAACATCTAACTTCCCACAACTCAATTCCTCGTATTCCGTGACTAATACCACATCAAAAACAACGAGGCTAAAATTTTAACACACAATCGGTGCATTCGTAGCCAGTCGTAGCGGTGCGCACACATTTAATAGGTAGATTACAAAACGTTCGTTGACGAAACTTTCGGACGAATATGATCGGTGCAGGAAGTAATACTTCAGTCAACGAGAATTGGTCAACTTCGCGAGTAGTGTAAAGCCGGCTATGGTTGGAAAGGATGAATGCAAAAACAAACGTTAAATACCGAACTTAAATATCAACAGCCTGATTTCCAACAGCTCAATTCCTGGTATTCCGTGACTAATACGACATCAAAAAGAGGCTAAATGTAGGTATTAATTCTTTAGAAACCAAGGCCCTAAATAAGCACCTCGCAGCTTTAGAATTAAACCGTCATAACTCAAAAAACGTGAATTGTGGCAAATCGAGTTTAAAGTTAGAGCAATTGGTATGATTTACTTTTGAATATATTTTTTTTGTATGAAATTGTGTTAGATTGATATTTTATCATATCTATTACATAGATTATAGTGTCTATTTTTAGACTCTGTTACAAGTAAAACAATGTCAATGTGATAAAGGTAGTAAATGGAGCTTGTAAAAAAACCTTAGCGACATATGCCGTTTTATGATGAAATAAAAATTCAAAATTAGTTTTAATAATGAAACAAGTCATAAAAATACGTTATTTTATAAATTTTATGAAACTAGCTTTGTCTCTAACTCGTGTTATTGCAGTATAATACTAAATATTGTAATTATTTATGCAGGGTATCTGGGAATATCACTATTTAGCAATAGTTAATGTAAAAATATGGAAAATGAAATGAAATTAACTTTGAATACGATGCCTCAATTTTCATAATCGAAAATGAAAAGGTAAGTAATTTACACTTTATCCGCGTAGCTATAAGTAGAGCTTGTATGTAATAACGAAATAGACATGAAGTGAGTATTTATTAATTATTTTAATGACTATAAGGCACTTTTTCCTTATAATAATCATACAAAATTCTGCTTAATCAGCCTTAATAAAATCACAATAAAGAGATCAAGATACATTCTTATCAGCTTATATTTCTTTCTTTTTACTCAGCGAACGCCCACGACACTTCACTTTGGGTCACCATCGAGTGCACTGCTGCCTTGGAACTGTCCCGTTTCGTTGTGCTATACCAAGTTAGAATCAGTGAAACGTTATAACTCAACAATACAGTGTTCATTTAATAAAGACTATTCTGTTCAAGACTTCGATAACCTAGCTTACAGACCTCTGTGCCGGGAACTGTTATTTTGTGCTTCATTGTATAAGGAATAAATCAAGTTAATTGTATCTGAAGTGTTTCATCTCGCTCGAACTACCTCCTCGTCCACAACTATGTCAAATAGCTCATCCAATGTGCCACACACCGCACCCGGCCATCCTACTCCGATCCTTGACATACAGAAAACCGAAGAGTATAATCTGCCCTTCGCTTAGCGTTTGTGGACTATGAGAAGGCCTTTGATTCCGTCGAGACATGGGCACTACTACAGTCCCTCCAGCAATGCCGAATTGACCATCGGTATGTCGAGGTGCTCAGGAGTGTGTACAGCAACGCCACTATGTCAGTCCGAGTACAAGACCAGTGTACGGAGGCGATTCCATTGCAGAGAGGTGTGCGACAAGGAGATGTAATATCTCCGAAGCTCTTTACCACCACAATGGAAGACGCCTTCAAGCTCTTGGAATGGCAAGGACTTGGCATCAACATAAATGGCGAACTACATCACGCACCTTCGGTTTGCTGACGATATCGTGGTCATGGCGGAGACGCTGGAGGATCTCGGTATAATGCTGGATGATCTCAACCGAGTATCCCAACAGGTAGGCCTTAAGATGAACATGGACAAGACGAAGATCATGTCGAATGTCCATGTAGCACCCACCCCAGTATTGGTTGGGAACTCGGTCCTCGAAGTTGTCGACGAATACGTCTATCTGGGTCAGACGATCCAATTAGGCAGGTCCAACTTCGAGGAAGAGATCAATGGATGGATTCAACTCGGATGGGCAGCGTTCGGGAAACTGCGAAGTGTCTTCTCGTCCAAGATACCTCAGTGCTTGAAGACAAAAGTTTTCAACCAGTGCGTATTACCAGTGATGACCTACGGAGCCGAGACGTGGTCTCTAACTATGGGCCTCTTAAGGAAGCTCAGAGTCACTCAGCGAGCTATGGAAAGGGCTATGTTCGGGATCTCTCTACGTGATCGAATCAGAAATGATGAGCTTCGTAGACGAACTAACGTCACCGACATAGCAAACAGGGTTAGCAAACTGAAGTGGTTAATGGGCAGGGCACATAGCTCGAAGAACCGATGGCCGTTGGGGCAGAAAGGTTCTCGAGTGGAGACCACGTACTGGCAAGCGCAGCGTAGGACCGCCACCCGCAAGGTAGTCGGACGACCTGGTCAGGGTTGCGGGGACTCGCTTCTATCCGGCCCATGTGGAAGTCATTTGGGCTCCAGCCAACCGCAGCATTTATTTTATTCTTCGACTCATGCTAAAAAAAAAATGGGTTTATCAGTTGGTGGCCCATATTATCATGTGCAAACGAACTAAACTAAGATTATTATAACGATAAAAACCTACGGTAGGTACTTAATAGTAAACGTGGTCATCGTGCACATTGTACATACATTCAAATCGCACTGATGAACACGTTTACTACGTACCTACGATAAGCGTGTACCTACATCGTCGGTGGGTGACTACTTAATGAAGAAAAATGGCTTTCATAGTTAATATTTTACAGAAATAAACAGAAATAATTCTCAAAAACGGCGTGTTGTTGTCGAGAGAAACTACTTAACTCGAAATAAATAATAGTGTTCTACCGTTCCTTTTACAATAAAGCGTGTCATCTAGAAATACTAATCTAAATGTGTATTTTTGCTAGTACTAAACTGATTTATATCTAAATAGTTCAAAATATTTCGATGAGTATTATTACTTAAACGACATAACCCGAATTGCATCACTTACTTTCTTCAAACATTTTGCTCTAAAGTGAATCAACTCGAAATATGCCTATCTTGTAATGAAAGAACTCAAACAAACATACCTTATATTTTATACAGCACAGCGATATCTCGTAATGTGCCCGAACAGCGACGTCCTGCTTATTTGCTTGTCGGATCATAACTGAAGTTAGCCACTTTAGCACACATTGAAACGCGTGATTTGAGTAAAAGTGAAACGCACTAAATCATGCTATCTCTCTTGTTTACGTTATTTTCGCGGGTCTGAGAAAGAGACCGGGTAAAGCTATCAGAATTAAAGCGTTTTAACACAAAAACTCAATTTTCGGCAATTTTGAGTTATGACGGTTTAATTCTAAAGCTGCGACCTGTCCGAGTAACAAACAGCTTTTCACGACTGCGGTTACATCGCAGTTCAAAGTGCTGGGAATACTGATTGTGGCAATAAAGGCACTTTTACACTGAGGTCCGGCGGATCGATAGGGACTGAGGGATATATATTACATACTATCTCTTTCTAACAGATAGCTGCGTCCCTATTGGTTCGCCATACCGTTCGATCGTCTGTTACGGCTTTAACAATCCACGTGCATACAATCGAAATATCACTTCTGGGGCACTGAGATATTCCTGGCAGTGTAGGTACTCCCCGCTAGAAATGGCTACGACTTCGCTCGTGTGAACATTGTCACCCACTTTATAGGATACCGATAAGAACCTTCCTTCGCCCACCTGTTTATAATAATAATAATAATAATAATAAGCATTTATTTTCAGGCGAAAAACCCATAGTTACATACTTACATACAATTTAAAATAAAATAAAATAAAATGTAAAAGACAGAGATAAAAATAAAAATAAAACTTACAAACTAAAACATAGAAATAAAACAGTTACAATTTACAAATAAAATCACAACTGCCCATTCCCAGACCGGTGCAATTTGAGCCAATGCTTGTTGAACTCATCGGTGTAGTCATTACCAATGAGACACAAGATTTCGTTTTTAGAGGCCCGAAGCCTCTCTCTGAAAGCGGCTGACCTCTCTCTTAAGATGGCGAAGAAGTCAGGGACTCTCGCGTCTGCGAACATGCCTTTCGCGCTGCAGAAGGGTGGCAGTTTCAGCAATCTTTGCCTACTATTGTATTTTTTTTCTAAAGATGCAATGAAATGTCACAGCGTGCGTTATAACAGTCTTCGAAGTATCACGTTTCGGGCGGAACAAGTCGAGAGAACTGAAAAGGAATTTCATACCAAATTGAAAGCGTAGGCCAAGAAGTATTTTTTTAAACATGGCGTCTGTGATCATGAACAGGCTAAACAGCTGAATTATATTTTTTTGAGTGGTGTATTTTTTTTTTCATTGCATATGTTTGAGAAAAGCACTATACATGCCTTAGCCGTGAAGGGGTTGCCGGCTTCGTATCACCATCCGAACCTAATGAGGTCGTCTGTCTATCGGATCCCTACCAGCCGTCCCACGATGCGCTTTGTTTCTATTTCTACGCTGCGTTTGTCCTCTCACCACGCCGAAACAACAGGACGAATTACAAATAATTAAATAACATCTAAAGATTATCTATATAATACTTTTTATCCGAGTAAAAAAGTAAACCATTGCGGGTGAAGTTGCGGACACCTACTAGTAGCTGCTAAGTTTTATATAAAATTGTTTTCATTCGTTAAATGTCCTAATTCGCATCAGACTATCCTTTCTGTACTGAATGGTAAATAGTCGCGTATCACAGATATGTGAGACGTGAAGGTATATCATCAGGAAAGTCACACATACACCCAAATTAAATGCCATATTTTCACAACAGTGAACCAGCTCCTAACTTCGGAAATAGCCACTCCAAGTACCGTAAAGACTTCATGCATAAAATATCAGCCTTTCCTTCCTGAGACAAACTATAATTTTCCATTTTTCATTTCCCCGTATGTCGCTTTTGCGTCGTCTAATGTTAGTGTTTCATTTAGATATTGTTCTTTTATCTGTATTATTTTCTATTATGGGACTGGGGAATTTAATTTCATACACAGTGTATATTAGGTTGGTTTTGTTGCTTTTTTATACGGGGAAAAAGGCGCAGCCGTAGACTAAACCAATTGATGAATAATGATATTAAAGTGTAAACATAAAATTCACTTTTCCTTCCAGTCAACCATAGGGCCAAACTAATGGCAAAATTTATGGCGTGGGCTGAAAAACACCCTGTTGGACTATACTACAAGTAAATACTTACAGAATCTTATATTCCATTCTTAATATCTTGAATTGGCCTAGACATTTACCAATTAAATAAAAAAATTGGTTCTTACATTTTTAGGTATATATCCTAATTGGTTATAGAGGAATATTGGTACCTATTAAGTGTCTTGTCCAATTGTTCGTCGGGCGTGGAACAGAATCCACGTTTTATTGGTTCTCCACTGAACCGTTGGCTTCGCCCCAATTGGACAGTGTCTTTAGTGTGCAGTTAAATTGCGCAACTACATCGCTTTGCTGTATAGAAGCTCATGACGATAAGTTTACCAACGGTTACCAGAACCTTAATTGGATTCGACAGTGACATCTATCCGCGATTTTGGCACCATATTTCTACTTTTATATCTAGACACACGGCAGTGCGTCACCTGACTACTTTGATTTGCGACTCCAAGAACTTGGACGATGCAGTTTGTGCACCTGCTTACTGAGCCGGCAGTCTTGGGTTTGAATCCCGGCCAGGGCACATATTTGTATGTATGTAAACACTTTATTGTACACAAAAACAAGAAATACATTTCAAAAGAATAAGCATGTTCAAAGGCGAACTTATCCCTTTAAGTGATCTGTTCCAGTTGATCTTTGAGTAAATCAGTGATAACACAACTGTAATAGTACATTACTGCAGACGCCGGGAAATAAGGGCTTGCCGGCTGAGTAGGTATAGACGGCCGACCGTAAGGGAGGCCGTCTAGTGATACGAAGCCGGCAAGCCCTTTTCACGGCTAAGGCATGTATAGTGCTTTTCTCAAACATATGCAATGAAATAAAAAAATACACCACTCAAAAAACATAATTCATCTGTTCAGCCAGTTCATGAACACAGACGCCATGTTTAAAAAACGTATTTTTAATTTTCCCTCCAATTCCTCTATATTTTTTTTCTTTAATAAGTCCACGTGTGTAGTGTGCGAATATTAGGGCCATTATAGACAACCTGATAATAAGAATCTTAGTTTCTATAATAAGTAAAATAAAGGCAGAGGATTTTTAATATTGTCTATGGTCTCTGGTGACTTACGTATAGACGGTATTTTGAGTTCGTGTGTACTAGGCATTAACACGGATATTGTTGGTCCGATGGCTGAATGGGTAGCTACTAGAAAAAAAAAATATATCAGCTGTTCATACACACAGACGCCATGTTTACATTAAAATTAAAAACAAATTACTTGGCTTAGGCCTTCAATTTTGTATGAAATTCCTTTACAGTTCTCTCGAATTGTTCCGCCCGAAACTTGACACTTCGAAGCCTGTTCTAACGCACGTTACGACGATATTTCATTGCATGTTTGAGAAATAGTAGATTGTACGACAAGTGCATAAAACGCATCATTTTACACGAGACGTTTATCCATCCGAGCGAGCTTGCGAGCGAGGATGAATATAAAGTCGAGTGTAAAATGCGTTTTATGGACGAGTTGCACACTCTACTTTTCACTTCGATTGCGAGAAAATGAAACTGTACCATGTAAATAACATATATAGGTACACATATCATGTATACCTACTTAAAAACAAATTTAATTAAAATTTAAAGTAATAGTTTAAAAAGTAATAAATGATAGTACATAAAAATTACAAGTTTATTTCAAGAAATTTTATTGTGTACTTTGGCTGTTGGTATATTTGCCTTGGTCTTAGAATACTAACAAAACGAAATAAAATAAAGAGTTAAAACCCGTTCCAGACCTTCCGATCCGATCTTTTTCTATTCTCCCGATAAATCAGACCGGATCGGAAGGTCTGGAACGGGTTTTATTGTATGAAGTTTTATGTTGTTTTTTTTTAACTGTTTATTAAGAACCTTTTTCGTGTGGCTGTTGGACCGATCGCCTTGGTCTTCGACGACGATTTTACTTTATGCTCTAGAGCATAAAAAGCGACTTTATGTCGCCTACGCACAGCCTAAAGTCGAACTTTAGAGCGAGAGAAGTGAAAATGGTATTTTAAATGGTCCTTTGCAGGTGGGCCTGCGTGTATGCGGCCCGTAACTGCACGTCTGAGTTTTTTAACTGTAAATGGTAGACAAACCAAGCAACATGTTCAATATGAAGGAGGATAAACTTACAATAATATACACATGAAAATGCAAAAACCAAAAGAGAGATAGGAAATTTAATTAATAAAAAGAAATTGTGGAAATTTAATTAATAAAAAGAAAGAAATTGAGTTTCTTTCGGCGTTTCTTCTCAACAGTGGTCTCCTCTTGTGAAATGCCGGTAGACTCAGACATGTAAAAGTGCCCCTGTGGCCTACTTGCAGAATAAAGTTCATTATTTCATTATTTCAATAAGAACATCTTATATGTATTAAAATCTATATCATATCGCGAATATTCGACTTTTTTACACCTGTTTTATATGGATTTTGATATAATTCAGACTCTCGGCAGTTTTCTATGTAAAATAGCATAACATAGTGGCTCCACTTCGCCTGATGGTAAGAGAAAGGGATTCCAAGTCACAATGGCAACTGACAAAAATTTAAAACTGCCATGCTAAATAGCCCGAGAGATGCTTCTGATGACGATTTAGATGCTTTTAAGTTTTTTTATAGAGTTGGTGATAAAATATTACTTAGTATCTGTGACTCACGCCACCGCAAGCCGTGGTTTATACTTTAGGACCGCAATAAATCTAAATGATCGCAAAATCAATCCTTGAGCCACCGTTAATTTTAATACTGCCCAGGAAATGAGTCAACATATTATAGTATCTTAGTAAAAACTTTTCAAGATTTATGAGGCCTTAAAATCTTCATTTACGTTGAAATTCAACATAATTAAGGATTCATGTAGGTCCCTAATTGATGTGAAGGTTCTGCAAAATATATATTACGCCTTTGTGAAACATTAATACAATACAATAATGCTTCGTTTTAAATTGTTTGAAGGACGCAACGGCGGAACACCCAAAAATTACGAATCTTAATTATTTATCCTATACTTACCATAATTATTTTCATAATACCGAAAGCGCTATCATGTAGGGAATGCAAAAACCGACCAAATTTCATAACCGATTATTCTATCGGTTATACCACAAAATAACCGATTAATCGGTTATAACCGATTATTACAAACTTTGAAAAAAAATCGAAGAAATATGGTCTAAACGTGGAAAGCTATGCTGCACGTACGACTTATAAATGAAACACAAACGATGTTTGGTACTTATCTATTTCTTTAATCGACAAAAAAATACAATCATTTTTATTTCCAATATTTTCAATCAACAATCAACTTCGGGATATAGACACCCGTCCTTAATTCATTACTCTACCTGCGCATTAGTAAGAAAGAGATGGGAGATGTTTATCTCCAAAAAAGGAAACAATGCGCCGTGGTATATTAGCTATAATACCACAAACCCAAAAAAGTTATAATTTGCATTTATGTATTACTAGCTTTTGCCCGCGACTACGTACGCGTGGAACTTGATGAAAGGGATTATTAAAAGCGCCTGAGCAAATGTAAGAGCAATTGCGCTTTTGGTCTAATAATTACATTTCCTACAGGGTCACCGCACCCCAACAGAAATGTTCACTCACTTTTCAATCTTTTAGGTATAATTTCCAGGATGAAAACTATTCTATGTCCTTCCTCGGATCTTAAACTATCTCTATGCCAAATTTCATCAAAATCGATTCAGCAGTTTAAGCGTGAAGAGGTAACAGACAGACAGACACACTTTCGCATTTATAATATTAGTATGGATTATTTTCATGTTCCGACCGTTCTGAGAGTTTCCTCGGAACCCTGCTCCGGGCTCGGCAGTTTCAGTAGTCGTGAATTTGTTTTAAGTACAGTACCTACCTAAGTTACTTAACTTATGATGATGTTTGGTTTCGCACTGTACTACGAAAATTACGAAAATGTCATGATTTAAACAAATATTAAATAACCGATTATAACCGATTACGAAATAAAAATAATCGGTTATTGATATTACTGAAATAACCGATTTTTTCGGTTTCGGTTAAAACCGATTTGCATTCCCTACTATCATGCCAAATAATCATATTTGTTGTGGATGGTAGGTATGTTACGAGATATATGCATAACTAGCTGCGCTACGCGGTGCTACCCGGGGATCGCATGGGAACACTATTTTTTCGGGATAAAAAGTTGCCTATCTGTTAATTCAGGGTGTCAGCTACCTTCATACCAAAGTATATCAGAATTGGTCTAGCCAATTAAGCGTCAAGAAGTAACAAACATACATAGAAACACACTCACAAACTTTCGCCTTTAGGTATAATATTAGTGCTATGCGATAGGACTATACGATATCCCAAAAAATATTTCATCATTCCCCTTACTTTAAAGCACAAACTCATGAATATGTCCATTCTTCCGATCCTCGCCTATGCTGCACAGACTGGGTATTTGACTGATGCTCCTCCCTCTAGGTTTGCAAGAGGGCAATGGAACGCAGTATCTTAGGAGTGAAATTTACCGATCGCATAAAGAACACCATCTTACGGTCCAAAATCCAAGTAGCTGACGTAGCCCTGACAGCCTGTCAACACTGGTACTGGACTGGCTTGGACACATCAGTCGTGGGCCAAGAAAACCACAGAGTGGATCCCACTCAATAGGGTACGGCTTCGCGGTAAACCTCGACGGAGATGGCGGGAAAACCTAGACGCGTTCCAAAAGGATTGGTTGGATTTGGAAGAGTGGAAAAAAGAGGAGGCCTTTGCCCAGCAGTGAGACAGTTCAAGATGGTATAATATAGTAATCATCTAATTAAAAGTAAAAATTATAACGACAATATTAATTAACCAAATATTATGTATTAACCCTGGGCTGTATTTCTCTGATATAGGTTTAATTAAAGCAGATAGTGCCTTTAATTAGCCCGTGACGCCATCAATCATGGCGGCGTCTTGATAGTGACGTCACAGATTAAACATGGCGCTTGCCCGTACAGTCGCTTGAAACGTCGGAACTTTGTAATAATTTCTTGGCAGTTACGTTCTTCTAATGCGCGTAAGCGTTGCTTTTCTCATTATTTAAATTGTCAGAAAATATTTCAATTACTAAGAATCATATTTAACTCTTCATTATAAAACAGGGGTATATATTTTTTTTAACCTACGTGTGCTTCTGTGTTAGCGTCTCAATATAGTTGCTAGATTTGTGAGGCAATTTGAATAAGTAGGGCTTTCTTTATTTTGAGTAGATTATAATGATAACTACCGAAAAGCAAATTTCCACCTACTTTACCATAAGCTCGCGACCGCTGACTGGTTACAACTGCATGAGATTAATGATGTAGATGACTGTGCTAGGTGCTTTTATAACATCCTTAATGATGCTCTAAGCGAGTCTGTGCCACCTAAAAACCCGAGAGGTTATAAACCAAACCAGCAATTTCCCCAATGGTACACTCCCGAACTCATTAATTTAAACTCTGTCAAAAACTCATATCATAGACTTTACAAGCAAACAGGAAACCAGTTATATTACGCATTTTTTTCGTACTATCGGAGGATGATAAATTTGCAATCGGACTTAGCTATGCGAAATTTCATCCAGGATATACAAAGCAATATCATCAAAGATCCTTCCTCGTTCTGGTCGTACGTTAAACGTCAACGTGGGTCTAATCAACCGGCCACGTTTGGCAGCATGTCAACTCAAGAGGTCGCGGACGCATTTGCTGACTATTTCAGGAGCGTGTTCCTTCCTAATGCTCCCACGCTAGATGTAGGGGCTGCCTGTGCGATGGCTGCAGCGGAAATTGTGGGACCAAGTGATCGCCACATATCACTGGAGTACGTCAGTGAAGCTGATGTGCGTACAGCCATTAACCGATTGCGCCCCAAGCACACCCAAGGACCCGATGGCATACCGCAATATATTGTTAAGGATTGTCGTGAGGCATTCGTGCAACCACTGCAATACCTCTTTAATTTGGCTCTAAAAACCAAAACGTATCCCTCAGGGTGGAAAACCAGTAAAGTTCTTCCCATACATAAGTCCGGGTCTAAATCTGATATTCAAAATTACAGACCGATTGCCGTACTGCCAATTTTCGGGAAAATCTTTGAGTCAGTCATATATACGCAAGTTTTTAAGCAATTGAGAGGCTGGTTTTGTGACGAACAACATGGCTTTTTGCCTAAGAGATCAACAACGTCCAACCTCCTTAACATTGTAACCCTGATTGCCAATAATTTGGATTAAAAGAGGCAAGTTGATGTTGCCTATTTTGATTTCAAAAAGGCTTTTGATAGAGTCGACAGCGACGTCTTACTTAAGAAGCTGTCTATGGCTGGCTTTAACACTCACCTGCTGGAATTTTTAGCCAGCTATCTCTGTGAAAGGTACCAATTCGTGCAGTACGAAGGATCCAGGTCAAACAGATTCCTAGTAACTTCTGGTATTGGGCAGGGAAGCAACCTTGGACCCCTATTATTTTTAATCTTAATCAATGACCTGCCAGCAGCAATAAAGTTTTCAAACTGTCTTTTATTCGCTGATGACGTAAAATTGGTACTGCCTATTAACGGCTGTAGCGATTCAATGTTACTGCAACTAGATATAGATGCTGTTGGTGTGTGGGCCCTTAATAATAGTCTCTCCCTTAACAAGGATAAATGCTCGGTAATGACGTATACACGTTCACGCCGCCCTATAGACTCCACGTACTTGCTGCTGGACGAACCATTAAAGCGTGTAAGTGAAGTTAAAGACCTTGGCACGTACTTTGACTCGCAACTTTCGTTCAACCAGCACATAACCAGGACTTGTAATGAAGCTAGGAGATGTCTGGGATTTGTTATTCGCCAGGCCAAATTGTTCACTAGCCGACACGCTATTAGTGTCCTGTACAATGCATATGTCCGGAGCAGGCTCGAGACTAATGCCGCCATATGGAATCCCCATGAGCAGCGGTACACGCTACTCTTGGAGAGGGTCCAGAAATCGTTTGTGCGATTCCTGTATAGGATAATGTACGGTTTCTACCCCTTCATGTACCCGTCTCTCTTCCTACTGGGTATGGTAGAGTACACGTCCCTGGAGGCTCGGAGGAATATTTATTCAAACTTATCCGAGGTCATGTAGAAAGTCCGCAACTTCTTTCGCAAATGCGTATACGGGTCCCTCGTGTTCCCACCCTGCTCAGACGTGACCGCCGCCGCGGCTTTTTCGCCATCCCCCTGGCCAGGACTCGTGCTCTCGCTTCGTCCCCCTTGCACCAAGCCCTATCACTCCTGAATGCTATTCTTGATAGTGACAGCCAACTCGACATTTTCTTCACCCTATAATCTAGATTTTTAACCGCATCATGTCGTTTTCTAGAGGCAAGAGTGACCCCGAGCTCAATTTAGGTAGACAGCATAGCCTCGTATTTAAGTTAAGTACCTAGTTGTTTTCGTATAGCGTAAGGAGACATGGCTATAATTATAATAATATATATTTTGTTATTAACTGAATAATAGTATGTAAGTTGACATAATTACTTTTGTAGTATTGTAGAAATAATTAGTTCACATAAATAATGTAATTAAATTTGTAACAATTAGCACGTAAGGTTTAACTGTCAGTGTTAAATTGTAATAAATAAATAAAATAAAATAAATAAAATAAATAATCTTGTTTTCATATTAATTAACGTGATTACTGTTATTCAAGAATGGGGTTTTAGTAACGTACCTAAAAGGTATCAAAGGGACCTTCTAACTACTGCGTTGTCTGTTATAGTCTGTGACCAGGCTCTGACTATTGAACCTAGGAATACGCCACAAATATTCATAGTAAGCAGGCGAGTACCTACTACGATTTCTGCCAATGGCAGTTACTCAGAATGTTTAATGTTTAATGTATAGTTTTCGGAAAAAAAACACTTTATCACACTAATTATCTGATTCTTACATGATATTATGGTAGGGTTGTGTTTTCTCCCTGCATCTAACTATTTATTGCTTTAATAGTCGTTTTTGTTTCGACGCGTAATATTAAATTAATTTCATTGAAGTAGAAAGATAACCAAAGATCATTGACCTCCAAAATTACCCAGTAGACTTTTCAGTTTGTTTAGTGATAATTAAAGTTTAGCGCCGCGTTATATTAGCAAAGTTTTGAAATCCTAACTTGTGCTAATAGAAAACTGTTCTTATATTAATATACCCTCTGACAGATACTACTTATATATAAATCGGCACATTCCCACAGCAATAAATAATACTGTGAAAAAGAAATTGCGCCACCTATGGTCTCACTGGAAGATCAGCGCTGGCTGGCTTAACATTATGCTGTGGTGGTTATTTAATTTTCTATTTTTAGTTGAACTATTGTACTTTCAAAAAGTCAGCCTAGTGCGAATCAACTTGCGCACAAAATTTTCCGTACCACACTTAAACATGTTATTTAACTTTAGTTTATTTTCTTTATATTACCTATATATATTTGAAAAATAATAATATACATCTATGTATATTCTTTTGAAAGCTTGTGTAAATATACAGTGATAGTTCTGAGTTAATTAATTAAGGTAACTAATGTGAGACATATTTAATGCTAAGATCATGCGGTTTACACTTCGTCGTCCCGTTCCTGAATATTTCACGTGAGTGTAAACCGCTTAAGAGGCCTTATTCCTTTTAAAAAAAAAAAAAATCATATTATGACGAATATATTGATAATTTCAACCAACTTTTTGAAATGAATAATACTTTTCCTCGAGTTCTAGGTAGTAACATAGCTATTTCACGCTTTCATTGCGTGCAGTCGAAAATAAGCTGAAAAACTATTTTTCCATGTGAATTTTGTCAATTTCGACTAGTTTTTCAAACAAAAATTATCAATGACAAGTTCAAACTGAAGGTTTCAAATATATATACCAATGAATCCCAATAGCCCTGTTCTAGGTAGTAACATCAATAATATGTTAAGAAACATGTTTGATCATACAGAAAAATGTCTAAACAATCAGCATTTTAAAAGGAATAAGGCCTCTTAAGACAATAGTAACTAATGTGCTTTACTTTATATAATTAAGTGAATAAAGGATTTTGACCTTACAAACGGTCCGGTAGTTTTGAATTTTTGATATGTTGTCTAGGATGGTTAGTAAGTGCTTAAAATGCAAAATGCACAATTCCCCCCCCTCCGCGCCCGCCGCCATATTGAAAAAACCGGCACTCTCTTCATATTTTTGGTCATATCTTCCTTTAGGAGCATTTCAGCTAGAAGAAAGCTTCGACAATATTATAGAGAGTTAAATTTACTACATTTTCCATTTTATATTTTGTTTCTAGGACAGATAGTTACGGAGATATGCACATTTAAAAAAACTTAAGAAATTGCAATTTCCAACTCAAAAACAAACTTCTGGATTATATCTTCGTTTAGGAGCATTTTAGCTAGAACAGTGCTTGGGCAATTTTGTAGAGAATTAAATTTACTATAATTTACATTTCAAATTTTGTTTCTAGGACAGATAATTACGGAGATATGTAAAAAATAAAGTCACGTTTTCCGAAAATGTATGTAAAAATGGACATGAGTTTTATAATCAATTATATTTCCTACATGTTTTAATTTATCCCAGACTAGTCCATAACTGAATGACAGCGTTCTAAACCAAGAATTTTGAGAAATTTTCGGAAAATTCGACTTTTCCTGTTTTTTAAATGTGCATATCTCCGTAACTAACCGTCCTTGAAACTAAATTTGAAGTGTAAATTATAGTAAATTTAATTCTCTACAACATTGCCCAAGCTTTGTTGTAGCTAAAATGCTCCTAAACGAAGATATAATCCAGAAGTTTGTTTTTCAGTAGGAAATTGCGATTTTTTACGTTTTTTTAAATGTGAATATCTCCGTAACTATCTGTCCTAGAAAAAAAATATAAAATGAAAAATGTAGTAAATTTAACTCTCTATAACATTGTTGAAGCTTTCTTCTAGCTAAAAATGCTCCTAAAGGAAGATATGAGCACAAATATGAAGAGAGTGCCGGTTTATTCAAAATGGCGGCGGGCGCGGAGGGGGGGGAATTGTGCATTTTGCATTTTAAGCACTGACTAACCATCCTAGACAACATATCAAAAATTCAAAACTACCGGACCGTTTGTAAGGTCACACATAGTACTTTAGTCTCTATTCACCGTATTAATACTACACTTTTAAGCATCTTTAAATAAGCAAATAAAAACAGTATTAGGTATATCAATGTAATCCTATATGTGCTTGCACGTGTTGCAGTATATTTATGGGGGATTTTTTACAGCGTCCGATAAATTTCCAATGCGTTACATAAAGTGCCCGAGGATTAGCATAAACTGTTTATCGAAACGGACCGCTCGATACACTGCCTTTACAAAATACGATGGCTCGACGATTTATTTGTTAAATAACACTTATAGCTATCTATACTATAGATTCTATACCCACTCAATTGCTTTTGGGAACTACAGCTACCTGTCAATGTTCTTATTTTATTTGACGACGCGTTTGGCTCGGTTTGTAGACACCTGCCTACTGAGTCGGCGGTCCCGGGTTCGAATCCCGGCCGGGGCAAATATTTGTGTGATGAACTCGAATATTTGTACTTGGGTCATGGTTGTTCTATGTATCTAAGTATATATTTATCTATATAAGTACGTATATCGTCGTCTAGTACCCACAACACAAGCCTTCTTGAGCTTAATTTGGGATTAGATCGATTTCTGTGAGGTTTTCCGATATTTATTTATTTATTTATATATTATTTAAATAGAGAACTCGAATTTCGAAGCAAGTGAGTGGAAATATCAAGGCACAAAGAAAAAAATAAATGCGTAGCCTGGCGGAAGAGACCGGGGATCTAACCCGGTACCTCTGGATTACTGGTTCAACATGATAATCTCTCCACCACCTAACGTCAGATAACTCTTTTTTTTTATAAGACATGAGTTGAACTGTATCAGGGCTGGTTAGCCCTCACTACCAGTAGTCGGACTTTGTGTGGGAGTATAACCCGCTAATGGGATTATCTCCGCGCCACAGGGGTAGGTAATTTGGGTTGGAGTGACGCGGGCGCACTGAGCGCATGGACTGCGTCGTGAATAGACTGAACCGAATCAGTCTGACTAAGGGCGGGAGGAGAGGGTCAGATGACTCATGTTTGTCATGAAAGAGGGTGTCGTGTTTCGGCAGTTCCGAGGCAATCTGCCATATTCTACACCAGATCAGACGACGCCACGGTACTACGCCGTTGTGTCGCCTAAATGTAACTAGTTGTAAGTCTTTGTTTACCTATACGTATTAAATTTGTAGTTCACAGTGCTTTGGTTTTTACTGTAATGCTTTGTTACTTATTTAAACAAGTAGTAATAATAATGTCTCACGATAATTTTAATAAAATTACAAGATACATTAGTTAAGTGTGTTTGATTTTGAAGGCAACGAAAGTGTAATAAATGTACAAGAAATATCACATTGATTATATTATAAAGAAAGCAACAAAATTTTAAAGCTTCCGATAAATTTCCGATGTGTTCTACTTCTACATAAAGTACGCGCGGATTAGCATAAACTGTTTATCGAAACGGTCCGGTCGTGGAGCTCTGCTTTACTTCATACGACACGACGACGATTTTGTAATTTGTCCGTCAATGGACTGAATATCGACTGCAATGTGTGACTGTGGTATTGGTGTTTCTTTTAAACATGTTTAACTTAAAATGTACTAAGGTTGGTAAATCCTGTGTAGCAGTGAGTCTGATCCCACTAACGAGAATGTCTCCGCGCCACACTGCACTGCAACACCAGGTGAGGACTCACTAGGTGCTTGGAGTGCGTCATGAAAATAGACTGAACTGGGTTAATCTGACTTAGTGACAATGTGATCTTTAAGATCAGACTATGCACGTAGATTTTTTTTAGGTCATATGGGCAGAAGCAAACGGATTGCCTGATGAAAAGCGATTACCGTCGCCCATAGGTACCTGCAACACCAGAGGAGTCACAAGTGCGTTGCCGGCCTTTCAGGTGGGAGTTTCTTGACAACACACAAAAGGTCATGATTCCTGAGAGTATGGATGTTCTGCTTAAATAATATGAAAAAAAATGAGGCTTACGTTTATCACGTGCGACAAGCGACAAGCGGCAAAAAAATTGACACATTCGCGCTCACAATATACTTGTCACAGAGTGCAGGAGCAGCTTTGCCACTTAGGTTTTTATCACGTGATAAACGTAAGCTGGTCACTTGTCATATTTATATTCATAATGTGTACGAGTAAGTTTATGTAGGTATATTTAAGATTTTGTCTTTTTTTTGGCGTAAGCCTTTAGTGTCTCTGTGCATTTTTAATAGTTTTGCCTATCTTCTTGGATCTTCTCTGTTCTCTCTCATTTGCTCAAAGGTTAACTGGAAGAAATCCCTTACAGGGATAAGTTCGCCTTTGTACATATCATTAGTTTAATGTCCTTATAATTATATTTTAATGTACAATAAAGAGTTTACATACATACATACTTGCTCTTGCGGTCATCATATTTGTAATAATAATATTAAAATTACATTTCATCGATGTAATATCCAGTTTTAACAATATAAAACGTAAGTTCTCTATGTCTAGTTAATTTTAACTTTTAAGGTAAGTACATGGAACTTATAATTTTTATTTTTAACTCTTAGTATACATTTTCACGTTAGTTAAATACAATGACAATAAAAATCGATATTCAAAATCGCCGGTTGTAAAAATCTTTATTCAGAGGACACTGTTTTCTTGAACCGTGTACTCAGTGAGATTATTTATTGGCAAACTTGTTACTTCGTGTATGGCCAGCTTTATTCCGTGTTTGCGCGGAGCCCGTGAACAAAACGTCGTAACCGACAGGATTTATCTATTAGATTATGTCTTTTTGAGTAAACATGTCATGTTGAGTTCTATAAATGAATATTTATTGTTTTGAATAAGTGTTCTTCCGATGTCTTTAGATTTACATTGAAAATAGTTCGTTACTTTTATAGATCTACTAGGAGAAGCCCGCAACTTTGTCCGCGTAAAACTTCTTTTTTAGGGTTCCGTACCCAAAGGGTAAAAACGGGACCCTATTACTGAGACTTCGCTGTCCGTCCGTCCGTCCGTCTGTCACCAGGCTGTATCTTAAGAACGGTGATAGCTAGACAGTTGAAATTTTCACAGATGATGTATTTCTATTGCCGCTATAACAACAATTACCGAAAATAAAATAAAATAAGTATTTAAGGGGGGCTCTCATACAACAAACTTGTTATAGATTATGGTACGGAACCCTTCATGCGCGAGTCGGACTCGCACTTGCCCAATTTTTCTTTTACCGTAGTCGGCTAATAAGTATCTATAAGCGTCCTAATTAGTTAAAATCTTTTTCTGTATTCGTAAACTATATTTACGAACACAGAAACAGGTTTTATTTGTACGTCTGTACATCCAGGTTTTAGATTTCATTCAGGTATAATGGAATACTTTATTGTGTACATAAAGCGAGCTGCAAGAAAGAGCATTGTTGATAAAATACTAGTATAAAACTTTCAAATTGTACTGAAAACCTAGTTCGTATGAAAAAAGGAGAGGCATCATGGTCTCTAGCGGAAGATATTTTTTCTCGATGCGCGTTTTGTTTATAGGTTGGAGTATTCTTTACGGCCTTATTAAGCATGCCGAAATGGCAAAATAGTACATAACGTAACAAGGGCGGTAAACGAGGATTTACAAACGAGTGTCTATTAGAAGCCCGAAGCCGAAGGCGAGCCACCAGAGTCACGTACGACGTTTTTCATCACACTTTGGAGGAAATAAAATAAAAGTAGTAGTAATCAATACCAGAATTACTTACCGCCCTAGGGCGTTATATACGATTTACCACTCGTTTTTCTAGTATGTGAACCCTTCTTTACGAGCAAGTGTGATGAAAACTATTTTAACCGATTTTTGTAGGTCAGGATGGCAGGATTGTTGGGAGTAGTGGGACATAGAAAGATGAAATCAAGCCCTAAATAAAATAAAAAACGACCTCTTTTAACTGTATCCATAATATTACTTTGTGTGGGGAAAACCGGTCCGACTCAATCCAAAATGACTCATTTGATAAACCAACGAACCTTACAAGCCCTCATGGCTTTTACCGCAAAAGCATAGCAGCATCTGCATTAAAAACAATTACCAGTTCAAAATCCAACGCGGAAACATAACATGAAGCGAATACAGCGAAATTCGAGCAAATTCGGGGCGAATTAACGTTGTGACTTAATTTCGAAACATGGTGTCAAACGTAATGGTTGAGCCTTGTACGACAAAACAGCCAGAAGACTGAAAAATCGTACGTACAATAGAAATTCGTGGCGTTTACGACATTTTCTTTAGCATGGCGTATACGACTCGCGAAACGACGTAAGTGCATAATGAAGTAAAATGTACGCGGATCTTCGTTATAGGATAATTATGAGTGATATAAGGCTGTATTGAATTAGACGCAAATTTTATAGGTTAATTTTATAAAACACTAGTCGTTTGCTGTTATTATGTGTGCGATAAAGGTGTATAAATTCAATTGGCACTTTATGACTGTTTTAATAAGTAGAATTAGATTACTTCCGACATTTTATTATGAAAATGGAAATTATTAGGAAAAAGGAAAAAATCTTCTTGGTTTGAGTTAGAAATATACTGATTTTTAAACGTTTTTGGGTTTCATTTTTCTATTAAAAAAACCGGTCAAGTGCGAGTCGGACTCGCACACCGAGGGTTCCGTACAAACACTTTCCATCCTTAAGTGGTTAAGTTAAGTTTGCACCTGGTATGTATAGCGCTCCATACAAATGAGGTGCAAAGTTAACGCAACCAATCCCTTTGTTGTATGGGAGCCCCCCTTAAATATTTATTTTATTTTAATTTTAGTATTTGTTGTTATAGCGGCAATAGAAATACATCATCTGTGAAAATTTTAACTATCTAGCTATCACCGTTCTTGAGATACAGCCTGGTGACAGACGGACGGACGGACGGACGGACGGACAGACAGCGAAGTCTTAGTAATAGGGTCCCGTTTTTATCCTTTGGGTACGGAACCCTAAAAACAATGAACTAAATAACACATAATTATTCGTTTACTTATGTTAGTATCTTATTCTGTGATTAGGTTTTGTTGTTTGTCGATCCAAAAATCAGTGACGAAGTTACCGCGCTAAACAAACATGTCGATGTTCGAAACATGTCGGGTCATTCCGGTTCACGCAGTGTAAACCGCTTATTACAATGATTAAAATTATGACTCACGAAAATTGTAGTAACATTATTGTATTGTTTATGTAAAATTGGCGTATTATGTCATTAAAAAAAAAAAAAAAAACAAAAATATAAAAAAGGATATTACGCTAGTGATCTTTAGCCTAAGCTTTTCATCTTAAGTTCCTTGGAAATATCGATAACCTCACTATATTTGTACAATAACAAATGGTACGTTGGCTGTTTGGAAGATTAAAATTTCGCAGTACATTGTTTCATAAAGTACGCGCCATCTGTGCCTTGAGAAGGGTTCGCTTAGGTCAGCTGACGGATGGCGTAGTATATGATATATGTATATTTATATACATATGTGCTGGGTTTATTATATTAGACCCTGGGCCATATTTGACGTCACACTGACATCTATTTGTCTTGCCACTCTCGTTTCTAAGGGTATTTGTTGTATAATATAATATCAAAAGAATTTAGTAACGCAATTAAAAATTTAGATAATGTGATAACGCTAAGTTAAAACCTTCTGTTATTTGTAAAATAAATACCTATGCTCAAAATTATTGTTGATATGTAACTTGGTGTTACCAATAAAGGATTTGTATTTGTATTTGTTGGATGTACGGAAGGTGCACGAACTATAGGGGGCAGCACTGTAAATGCCAATTTCAAGTAATTTCCAAAATATGCATCAGTTTTTAGTCTGACAGTGCCAGGCAACTAGATTGCGCGTGTCGTTTTTTATGCCAAAAACTGCTGTCTATCATTATTTGATATTATTTTGAGTGAATAGGAAAACACATGTAAGATTGTGCTACTACTTTTGTTTCTTTGTTGTGTTTTCTAGCGATATTACTTATTGTCATGATTTGAACAGAATTACTCTAACGACCGATTCGTTTTTTCTATTCATTGTTAAAAAAGTGGGGGCATAACGGGGCCGTGAGGCTCTATGGGGTACCTCGTGCCCCGTAACTGTTATGAAAATAGCCTGAAAGCATGATCTGTTATTTTTATAAATTTAGGAAAAAAAAGTGGTACAAACTTACATCCCCTCTAGGCGAAACCATTTTGAATTAATTCTCTCCTAAAAGTAAAAAAAACGAGATATGCCACGGAAGAAGCCCAATACGATGGTGTGATCAGAGATATCCAACCAACTGGATACGACGTTAAGAAGCGCGCTCCAGAAAGCAACCGACAGGCAGAAGTGGAGAGCTGCTATCAAAAATATTAATCGGCGGATTCACGATCCTCAGCAGTGAGGTACCGACTTAGAAGAGAAGAGAAGAGAAGAAAAGAAGAGAAGAGAAAAGTCAAAGTGAAACTACACAAAAAATGTAATAACGCAGAGGCCTAACTATCAAAATACAGCCAGTTATAATCGGGGCTGGAGCGGCTTAGCCCAGATATTGCATACAAATCATCGAGCCGTGCAAGTTGCGCCGCAGAATGACTTAAGCCGATGTAGTATTAATGGATGGTCGGCATTGTTCAGTACAATGTGCTTTCAGACGGGGTTAGCGGCGTGGGCCATGAGCGGACAGCGGGGATTACATATTACACTTTATTTTATAGGTAGACCACGAATTGACTTTTATAAATCTACCGACATTTCCCAAGGAGACCACTCTTGAGGAGAAAACAACTCAACTTTGTACTTAAAACACTACATTTGCTATAATCCCACTTCTGATCTGATGTATAAGTAGTTCTTATTGAGACAATGGCAGCATCTTTATCGGCAAACGGAATATCACATAAAAAAAATGGTACAAAAGATCGTCTGATTACACCAATGAATTCCCCTCTTACAGGCCTTTAATACCAATTTCTTCAAGAAATTTCATACAGATCATCGAGCCGTGCAAGTTGCGCCGCAGAATGACTTAAGCCGATGTAGTATTAATGGATGGTCGGCATCGTTCAGTACAATGTGCTTTCAGACGGGGTTAGCGGCGTGGGCCATGAGCGGATAGCGGGGATTTACATAATTACACTTTATTCCGTCGACAACGAAGTCACTTAAAAATGTATTAACATTTCCCAAGGAGACCACTCTTGAGGAGAAAACAACTCTATGCTATAATCCCACTTTTGATCTGATATATATAAGTAGTTCTGATTGGGACAGCGGCAGCATCTTTATCGGAAAATGAAATATCACATAAAAATAATTGTACAGACAATGATCTGATTATTCACTCTCGGCTTACAGACTTCTCTTACGATTATTTAATTATTAATTCATTGCAATTGGGGTTATAAACCTATAATATACCTAAGTAAATATGTTGTTATCAGAGGGCCACTGTAGACCAGCATTTATTTATTCAACTTCTGACCTGTCACTAAAAATTTTTCAAGAAATATAATTTCATTAAAAATTGACACAACACAATCATCTTATTATTACGCACTAGTCGACACCCTTCCCGTTAGAGATGTGCTCGCGAGTGAGTGATTCAAACGAGTTATATCATTTGGTTTAGCTCACTAGCTCTTTCGCTCACTAAAGATTCAAGTAGCTCAGTAGGTATATCATCTATCATCTCAGTATTACTCGCTCCCTCTCGCTCATGAAATGAATGTTGCCATGCTGCCGTGAATCTAATTCATCGACATCTCTAGTTCTCTGCTCACTCGTGGACGATATATTCTAAAGATCTACTGAGCTAAATGAGCTAAATGAGTGATTCATATCTCGAAGAGCTAAAGACACATATCATCACTCTTTTCACTTTAGTGACACATTCTGCGTATCTCTACTTCCCGTACTTGTTTTCTTCTTCAATATGTGAATCGTCGACATAACCAGTTGTTATGCCCGTTACGCCCCAAGAGCAATTAAATTTTTTTTTTTTTACATACAACCAGTAAAATACAGTTCTCGATATTATTTTGCGAAGATCAAAAGTAAACCTTTTGTAATCTCATTCCGTGGCACAACCGTAATAGCTGCGAGTATAAATTTATCCCGACGTTTGTGTCATTTGTTTATGACTTGGACCAAAGGCAGTTTAATGGTCTTATGTTCACACTTTCTGCCGTGTTGCCTTTATTCAGTAAACACAATGCATCGCCGTTCGTCACAAATACCTACAACCGATACCAGTTCCACACATAACTATTTAGTATGTTAACGTCACTGCAAAAATACTGCAAAGTTTATGTTCATATTAGGTGCCTGCATCTTCATTCACAACGAAGACAATCATAACCCACTTTTATGCTTCTCCTTAGTTGGGTAAAAAGTAAGTAAGTGGGGACAAGCGTACCAGCAGTGTAACCATTATATTGAAATTGTTTTTTATACTCGCGTACTTTAATCTGTCAATTATAATTTCACAGACAAAATAGCAATAACGCACTTTTTAACCCTGTACCAAAATTCTATACTCTATGGTAACCGCTACAGAACTTTAATATTCATAAGACATCTCTCTACTCAACTCTAATAATTTCAAAAAGAGAACATCAGCATAATTATTTTGTTAAAAAAACACACTACTGTTCACTGATTGGTTGAAATTACTCGACAAAAAATCACGAGCCACTCGCCATGACCATCGCGATCATGTTTTTTTTTAATAGGTCAGTTTTAGTTGAACGAAAAAGGTTACATCAAAAATAAAAATTCATAGTGGGGAATGACGATTAAAGTAAAAAATGTTTTTCTGTGTTTTGCTCGTATAAAAAGTATTGTATGCAATAGTTACATAATTAGGTTCTAAAATCTCCTACCATACTTAGGCCACTCGGCAAGCCTCGTGACCTAAACGCGGTAAAATACTATTAACGAAACAAAACGCACATACAATTAGAGAAGTTATTCTATGGGTAACATTTTTTTAGTTGATTCAAATAAATTATTGCCATTCTATTCATCCCTGAACAGTTTAGGTGTTTTAGCAAGATTTTTTTATGACATGCAAACGTTAAAACACAATATTTTTTCCCAAATATATTTGTTGCGGGTCACGGACCTTGTTTATTTTTATAAAACGATATTTTTTTACCTTATTAAGTAAAAGGAAATTATGAAACATCAGTTTTCTTTATAAAGTGGATTTCTTTTACTCCACTTATAAATGTTACGTTAAATCCATAATTTAAAACCAACACAAAAAATTGCCTTAATTCATTACAATGTCCCATTCAAGGGCAATGTCATTGTTCAAACAAAAAATCACCCCATATTTCTATACTTCGAACAAAAATGACGTAACCACCCCAAATGTTGTAACTACGTACTCTCTTTTGATTAAGCACCGAGTTGAATTGTGACATGTCTTTACCCCCTCATTATTAAACTCATTATGAGTTAGAGTGACTTTTATGAGATCATTCAAATAGGGACAAAGCCTCGATGGGTGTCATTCATTTTATTAAATTAAGTTTGAGTGTTATAGGGGCTCGAAATAGTAATGTTTGAAAAAAGTTAAATTTATGGGAATTTTGACGAATGCCACAGCAAGTAATTAATAAAAGTAGTCCTTGTTATCATTTGAGAATATTGAACGCTGCCACATTTGTTCCACTGTGTTATTTATTTTAAATTATTCATACGCATCCGTAATGGGTTAACCCGTTCTTTTGATGAATCCTATCACGGTCCCTTTGAATCTCATCCCGGCTTACTCAGTTACAAAAATCAATAGCCGAAAAAGCCGCATTCGTATCACGTTTCATCCGAGTTTGCATCAAAAGGATCCGTCAACCCGGCGGGACCCGGACCCACTTTGGTTAGGAAATATCAGTGTAGAAAATTTAAGTGACTTGGGTATATCAGTACTAAACTAACTTAAAAATACATGTATTGCAGGCATGTATGGAAGGTTGAAAACTGGGGATTGAAGTCATGATAATTTTTTTCTTCTCCCAGTTGAGTGTTATTTCACTGCATGTATATAAAGCACAACGTTGTTCAGGATCATATGTTTAATATAGAAGCGCAAAAATATATTTATTTATTCAAATTAGTTCCATAGCATTACAGAATTAAAACTAAAGCACTGTGAACTACAAAATTATACATTAAATAAAAATAAAAACTTAAAACTAGTTTGATTTAGGCGACGTAACAGCGTGGCTCCGTTGCGTCGTCTAATCTGGCGCAGGATTCGGCAGATTGCCCCGGAACTGCCGAAACACAACACCCTTCGGCCAGAAGTCTGCAATTGCGATGGTGTCCTGCAGCGGCCGCGGTACGCGCACCACAAACGAGCTGAAGTGCCCGTAATGGCGGGACTGCAGCTGTTGCACCCTCAGCGAGAAGCCAGTCTTCCTGCGAACGTACTCCACCACATCGTCAGCCACAGCAGAGACAAGAAAAAGCGCGACACATAGAGCGCCTTACTCAGTGTGGCAATCCGAAGACCAGCACCAACCGGCTCGGCAGTGCCACTCAGAGTCTTGCGGGGCACCCTGCGCGCCTTGCTCTTCCTTTCCACCAGTGTGAATCCCTCCTTATCCACATTGGTGCGGGAGGACTTTTCCTTATCAGGAACCCGTATTGAGGCCCGGTTAGCTGCGACAGACTGACCGGCGACGTCATATATATTTGCTTTGAGCGGGATTTGCCCGTAGCCCGATCAGGATGATCAGACCAGGCCCGCTCATTGCTGGTACACACACAATAAAAGACAGACACAGGTGGCGTTTAATCCAGGAAAAAAAAATCCGCAAGTGACCCTTAGTAATGAGGAACTCGACGTGAGGAGGAGGTAGGATGTACGTACTACACAACATTTGATTTTCGCCGAGGTTTAGCAAAACCTCCGTCCGGGGTCCCGCTAGAGCGAGCCACACAAAAAGTGGACACGGCTATAATCCCATAGGAGCCACGGGCTGGCTCTGTTTACACGGAACGGCACTCAGTAAAGTATACCGGCAAAAAGTCCAAACGTAATGTTATGCAGTTGATTTTTGATGTGGAAATTTTAGGGTTTGGATCTTTTTTCCATTTTTACATGTTTATTTCACTTTGCTTGTGTTAACGTTCACGGACACTACCTCGAGGGACGTAATCCTCCTGTTACGGCACTATGTATGTGGCTGATGATTTCAAATTTAATGAAAACGGCACCCCGTTATTAGCCAGCTATTTCTAATAGCATCTAAAGCAATTACGTGGCCCTGTGCCGTTTTTGGCTTAGACACAAATCGCTAGTGTCACAGGAAACGCTCCTGCTATAGAGAACACAAGTACCTAACCTCTCTCAGGCAAACATTGATCCCACCAAAAACATTTCATGTAAAATTGACGGCCAAGACTCACATTCTCATAACGCTTTCGCTGTAAAAAAGTTAACATATCCCAGGAAAAGCCAAGCCCCTATGCCCCGACTTTACTAACCCCACCGCCTTGGTTTAAAAAGTATGGCATCAACTGGTTTCAAGCCCCTAAACCCGGAGTTTACTAACCGTACACCTTTGTTTCAAAAGTATGGCTTGGCCGTTTCATAGAGTACCGTAAATAAGTCCAACGGACCGTCTGGCCCATATGGTATCAAGAAATTAAGTTTATGTCTTTGGTAATATATACTTCTAAACTTAATTCCTTACTCCGGGTTTAGGCGCTTGAAGCCAGTTGATGCCATACTTTTTAAACCAAGGTTGTGGGGTTAGTAAAGTCGGGGCTTAGTAGGGGCTTGGCTTTTCCTGGGATCTGATAACTTTTTTACAGCGAAAGCGTTATGAGAATGTGAGTCTTGGCCGTCAATTTTACATAAAATGTTTTTGGTGGGATCTCATTTCTTTTTGTAAGGTGCCCTAGTTTTTTTAATTTTTTTGGGCTGTAGGGTTTCTTGAGCGTCAACTGAAGTAGACAATTGTGTATTTAAGAAATACTTAAGTTTAGCCCCATATAAATATATACACTTTTATCCCCTTTTATGGGAAACCCATACAAACTTCCATCCCCTTATTTAAAGGGTGGGGGGTGATTTTTTAAAAGTTCTACAATATGTATTTGATTTATAACAATGAGTCCCTATAGGTTTAAATTTTCAGACCTCTAGTATCAAAATTTGCGGAAGTTTCATACAAACTTCCATCCCCTAGTTTAAGGGGTTGGGGGGTAAAAGTTCCTAGTTTTAGAATTATTTTATTGTTTGTGTACTGTGAAGGTGATACTTCACGGTTAATGATATTGGCCATCGATATAAAAATAAAGTAATTTTTATATATTTGAATTATCGAGTGACATCCGTCATAGAAATAAAATTGTAATTCTTGCTTGAGCCCCCTTGACAAGTGGCGGAGGTGCGAAATTTACATCTAGAGTCGCGCGAGTTTAAAAGTTTTCCCCGCTCCCAATTAATCCTTATTTTGCAGATACAATAATCGTGTATATTACAATTACGTGCTGAAGGCTTACGGTTTGTACAGGAGCCGTACAGGAGCGAAGGTGGCAAAGGATCGGGTGATATTGAGCGATAATCAGTCTATTAATCATTGAAATTATTGAATCACCCATTATTATTTTTCATCCCATGCGATTATAATTTGTTTGTGCATCGTTTCGGACTCCACATAAGAATGGAGACGAACGCAATTAATGGCTTTTACGACGTTTAAATATTGGCCCGTGTGAAAATACGAATAAAATAATCACAAATGGCGATTGCGGTTTAATTTTCTGGACCCGCATTACAGAATAGTTTCAAACCTCGTTTGAGGATGTTATTTCAAAGTTAAACAAAGACTTATCGTCGAGCCAAAAATAATGTACAAGGATTTATCATCGACGACAAATAAATCGCAAGAATTCCCAGTAATTCGTTTCTATACGCTTGAAGTACACAGTGTTGACATCAGACAAGCAACTGTCAGTGAAAATATGGAATTTTGCCAGTGAGAAACATTCAGTTTCTGTGTTGTCAAATGATGTAACAAATGTTCTTAAAGAGTGGAAACCATCAATTTCAGCCAATTTCATTAGTTCCATAATATGTTGCTTGTAAAATTGTATTTCCACAATATGTGCTGTGCCGGACCGAGTGCTCGTCAAGAAGATGCAACATCGGGAACAGGGTGCATGAGCGTGGAGAGCCGCTCAAGCACTGAAGAGCGCCGCCGGACACCGTGGACACCGGACGAAACGCTACGCTTCTATCAGGCAATAATGATCCATAATAATTTGTAGAATATGTGTTTATTAGGATGTAAATAATGGTGTCATAATAATTATGCTAGGTATATTATAGTTCTAGATGTTAGTAAGGTCCTACAAATAATCATCGTTGTGCATAAATTATTACCTTATAAGATAATCCACCGATTGTCTTCATTGAATTATGTGGTGCAAAGACTCACTCCTAATGGTCGTGCCAAGAATGTAATAATTCATGTTAACAGATTAAAGAGATTCTTTAATCGTTAATTCTAATTTATATAAAACAGTTCTATATTTCTAGGGTGTAAATAATAACACAATTATTTTTCAGCAATTTTTAATTCAGGCTGACTGTACAAGGATGCAGTTGTGTTTGTTGCATTTGCAAGTGTCACTGTTGTAAATATAATTACATTTCTTTCCACTATATATTAGCTGCATTTCTAAGATATTACTATAGGAAGTTCAATTTTTAATTTCTTGCACTATAAATTATTGCACTTTGAATTTATTGCATTTTCAATACCTTTTACTTGAAATAATTTTAACTTATTGCTTCCTCAGACCTCCAATATTTATTTATAATACTTTATTTCCAGCATTTTAATTTGTGTTTACTAATTTGATTTTCTTTTTCATGTAATTCGACACTGCAAGGGCCATAGCTGTCCCAGTTCCTTGGGATTTCAGCTGCTGGTGTGATTGAATGCCTCGCGCATTCATCCTCCAGAGGCGGCAGGGTCATGAGGTCTTGGCCAAGGACTTCATGCAGCCTGCATCGGGACGACTGCAGACTAAAGATTTTTATTTTATTGATGTATTAATATATATTATAATTAATTTTAATTATTAATTCGAAATAGGTAGGATTTTCTTAATAAAAATAACTTTCGTTTGGTGTTTCAATAATAGTTGATTTTTCGACAGTGACATAGCATTTTGACATGTCATTATGACATGTGCTGCTATGGTCGATGGTCGTAAAATCAATTATGAGGTCAAGGTTTATTTTTTTTGGTACAAATACTTGGAATAAATTAAAAATATTTATTCCAGGTATTTATTTAGAACAAGGTACGGAATCTTGAAGCATAATTCATATGCTTCAGGATTCTAATGTGAAAATAATTAAGGTACAGATTTCTGGGGCATATTTAATATATATGCGCCAGGATTCTAATATAAAGCTAGTGGTAGATGGGTATCACTATTTGTTAGTCCTGTATGGATGTTTGAAGCGAGTGACATAGACAATGTTTTCAAGCATCTAATATAAGGGCAGTGATATACTGTGGTACAACTGTTTGGGGCATGCGACGTGTGTCATGCGTCATGCTCCAGGCAGTTAAAGTTAGAACATTCGTGACAATTAAGTCGAGTGTTGTGTTTAAGCCGGTGTTACACCAGGCGATTGAATTACTAAAGCCTGTCATTTTTAATTTTGTATCGAATGGTCTATGCTTTAATCTATTAAGTCAGATGACTTTTGGGGATTAGTCAAGTTGGTGCCTTGTCTTTTTAAGCAGGGTTTTTGTCAAGGCGAAGCCAATGTCAGACAACATGTCGGAATACGTAATATGCCATAGGCTGGTATCCGCACATGTCCTGACCCTGGTTATCTCTTAGTAAGAGACCATCTGGGTATGATTGTATGGGTATCCCTGCATAGGTAGGGACCTCACATGTGTTAGGCAGGAGTAGTTCTGTCTAATGTCAATGTAATAAGACGAATGTCCCTCGTTCACCCCGAGTCGGCGGGAAATGTGAAGGTGATACTTCACGGTCAATGATATTGGCCATCGATATAAAAATAAAGTAATTTTTATATATTTGAATTATCGAGTGACATCCGTCATAGAAATAAAATTGTAATTCTTGCTTGAGCCTCCGGGCAATAAACACCTATATCGTACCTCTGCTCTTATTTATCTCCATCTGAGCTCCCCCTTGACAGTACTAATACTAGCTTACATACCAAATTTCAGCTTTCTAGGTCATCGGGAAGTACCCCAGAGGTTTTGATACGTCAGTGAGTGAGTGGCAAAATCGGCGTATTTTAGGTACCTATAAAACCTAAAGTATAAAAGCTAGATCAATTAAATTTAGTACATTTTATATGTTTGCTAACTGCAACTTAACCTGAGAATTTGGGCGCTCTAGTGTTAACTGGGACTGGACTACCGTGCCCCCAGATGGACCTCGTGTTGTGACACTACAGTACTATAATGGTATAGTACCTATAGAGGCATGACGATTTTTTTTTGAGGATGTCAATCTGTTCTCTTTTTTATTGGGACCAAATGTCTATACGTGACAAACTGCAAGTAGACTGATCTAAAAGTAAAAGACTGCATCAAAGAAAAATGTTTGGATTAAAAAAATGAATATATATGCGTACCTTTGACGTCACATTCATTACTTAAACATATATATTTTTTTGGTTTTCTTTTTCTTTCTTTGATGACTTGCGTATTCAGCTAATTCTACTTATATTCATATGACTACAACTACAGTATGCTGTAGAATTTAACATCAGTCGGCATCTTTACTATTTATAGTGATAATTTGCCTGTGTTTATGATTTATGTATAAGTTTGAAGTTTCGTTAATTGTCTTTATATTCAATAAAGTGTTTACATACAAAAAAACTTAGTATTTTTAAATGAAAAAATAAAAATGACTATTTTACACAAATTGACCTAGTCCCAAACTAAGCAATGCTTGTACTATGGGTACTAGACGCATAACGCATTAAGATATAGACATCTTTATTTCAGGGTCCAGTGGTGAATTTAAGAAAGCTCTACATATTTATCGCCTAGCTGCAGCCCTCCCGGAACCGTCCCGATGTAAATCTTGGTGGGTCAATGCTTTATGGACGCTTGTGGCCGGCGATAAACCTGACTGGTGCCTGTAGACCGTATTAGCAAGTCTACCGATACTAACAAATCATATTAAAATGCATTCACTATCATCTTTTAAGTGCAGAATGGAATCGCTGCCCACAGAAGTGGAGCGAATGTGTCTATCTATCAGCAAAAGACGTCCACTACTGAATATATGCCTCTCTCATAGCTCGCCACAAGGTGCGATCCTGTGCACACGCATCCATCGACTCTCTGCGACCCTAGTCATCTGTCCATCTAGTCGGACATGTGTAAAATGAACCAATCACAGTCCTCGAAGTTCAATGTACTTATATTGGGCTTTACAAAGACGCCGCCTGAATGGTTCATTTTTCTTCGCATCGCTTCTGCGGACACACAGTATTTTTAAGACTAGAAGGTGTGCACTGAAAAAAAAATGTTAACAATAGCTCAAATGTTAGCTGCTAGTTAATAAATCGGAGCACTGACAAACTGAGGGCAACTAGTAACCAAAATAAGTTGGTGTAAAATTTGCTTAATTTTGATTACTACTTAGCATAATTTGGCTATTAGGAGAATAGTTTTTTTTTAATACAGACAACCTCACACAAATCGATTTAGTCCCAAATGAAGCTCAAGAAGGCTAGTGTTATGGGTACTAGATGACGAAATACATACTTATATAGATAAATATATACTTAAACACATAGAACAACCATGACCCAAGCACAAATACTCGAGTTCATCACACAAATATTTGCCCTTGCCGGGATTCGAACCCGGGACCGCCGGCTCAGTAGGCAAGTGCTAACAAACTGCCCCAAACGTGTCGTCAAAAAATAGTATAGCGCCACTAGCGTTGCTTTGTAGAACTACAATTCTTATTTTTATTAAAGCAGTAACGTCTGCTAACGTAAACTAAATGTTTACAAATGTAGCCTGCGTTTCCAACGGCTCCAATTGGGAGGACGCCCGTGTTGGCCCGGATAGCCGTTGGAAACGCAGGTTCGAATCCTGTCCGAACCATTAAATTTTTCAATTTTCGCTTCATTTGTAAGCATTTAACTACAATTCTCCATACAAATCGTTTACGCAGTCACTAGCGAGTACGGTCACTGTAAGCTCATGGTAAGGGTAGAGTAATCAAGTGACAGGCCAGAATCCCCCGAGCCGAAGGCACAGTTAGACAACTATCTGTTTCGGCACATTAACTCGGGTGGCTCAAGTTGTCCGAATTGAAATATACTGACAACTGATCGGAAGGCTTAGCTTTCAGAATTCAGTGTTAAATAATGTTCATGGTGATTAAGAGGGTTGACGATTTGGTAATGTTGCATTTCATATAATTAAATGTATAAAAGTAGATATACTTTGAGCGGGATTTGCACCCACATCTTTACGGTTTCCAGGTCAGATGGGCGGACTACCAATTGATCTATCAAAGCCATTAGCTAAAGCATCGATTTTTTCTACCAGTTGTTTCATTTGTTATATGCCTTAGGGTGGCATTGTAGCGCCATCAAGCGTAAAAATCTTGACTGTTTTCGGGCACTATCATCTAAAAATTTGCGGAGAATTGTAAATAATATTCAGAACCTGAAATTAATGTGAAACGGACACATATTAATATTTCATGATATGTATTCTTCTTTACCAAACTATCGTCACTAAGAAAATGGTGAAATTATTTGACCGTATACCTTTACAATTAACTAGATATCATCTTGACAGAAATGCTTATTCAATAATTAAAAAAATATTAATATTATACAAAATAATTAAATTAAACATAATATATCTACAGACACAAAAATGGGGAGTCTTTTATATTGATCTCTTTAGATCAGAATGGTTGGAAGTCTAGGGAATGAATTGCAGTGGAAGACAATTTAGACTAGAAAAATGATTACACTGAAAATTCATCTCTTATTTGAGCTAGCTGTATGTAGTATAATAATATATAGCTATGTTGCACTGTATGTATCGAACAGAAGTCTGGTTTCGTGTAAAATACTGTGCGAAAAATGAAATGTCCCATGTGAGAAACAAGGGTCGAATGCGATTGTTAACAAACAAACGATCTACTAAAAAGCAGTCGCTACACTTTTCTCCCAACTAGTAACGACCAAATAAATACGACCTTTCAGCGCATTATGCGTAGCCCATAACATAGCTCCTTAAATACTGGCGAGTTTATCTCGACCATTCACTACGGACCCATGCATTATTGAAGACCGCAAGCAATGGTAGTTCTTTCAAGATTGGTTGTGTTCGAAATGGAACGGCACGCTTCCAGTTACCGAAGACCAATCGGCGCCCGCGGTACCTATAAGTGTAGGGTTCTTCTTAATTTGGTTTAGTGAGACATGGGAAGGTCATTAGGGTTGTCAACTGTAAGGTAATTCGGGCGATATATACAGGGTCCCAACTACGGCTTAGTGTAAACCGTCTGTAATGTAATAAATGTGGGGCGAATTAAGACGTTGGGTGTGTAGAATGCAATATTTAAAGTACAGTATATACTTTAGCAAGGTTATTTTAGGATAGGAGGTATTCCTATTTGGGTGAAAATATGAGAGAATAGTGAAGAAATTTGTTTTTTTCTTCGGTACCTTATAAGTACTGGCTTTAATTGTCCCGAATGTTAAACTCACCTAAATTAGAATACTTCACGCATGTTTGAAGATTAAATTAAAATATGATGATTTGAAGTCTAGGAACCCTTTAAATGTCATAATTATTGTTTATCGAATCCGAACTTAACGTGATAATACAACCACATTTAGGTTCATCATCAGCCGATAGACGCCCACTGACCGACACACATTTAGGTTCGCAGTCATAATATTATACATTGGTATCATTTTTACCTCAAAAGGAAAAAACGGAACCCGGAATAGGATCACTTTGATGTCCGTCCTTCCGTCAGCCCGTTCGTTCGCCGGTCCGTCAAGACTCCTTCATCTCGGGAACGCGTGGAGATACATACTAAAATTGAAACCATACACTCAGGTCTAGTTCCTGGGAAATAATCAAACTTAAAAGTTTACAAAAAAAAAATACGGCTGTTTATGCCTCAAAAAATGTATATTTTGCACTTGCAAGGGAATTAAAACGTATAGGGTATTTTTTGGTTGACCTAAAATATAGTTATTCTTTAAAGTACTTAAAACAGTTTTCCAACCGTAAAGTTATGTTTTTCGCTCAATACAGCTTATATTTTCGTTAGACCAATTCATTTGTACGGTCCTTGGGCGCGCGATCCGACTCGACGACGAATAACAAATAATAGTACCTCGAGTTTGGAACCGAATCTATAAATAACCCTCTAATAACATCCGTATCCGAGATCTCATCACTATTTAACAAATCCTCACTAATATAATTAACAAATCCCCATGTGATGGTAAACAGACCATATCACTTAAGAAGATATATCCCCAGTCAGATGTTGTTACGAACGAAGAGTTCAATCCACGGCCCTAAAGAACGGTATAACGTGTCATAACTACTCCGCAAATAATCTCATCTACCTCTTACAACTTAAATGTATGTACAGCAGAATCAACAAACTTAGATCCCACTCCGAACCTCAAGACGGTATCGGTGACGTCAGAACCTCAAACGTATAAATCCTCAGCGACACTCTATCCTCGATATGCTATGTTTGCTGTATCCTTATAAACAGGGCCGTCTGTTTCCATTTGTCAAGTGTGTTCGGTTCCGCGGGTGGCGTAGGGTTGGGGCAGTTTGCAATCTTCCTCAAATATGAGGTCGGGTAAGCCTTGAGTGTGAATCAAAACGCAATATAATAGCGCTGTAGGTTTTCTTTATTACATTCATAAACCTATTTCAAATGTTAATTTATTTATCGTATGGAATAAAAACGTTGGGTCAGAAAAAAAATAAGACAAACGTGAAGAGGAAAATATCACTGGTAATTTTTCCATACCGTCGGTTTTCGTTAATTATGCGTACAAATAAAGTCTAAACTTGTAAAAATCGAGGGTTAATTTTCGACTGTTTCCTCGTTACGAAATCAAAACTGATTGGGAAGGAAATGGTATGTTTGCAACGAAATGTAATCCAAAAACAGCTACCTCGTAAACAAATTGTTTAACAAAAAGACCAAAAACACGAAACAACTCGGGCATTAGTTTTCCATTCCGTTTCTATAATATCGCTACGATTGGTTTAGATTTAAGAAACCTCCTGTATTCCCATCACTAGCCGGCACATCTCGAATGGAAGACAAAGTGGTTGTTTCTCCGATGTAACGCAAATTGTACGAGGAACTATCCTTCTGCAATGAAAATTATTATTTATGCACAGTTTCCAATATATCAGCGTGCGTGACCGATTTTATGAACACGAAATGATTTTGTTACATATAGTAAAGTAAATGTCTTTCATGTGGCTAAATTCGACGTTTCTATTGATATCACATGTATAGCGATATATTCTTCTTAGCTTTCACCGACAATTCAACAATGTTATATAACTAGCTCAAATTGCAATGATCGATACAATATATGCAGCTATGTCCGGGATATCGCCGGTTCGTTGCTCAAAGGGCAATTATGTCAAATTGACAATGTCAATAGCAGAAATTGTCGAAAGGTAAAAGATTCAATGAGCCAATTCGAATGCAGGCATGCCTTTATCAAACGTTTTTTTGAGTCAACTGGGGTTACTTTGATCCGCGGGGTAACATTGATTATTAATTTTCGAACGAGCTCATAATATTATTATTGTATAGTTTGGCATCCTCAACAAAAAATATATTATGGATTATTCGTGTTTAAAAATCGATGATTAATGTTATTTCGTGGATCAAAGTAATCCTATTCGACGGTGCTACCTACTTATTTTTTAGACATGTATTTGCCTGCACTCAGTCTTTCCAAAGAACCTTTCATTTTAACTGACAATACTACCATTAACTATCCCAAGACACCCGAGTGGATTTAACCACGTAAAACGCGCATTCTACCCACAAACAAAAGGTCTTAAGCAGCCCATCTTTCATAACAATACCCGTCCTTTTGTGTAAACACCTTGTTAGTTACAACGTCGTATGTCACAGGGACTTAGTATTACGGTTCGCCGTTTTAGAAGTCGGGCTCTTTGGCGGGCTCAGATGCTCCGTATAAGATATGGCAACATTTTTCACTCGCACCTTACCAGTGTATAAGGCGTGAACGATGAGAATACAATTACATTATGTTATATGAAGGAAGGGCTTACTATCATATTAATATGTATCTATTATACAGGGTGGAACGAAACGACGTTATTTCCTTTAACTGTGGCATTATACAGGCTTAGAATATTATTTTCTCCAAATAAACTTTATTAATATCTCTCACCGTTTTCCAGTTATAGCATGTTAAACTTTCATACGAAAAAGTGTGTGTGTACAACCCTATTTTAGAGTGCAATGACCTCTTCATAACACAGTTAACTTTTGTAAACAAACTTTTTACAAATTGCCTAGCCATTTCTTATCGGTTTAAAAACCTTTGAAAATACCCTTAAGATTGTTTTTAGACTTTTTAGTTGACATGATTGATAGACGTTACATTGACTTTTTGTATCGTATGCTGTGTGCAAAAATGCCGGAATTAAACGCTAGAGGCTATTTGAATTTGCTTCTTTTGTACGCGGAGTGCGATTACAATACTGGAGAGACTTTGCGCCAATACCGGAACAGGTATCCTCCTCCTCACCCAACACACTCTAGTACGATATTACGCGCTCTTGACCGTGTTGGTAACAATCGTCCTATTGTGCCACGAACGGGTCAGGATGACCAGCGCGGAGGACGCGTTATTCAACATGATGTCAGATTGGAAGAGAGAGTGCTGCAGTACTTCGAAGATTATCCGAGGTCAAGTTCAAGACAAGCGGGCCGACATTTTCGTATGACTCATACGAAAATACTCAGAATACTAAAACGTGAGGGCCGTCACCCTTACAAAATACAAAGAGTCCAGGCATTACTACCAAGAGATTGCCCCGTTCGCGAAGCCTATTGCCGGTGGCTACTGCAAAAGGTGTTAGAAGACCGAGACTTCATCAAACACGTAATATGGAGTGATGAAAGCTTGTTCACACGGAACGGTATGTGGAACAGGCATAACGAACACGTGTATGCCGAAGAAAATCCGTTTGCCTACCGTTATACGGGACACCAGTATCGTTGGTCTGTTAATGTTTGGGCGGCGATACACGGGGATACAATAATAGGCCCTGTATTTCTGCCTCAGACTTTAAACAGACACGGATACATGGCTCTGTTGAGGATAGAGCTCGACGACTATCTGGATGAGTTGACGCTGGCAGAAAGAAGACGCACTTGGTTCCAACAAGATGGAGCACCAGCTCATTCAGTAGTCGAAGTACGTGAAATACTGAATAATGTGTTTGAGGATCGCTGGATCGGCCGATATGGGCCGCACCGTTGGCCTCCTAGGTCTCCAGATCTCACACCCTTGGATTTTTTTCTGTGGGGCACCGTAAAGGACATCGTTTACAAGACTGAGTGTGAGACGGCTGAAGAGATGAGGGAAAGGCTAAGGGTGGCCTTTGAAAGTCTTCGCAGAAGAAATAACCGACACAACATCTTGTCGAGGGTGCATCGCCACACGCGGGCACGAGCAGCGGCGTGTATCGTACGCCACGGCGGTACTTTCGAACACCGGATGTAAATGTAGGTAATTGTAAATACTCCCAAACGTCAAATAATAGTTTAAAAAAACTAGGGTTGTACATACATTAAAAAATACAATTTTAATCGATTTTCGTTTTTTTATTATTAAAAGAATTTAACTATTGCAGGTCGATTCTACATGAAATACATAGCATTATAGTTTCAGGAATGAACATCGCTTCGTTCCACCCGGTATACACAGCTGGTCATTGTCACACACTTGTGACACAGCATTTCACAACACACTACGCTGCGGGTCCGGAGGTCCCATTTTGTGACCCCACCCGCACAGTCAAGTTCGCCCCAGTACAGCCGAAAGGCTCGGGCCAATCACTATTCAAAAAAAAAAAAAAAAAAAAAAAAAGGAAGGGCTACATGAACATCTCTCGGTCAGATAGAAGTTATGAAAAAGGGCACGTCGAAAGTAGTACTCTAAAGTTTCTAAACCGACGTGCATGCATAAGAAGGTTATTGCTTTTATAATTTTTTTGAAGACGTTATTTTACTGAAATCTATATTGATTAAAACTATTATAATTTCTTTGCTAATCCGCGATATAATAACGTCCTATCGCTCACCGACGCATCGCCTGATGGTAAGCGATTAACTTCGTCCATGGAGAAATCTTACACTAGAGTTACAAGGTGCGTTGCCGGCCTTTTTTTATCCACAAAATCATCTTTTGCGATCTCTAAGTGTTACTGACCTTAGCTCCTTCAGAAGGTCGACAAAACTCAATTTACGTGCACTTATCATTTGTCTCACTAAGTGCACGGAACGTTACGTCCGTATTAGCGGCTATAAAGTTGTATTCAAAATTACTAATTATGGGAAAAATGTCAACGTATTGTTTTGTTTTGTATGAATATTATGGATCAGTTACCAAATTCATAATGCTCGGGCATTATGAAAAATGCCAAAAAGAATCGCGGTTGCAAAATCTGGATTTCCAAAAGGACCAAAGCAATATCCCAATGTACTCTTTTGTAACTTTTACTGAAGCTCCATCAGGAGTTCGACAAAACTGAATTTACGTGCACTTATCATTTGTCTCACTAAGTGCACGGAACGTTACGTCCGTATTAGCGGCCATTTGCCCGCATCTGTTCGGCAATGTGTCCATTTATCAGTCCAGCGACGCCGCGGGATAGGGGCCGGGTGCAGTTCTAACAGCTCTAAGAAGTCAATACTTATTTTTTTTATTATTTAACTCTAAAATTGTACTGAAGCAAAATCCTATTCTTTTCATTTTTGCAATCTCTAAACGCTATTGACCTTAGTTCCTTCTGGAGTTCGCCAAAACTGAATTTACGTGCACTTATCATTTGTCTCACTATTCTCACTAAGTGCACGGAACGTCACATCCGTATTAGCGGTCATTTGGTCAACTTGTCCATTTATCAGCCGGGCGACGACGCCACGGGCTCAGGACTGGGTGCAGTCCTAACGGCTTTGAGAAGTCACGGCCAATAGTTCTATTCTAGTGGCTCAGTGTGCTGTAGACCTGGCGAGCCTGCATGGAATTGGCTGATGTCATAAGTGTTTTTTACAGTCTGGGATGCTGTTGAGCTTATATAATATACAGGCTGTTTTTTTTGTAGTGAACGGGAGTGCCAAGGTCACACTGAGCTACTATTATTATGGGGTCAGCTACGAAATCGCAAAGAAAAACCCAGCTGTTAATAATTAGCTAACAATTAACCCTTAATTAATTATTTTCTTTTTGGTTTGATAGTAGATAAAGTAAAGTAGGTAAAGTTGCTCAGTGTGACCCGCCTCAGCAATCCCTAGCATTACCATTTAATCACCCTTCTATTTAATGTGTATTGAAAATATTAATAACCTTTTATAAAAGGTTGTTTGTATTCTATCGAATACATTGTATACATTGGTAGGTATTGCGTTGTCAAGTTTCAGTTTAATCAAACTAAATCGAGAGAAATCACCACAGTCAGTCAGTCACCCTGTATTATAATATTAAAATTACATTATATGTGAAATAGAAGTTTAGCAGATTTGTATTTCGTAATTATTAAGTGCTCAACAATACATATTTACAAAATATTTACAAATCATACATGCCACTCCATTATGATAATTATTAATGCATGTACCTTAAATGTATACGATCCCACGGTTCATTTTAATCGAAATACAACACATTACTCAAGTACTTATATAAAATTACATACTTACCGACTGACAAATTGATAGCAGTATCCTCAAAAACAAACATAAAATAACTAATTGGGTAATAATTAAGTTGACATTTAAAATTGATCGCAAATCGATAACGATCTTAAACTTTCAATACGCTTACGACACGCGAAACGTTAAAGCCTGGTAACATTTATTAACAAGGTGACATTATACATTATTACATAACGATATCCATATTATAAAACAGTATAAATGAATTGTCTGGCCATTGGATTTTGCAGAACTACCTCTAAATAAAACAAATAAAAACCGGCCTGGTGCGAGTTGGACTCGCGTACCGAAGGTTCCGTACAGCTAAATCATTTTTTACTTTTTTTGTTTTCTGTATTTGTTGTTGTACTATCACGGTTCATGAGATATAGCCAGGTGATAGTATCGAATATGGGAGCCCCCGTACAACAAACATGATCGGTTGCGTTAACTTTGCACCTCATTTGTATCCGGCGCCATACACACCACGTGCAAACTTAAGCCGTCCAGTTAAGATGGGATAAGTGTTTGTACGGAACCCTCAATGGCCGAGTCCGACTCGCACTTGGCCAGTTTTTTAAATCATCTATTTCAATAAATACTTAGGTGGTTTAACATTGCACTTTCATAATATTAGAACAAAAACATTAAGTGGTTATGAATACTGTTTCGATTCGTGCAAAATTATAATAGCTTATTATTTTCCGGGCAGCTTTATAATAATAACTAGCTGTGCCCGCGGCTCCGCACGCGTGGAAATCGGATTGTGTCAGTTTTGCTTTATCACAGTTTCTTGATACCCCGCAGACAGGAATTTCCGTGCTGTCCAAATCTATTGGGATCTTGAAAGTTGTGCGAGCTGTTTTGCCACCAGGCAGCAACGTGGCAACGATTATTCAATTAAATTTGTTGATATCCGTACCCCCTCTTCTAAACAGAATTAATTTGACAAAATCTTTCCTCAGTGGCTTACTGTCACAACATAATAATATTAATTCCAGCGGCATCTGTTAGTTTATCAGAGTACTCTATAGTCGTAGCACATGTTTGAAAAAAGTTTGCCCCTCATTCCTAAGTAGCGCCATAAGATTCAGGTGCAAACTTAACTCAATCTAGAGTAGTGGCTATATGGCCGGGGACTTTCTCGACAGATTAATGAAGTTTTCATCAAAATTCGTTCAACCGTTTTCACGTGATGCGCGGTCACATAAACAGATAAACAGACAAAAATCTAAAAACTATTGAAACGTGTTAAGTTAAACTGTTATCGATTCTATGTATCCTCAGCCAACTTTGTTTTGAATATCTTCCATGTACAGACTTTCGACCCACTTCAGCTTTATTATATGTACCTATAGATAATTTTGAGAAAATCTCACTTCCGGTCCTGGTCAAAGCAAGGCGTTAAACTTCAGATAAACCACGGGCGGTAATAAGTAAAGCTCCAGATAGCAAATCACAAACATCCGCGATCTGAGACATTCACAAATTCACCGCCCTAGGCATGTAATGTATAACTTGTCATAAAAATATTTTTACAATTACCTACTATAAGGGTCAATAGGGACGCGACCCAATTTCTCACCCTGTAAACTGGCGAACTTATACCTTTATGGGGTCTCTTCCAGTTAATATTTGAGTAAATGAGTAATAAGTGCAACCGTAAATGGAAGACAAACCACTAATGTCTCTTTGAGATAACCCTACACTACACTGAACATGGCTTGACATACTTTTGATCGGTCTGGGCCATTGAGGTGCCCTTTAAGCCGTTATTTCATCACACCATTGGTCAACGCAGGAACGCTCTAGAAAACTGCAAAAATGTCTCAACAAGTTACAAGTGCTTCGTTCTAAATGTCAGAGAAATTGGCCTGTTTTAAGCTCAATGGCCGGATACCTGCGATGCAAAGAGCGATTAAGAGTTAAGTAATGTAGACATTTATCACCAAGTGTTATAATATAATAAGAACGTTTCGTTATATCGTATCCTTATGATAGCAGAGGACATTTAGGGACCCGTACCCAAAAGGTAAAAACCGGGCCCCTATTACTAAGCCTACGCTGTCTGTCCGTCTGTCTGTCTGTCAATTTTCTTCTCTGCACCCACTTGAAGCATCTCTGTTTGTCCCTATATTTGACTGGTAGATAATGCCATTAGGCATTAAGTTCGCTAATTGTACTGACTTTTGTTTTGTGCAATAAATTTTAAATAAATAAAAAAATATACGCTTGCGAACTGACTTTGTATAAAACTTGAAAATAATCCCATGGGGTTATTTTTAGATTTTTTTACTGAGTATACCTAACAGTTTTACTGTAATTACTGCTTATTAGTACTATGATACGCTGAGGGTTTATTACACACAAAGTTTCATCGCATTTTCAATTCATGGAAATTGCATTTCATGAAAAGCATTATTTTTCTGAAGCCGTAAAATATTTTGAAATGTCATAACACAAACCTAACCTAATCTATTATTTTGACATTTTCAAGATTTCTGAATAATGTATGACGATGTATGAAAAAATATAAAATGAAGCATTCGGTAAAGTGTTTTTTAGGGTTCCTTAGCCAAAGTAAGGGCCTATTACTGAGACTTCGCTGTCCGTCCGTCCGTCCGTCTGTCACCAGGCTGTACCTCAAGAACGGTGATAGACAGTTGAAATTTTCACAGATGATGTATTTCTATTGCCGCTATAACAACAAATACTAAAAATAAAATAAAATAAATATTTAAGGGGGCTCCCATACAACAAACGGGATTGGTTGCGGTAACTTTGCACCTCATTTGTATGGAGCGCTATACATACCAGGTGCAAACTTAACCACTTATGGATGGAAAGTGTTTGTACGGAACCCTCGGTGCGCGAGTCCGACTCGCACTTGACCGGTTTTTTTTTATGAATGAAGGGGATTCCCACGCTGAGCCAATCCTAACTTGTTAACTACGGAACCTAAAACGAAAAAGATTATTTTCTTGTGTGTCTGACTGTTTGTCTATCATGACCCTTTTTCTTAAGGAGCATCAAAGGTATCAAGTTAATTAATTATGTACTTGGCATTTACTTATTTTTATTAGATTACACATTTTTGATTTATATGTATAAAATACAAAGTACAGAGACACTATCATTATTATAACATCTGTATATGTATATAAATAATATTATGTTTTTATTATTTTGTGTTTGATATGTATGTTGGTTAGGTATGTATCTATGGGCCACAGTTGCCTGAAATAAATATTATCATTCATTCATTCATTAAATAACCTGCAGGACGCAATAAACGATTTAGATTTTAGAATTAATATACTTATACTGGTATTATCATTATACTCGACGCACACACACAAATTATCGCTATTTTACGCTATTTTCGCTTTACCAATAGTTTATAACCATTACCAAACTATTTCTACCTCCCAGTTGCGAACTCTCAATCCTAATTCCTCAAAAAACCCCAACATTCGAAGTTGCGCCATCGAACTTGTTCAAGTGGGGAGAGCGGGGAGAATTCGACCAGCGAAGTGCCGGCAACAATGCCCGGCCTCCCCTAATGAGCGAAGCATTTCATATCAACTTAGTTTGAAATTGAGTCGGAGTGTGAACCGATTTGACGTTTTCGTGTTGTACTGGAAGTTAAATGAGCATAGTAATATTGTAAGCATACCTTTACTTTCTACGAAGCATTTACACAAATCATGGGCGTTCTCCAAAAAGACTTACAGAGCTCACACTACGCGAAACTATCAAAAAGTGAAATAAAGCACAGGAGGAAATTTGACTTTGTTTTCTGACCTCGTGCGTAAGGGTCTACCTACATTTTTTGTCCGCCCGCCTCCTAAGATGATGGCTCAAACTGTAGCTCAGTTCAATCCCAAGATTTTTTTTCCCATAGAGATTGAAATGTGACGTAATTGTATTTGACGGGCTTTAAGGACACCTTTTTAGGGTTCCGTAGTCAACTAGGAACCCTTATAGTTTCGCCATGTCTGTCCGTCCGTCCGCGGCTTAGCTCCGTGATCATTAGTACTAGAAAGCTGAAATTTGGTATGAGTATGTGTATGTATCACGCCGACAAAACGGTACAGTAAAAAATAAAAAAATTTTTTTTTTCGGGTACCACTCGTATACACCTAAAGGGGGGTGTTTTTTTTTTTTCGTTTCAACCCTAGTGTGTGGGGTGGCGTTAAGTAGGTCTGTTAAAAATAATAGGGGTCTTTAAGCATTACTTTTTGATAAAGTCAGTAGTTTTGTAAATATTCGCTCCGAAAATAAAAAAAATAGTGTCCCCCCCTCTACCTTTTCAACCACGGGTCAAAAAAATATGTAAAAATTCATGAAAATGAGGCCTTATAAGTACTTTCAATGAAAACTATATTGAACAAAATCGGTCGAGCCGTTTTTGAGTTATCGCAAAATTTCATAATTTTCTTAAAAGTACGTAAGTTGACTTCCAGAAGGTAATAAGTAATTACGGTTACTTTGGCGTTTACGACCTTTTTATAGAGCTTGAAATCTTTCCTGTAACTTAAGTCTATTGTGAAGGATGAACAACTACGGAACCCTACACTGAGCGTGGCCCGAAATGCTCTTGGCCGGTTTTTTTATTCTTAAAATTGAAAATGCTATCGACAAAGACGTTAAGTTCGGGGAGAAAGAGGGATCAGGTTGTTTTTGGAAAACGCCCATTAACGATCCTCATAGTCTTATAACTTAAAACTGAGTCTGAAAGCATCTGATCGTATTTGCGAATGATTTGATTACTCAATTATTACAGATTCCCGTCTGCACTGAAGGGGCAGTAATGAAATACCCAATGTCGCAATGTGATTAAAAAGCAATTATCAGGGGTTAGGGTTTGATTCAACCAAGTTACGCTCTAAAGGGATTTGGATTGAAGCAGAACTAGTTACGATATGCAGATTTTTTTGAGACTGAAATGGGGAGCGCCTAAAATAAGTTTAACTTTATTGAGCTGAATACTTATTACGTGTCTTCAAGTATTGATCGCTAATCCATAATGCGAAAGCTTATGTGAAAATAAAAGGAAAAAATTGGGCAAGTGCGAGTCCGACTCGCGCATGAAGGAACTTATGGAACTCCGTACCATCTAGACACGCGGCAGCGTGTCCAGCCAAGTTCACCGCAGGAACTGGCGAGCAGCAGCCGTGTGTTATATTACACGAACCGTTTGGAGCCACTTTTGACCCCCCAATAACTCCAAATCTATTTAACATAAAAAAATGAAATTTGGCTTATGTATTAAGATCCTTTAGAACAAGTAGAACCCCAAATTTCATTAATATAGGTTAAATAGTTATTGAGATATTAAAGTCCAAAAAACGGTATTTTTATCACTGACTGACTGACTGACTGACTGACTGACTGACTGACTAGTAATCAAAAACCTAACCCACTTCCAGGTGACCTAGAAAGGTGAAATTTGGCATCCAGCTTAGTAATTGTGTGTGTATACATATAAAAATCTAAAACAGTGATTTTTTTATGTTTTTTATTATTATTATTATTATTGATGGTTGTTGCCTCAGAACTCTGTCATTTATAAACCGATTTCGAAAATTCTTTGTTTGTTTGAAAGATATACTAGAATAGCATATACTTACACTCACACGCACACACTTACACATACATGCACATAAAAATCCAATACGTACTAACCGTTTTGGAAAATTCTTTGTTTGTTCAAAACTTTCAAAAGATGTACTAGAATAGCACACAGAACTAATTAACAAATAATAATTAAGTAATTTACACATCATAATAAATTCTGTACAAAAAGTAATGATATCCCATCAAAAACATAAATGTAAAATGAGAGCCAAGTTCAATATCGCGTGCACTTCGCCGACAAAAGAATTGAGATCTGCAAGGGTGCCAAGTTCTTTGCTCTAAAATTTTTAGATACAAGGACATGCGACATACTCAATGCATTTATTTTACTTGGGGTGTAATTCAATATCAAGACGTGACTTGGCTAGTTTTAAAATATAAATTTATATTAAAAATCAAAATCAATCAAATCATTAACCTATTTTCGTAAAGGTAAGTACGCAAGTTAGTGTACGTCTTGTTACTTATACTGTTAGCTTGATAATGAACTATGACTATGAATATGTTACTTTTATAAAATTTAGTTAGTTTATGAAAACTAGCCAAGTCAAATCTTGATATTGAATTACTCCCCAAGTAAAATAAATGCATTGAGTATGTCGCATGTCCTTGTATCTAAAAATTTTAGAGCAAAGAACTTGGCACCCTTGCAGATCTCAATTCTTTTGTCGGCGAAGTGCACGCGATATTGAACTTGGCTCTCATTTTACATTTATGTTTTTGATGGGATAATCTATAACAAGTTTGTTGTATGGGAGCCCCCCTTAAATATTTATTTTATTTTATTATTAGTATTTGTTGTTATAGCGATAATAGAAATACATCATCTGTGAAAATTTCAACTGTCTAGCTATCATCGTTCTTGACATATAGCCTAGTGACAGACGGACGGACGGACAGCGAAGTCTCAGTAATAGGGTCCCGTTTTTACCCTTTGGGTACGGAACCCTAAAAACAACTAGTGGAGTGACAGTGGCTGATAGTGCTATACATATTCTGGTTTTATAATATTTTACATCCGACTTCTACGAGTCTGTCACAAGAACAATTTATTTATTCTATGACAAGCATGTCACGTGTAATATGATTAATTCAATATGCAGCCAGTACATATTACACATATTTATTCCTAAACACTTCTGTACTTGTCTGTACTTGGCACATAAAATTCTGCCGTCAAATCGAAATAGGGCGCTTCTACATAAACTTGAAAACGGAGAAAAAAAATATTTTGTAAATTTGAAATTAAAAAATTCGCTGCGTGAAAGAATATAAAAAATGTGATACTTTTTTAATGCAAAAACGTGTAGAAGCATTTGAGCTATAGGGATTGATATGCAAAATCCAATTTGGATAACATTTAATATTAAATAAATGATATTTTATCTTTTCTCTTAGTAAAAAAAATACAAATAAATACTTTTATACTACAGTAAAAAGACGTGTCTGGCTAGAAACGTCTTTTCAGCGTAGTAATTTATTAAAACTTCTTTTTTACTTAGTAATAATACGCATAGCGCATTTTAGTTAACGAAATAAAAAGGACGCATATAGCCATTAACTGCTTTTTAACGTAGGTTGTAACTTGTAAGTAAAACATCGACCCACTTAAAAAGAAAAAATCAGATACGTCTGGTACGCATTTTGATTTTTGATTTTTGACCAGCCCTAATACTTGGTACATTATTGTTGAAGTGAAGGAAGTAGGCAATTGCTTTTTTTTTTAGTTGCGTTACCTACAAATAAGTTTTAGTTTTTACCGCTTTATAAATGTCAAAACGGAATTCTAGCATTGACGACGTTTTATTTGTTTTTATAAAAAGTACAAGTGTATTTTTTTCCGAAAACGTCATATGCTATTTGAAGTAACTGATTTTAGCTTATGTATGCCTTTTCTATATGGCGTTTTTTTTAATGAGTGTACCTGTCTCCTTTGAAGAAAATGTATATTTTAATACGACAACCCTTTAAATTTAAAGAAAAGCAAACTAATATATTTATGTATATTTATTACAGTAGACTCAAAATATACACCAGACATCAAAGCAAGAATAGGTTTAGCAAACGTGGCTGTTAAAAATAAAAATAATTTAATGACCGCAAATATATCCCAGAAAATAAAAAAATAACAAACGATTTTTTTTTATGGGGTGCATAGTTTTCTATGGGTGTGAAAATCGATCATGACGCAAAGGTAAGGAAAGGTACGGAAAACCTTCGAAATGTGGTGTTGATGAAGCATTTAACAGTAAATGGTTGAACACCATAAGTCCGGTCCGGTCCAGGGATAGTGGCGCTACAAACAGCTTTCATATGGCAATAATGTGCATACGTTATATTATTAAACGCCAGTAGCGATTTATCACAAACCAAACTGAAAACATTTTTTACCGGAATGCTGCTCTTTCCTTCGTTCTTCTTGCGAAATAATTACTGAATTCTATTGAAAAAACTTGACTTTCATCACTGTGAACAGTTTTGGCTTTATTATGAAAAAAATACTAAAATGGAATATCTAAAAAGTCCTGTTTCCTCTTTGTTTACTTACATCAGTGACATTCACTGACTTTCAACGTTAGTTACCAAAAATGTGTCGTTGTCAGTAAAGTAGTTACCTCTAAAGAACCGCATTATGGCGTGGGTTGAAAAACACCCTGTTAGAGTATACATACTATATCAGCTACACCGACAGGAGTTTGAGTCTTAAATTTATGATGATAATTTAAAGAAAACCTTAAAATGTCCTTCAACTGCCTGGACGCATCTGATTGAATTGATATCCAACCGCGAGCCCCCTTTACCCCGCACGCTTAACTTTACTACGTAGAAAAGACGGTACTGGCACTTGCGCCTGACTTATAGTGACTTAAATGGTGATTTCACTAAGATGAAAAGGCGCAACTACGCAGAACCGTCTTTTCTTCATATTATCGTGTAGAAGCGCCATTTATTTATATGAAAATGTCCATATTTTTCTAAAATAATAAAACGCTTTTGCTTAGATGGGTCTTTTTATTTTAGCATACATCAGAAATGCCTTTTCTCATTCGTTGTATACGCGGTATCCCGCAGATACGTCCTTTTTGATTGTAGGTTTCACAGGGTTCTGTTCATCTTTAGTCAAATTTAAAAATACTGGTAGATCCGTCTTTTTTTGCTGATTCCGAATATGTATAGAACTCATTTTTGACAAAAATGTTAGATGCGCCCTTTTTCGATATGACGGCAGAATTTTGATTAACACTTTTGTGTTTGACTGTACACCGCTATACTCAACAGTACAACACAATACAGAAGAAATGTAACAAAATTAACACATGCATAACCATTTATATATGTAGAAAATTATACATATATAGTAAAATACATACATAGAATATCAAAACATCGCTAACTAACTAAACCACCAATAAAAAGGTGAAGGCTTTGATTTAGCCCATAATTATATTGGACTGGTGTTGGTCTAGTTGCAATTAGTAAAATTGACGTCTTATAATTAAAAAGAGAATGAAATACATCGCTAAAGTAAATATATTATCATGGACATTGTATTGAAATTAGCGTTATATATTAGGATGACGACAGGAAAAAGTGAATAATTCATTTTTATTTTAGTATCGGCATTATAGTTTTGCCAGTGACAATAGTAAGAGAACATACATATCACGATAGTAAAAGGTTTTAAAAGACGAAACCTGTTACAAAACGCCAAATGTAGGTACCAGACTGACAAAAAGGTTTAAGACCTTTTAGAATCCTACCGAGCGCGCCAGTTACTTTCTCGCATATTTCTGTGCGGAAACATTAAAAAGATTTATAATGCTCGTACATCCCACTTTTATCACTTCATTCCATTTTGTTTTCTATAGCCATATTACGGGCATTCTCATATTTCGAGGATTTTTATTAATTCTGCTTGCGGCGATAAAAAAAAAGTGAATCAACGAAAACGGAACATACTTTGTTATACTTAGAATGATACAGTAACACTTTCTACAATATTATAAACTACTGCTATTGTCACTGGTGTATCAGGCGTGTGTTTAAGTGGGGCCGTGCGTTGGGAAGGTTTTGTATACTTAGAAGTTTTTATTCTATTTTCATTAATGAAAAAGAGTTTCATCGGAAATGATGATGCCACCCTTTCGTATAGATGCTGAAAGTGTCTTCCTGCTGGTCAAAGACACCGGCATTGTTCCACATGTCCCGGTCCTGAGCAAAATCTTCCACCAGTCTTCGTAAAAGGCATCAAGTTCGTCTCGCCATATTTGTCGAGGTCTGCCACGGTACCGAATGCTATATTGTGGCACCCACATAGTGACTTTAGCCCACAAATCGTCCGACATACGAGATACTTGTCCAACCCAGTGGAATGGGTTCAGTGGATGGGTTAGGCATCGCGGCTGTTTCGGCTACATTAGCAATCAAAGTTTTGGATCGCAGTACTGTGTCCTAATTCTATCAGTTAGTTTTACGCCCAAAATACTTCCATAGACATCATATTTTCCATGGCTCTTCAAAACAAAAACCTTTCAAAAGTCAAAATACTTAGGCAGAAGAATCTATTGAAAGGAGAAAGCTCAATTGACAAAACAATGCTGTTCCACTGGTAATGTAATCATTGACTTTGGTAAAGCCAATAATACTCAAGCCAATAATCTCTAGCATAACTGTGACATGCGACTCTTTGTCGCTGACAAATACTACCTGTCACTTTCTTTTCAAAACTGTGCGAGCAAGACAGGTGATGCTGAGTCGCGCGACAAGCGATATCGCGGCATGATAATGCTAGCCCTGCAAGAGTATGGTGAGTAGGGCAAACTTTTGTCAAACAAACAGCTATGATGAGGCCTTAACTCGAGCGATGATAAGTATATTAAGTACTCAATAGGTTAGTCGTTTTTAAACTGATACTTTTTAAAATTGCCTGCAATTTTAATCAGGAACTTTCGGCATAAGCTAGTTTATGAGGTATGTGAATTTAGATTATTGATGTTCAATGCGATGTTTTAATAACAAAGAATATTTTTATTTTTATTATTTCTCTTAGCTAGCCAATTTAATGCAAAAGCGTTCAGTTCACCTCGCCATTTCATCTGATTCGTACCCTATCCCTAAATTCTAGCCATTTAAGTTTTCGAGACATTCAATTCCGAGTAAAATACGTCTGGCGTGTGAGTGATATTGCGCAGACGAAAAAGTTTATTGCCTGCTCGTCTCATTGCTACCGCATTTTATACCGTGAATATTGTCAAAATGCACTGCACACACACACACACGCGCACATCTATTTGCAATGTGGACTCATGTGTCTGTACAATGTGTGCACACATATATAAGAATAGAACACCCATTGCTGGTTCCTCTGTTAGGTTGCGTTCTCACTGACGCGGAGTGAATATTTGGATCAATGTGTTTTTGTCAGTAGGGATGACTGGTGTTGAATAAAAAAATTAAGGGACTTTGAAATATGAAACTAAAAGTTTTTCATGGCTATAATTACAAATTACTTATTGGTACCCACTGGGTGGATGTGATGCCTTCGCCAGACTTAGAATGAAGGAATTCGGTATTGGTTACCCAGAACCGAAGGAATTCCAAGCACTATCAAAACTGGTTCCATTATCCGATATATGGAGGTGGTGGAACCTTTGAGTAGGTGCAACAAGGGGTAGCAAAAGATCCCATTGGGTCGAAGTGTATCCGTAAGGACCCCTATAATAAGATATTGGTACCCAACATAGAAATAATGACGTCACGAATGAAGCGTTTTCGCTCCGTAGGTATTGTCCAAACCTCGACGGTAATTTCTAACTTTTAGAGCAGTTAAAGCGTAGTTAGTCCCATAAAGACATTTGATCCCAATAAAAAATAGGATTGATATACATATTTATGATAAATCGCCGGATTCCACCACTAGAGATAGTGCGTTGCGGGCATTGCTTACATTCAGTCCCTAGCGAATATAGTGTCTATAGTGTCCATAACACAAGCCTTCTTGAGCTTAAAATGGGACTAGATCGCTTTGTGTGAGGTTGTTCGATATTTATTTAACAACAAATAAATCTTGTTCCTCGGTCTAGAAAAGGTTGGTAACCAATGACCTGGCTTTACAAGAGTCTTACTGAGATGTCTAGCATAGCGTAAAGGTGTGTTCCACCTTTACGCTATGCGCCAGACATTATGAAAATGTTTCATTAATGTTTTGTTCTGTAATATGCTTTTTACGGGCAAGTTTTTAAACGGATTAGATTTTACATGCTTTTTAGTTACCTACATTTTTGTGGGTCACAAGATATTTTATTAAAAGTCAAAGACAAAGAGTTAAAGAAGTTAAAGAATAATTCTTAACTAGGTGACGGTAAATTGCTAATAAGTGAAATTAAGAAACTAAAATATTTGTTTGAAATAATAAAAGTTTTATTATTAAGTATAATGTAAAACCAACACATTGGTGTTTATGTACATAAATAAAAAAGGTGTTATTTTACTGTTATTCAAGATTTATTCGAAATTAATAAATATTTTACTTATTTAATGAATCTTTATTAGGTCACCATACCAATACCAACGCTAAGTTTTGTTTAAAATAATGCCAACGCATCCGTTTATAAGTAAGTTATTTTAGCTGTGCTGATTAAAAAAATATAAGTCTAACAATACTTTTAATCGTAAAATTATATTCTCACGTATTACCTATTCACGGAGTGAGAGTTCTTACAAAATCATCTATTTTATGTCCTTTGTTTCCCTGTAGTTCGAGTTAAAGTAAAAAATGGACATACGACCGGCAAGTGGTTAACTAAAGGGCTACGAAAATGTTGTTATAAGAAGAGACATCTATATGTAAGAAACCGCAAAATGAAATGCCCAGAAAAAAAATCGGAATACTTAAAATACTCACAGATTCTTAAAAAATGTATCACATTTTCACAAAATAATACTAACGCCCAATACTTAAAAAAAGCAAAGAATAAATGCAAAGCATCATGGAATGTTATTAAAAAATATACGGATTGTAAAGGTAACGATTATGACGGAAGCATTAAAAAAATACTTGATAATAATATAACTTATGAAGATCCACAACTAATATCAAATGTGTTTAATGATTTCTTTATAAATACTGTCAAGGACAATTGCTGCTCGGACTTAGACTTGTCAGGAATCAATAACTTAATACCACAATTTGAAAAAAGCATATTCCTTATGCCAGTTGAATGTACTGAACTGATTAAAATTGTCAATTCCCTAAATAATACTCAGGCAGCTGGTTGGGACGAATTGACTACGGAAATAATTAAAATAAGTATACATTCTATAGTTGAACCATTATGTCATGTTATAAACCTGTCAATAGGGCAAGGTAGCTTTCCTACAAAACTTAAAAAATCTATAGTAAAACCACTTCATAAAAAAGATGACGCACAGTTATTAAATAATTATAGACCCATAACATTGATTCCGATATTTTCCAAAATTTTTGAAAAGGTAATATATAATAGAATAAGTAAATTTATTGAGAGTAATAATCTGTTAAGTTGTGACCAAAATGGATTTCGGAAAAATAGAAACACAACAATGACAATTTTTCAACTAATGAAAACTGTAACCGACTGTTTGAATGAAAAAGTGCCAGTCTCTGTCCTATTTATGGATATGAGCAAGGCCTTTGATTTCGTTTGCCATGAGAGATTGTTACAAAAGATTTACAGGTATGGTATTCGAGGTCCTGCACACGACTGGATCCGCTCATATTTATCTAATAGAGAACAATGTGTAGAGGTGTCGAAATACTGTTCGGATAAGAGAAGTACCCTTAAATACAGATCTGCATTCATTGCAAACAAATATGGCGTGCCTCAGGGCAGCATTTTGGGACCTTTATTATTCCTACTCTACATCAATGACTTACCCAAAGCAATCACCCAAAAATGTTTTTTATTTGCAGATGATACTACAATTGTAATAAAATGTAATAATCGGTCATCCTATGAGTCTGATATCAATATAGTGTTAAATGAGACGATAAAATGGTTGAAGCTAAATAATCTTAACGTTAATCTATCAAAAACTAAATTAATGCAATTTCACACTCGTAAAAGTACACCATTGTCGCTAGATATTCAGTTTAATGGAACTAAAATAGATCAAGTTAACAATTTTAAATTCTTAGGTGTGACTCTTGACAGTTTTTGTGAATGGAACGATCATGTAGAGATTTTGGCCTCCAGAATTAACCGTTTTGTATTTGCATTGAGGAAAATAAGTCAAGTAGTATCCAGAGAAGCAGCTCTTACAGCCTATTACGGTTACATACACTCTATCCTGCGCTACGGTATAACTCTGTGGGGTAGGTGTTCAAATATAGATTCCATTTTTTTAATGCAGAAAAAATGTGTAAGAGCAATGTTTGAATTAAAGCAAATAGATTCATGCAGACCCTATTTTAAAAAATACAAAATTCTAACACTACCTTGTCTGTACATTTTAGATGCGTGTTTATTTGTGTATAAAAATGAGCATATGTTTGACTACGCTAAAGAAATATTTAAGAATCCTTCACGCTCGCAATATCGCAATAAATTGTTTATACCGCAGTCAAAATTATCATTAGTTGCTAAAAATAGTTACATTATGTGCATAAAAATATTCAATAAACTGCCTGACTCAATAAAGGATCTTAAATTTGTACCATTTAATCGAGCTCTTAAAAAGTGGCTGGCTGAAAAGAGTTTTTATAGTGTTCAGGAGTTTTTAGACTATAAGTAGGTTTAGATGCGTAGTCCCTACGCTGTTAAATTTCACATGCCATGTATGGTAGATTTTAGTGATACGAATATTATTATTTAAGATCTTAATTGTACCTAAAATTATGTGAAATAAATGATTTGTATTTGTATTTGTATAAAAAATATCATGCTATAGGTATTTAAAAAAAAAACATAAATTTACTTATGTGTTTCAAATTCCACTTTAAACTCAATAAAACAGTTCCTCCTCCAATTGCGGGAATTCAAAATAATCGTGTTACTAACTGCTAAAACCAATAGCGAAACAATTTCCGTCATGTCTTCATTCAACCCTTCACATAATCTTATTACGGAATCAAAATTCAACTGCAGAAGGAAAATATAGTAAACAATACGAATAAGACTGATTAATTTCCTAACAATAAGGGAATTGCTTGAGAAGGCGGCCATCTTTCCTTATATGCCTCAGGAAGCAATGACGAATGTGAAGGAAATAAAACAGTCTAAATTAACGTTTGTCTTAAAATCATTTGCGCTAACATCTTTGTCCTAAACAGTTTTGATTTAACGTTTATTTTCCATAACGCTCAAGAGCGTACAAGTGCCATAACGCTTTTTTTGCCCTAAAAGTCAAGTCACATCCATTATATAAAATGACCTAATACTCTTTCTTAATGACCTAAAACTCTCATGCCCCAATCTATTTCATCCTACTAGTGACACTTTGAAAGGCATAATGCGCGATTTAGATATCCGTTCGGTACGACGACGAGCGGAACGAGGAGTGTTAGGAAGAACTATGGCCGTATACATTTGGAATTCGATAATAAACATGATATTTACCATATTCACAGAGTTCCACCAAGCTTGATATATTTTACAGTATAATATATGATTTAGTTTCGATGGATAATAAAAGGGTTATTATTTTCTAGGTAGCTAAAATAACTTGACATTTAAAATTATAAATGTATTAAATACCTATGTCTCATTATTAGGGTTCCGTACCCAAAGGGTAAAAACGGGACCCTATTACTGAGACATCGCTGTCCGTCCGTCCGTCCTTCCATCTGTCACCAGGCTGTATCTCAAGAACGTTGATAGCTAGACAGTTGACATTTTCACAGATGATGTATTTCTATTGCCGCTATAACAACAAATACTAAAAATAAAATAAAATAAATATTTAAGGGGGGCTCTCATACAAGAAACTTGTTATAGATTATGGTACGAAACTCTTCATGCGCGAGTCGGACTCGCACTTGCCCATTTACAAATCGAACCCGGTACATCTTTATTACCGGTCCAGCGCGTTAACACATCTAATAATAACTCGGCATAGATGCCCCTAGAGAGATGCCAAGTTATTAATTTAGCTGCCAAGTTATTATTTTTGTAGGTTAGGTTAAGTTAGACTTCTATTATTGACTTCATAAACCTCCCACCTATTTTGTTCAATGGCATTCTGATTCCTTTCTCTCATCAGGTTAAAAACCTGGGTGTTATTATGGATCGCACACTTTCTTGGGTGCCTCAGCTTGGTGAGGTTAGTAGGAAGGTGTTTGCCGCAGTAGGTTCTCTGAACGCTCTATCAGTGTAAAAGGGCGTTAGGAAGGAAATGGGGCCTGAAACCACACATGGTACACTGGATCTACAAGGCAGTGATACTACCCAGGATACTATACGGGGCCCTGGTATGGTGGCATAAGGCCAACATCAAAGAATACCACAAAGAATTATCCAAAGTACAAAGACTGGCATGTCTTATGATCACGGGGGCAATGAGGACAACGCCCACGCAAGCAATGGAAATCATGCTCGGTCTCAAGTCACTCAAAATAGAAGCGGAGAAGAGGGCCATGGAGCAATGGTACAGAATGAAAGCATGTAAGGAATGGAGAGGAAGTTGTGTGGATAAGGGACATGCACTCATTCAGAGGGAAGCATGTTCGAAGATGGGGATGATCACCCAAAACAACGACCTTATAAAGAGACGAGAAATGTTCGATATGAAATATAGGATACATATAGGAGACAGGGACAACTGGAAAATAGAGGTAGAACACCCCGTGACTGTCTGCTTTACGGACGGTTCTCGGCGGGAATCGACGAAACTGGCAGGAGCCGGTGTAGTGATACCGAAGCTGGGGAAGAAGGTACACATACCTCTGGGGAGGTATGCCAGCGTATTTCAGGCAGAGGTATGTGGCATAATGAGATGTGTGCAAATAATAGATGAATGCTCGCAGAGAGAGGGATCTGTCGTCATATACACAGATAGCCAGGCTGCGCTAAAAGCGTTAGACAAGCCGATGGTAAGCTCATCCTTGGTAATGGAATGTAGGGAAGCCCTAAACAAACTTGGAGAGCACACAAGGATTACGGTAGCATGGGTACCTGGACATCAGGGTGTGATAGGGAATGAAAGGGCAGACGAGATGGCAAGACTGGGGGCAGAAAGGGAACTCATAGGACCTGAACCTGCACTGCCAATAATAATAATAATAATCATTTATTGGCCAAAAACGATACACAGCGATTAGTTGAAGTCCCTGACTTCTGAGCTAGGTTAACACCTGTGTTACAGAAGTCAGTGTCCTCTCCCATTCATAAAATGTTACAGTTTGCCTTATAATCTATTTGCCCGTTTAAGCATACTATATACGCGCGTGTGTGTGTATGTGTGTGTGAGTGTGTGTGTGTGTGTGTGTGTGAGCATGTGCATGTTTCAAGGTAGAATAGCTTCTGTTTCGTTATAGTCCAGTGACAATAACCACATTGTCAGTTTAGTTTTACATTGGTGTGAAGATAATGGATACAAATTAATAGATTTGTTTATTTTATTATATAAGTAGATAGCCATGGATCTTTGCTGTCTTCTTACAGTTGCTAATTTACATTTTATCGGTTTGCAGACATTTGCCACAGTGCGTTTTATAGTAGTTTTAGTATTATCATAAGGTGTGATTTTATGTTGCTTTAACACTATAAGTAGTATATACAATTGTCTTACAGTGAGTACTTCACATTTTTTATATAATAGTGTTGTCGGATGCATATACGGACTAAAAGTCATAACTTTTAATAAAGATCTTTGTGCCCTTTCTAATTTAATCATATGTGTTTTACTTGCCCCACCCCATACCACGTTACAGTAACCAAGAAGAGACTGTGCCAGCGAACGATAAACTGATCGCAATAGTTTCCAATCAGCCACGTGACGAAGTTTTTTAAAAACCCAAATGAGTTTTCTAATACGTGTCGCAGTTAAGTCTAAGTGTGACTGCCAGCTCATCCTATCGTCCAGAATAACTCCTAAGTACTTAATATTGTTAGGTTTAGCTATAATAGTGCATGAACATCCAGTTCTTGCCTGTATATTACATGAAGTTCTAACATAGGAATTTGAGGAACGTTACTTAAAGAAAACTGTAAGTAAGTGGTCTTTGAGAGATTCAAAGTAAGGAGATTGTCGTTTAACCACTCATTAATCTTTTGAAGTCCCACCTCTGCATTACTGTAGGCTTCGTCCCATGTGTCTCCATGAAAAATAATGGCTGTGTCATCGGCGTAAGTAAAGATGTTTCCATTTGTAAGCGATTGTTGACACAGGTCATTTATATAAATTAGAAAGAGACTCGGCCCTAGTATACTGCCTTGTGGCACTCCAAATGTAACTTCGGCGTCCTTACTAATGTATTTACCAATTTTTACTTGTTGCATGCGGTTAGCTAGAAAATCTTTAAAAATCCCAAGCTCATTTCCCCGTATTCCAATATGTTCTAATTTATTCACAAGTACTGGAATCGAGACAATATCAAATGCCTTTGCAAGGTCTAGAAATACGCCTAGGCATTTCTTTCCCGTGTCAATTTTACAGGCCACGTGATCTATCAAAGCACTGACGGCATCTTCAGTACTTTTCCCTGGTCTGAAACCAAATTGGCGATGAGACAGTAAATTATGATGAGACAGTAATATCGGCAGAGGTCACGAAAGGAGTTATAGCCAGGCTAATGGAGGAAGAGGCCAACAAACAATGGCGTGAGACAACGGACTGTCGACAATCGAAGATGATCTTAGGAGGCATAAACAGGAAAAGGACCAGGTATCTCCTGGAACTAGGTAAGAAAAATCTCAGATTATTAACAGGTATAATCTCGGGCCACAACAGCCTTAACAGGCACCTAAACGTCATGGGTGTAGTAAGTGACCCAAGCTGCTCATATTGTGGCCATGAGGAGACTAGTAAGCATGTTATAGCAGAGTGTGGCATGTATGCGATAGTACGCTATAGCATCTTCGGGAAAGATAAACTAGAAGAGGAGGAGCTGAGGGACATTAACCTTAAAGATGTCCTTTCCTTCTGCAGGAGAACAAGAAGATTCGAGGAAGAAGGCTGTATGGGAGCGCTGCCGGGACAGTAACCGTTGGCTCCAACTGGGAACTGGGCTGAATGAACGCACCCAAGCGATCGACAGCCCGCCTGTCTCCGGCCGGGCGTCCCTACACCAAATCATCAAATCATCATCATCTCTGAGGAGGCTTCGTTATTTCCTACCCATTGCTACTAAAATTACGCTTGCTCAGACATTACTCCTCTCTATTTTAGATTACGCTGATATTTCCTATATTGACCTTTCCGAGGAGCAGCTTAACAAACTTGAGCGTATTCAAAACATCTGCATTAGGTTAATATTTGGGTTACGCAAGTATGACCATGTTTCCAGTTTCCGTTCACAACTCAAGTCGCTCCCTATCCGTCTTCGTCGTAACTTTCACACAATTTCACTTTTCTATAATATTCTTTTTAACCCTGCAACTCCCCGCTACCTTAAAGATCGTTTTAGTTACCTCACATCTGCAAGGACCGCTCAAAATTGTATACTCACTGTTCCGGCATCGAAGTCTAAAATTTTATTCCAATTCTTTTACTGTGCAAGCTATTTTATTGTGGAACTCGCTTCCGGTGGATCTAAGACAAGCTTAAACATTGGCAATTTTTAAATATAAACTTAAAGATCACTATTTATCTCTACCGTAGCCTAATCCTTTAATAATTATATGCTGTCGTTTTTCATTATAAGTCTAATGTTAGCTGTGATATTCTTTTCATTCTTCCTTTTTGTATGTATGTACGTTTATGCCTTTATCTGCCTTTAATATTTTGTTTGTCGTTTATTTATTATTTCTCAAATTACCTATTATTTTCTGTTTAATTTTGTTTTCTCCGCCACCCAAAGGTTGTCTGGAAGAGATCGCTCTTTAGCGATAAGACCGCCTAATACCTACTATTATTTAATTTATGATTTCTCATGTAATATTTCTCTTGTTGGTGTGCAATAAAGTATTGTTGTATTGTATTTTATTGTATTGTATTATTTTCTTCGGTTTCCGCGACTGTCACACATTAAAACAAAACGATTTAATGGATTACATCGCGTATATTAATTATTTGAGCTGAAAAGGTTTCGTTCACAACTGTTTTCACCTACAAAATCTAGGTAACCAATTGTAACAAAAATTATGAAACTGAATAATAAAGTATTTGTTTTTTTTTTTTTTTTCATAGAATTTGTGTACTCGGCGTCTACTTGGAGCAAATTTTTGGCCAAAACCAGACACCTCCGCCAGTCCAACACAGAACATGACTCTCTTTCATTCAGTTGCCAAAATGTCGTAACGATTGATTTAGTTTTGGAGGAAGAAAAGGAGATCGAGAATGAAACCTTGATTTGTACAAACAACAAATGGGAGTAATCTTAAAACTTTCGATACATATTTAATTATTGTATTAAGCGGTTTACACTCACGTAAAATTGTCAGGAACGGCCAGACATGTTTCGAAATCGTATGGCGTCACTGACGAAGTCGCCGCGGCGGTGTACGGGCAGCCGTCCCTGATGAAGAGCTCTATACGAGTTCGAAACATGTCGGGCCGTTCCTGACAGTTTCACGTGAGTGTAAACCATTTAATATAAACAAATGGGAGTGATCATATCCTCTTAACGACTCTAACGTTTTGCGTTTTCAAGTTTACCTAAAGTTTACCTAAATAGGTAAATAATCTTTAAATAGTATCTCCCAAAGATTTAATTTTGAATAAAGTCATTATCAAGAAGTTGTAACAATTTACTTACAAATTTCAATTAATTGGCATTTAAAAATAAATTAATGAACAAGCATTAAATTTTATGTTTGTCATTAATGTCTTAATGGGTATTCAACCTATAGGTTCAATAAAACCAGTACACTCGTTAAGATAATTATTCACGCATGTAATTTCCAATCGTACTAATCATCTAGAATATACCCGCGGCTTTCCTTGATATTATTCTTTAGTATAACCGGCTAAAAATCAACCAATCAGATTGCGTCTTTGTGAAGTCCAAAAGAAGTGCATTTAAGGCGCTCATCTCCCAGTAGACGCCAAACTCACTCAATTTGGAATTAGTCGAATACATATTATTAAGCTGTGCTTAAAGATTATTAAAAACATAATATATATATCATACTTAATGATCTTGCGATTATGAAATCATTTTCAGCAACATGATTGGATAAATTTCGCTCGATAGAAAAGAATCCCAAATTTACCTGTATTGTAATATTTTTTCAGTGGTAAAGCTAAAATACGAACTTTTTTTACCCGTTTTTTGCGTAAATGTATGGATAGGTACTAATATTATCTACGTAAATTTGCTAGGATTGTCTCGATAAATTGTTTATTTAATCATTAGAACTAAAAAGCTAGTAAAACTCGTCGCGCGTCAACGTTTCAAAGGACGGACCTGCGTTAATTCTTCCGCGCGACCACGGTCAGACAATATCCTTTTCAGGATTTCTTAGGTTAAGCATTTAATTAAGTATTTAATAGCTATAAGATTTTGACTTGTAAAATATTGAAATTTTTATCAATAAATGAGTATGATGATGAGTAAGGAATGTGATCGGTCCATTTTATACATCTCCACTCCGCTTCTATGGAGAGGCAACCTAAGGGCCTTAACACTCACAGTTATCCATACAAATAAGCTTCGTAAACTCACTGCGTGATCGCCTTCATACAAAATTCGCTCGCAATTCGCAAGTGTGATAGGGCGCTAAGTAAACGATTAGAATCCCGCTTAGGTTTATATTCTTGTAAAAAAGTAAGATACGAGATGACGATTCGTACGTTGCAGAAACGAACAAAAGAAAGTACGGTGGAAGTGAACATTTGAACAATCTAGCTACATATAGGAGAGACATTGCAGGTATCTTTCGTGCTCAGAAACCTGAACTACCGCGATGTTACGCATATCGTGTTAAATTAAGCAAATTTTGTTATTTTAATGCTAAGTACATTCACCATACTCCTAGGACGTGCGTTTACGCAACATCCCCCGGTCTATTCCCTCTTCAGCAAGGTAAGCAAAGTGACAAACCGGCGAGAGGGATGGCGTTATTGTCAATGTCATACAGAATTTTTGCTTACCTATTTTGCCTTTTTTTGTCGTGTAATTACACTACAAACTTACGAAATTTGTATGTTTATATTTTTGATGGTCAATTATTGGTCTTAAAGCTGATTATAATCAAATTTGATTACTAATGGGTAATTATTGGTCTCTACATTAAAGTAAGTACTTTAATGAGCGCTAATAATTTGAAATCAATTTTGATTATCAACAGCACAAAATTTCTTACCGATTTGAAATAATTTCAGAACAGACGTCGATAGGATTTGATAGAAAACATGTTTATAATTCATTTTGCTCTTTTCATTACAATTATGCTGGTAAAAGTACTTGCAGGTAAGAACAATTTTATGACTTCAAAATATGACTAACAATCACAATCGAAAAACTGTCTGTGTATAATCACCACGGAAATAATATATTATAAAATGATTTACTTTCTGAGCCACATGTTAAAAGCCTGATTCGAAAATTTTTATAACAGAGTCGACTCAAACACTATTCATTGTGGTAATATCTTTTTATCCCTATTCACGTCAACGTAATCACTATCACTACGAGTACATAGTATAAAACAAAGTCGCTTTCTCTGTCCCTATGTCCCTTTGTATGCTTAAATCTTTAAAACTACGCAACGGATTTTGATGCGGTTTTTTAATAGATAATGATTCAAGAGGAAGGTTTATATGTATAATACATGCATAATTTATCAGCATTGCACCCGTGCGAAGCCGGGGCGGGTCGCTAGTAGTACATAATTCCAAAATTGTTCTTCTTCAGTTCCACCGGCCATTTGCCGAGAAGAATTCCGCTGGGACGACTGTGGTTTGGAGCCCAAACCCGTCATGTACTACTGGAAGAAAGGCTCTCGTTGCGAAATTGGCCTCTGGAAGGGCTGCCTCCCCAACCCCAATATGTTCCCTAATGAATACGAATGCAGTTACACATGCATATTCCAAGGAAATGCATTACGGAAAGATACAGAACAAGATAAATTTAATGAAACGAGCGATGAAGAGATAAACCCTACAGAAGGATCCGACAGCGGATCCGACAGCGGCGATACAACAGATGGGCAAAACGTCACCAAAAGCGACGACAATCAGCCAACATCCGGAAGTGACACACCAGCTGAAGGCACAACATCCGGAAGTGACACAACGGGAGGGGAGCCATCCGGAAGTGGCACAACGGGAGGGGAGCCATCCGGAAGTGACACAACGGGAGGGGAGCCATCCGGAAGTGGCACAACGGGAGGGGAGCCATCCGGAAGTGACACAACGGGAGGGGAACCTTCTGGAACTGACTCACCAGGGGAGGGGACAGACGCCAACAGTACTCCTGAACCGCCACCAGCTCAAAGCACTTCAGAGTAATAACAAAATCTTCAATTCACTTTTGTTTTCTGTGCGGTTTGCGTACAATAGTAATGCTTATTTTCAGGAAATATATCCCAATGGAAAAATAAATGTAGAAAATGAAACAACTTTTGACTACTTTATTTTCATCTGTCTATCGTATGATAGACTGAATGCTCTAAAGTTATTTTAACGTAAATACACGTGTGTGCTATTCTTTTTTTGACTCTTATTCTATCAATAGAGGAAATAAAATAACGATTTAATCAGACCTGAAATTTGTACAACTATTTTCTTCTATAACGTTAATATAAATTCACCATACATAATTATATCCTTGTCAGTATCGATTATAGAAATCTAAAATTGTATTGATAATCAGATTTCCATGGAGGTTGGTCAGTATCTCAGAAAACACTGAACAGCGCGATGCAGAAGTTGTATACGTTGCATACGGGCTTATACAGCCCTTATTCGACTAAGTTAAGCTGAATAAATGCTGCATATACAACCTCTGTGCTACTAGGGCAGCAATACATTGTCATCTATTGGTACACATTTCTTTGTCCTCTTGTTACGCCGAAACGGCGACTTATTTAAACCAATTTTGGTACAGAGATAGCTGGACATTCAGAGATGGTTATAACTTATAGGATACCTATTGACGATGCGTTTGGCTTGGTTTGTAGACACCTGCCTGCTAAGCCTGCGGTTCTGTTCGAATCCCGGCCAGGGCAAATTAATTGTGTGATGAACTCGAATATTTGTACTTGGGTCATGGTTGTTCTATAGATTTAAGTTTATTTTTATCTATACAAGTACGTATATCGTCGTCTATTATGGGTACAATACAAGCCTTCTTGAGCTTAATTTGGGACTAGATTGATTTGCGTGAGGTTGTCCGATATTTATTACTCGACTATCGTGGGCAGCTTGTATTGCAGTAAAAATAAATAAACAAGTATATTTGTATATACCTATAATTTTGTCGTTTAGAGAAGTAACACTGAAGAAAAAATAGTGCGTGGAATCCCTCCGCGCGGAAGAAGTGAAACTTCGTTATGTGGAAATTATAATAGGAAGGGGTAGAAATTGATTTTTAGTTAACTCATATTGTTTCTTTAAGACAAACTTCTTCACTCTCGCTCTGTCTTTCTATTCCCCTCCCCAGGAGCGTTGAACGTTTAACGCAACAGTGCTTTCCTACCCTCTCCACAGTAGCGTTAAACGTTTAACGCAACCGTTGGAAGTTGCATTAGAAGTTTCACTAAAAAAAATTGTTAACAGTAGCCCAAATGTTAGCTGCTGGATAGTTACATAAATCGGAGGACTGACAAACTGAGGGATACTAGTAACCAAATTGAGTTTTGTAAAATTAGCATAATTTTGGTTACTAACTACGCACAATTTGGCTATTTCTCAAGTAGTTAAACTAGTTGAGCTATTAATTTTTTTCAGTGAACTTGTTTAGAAAACGAGCCGCACTATCTATTACACATCTCAAAAAATGTAACTCATAAAAAAGGAAATATCAAAGCGGAAACGTGCACGTGAAAAATGTCCAAGTCCATAAGCATTGAATACAACAAGCACTGTTAAACTGCGAATGATTTACGAGCGCGCAACATAGTTGCAGGTAGGTAACAACCTTTCATGAAATATATGAAGACATTTTATTTTATGCGAAGCCATCTTGGATATTATTTTCGTGCTTGGCTCACGTTTTGCTGCTAAAGAGCTGAGTTATGGGGACGTGAAATCTAAGCGTTTTAGGATCAGGTTACTTTGTCCAGGGTCGCAACGGTAGAAGTTATAAAACGATTCAATAATTTAAATTATGTGAGTATTGTAATTATTTAAAGCCCGTGTTTTTTGGATAGGTATTATAATACATATATTAAATGTAGCAGTCAATATTTGAGTATAGTTGTATAATTTAATGTTAAAACTAATAGTAATAATAAAAAATCTATAGGTAAAAATAATGGCATAATCCAAAATTGTGTAAATACCTACATACATACATTATGTAATAATAATAATATATAAACGACGAGGCGCGCTCTATCTTATTTGGCATATATGTGTAAACAAATGTTAAATGTGTATGAGTGTGACAAATAAACTATTCTGATTCTGATTCTGATTCTAATAAATATTAAGGTAGAAATATTATCAGCTAATTAAATTAAAAGATGTTCTGCGAGCCGTCTCCATTATATCAGCCGATAGGACGTCCACTACTGTACAAAAGCCTCCGCCAAAGTTCTCTACAACGATCGGTCTTGCGCCGCCCTCGTCCAATTTCTGCCCGCGATCCTAACCAGATCGTCGGTCCACCTTGTTGGGGGCCTTCCCACGCTGCATCTTCCGGTCCGGGGTCGCCTCGCAAGAACCTTTCTGCCCCAACGGCCATCGGTTCTGCGAGCCGTAGCATAAATAAATACTAGTATTAAGCAACATGGACACAAAATCGATCTAGTCTACACATGCTTGTATTACGTAATACGTAATAATTACTAGGGATAGGAAATTCAAGTGCTTATTTACCTAAAGTTGACAAAACCCTATTGCTATCTCACTCATACCTCAAGCATAGCCGCCTATACCTACCTACAACTGAACAACAAAGCCACCGCCAAAGTTTAGGTATAAAAGCATCAGATTATCTGATGCCTAGCCTAATAATTACGCGCACTACCTAAGGATATAAATTATAGTATGTATACATATCGGTTAAGAGGCCTTATTCCTTTTAAAATGCTGATTGTTTAGATATTTTTCTTTATAATCAAACATGTTTCTTAACATATTATTGATGTCACTACCTAGAACAGGGCTATTGGGATTCTTTGGTACTTAACAGTTTATTTTCAAATAAACAAGTAAAAAAAACATATTTACAATATACAAATGATAAGTGGTAAGAGAGTTGATAAATACTAAATAAACTACTAATGCTAAATTAAAAATAATAGTATTATAAAAAGAACACCCCCTCCAGCAGCTCTGCCTGTGGCATGGTCCCCATTACACTGGCGGCGTTACCTCTCTGAACTGCAAGGCTGATCCTTTGCGAGAGGTAAGCGCCAGCTTTTGGATCCCCCGTGGCGTCCACCAACCGCGAGGACAGGGCCTTCAAGAAGCTTTTCATGTCGGCTGACCAAGGTCCTAAAGTTTCTACTGCCAGCGCCGCAAACACATGATCCTTTAAAAGGCATGAATATTTTCGGCGCTTCAGGATCTGGGCCTGGTCAGCCGCCGCACCAGCCTGTGTGCGAGTTACCTGGATGTGCGATGCGGCAAACGTGTCGACGCATGTCGCATCCCACACTAAGGTCTTTCCAAGCTTCCATGGCACCAACGTTGCTCCATCCGGACGCTTGCCGTCGTCTCTCGCCATCCCGATGGGTTCTAGGATGGCAGGCACAGAGGCAGTGGCAAGTGAACGGCGGAACAGATCGTTTAATGTGCCATGGCGGTACAAGCGGCCGGCACTTCTTGCGCAAGAAAGCCCATGACGTCCCAGTTGATCTACGCTCTTACCACAGGCGCACGTATGATCGACACATATTCTAGCTCCAAGTCTTAAACAAGTTGCTATCCTTAAGCAATTGGGATCTAGAACAGTGCCGATATTACGCGAGGGAAGGGCGTGCAGCCAGTGTCCAGACCCGCTCGCGGAAACGTTCTTTGGTATATATTTGAAACCTTCAGTTTGAACTTGTCATTGATAATTTTTGTTTTTAAAACTACTCGAAATTGACAAAATTCACTTATTTTCGACTGCACGCAATGAAAGCATGAAATAGCTATGTTACTACCTAGAACTCGAGGAAAAGTATTATTCATTTCAAAAAGTTGGTTGAAATTATCAATATGTATATTCGTCATAATATGAAAAAAAAAATTAAAAGGAATAAGCCACTCGCAGTGGTGTATATGCATCAGTGGATCGCGTCGCCTCGCTCAACGACCAATTGAGCCACATTTTATGAAAACAACCCACAAAAAACAATCAGCGTGACGAATTTTTTTGAGGATATCAATGGATACTATAATTTTTATTAGGATCAAATATCTATGTACATGAGGCTAACTACACTTAGACTGCTCTAAAAGTCAGAAATGACCGTCAAGGTTCAACATTCCTACGGAGCGCTCCATACACATACGTACATGTGACGCCATTTGTGGGTTTTAGACCAATATTTGTATGGAGACAATGAGCAATTTGCCATTTTCACCATGAAATCGTGCGTTTAAGTTCATGGTTGTGATACAATTATTGTTTTATTATGAGGATTCTGAAAAAATTACATCACTCCTTTTGGATTAAAAACAAGTGCGAGTCGGACTCGCGCACCGAGGGTTCCGTACACACACTTTCCATCCCTAAGTGGTTAAGTTAAGTTTGCACCTGGTAAGTATAGCGCCCCATATAAATTAGGTGCAAAGTTAGGTATTAAAATATTAAAAAAAACTATTTACTAGATCTCGTTCAAAACAATTTTCGTTGGTAGTTTTTATAGTAATGTACATCATATGTTTTTTTTAGATTTTTCATTTTCTTATTTTAGAAGTTAGAAGGGGGGGGGGGACCAACTTTTTTCCACTTTGGAAGCGTCTGTCACTATTCGGTTTAGAAAAAAAAAATTGTAGAAACCTCGATATCATTTTTGAAGACCTATCCATAGATACCCCACACGTATGTGTTTGATGAAAAAAAAAAATTTGAGTTTCAGTTCTAAGTATGGGGAGCCCCCAATATTTATTATTATTTTTTTATTTTTGCATCAAAATCTTAATGTGGTTTACAGAATACATCTACCTACCAAGTTTCAACACTATAGCTCTTATAGTTTCGGAAAAAATGGCTGTGACATACGGACGGACAGACGGACAGACATGACGAATCTATAAGGGTTCCGTTTTTTGCCATTTGGCTACGGAACCCTAAAAAGCATAAACTTCCGGACCTTCGGAATTACATTTTAAATATGTTCTTTCTCTGTTTCGTGACAAATTGAGCTATTTTTATTCATATAACTTTATTGTTGTATAATTCAATATCAGTCAGACCCCTTAAATTTAAATTTGATAATAGCTATTCAAAACTACCAGGAATCTAAGTTAAGTCGAATAGACTTAAGGTATTCTGTGCTAAGTTCGGTACTCTTCTAACAAATCTTTCTCATATTATTTACACGTTATATATTATACCAACTCCTCCAGGAGTAGGTTGACGCTGGACCATTCTTCACTTTCGGCGGCTGTCTTCTTGATATATTGTCATTGTGTAACTACATAAACATAACCAGTATAACTTACTCCGTCGGCCAAATCGATGAAGACGGATTCGAACGTTCATCCCACGTATTGAAGATCGTAGGAGAGGTCTTAGTAAGATGGTTAAAGTGTATTGAGGTGCTACGTCGAATTGTGGGAGATATGATTACAGTGCAGTGTTCAGAGCATTCAGTGTGAAATGGGTGTTCTACGGTTAACGTTTTACATTTTAGTTTAGGAAATTCATTGTTTATTTATCTTTTTCAAGCTTGCAGTTGCTTATAAAAAAAAAAAAAAACATTCGCCAGCAATGGATTAGACCAGCCCAGATCCTTAATTTTAAATCAATCACTAAGCATTACCACGCAAATGCAACCATTTAATTACTTGCGGTGGTGCAGTGGTAAAGCAGCTGCCTGCTGAGCCAGCGGTCCTGTGTTCGAATCTCAGCTCGAATATTGTGTGTGATATTTGCGCATGCCATGAATGTCATGGATGTTATATATATAAGTATGTTTATCGTCGTCTAGTGCTCATAACACGAGCTTACTGGAGCATACCTAATATATATTTTTTTTATTGCATACAAATGATACATAGGATGTTAGTAACAATTTTAACTTAATAACTATGTTAGTAAGTAATGTGGGACTTGGTCGATTTGTGTGAGGTTGCCCGATATTTATTTATTTATTAATGCAAAACAAGGTACAACCAGCCACACATGACAAAACCACAAAAGCTTTTCAAATTTTTAATGCAAAAACTCGTCAAGTCCATTTACTGTTAGAAGAAGAAAAAGGGCTATGTCATTTTATGTTTTGACTACTTTATCCCCTATTATTAATAAATAAATAAATATCGGACAACCTCACACAAATCGATCAAGTCCCACATTACCTACTAACATAGTTATTAAGTTAAAATTGTGGTTGTACCTTGATTTGCATAACAACTTTTTTTCTAATTTCGGTTTGCCTTATTTCATTTAAACTAATGTTATTTAGCATAGCCAAAGCACTTTGCCCAACTTTCATTTGAGTGAAAGTCGTTTTGTATAATCCTTGTTTTCTAATTCCTAATGTTCGTTTCGTATAATCTAATTTTGTAGGTATAGGTAATATTTGATTGACATAATTATTTTTTTTCTATAACCTTCATGTCGCATAATTTTATTTTTTCTAATCTTATTTCGTTAGGTAACTTCGACTTCGTACTTTCTACACTACTTTCGTTTTTTCGTACTTCGTACAATTTTCGAATTTACACCCATTTATTTTGACGTACATAGTAACAATACGATGTCCTCCTTGACGTATCCGTCAACGGCGACACCCTGTCAGTTGTTTCTGGCATGCGCGCGCACGTGGCTCGTGAAACCCAGCTTGTTCACGAACACACGATCACAAGTGGGACAGTGAAGCTGTCCGTCTGCGTTGTACGTGTAGCTGTAGGAAAGCCTGGGTTGCGCCTTTCGAAGCTCGCGTTTCGCATCGAGGTCTTTAAGACGGAGGCATTCATAGCCTTCCACGCCTGTCTTCACAGCCTTCCGCCATTCCGGCCTATGCGTCGCAAGCTCCTCCCACGAACCACACGGTATTCTGCATCCAGTAAGATGGCGTTTCAAGACGTCCTTGTAGCGCAAATACTGCCCTCCAGGCTTGCGCTTTCCAAGCTCTAGTTCTGAGTAGAACATGGTTTGGGGTGTAGTGGTTTTCTCCACAAACTCTTCACCAGTGGCTCCAAGTAGCTGTCTTACACACAGCGGCCACACCCTGGTAAACCACGTTATCCCGTGGGCTAAACCTGGTGAAGGGGGTCGCAGGTGTCTTTTGGCAAATGTGGCTTTAGCTAGTCGGCTCCCTGGTAACTGTAGCAAGTCCTCTTCGGTATGGGTGGCAGCGCACCGTCGATAGGCAATCGCGTCTGGCTTCTTTAGCGTTGAGGCAAGGCACATGGAAATATGCCTTTGAGGGTATACACTGGGGTCCTATAGTAGTGTATAGTCAATTTCCTGCATTCTGTGCTTCCTGCTGGTCGTACCGGATATCCGGTCCATTGGCACTTGGAGGCATGGGACCAGAGGGTGGATCTGCACCTGCGCAACTGCTTGTCCACCTAAAATATTGTCTCGCGCTGATGACCCTTGGCAACAAATCTGGCTTTGCGAACATAAAGTAACAATACAAACCTAACCTAACCTACAGTTTTTGGTTTTAACACTGAATTAGACAGTAAGATTTCAGTAAAAACGTTATTCGGCTTTGTATAATGATTAGACTTTAAATAAAGAATCGACAATGTGAGTTTTAAATAAAATAATATTCAATAAAACAATAGTTGTGATAAACATAATTTAAGCGAAACGAATTTCGACAAAACAATAACTATGAAAAATTGGGCAAGTGCGAGTCCGACTCGCGCATGAAGGGTTCCGTACCATGAAACAAGTTTGTCATATGGGAGCCCCCCTTAAATATTTATTTTATTTTATGTTTAGGATTTGTTGTTATAGCGGCAATAGAAATACATCATCTGTGAAAATTTCAATTGTCTAGCTATCACCGTTCTTGAGATACAGCCTGGTGACAGACGGACGGACAGCGAAGTCTCAGAAATAGGGTCCCGTTTTTACCCTTTGGGTATGGCAGCCTAAAAATTAAATTATACATATTGACTTTAGACAAAACATTATTTATAGTAAAAGTTGATACTTAGGCAAACTATTTTTGGACAAGTCAAGAGAATACCTCTGTGGCTTTCAAGAAAGGCTTTGGTGGTATTCCTTTTTTTATTTCGTCAAATGCGTATTCTGTGTGCAGAGGCGCGTAGGTATACAAAGGATATTTTTTTAAGTTGAGAAATAAAAAAAAAATCGTTTATGAAAAAAAACGATTGAGATGTGGGTATAGGGGGCATAGTTCGATACTTAGGAAAAGACTCCAGGGAAGAAATAAGGGACTGCAGTTGTATAAAAAGTTTTTTTTGTTTCATCCGATGCCCGTTCAATAATATCAGCGCAAACTCGTTAAGATTGCTACTCACGCATAAAATTTCAATCATAATTTTAAAAGTCCCTATTAAAAGCTAGATTATGCCCGCGGATTTATTCGCTTATTTCAAATATTAATAAAACCTATGATCTGAGACGTTTAATGCTTCACTGTCGGAAAGTACCTAAAGGTTCCACAATGCAGGGCCTTAATTGATTTATTTCCTTGAGGAAAGCACTGAAAACATGAGCTAATTTCAGTTATAACGAACAACACGATTTAGACTTGCCTAATTCTGCAGGAATTAAAAAACAGCATAAAGAAAAAATAGAATATATGACACAACAAAGAGAAATCAGACAAGAAGAAAAAATAAGATATAAATTCAGAAAGATTATTTATTATTAATACCACTTAAAATATATATTTACTAAAACTATGAAATAAAATCCTAATAATGTAACATTAAGGTTTTGTACTATTTGCAAATAAACTGTTAGATTCAGCAGAAACTTAATGTACATATGACATCTATATAATATTATCTAAACTTTTGCATCATTTAAGACATGATAGTAGAAACATTTAAAATTAATTATAATTTTCAATATTAAACATACCTACACATTTTTGTACATACCTATTTTATTTTCAATATAGACGAATAATGAATTTAATTATATAATTGAACTTTGTAATTCAAATTTCACATTTCTTACTGATTTCAAATGTTTTTCGAATTACAATTATGTTGATAAGATCCAAGGTAAAACATGTTCCCAATATTTTTGTTTTTTTTTATTGCAAATCTGGTGACAGAAATTCTAGCGGGTAAGATCATTTTTTATGATATGATATCTGTACTGTTTTATACAATTCTAGAATAAAATTGTACTCGTATGTGGGCGGGCCATGGTATCCTCAACAGGCGACGTAAGCATCGTATTTCAAAAGAGTTAACTGTTTGTCTATGAGCGGCCTTTGGGTCCATGTCTCTCCACCATAAAGCAGACAAAAATAAGTGTGCGCACCAGGTGGATTTTGGTTTTGTGGGTTATGTTCCTGTTTTTCCATAATTTACTCAACGCATTCATTGCGTCATTGCAGTTTAAGCCATGCTTATCCGTCAGCGTGTCTGGGTTTCACAGCTGCCTCCACGTGTCACTAGGAAGCCTAGATCTACGATTATGGTATCTTGAATTTATATTTTTCTACTGCTTGCAATGTTTTACAATTCCAAAAAATATTTTTTTGGTAAGTGGGCATGTCTGACTCTATTATTATCTCTGCACTGTACTCTGAAAATGTAAAGATGACGTGTCAATGTACAAATGCAAAGTCTACAAAACAAGAGAGCAATACTAAAATTGTTTGCCCAACGAATAAAATTACATCAGTGTAATTTAATAGTTAAGGTGTTAGATATGCCTCTTTACAAAGATTTAAATTTTTCTTTAAACTCTAGATTTACTGTGGTATCCGGTAATTTTAAGAGATGAACTACATCTGTAGTTAATAGAATATAATATCATTAAATATCGAGGATGCGACAGTTGTTAAACATTTGAAGTAGGAGACAAATATATTTGTATATATTTTTCTATATTACAAAATATCTTGGTCGTTAAAAAGTAAGTATAGTGTAATATTAATAATCTTTACTATCGAAAACTATCAAGATGAGTTATATCCATGTTTGTTTTAATTTAGCTCCACCAGCCATATGCCGAGCCAAATTCCACTGGGGTGACTGTGGCCTGCCACCTATGCCCGTCGTTTACTACTGGAGCAAAGGCTCTCGCTGTGAGACCGGAATCTGGAAGGGCTGCCTTCCCAACCCCAACATGTTCATTGATGAATATGAATGTGTCAAAACATGTATTTACCGGGTAGATCAATCAATACTGAATAAACCAGGATTAGAAAATGAAAGTAAAACTAAAGCCAGTACCAAAAGTAAAGCTACAGCCAAAGATACATGTGAAAAAGGAGAAAGTCACGACGGTGAAACAACAGAAGGAACACAGGAGGAAAGGGAGAATCATAAAGAGAAAAGTAAAGCTACAGCCACAGATAAATTTACAAAAGGAGAAAAACACGACAGTAAAACAACAAAAGGAGCAAACAAGGAAGGGGAGAACGATAAAGAGAAAAGTAAAGCTACAGCCAATGATAAATTTACGAAAGGAGAAAAAGACAATGGTAGAACAACAAAAGGAACACACGAGGAAGGCGAGAATCATAAAGAGACAAAACCAAATGGCCCTCAACATGGTGATAGTCCAGATAATTCAACACATGACTCGAACTGCAGCAGTTCAGAAGAAAAAACTAGTTCATCGATGACTTCAGATGAGAGCGGAATCAAAGAACCCGACAAAGGAGGATCTTGTCCTAAAATGATAAGTACGTCACTAACCTCAATAGACTACAAGCCTATCCTATCCCAATCGCTTCTGCTATTTCTGAGCATAATATTTCTAGTCCTGCATCTTTTGCGGGATCGAGGATATGCTTGCAACGGGTGTAGTTATTGATGTTAAACTACTAGTTCGTTTTCTATTGGTCATGCTAGTATGGAGAAGTATACAATTTTGAGTACAGAAATGTCATTTGATACGGGTAACCCTACGCCTGGTAGCTAGTTTGAACACCGAAAAATGTGAGGGGAGGGGAGGTCAAAGTACAGCGCTCCCAGTGCTCAGAAAAGAATCTGGTGGATTAGTTTGGACCTTTGAGTCAAAGATTTGATAGCCGTTGGTCCAATTAGTGATTCGTCCAAGTCACAGTTCGTCCATTACGTGGTTCGTCATGTATCCTTAACGCGGTTCCTCTATAACGCGTTTCGTCCATATCGTTATTCGTCCATATCGCTATTCGTCCATATTGCGATTCGTCCAAGTCGCAGTCCGTCCATTACGTGGTTCGTCAAATAGCTTAACGCGGTTCGTCTATAACGCGTTTCGTCGATATCGCTATTCGTCAGACCTCAATTTAGTGAATAATTATTATAGAAAAAGCTAATAAAACTTAACATATAACCAAAATTTGGAACTTGTTCCAACTAAAGCTGAATATCTTGGAAATTACTCGTCCTATTTCCACCAAACATAAGAACCATCTCGACGGAAAAGCCTTTCAATTAAAAAAAACCGCACTCAAGTTGGTCCATCCGTTTGAGAGCTACGATGCCATAGACAGACACACAGATACACAGACACACAGATACACTTGTTAAACTTATAACACCCCTCTTTTTTTGTCAGGGGCTAAAAAGGGATTGTGGACAAAGTGAACCTCAACGGACTGAAACATATAGGTACATACGTATTTATTAATGTCTAGTCCGCTTAGATTATCTGCTACTGTAGGGGTCGACGTCAAAAATATGTTGACTCTTTTTCACCAAATGTTAACAACGTATGTTCGTGGTAGCAAAGCGAAATATGTAAACGTATCTTTGGCGTAGACTGTACGTTTAATCAATGATTGAACGTAGTATTCATAAAAAATAATTGATATCAAGTTATTTGCTATTTATTTAAAAGAGTCATACTTTAAACTAAAATTAAAAATATTTCATCAACATATTGGTAACAAAGCGAAATATGTAACGTATCTTTGGCGTAGACTGTACGTTTAAACAATGATTGAACGTAGTATTCATAAAAAATAATTGATATCAAGTTATTTGCTATTTATTTATAAGAGTCATACTTTAAACTAAAATTAAAAATATGTCATTAACAAATGGGTAACAAAGCGAAATATGTAAACGTATCTTTGGCGTAGACTGTACGTTTAAACAATGATTGAACGTAGTATTCATAAAAAATATTGATATCAAGTTACTTGCTATTTATTTAAAAGAGTCATACTTTAAACTAAAATTAAAAATATTTCATTCTATAAAAAAAATATATATACCATCTTTGCAAACATTATCTTCTTAAAAAACTGCATTGCTGATATCTCACACTTTTTTAATTCTTAATTTTCTTTTCAAAAACTCATTAAAGCGAATATCACGTTAATCTTCGCATTCGACTCATAGGTGCTTTTATTTTTATGTATGTCGTAATGTCTCCCTTCTTTCTTCAAAATATCTACTAACAACAGCACATTAGGCTTCACTGGAACTTTTTTATTGAGTCTGCTGTGCCACCCTTCCACAGGATCTGTTGTTCGATTAATACGCGATAAATTCGCAGCTTTTACACCGTAAAAGAGGATGGAGCAAATATTTTAACTCTACGATGATTACATAATTGTTTATTGAAACACGTGTACAGTCAAAGTGATTTATTTGTGACTGAATGCGTGTTGGACAAAAATCGATTTGGACGAAACACATGTTGGGCAAAAATCGATTTGGACGAAACACATGTTTGGCAAAAATCAATTTGGACGAAATGCGTGTTGGACAAAAATATATTTGGACGAAACGCGAGTTGGACAAACATCTATTTGGACGAAACGCGTGTTAGACAAAAAGCGATTTGGACGAAACGTGTGTTGGACGAAATGCATGCTGGACGAAAAGCGTGTTGGACATTACTGCATATTGGACGAAACGAGACAGTAAATTCCATTTGGACTGATCGCATTTATTTATTTATTTATTTATTTATTCAAATTAGTTACACAGCATTACAGTAATAAAACTAAGTCACTGTGAACTACAAAATCAGACAAAACAATATCATAGGTACATAAAATAAAAAATAAAAACTTAAATCTAGTTAGATTTAGGCGACGTAAAAGCGTGGCTCCGTTGCGTCGTCTGATCTGGCGCAGGATTCGGCAGATTGCCCCGGAACTGCCGAAACACAACACCCTTCGGCCAGAAGTCTGCACTTGCGATGGTGTCCTGCAGCGGCCGCGGTACGCGCACCTCAAACGAGCTGAAGTGCACGTAGTGGTGGGACTGCAGCTGGTGCACCCTCAGCGAGAAGCCAGGCTTCCGGCGAACGTACTCCACCACATCGTCAGCCACGGCGGAGTAATGCAAGCGCGACACGTAGAGCGCCTTACTCGGTGTGGCAATCCGAAGACCAGAACCAACCGGTTCGGCAGTGCCACTCAGAGTCTTGCGGGGCACCCTACGCGCCTTGCTCTTCTTTTCCACCAGTGTGAACCCCTCCTTATCCACATTGGTGCGGGAGGACTCTTCCTTATCAGGAACCCGTACTGAAGCCCGGTTAGCTGCGACGGCCGCACGCGCGGGGGGCGCGCGTGCTTTGGAGCGGCGGGTGCGACACCTTTTATAGTGTCAGCAACGCGCAAATTAACAGACTCGGCGTTCATAGCAGCGGCTCGGTCGTCGGTCTTGAAATTTGATGCTACCTGCTGAGTTGGAGCACTATTACGCAAACTGGTGACTTCGTTGCGTAACTCAGTAATAGTGACCTGGGCAGCTTCAAATTTCAAAATGATTTCAGCTAAACTTGTTTTTAGAGCCACGATGTCCTTATACAAGCAGCTTACGTCGATACTATCCGGAACATGAGACGGCAGGATAGGGGCACCCGTCGCCACATACTCCGGAATCCGATCTTGGTTCTCCCTTAGGATTTTCATTACATCCGCAAGGGTCTTCTTTCCACTTTCGTCCCCTTTCCGGTGAGGTACATATGTGCCGAAAATCCCAAGGGACTGGCACAACACCTGCTTCGCTTCGCAGATGTCTTCAACGGTGAAAGTCGATGCCCGCGAACTGAACTGGACTGCGGTCACCGCATCCATCTTGCCTTCCAGCTGCAGCTTCTCTTTTTGCTGCAGAAAGGCGAGGAAGTCGTTCACAACGGGTTGACTCTGATTGGAGGCACTCATCGCGTCGATTCGCAAGCAGCGGCCGGGCCGCGCTAATGTCGAATTAATATTTAATTACTCATCAATGCGTCTATGTCGCTTGGCGCACTGGACCAACAGCTATCAAATCGAATTAACGTTAACACATAACTGTCACAGGCGATATTTTCAAATGTAACGTCATCGAATTGTATTTTTTTTCCTCAAAACTTACATCGATATCGGGTTGTCAATTTTTTTCCCATTACGCTATACGGGGATATTCAACTGTGTAATTACTTCTGTGAGGCGAAATTTAATTCATATGCTTTTAGACTAAGAAATTTTTGTTGCATATTTAATTATTTATGCACTATTGTTATTGTGTACCTATTATTAAATATTTAGGTAGTCTGCTGAATAAGTTTCTAAAAATTCAAGTTCAATGTATGTTCATAGTTTTTACAATTATTATTTGCTGCAAGTGCGCGTCGTTGCATAGAAGTGCGCTGTTACTTACATAAGTGTATGTTTTATTTGCAACAACTATTTTTGAGTTCCTGTATTTGGAACAAATGGGTAACAAAGCGAAATATGTAAACGTATCTTTGGCGTAGACTGTACGTTTAAACAATGATTGAACGTAGTATTCATAAAAAATATTGATATCAAGTTACTTGCTATTTATTTAAAAGAGTCATACTTTAAACTAAAATTAAAAATATTTCATTCTATAAAAAAAAAATATATACCATCTTTGCAAACATTATCTTCTTAAAAAACTGCATTGCTGATATCTCACACTTTTTTAATTCTTAATTTTCTTTTCAAAAACTCATTAAAGCGAATATCACGTTAATCTTCGCATTCGACTCATAGGTGCTTTTATTTTTATGTATGTCGTAATGTCTCCCTTCTTTCTTCAAAATATCTACTAACAACAGCACATTAGGCTTCACTGGAACTTTTTTATTGAGTCTGCTGTGCCACCCTTCCACAGGATCTGTTGTTCGATTAATACGCGATAAATTCGCAGCTTTTACACCGTAAAAGAGGATGGAGCAAATATTTTAACTCTACGATGATTACATAATTGTTTATTGAAACACGTGTACAGTCAAAGTGATTTATTTGTGACTGAATGCGTGTTGGACAAAAATCGATTTGGACGAAACACATGTTGGGCAAAAATCGATTTGGACGAAACACATGTTTGGCAAAAATCAATTTGGACGAAATGCGTGTTGGACAAAAATATATTTGGACGAAACGCGAGTTGGACAAACATCTATTTGGACGAAACGCGTGTTAGACAAAAAGCGATTTGGACGAAACGTGTGTTGGACGAAATGCATGCTGGACGAAAAGCGTGTTGGACATTACTGCATATTGGACGAAACGAGACAGTAAATTCCATTTGGACTGATCGCATTTATTTATTTATTTATTCAAATTAGTTACACAGCATTACAGTAATAAAACTAAGTCACTGTGAACTACAAAATCAGACAAAACAATATCATAGGTACATAAAATAAAAAATAAAAACTTAAATCTAGTTAGATTTAGGCGACGTAAAAGCGTGGCTCCGTTGCGTCGTCTGATCTGGCGCAGGATTCGGCAGATTGCCCCGGAACTGCCGAAACACAACACCCTTCGGCCAGAAGTCTGCACTTGCGATGGTGTCCTGCAGCGGCCGCGGTACGCGCACCTCAAACGAGCTGAAGTGCACGTAGTGGTGGGACTGCAGCTGGTGCACCCTCAGCGAGAAGCCAGGCTTCCGGCGAACGTACTCCACCACATCGTCAGCCACGGCGGAGTAATGCAAGCGCGACACGTAGAGCGCCTTACTCGGTGTGGCAATCCGAAGACCAGAACCAACCGGTTCGGCAGTGCCACTCAGAGTCTTGCGGGGCACCCTACGCGCCTTGCTCTTCTTTTCCACCAGTGTGAACCCCTCCTTATCCACATTGGTGCGGGAGGACTCTTCCTTATCAGGAACCCGTACTGAAGCCCGGTTAGCTGCGACGGCCGCACGCGCGGGGGGCGCGCGTGCTTTGGAGCGGCGGGTGCGACACCTTTTATAGTGTCAGCAACGCGCAAATTAACAGACTCGGCGTTCATAGCAGCGGCTCGGTCGTCGGTCTTGAAATTTGATGCTACCTGCTGAGTTGGAGCACTATTACGCAAACTGGTGACTTCGTTGCGTAACTCAGTAATAGTGACCTGGGCAGCTTCAAATTTCAAAATGATTTCAGCTAAACTTGTTTTTAGAGCCACGATGTCCTTATACAAGCAGCTTACGTCGATACTATCCGGAACATGAGACGGCAGGATAGGGGCACCCGTCGCCACATACTCCGGAATCCGATCTTGGTTCTCCCTTAGGATTTTCATTACATCCGCAAGGGTCTTCTTTCCACTTTCGTCCCCTTTCCGGTGAGGTACATATGTGCCGAAAATCCCAAGGGACTGGCACAACACCTGCTTCGCTTCGCAGATGTCTTCAACGGTGAAAGTCGATGCCCGCGAACTGAACTGGACTGCGGTCACCGCATCCATCTTGCCTTCCAGCTGCAGCTTCTCTTTTTGCTGCAGAAAGGCGAGGAAGTCGTTCACAACGGGTTGACTCTGATTGGAGGCACTCATCGCGTCGATTCGCAAGCAGCGGCCGGGCCGCGCTAATGTCGAATTAATATTTAATTACTCATCAATGCGTCTATGTCGCTTGGCGCACTGGACCAACAGCTATCAAATCGAATTAACGTTAACACATAACTGTCACAGGCGATATTTTCAAATGTAACGTCATCGAATTGTATTTTTTTTCCTCAAAACTTACATCGATATCGGGTTGTCAATTTTTTTCCCATTACGCTATACGGGGATATTCAACTGTGTAATTACTTCTGTGAGGCGAAATTTAATTCATATGCTTTTAGACTAAGAAATTTTTGTTGCATATTTAATTATTTATGCACTATTGTTATTGTGTACCTATTATTAAATATTTAGGTAGTCTGCTGAATAAGTTTCTAAAAATTCAAGTTCAATGTATGTTCATAGTTTTTACAATTATTATTTGCTGCAAGTGCGCGTCGTTGCATAGAAGTGCGCTGTTACTTACATAAGTGTATGTTTTATTTGCAACAACTATTTTTGAGTTCCTGTATTTGGAACAAATGGGTAACAAAGCGAAATATGTAAACGTATCTTTGGCGTAGACTGTACGTTTAAACAATGATTGAACGTAGTATTCATAAAAAATATTGATATCAAGTTACTTGCTATTTATTTAAAAGAGTCATACTTTAAACTAAAATTAAAAATATTTCATTCTATAAAAAAAATATATATACCATCTTTGCAAACATTATCTTCTTAAAAAACTGCATTGCTGATATCTCACACTTTTTTAATTCTTAATTTTCTTTTCAAAAACTCATTAAAGCGAATATCACGTTAATCTTCGCATTCGACTCATAGGTGCTTTTATTTTTATGTATGTCGTAATGTCTCCCTTCTTTCTTCAAAATATCTACTAACAACAGCACATTAGGCTTCACTGGAACTTTTTTATTGAGTCTGCTGTGCCACCCTTCCACAGGATCTGTTGTTCGATTAATACGCGATAAATTCGCAGCTTTTACACCGTAAAAGAGGATGGAGCAAATATTTTAACTCTACGATGATTACATAATTGTTTATTGAAACACGTGTACAGTCAAAGTGATTTATTTGTGACTGAATGCGTGTTGGACAAAAATCGATTTGGACGAAACACATGTTGGGCAAAAATCGATTTGGACGAAACACATGTTTGGCAAAAATCAATTTGGACGAAATGCGTGTTGGACAAAAATATATTTGGACGAAACGCGAGTTGGACAAACATCTATTTGGACGAAACGCGTGTTAGACAAAAAGCGATTTGGACGAAACGTGTGTTGGACGAAATGCATGCTGGACGAAAAGCGTGTTGGACATTACTGCATATTGGACGAAACGAGACAGTAAATTCCATTTGGACTGATCGCATTTATTTATTTATTTATTCAAATTAGTTACACAGCATTACAGTAATAAAACTAAGTCACTGTGAACTACAAAATCAGACAAAACAATATCATAGGTACATAAAATAAAAAATAAAAACTTAAATCTAGTTAGATTTAGGCGACGTAAAAGCGTGGCTCCGTTGCGTCGTCTGATCTGGCGCAGGATTCGGCAGATTGCCCCGGAACTGCCGAAACACAACACCCTTCGGCCAGAAGTCTGCACTTGCGATGGTGTCCTGCAGCGGCCGCGGTACGCGCACCTCAAACGAGCTGAAGTGCACGTAGTGGTGGGACTGCAGCTGGTGCACCCTCAGCGAGAAGCCAGGCTTCCGGCGAACGTACTCCACCACATCGTCAGCCACGGCGGAGTAATGCAAGCGCGACACGTAGAGCGCCTTACTCGGTGTGGCAATCCGAAGACCAGAACCAACCGGTTCGGCAGTGCCACTCAGAGTCTTGCGGGGCACCCTACGCGCCTTGCTCTTCTTTTCCACCAGTGTGAACCCCTCCTTATCCACATTGGTGCGGGAGGACTCTTCCTTATCAGGAACCCGTACTGAAGCCCGGTTAGCTGCGACGGCCGCACGCGCGGGGGGCGCGCGTGCTTTGGAGCGGCGGGTGCGACACCTTTTATAGTGTCAGCAACGCGCAAATTAACAGACTCGGCGTTCATAGCAGCGGCTCGGTCGTCGGTCTTGAAATTTGATGCTACCTGCTGAGTTGGAGCACTATTACGCAAACTGGTGACTTCGTTGCGTAACTCAGTAATAGTGACCTGGGCAGCTTCAAATTTCAAAATGATTTCAGCTAAACTTGTTTTTAGAGCCACGATGTCCTTATACAAGCAGCTTACGTCGATACTATCCGGAACATGAGACGGCAGGATAGGGGCACCCGTCGCCACATACTCCGGAATCCGATCTTGGTTCTCCCTTAGGATTTTCATTACATCCGCAAGGGTCTTCTTTCCACTTTCGTCCCCTTTCCGGTGAGGTACATATGTGCCGAAAATCCCAAGGGACTGGCACAACACCTGCTTCGCTTCGCAGATGTCTTCAACGGTGAAAGTCGATGCCCGCGAACTGAACTGGACTGCGGTCACCGCATCCATCTTGCCTTCCAGCTGCAGCTTCTCTTTTTGCTGCAGAAAGGCGAGGAAGTCGTTCACAACGGGTTGACTCTGATTGGAGGCACTCATCGCGTCGATTCGCAAGCAGCGGCCGGGCCGCGCTAATGTCGAATTAATATTTAATTACTCATCAATGCGTCTATGTCGCTTGGCGCACTGGACCAACAGCTATCAAATCGAATTAACGTTAACACATAACTGTCACAGGCGATATTTTCAAATGTAACGTCATCGAATTGTATTTTTTTTCCTCAAAACTTACATCGATATCGGGTTGTCAATTTTTTTCCCATTACGCTATACGGGGATATTCAACTGTGTAATTACTTCTGTGAGGCGAAATTTAATTCATATGCTTTTAGACTAAGAAATTTTTGTTGCAAATTTAATTATTTATGCACTATTGTTATTGTGTACCTATTATTAAATATTTAGGTAGTCTGCTGAATAAGTTTCTAAAAATTCAAGTTCAATGTATGTTCATAGTTTTTACAATTATTATTTGCTGCAAGTGCGCGTCGTTGCATAGAAGTGCGCTGTTACTTACATAAGTGTATGTTGTAACGCGACAGCCAAATCCCACCTTTCCATTATTAGTTTTTAAGAATAGTTAACCCTAAGACCAACTAGATGGCGCTAGTAGTGTCAGTATTAACCAATTTTCAGTCCTTTTCCGTAGTCTTAAAATTACGAAACATGGTGCTTCGTGTTGTTTAGATTTTTAGTAAAGTGCTAAGTATTTGTAATTCCATACTAAGTGCATGACTGATGTTTTTATATGTATAGTTCACTCATGTGCGAATAGATGTCGTTAGTAGTTTTGTTATTCATATGCCAATCTAGTTTCCTGAAACCTGTAAAATTGTGGAACATCTTGTAACCTACTACTAAAATTATGTTAAATGTATCCCAATCGTAAAACATGTATAATGTGTTCATGTTAGTGCAATAATGTGGTTAAGCTATTACCCGATAGATGTCGCTGTACTGGACACCATGTAAACGTACATCGCGCTGTTAAGATTTTTCCTGAGTTAATGACCCTATGTCTCTAATATTGTTCAATCGAGAAATCTTAGGTAGGCGTTAAGTCTGCGCACGCTTAGTGTACCTCACAGGACCTTGGCGGACCGTCTTAACAAATCTTCCAAAACTCCTTTGTGCTCGGCAGTTGGCCTTTCAGGACGCTGTTCGGCCCTAGGACGTAACGTTAGTACCTAAGCCACTCCACTGTACTTGATTAGTGATTTTCAATATACTGCTACGTTTCTCTGTCTCACTGTGTGTTCCTTCATCATCTCGTGGAAGAATCCTCCCTTACATCTGGCGCACAACGTGAGGGCCGTGCCGTGAGAAGTTTATATGCCAGTGGTCACGCGACGACAGGCTAAACTTATGAGAGAAGGAGACGCCATTGTGACCATGACGGAGGACCAGTTGCAGCAGTTATTGGGAGCTATCACGACTGCGGCAAGACCTGCTCCAGCTCCACCCCAACCTGGTTCCTTCGAGAAGGCTACGTTTGCTTACCATGGCGAACGAGATCCAACCTGCGTGCAGACATTTTTGACGGCGGCTTCGTGCTTCAAACGCGTTGGAAACATTACCGACGACGACGCACTGAAGAGCCTACCACTGATTCTAAAGGACGCAGCAGCTGTTTGGTGGAATGGTGTAGGAAGTTCAATCAAAACTTGGAGTGACTTCGAGAACAGACTGCGCAGAGCATTCGCACCAAGGAAACCTGCACATATGCTCTACCGGGAAATATGTTTGGCGGAACAAGGTCCACGAGAACTTACCGAGACCTTCGTTGCTAAGCAAAGGGACTTGCTTGCACAGCTTCCAGAGCCACATCTCCTTGAAAAACAACAGCTGGATATGGTGTACGGAACTCTTCACCGAAGAATCAAGGAAAAGGTGCCAAGGGAAACCGCTCTGAACTTTGATGTCCTTCTGGAAGCAGCACGGTCAGTCGAAGAATTGCTGGATGACGTGCCACCGCCAGCGCTAACGGTAAAACCTAAGGAGCGTATCCGTTGTAGTTACTGTCGAATAGTAGGACACACGGAAGATGTGTGCCGCAAAAAGGCCAGGGAAGCGGCAGCACGTGAAGCAGCCCAAGAGGCAGCGAAAATCAAAGCACTTTCACTAAACACAGCCTCTACTGCAGCTGCGACACAAGCACCTTCTCCGTCTCGGCCGATCTTCGAGTGCTATGGTTGTGGGACACCTGGCGTAGTTAGGAGCAAATGTCCGAAATGCGCTGAAAGCAAGAAACCGGTCAAGACAGAGCGTGTTGATTTCTGTGCTACTGGGATTAAGGAAGACACCTGTATGGATATACGTACGAGACCGGTCATTGGCATCGGCATTGATACCATTACGGGGACAGCATTTATCGACACATGTGCCAAGAGCAACGTGGCATCGTTTGAGCTTTTCACTTGCCTGAAAATGCGTGGCTATCGGATCACTGCAGAGCACGCGCGAGTAACGCTGGCTGACGGAGTCGAAAAGCTACAGGAGGTTTTGAAGGTGAAATGCGTCGTGAACGTGTGCGACCGCGCCGTCCCCACCAAATTTATCGTTTTTCCCGGGAAACGCGACACAAGGACACTCCTGGGAGTACCCTTCCTCCAGGACGCAGGCATCATCATAAACATGCCGCAGATGACGTGGCATTTTATTGACAACCCCTCCAAGGTCTTCGAACTAGGAGAGGAAGATGCTATGGGGAAGTCCTTAACGTACGATTCTCATTCGGGCGTGAGCGCCGCCATAGCAGCTTCTGCAGTGACGCAGAGCGCACCTGATTTAGAAACCCGAAGAAGCACTCTCCAACGAGCCTTGCCTTTCGACTGTGACATGCCTTCTGAGAGTGCATTATTCCCATACAAGCTGTACCCGCTGGCGTTTACGGACCAGCCAAACGCTTCTCCGTACAAGAGAACGAAGACTCTGTTTGACGGCTATTCCCCCAGATTTGTGGATGACATGTACAATGACGCCCAGCAAACTTTCCTTGCATCGGAAGTGGAGTTGTCCCCACACGCAGAGGGATTATTTCCGGAGCCCAGCAGAACTGGTATGAATTAGGTAGGCGTTAAGACTGCGCACGCCTAGTGTACCTCACAGGACCTTGGCGGACCGTCTTAACAAATCTGCAAAATTCCTCTGTGCTCGACAGTTGGCCTTTTAGGACGCTGTTCGGCCCTAGGACTTCACGTTAGTCCCTAACTTACCCAATGTACGCTGACTCTCAATATACTACGTCTCTCTGTCAAACGCGCCCAGCAGAAAGCCAGACAGAATAGCAAGAAGACGGCGGCGGTGAGCGCCGAGCCCGCGGCCGCATCTGAAGAGCAGCAATGGACATGGACGACCAATGATCCAAGGCCAGCGAAAATCACCTAGATTGTCCTGTCACCTTGCCGGGTCGTCTGCGGTCCCAGAAGGGGACACTGTAACGCGACAGCCAAATCCCACCTTTCCATTATTAGTTTTTAAGAATAGTTAACCCTAAGACCAACTAGATGGCGCTAGTAGTGTCAGTATTAACCAATTTTCAGTCCTTTTCCGTAGTCTTAAAATTACGAAACATGGTGCTTCGTGTTGTTTAGATTTTTAGTAAAGTGCTAAGTATTTGTAATTCCATACTAAGTGCATGACTGATGTTTTTATATGTATAGTTCACTCATGTGCGAATAGATGTCGTTAGTAGTTTTGTTATTCATATGCCAATCTAGTTTCCTGAAACCTGTAAAATTGTGGAACATCTTGTAACCTACTACTAAAATTATGTTAAATGTATCCCAATCGTAAAACATGTATAATGTGTTCATGTTAGTGCAATAATGTGGTTAAGCTATTACCCGATAGATGTCGCTGTACTGGACACCATGTAAACGTACATCGCGCTGTTAAGATTTTTCCTGAGTTAATGACCCTATGTCTCTAATATTGTTCAATCGAGAAATCTTAGGTAGGAGTTAAGACTGCGCACGCCTAGCGTACCTCTCAGGACCTTGGCGGACCGTCTTAACATATCTTCGAAACGCCTTTGCGCTCGACAGTTGGCCTCTCAGGACGCTGTTCGGCCCTAGGACGTCACGTTAGTCATTAAGTTACCCACTGTACTTAATTAGTAAATTCCAATATACTGCTACGTCTCTCTGTCTCACTGTGTTTCCTTCATCATCGCGCCGCACGCCCCGACCCGTGGAAGAATCTTCCCTTACAATGTTTTATTTGCAACAACTATTTTTGAGTTCCTGTATTTGGAACAAATGGGTAACAAAGCGAAATATGTAAACGTATCTTTGGCGTAGACTGTACGTTTAAACAATGATTGAACGTAGTATTCATAAAAAATATTGATATCAAGTTACTTGCTATTTATTTAAAAGAGTCATACTTTAAACTAAAATTAAAAATATTTCATTCTATAAAAAAAATATATATACCATCTTTGCAAACATTATCTTCTTAAAAAACTGCATTGCTGATATCTCACACTTTTTTAATTCTTAATTTTCTTTTCAAAAACTCATTAAAGCGAATATCACGTTAATCTTCGCATTCGACTCATAGGTGCTTTTATTTTTATGTATGTCGTAATGTCTCCCTTCTTTCTTCAAAATATCTACTAACAACAGCACATTAGGCTTCACTGGAACTTTTTTATTGAGTCTGCTGTGCCACCCTTCCACAGGATCTGTTGTTCGATTAATACGCGATAAATTCGCAGCTTTTACACCGTAAAAGAGGATGGAGCAAATATTTTAACTCTACGATGATTACATAATTGTTTATTGAAACACGTGTACAGTCAAAGTGATTTATTTGTGACTGAATGCGTGTTGGACAAAAATCGATTTGGACGAAACACATGTTGGGCAAAAATCGATTTGGACGAAACACATGTTTGGCAAAAATCAATTTGGACGAAATGCGTGTTGGACAAAAATATATTTGGACGAAACGCGAGTTGGACAAACATCTATTTGGACGAAACGCGTGTTAGACAAAAAGCGATTTGGACGAAACGTGTGTTGGACGAAATGCATGCTGGACGAAAAGCGTGTTGGACATTACTGCATATTGGACGAAACGAGACAGTAAATTCCATTTGGACTGATCGCATTTATTTATTTATTTATTCAAATTAGTTACACAGCATTACAGTAATAAAACTAAGTCACTGTGAACTACAAAATCAGACAAAACAGTATCATAGGTACATAAAATAAAAAATAAAAACTTAAATCTAGTTAGATTTAGGCGACGTAAAAGCGTGGCTCCGTTGCGTCGTCTGATCTGGCGCAGGATTCGGCAGATTGCCCCGGAACTGCCGAAACACAACACCCTTCGGCCAGAAGTCTGCACTTGCGATGGTGTCCTGCAGCGGCCGCGGTACGCGCACCTCAAACGAGCTGAAGTGCACGTAGTGGTGGGACTGCAGCTGGTGCACCCTCAGCGAGAAGCCAGGCTTCCGGCGAACGTACTCCACCACATCGTCAGCTACGGCGGAGTAATGCAAGCGCGACACGTAGAGCGCCTTACTCGGTGTGGCAATCCGAAGACCAGAACCAACCGGTTCGGCAGTGCCACTCAGAGTCTTGCGGGGCACCCTACGCGCCTTGCTCTTCTTTTCCACCAGTGTGAACCCCTCCTTATCCACATTGGTGCGGGAGGACTCTTCCTTATCAGGAACCCGTACTGAAGCCCGGTTAGCTGCGACGGCCGCACGCGCGGGGGGCGCGCGTGCTTTGGAGCGGCGGGTGCGACACCTTTTATAGTGTCAGCAACGCGCAAATTAACAGACTCGGCGTTCATAGCAGCGGCTCGGTCGTCGGTCTTGAAATTTGATGCTACCTGCTGAGTTGGAGCACTATTACGCAAACTGGTGACTTCGTTGCGTAACTCAGTAATAGTGACCTGGGCAGCTTCAAATTTCAAAATGATTTCAGCTAAACTTGTTTTTAGAGCCACGATGTCCTTATACAAGCAGCTTACGTCGATACTATCCGGAACATGAGACGGCAGGATAGGGGCACCCGTCGCCACATACTCCGGAATCCGATCTTGGTTCTCCCTTAGGATTTTCATTACATCCGCAAGGGTCTTCTTTCCACTTTCGTCCCCTTTCCGGTGAGGTACATATGTGCCGAAAATCCCAAGGGACTGGTACAACACCTGCTTCGCTTCGCAGATGTCTTCAACGGTGAAAGTCGATGCCCGCGAACTGAACTGGACTGCGGTCACCGCATCCATCTTGCCTTCCAGCTGCAGCTTCTCTTTTTGCTGCAGAAAGGCGAGGAAGTCGTTCACAACGGGTTGACTCTGATTGGAGGCACTCATCGCGTCGATTCGCAAGCAGCGGCCGGGCCGCGCTAATGTCGAATTAATATTTAATTACTCATCAATGCGTCTATGTCGCTTGGCGCACTGGACCAACAGCTATCAAATCGAATTAACGTTAACACATAACTGTCACAGGCGATATTTTCAAATGTAACGTCATCGAATTGTATTTTTTTTCCTCAAAACTTACATCGATATCGGGTTGTCAATTTTTTTCCCATTACGCTATACGGGGATATTCAACTGTGTAATTACTTCTGTGAGGCGAAATTTAATTCATATGCTTTTAGACTAAGAAATTTTTGTTGCATATTTAATTATTTATGCACTATTGTTATTGTGTACCTATTATTAAATATTTAGGTAGTCTGCTGAATAAGTTTCTAAAAATTCAAGTTCAATGTATGTTCATAGTTTTTACAATTATTATTTGCTGCAAGTGCGCGTCGTTGCATAGAAGTGCGCTGTTACTTACATAAGTGTATGTTTTATTTGCAACAACTATTTTTGAGTTCCTGTATTTGGATCTATGGTTTTTTTTTGAGTTTCTACGTGCAGTATATTAGTTGTTGATTCTCTTACATAAATAAGTAATAAAAAAAAATATTTTGGCTACAATCCATCAAAATGTACATAATTATATAATGTTCGTATTTTTTCAGAACCAAATTGCGGCCCGCCTATAGAGCCTGGTAAAGAAGACGATCAAGTGTGTAGGAGGCTTAACACCGGGTACTAGTATATCTAGATAATAAGATTCTGCACAGGTCTGGAAACCTGTTTTTGTGACTAACTTTATATTGTTAAAATAAGAGAAACCAGCGAATCGAACGAGATCATAGACAGAATAGTGAAGTTGCTTAACAGAAGCAGACGAGATGTGTTCACAGGGAGAGTTCTCTCCGGTTTATTAAAAGATACCGAACCAAACAACTTATTCCAGTTCTCCCAGTATCATTAATCGGTAACAGGCTAACAGCTAAGGAAAAAGTCTGGCGAAGGGTTCCGTACCAATAAAAAAACAGGGAAAAAGTTATTTTTTAATTGTATGGGGAACCTACTTAAATATTTAATTTATCCTGTTTTAGTATTTGTCTAACCCCACTTTTTGCATTCAAACTTTCACCTTCCGTTAATCCTATTTGGGTATGAGTTTCCAAAAAGGCTGAAATTGTTTTTATTAAGAAAAATCATCATTCTTACTCAAGGAACCCCACACTTATCATACTTTTCACCTTCCATTTAAACCCTTCAATGGATGTTTTTCCAGAAACGCAGTAAAGCCTGACCAGAAATATATGAGGATTGTCAAGAGGGCGCTATTTGTAGGATTTATATGGCAACAATTTTGCAACCAACACTACATTCATGGCTGTGAATGGTTTTAGACATTTTCTTTGGATATTTTTAAATATTTCTCTTCTAAAGAAACCACCTTGAATGACACTGGCATTGTTGTCAAACCATCATAAAATAATTGCCAGTGTAAGAGATTAGTTCCAGTGAAATTCCGAAATATGCCGCATCCTTATATATTTCTGGTCAGGCTTTAAATAATTTTCTTAATTTTTCAATAAATTATCCTTCGCTTGCCATAAAAACTTTCACTTCCCATTTTACCATTTCTTCGGGGATGAATTTCATCAAATGGTGAAGTTTGTTTAAATGATTGACAAGTTTATTGTAATTTACGATTCAGAATGAAATAAATATATGGAAATTGGCTTTATGAGTACACACAATATAACTTTAGTGACGACATTATGAATTCCGATGTTCTGAAAACTGTCTATTATGAACTCGGTTGGTCGTAGTACAAATTTATGACGGACAATTCTGACTACAAATCGGTAGTAGAAGAAAAAATCGAAGGATCGATTTTATGTGAGCCAATATGGACCCTGAATAAACCCTAATAAAACATACTAACTTATTAGTTAGTATGTTTTATTAGGTGTTGTTTTATTAAACATACTAAGAAACTCTTTGCGTCCCTTCATTCTTTGAGGCGTCTGCAGAATTTCCACTTCATACGAAGATCATGCTTGCCCGCTCTCTTTTGCTCCCACTACTCGACTACGGTGACGTTGCTTTCCTGGATCTCCGGGGGGAGCTGCTTGACAAGCTGGAGCGCCTACGAAATGTCTGTATCAGGTACATATTTGGTCTCCGCAAGTTTGATTATGTGTCTCATACCGCGCCCAACTTAAATGGCTTCCGATCCGTCAGCGCAGAGACTTACATGTTCTTTGTCTTCTGTATAATGTCCTTTTCATTCCTTCTTCTCCTCCTTACCTTGCAGAGAAGTTCTCTTACATGGCGGATGGTAGTGGCCATCGCCTGCGGTCTAGTGCGAATCTAGCTCTATCGATCCCACCGCATAGATCGCTGTTTACGATATGTCTTTTGCTGTGCGCGCCGTGAAATTATGGAATAAGTTTTCTCCCGCCCTAAGGCAGACGCAGTCCGTAGCATCGCTCAAGGGGAAGTTGAAGGGATTGTGGCTGTCAAACGAATAATAGGTTACTGTTTTTCTTGTAATTATGACTATATTTCTGTTGAATTTGTATATATGTAGATATTACGTATTATGATATTGACTGTTTGCCTATCTCTCTCTAGTTTGGTTTTTTGCATTTGCATGTGTAAGTATTGTTGTTAAATTATCCTCCTTCGTATTGTACATGTTGCTTTGGTTGTCTACCGTTTACATTTGTGTTTAGCACTCATTTACTCAAAGGTTAACTGGAAGAGATCCCTTAAAGGGTTAAGTTCACCTTTGTAAATATTTTTTTTTTGTTTTAATATATTTTTCTTTTTGTGTACAATAAAGTGTTTACATACATACATACTAACCTAAGAACTTTGATATCGTACGTAAGTACGCTACTTTCGTATCCGGAATCACTGCCCGCTCATCTCGTTTATCCTTATATTTATTGATAATGTTGAAGTCACTGACGCGCATCTTTTAAGAGGCCTTATTTCTTTTAAAATGCTGATTGTTTAGGCATTTTTCTCTATGATCAAACATATTTCTTAACATATAATTGATGTTACTACCTAGAACAGGGCTATTGGGATTCATTGGTATATATTTGAAACCTTCAGTTTGAACTTTTAATTGATAATTTTTGTTTGAAAAACTACTCGAAATAGACAAAATTCACATGGAAAAATAGTTTTTCCACTTATTTTCGACTGCACGCAATGAAAGCATGAAATAGCTATGTTACTACCTAGAACTCGAGGAAAATTATTGTTCATTTCAAAAAGTCGGTTGAAATTATCAATATATTCCTCAAAATATGAAAAAAATAAATTTTAAAAGGAATAAGGCCTCTTAATGCTTTTGTTCATGATTCACACGAATACGTAGAAAATAACCATAATAATTATTTTTCTCAATGCAATTTATTTTTTAACTTAATGGCTACTGTCCATTGGGACGATTCTGCCAGCGTCAAGAATATTTTTCTCATTGATACAGCAAATAAGTGACGTTAGGTTAGACACATTAATATTTATTAGTACAAAATAAAGTCTAAGGAATACAACTTAAAATACTTACAATAAAACTATACTAAAAATTAAACTAAACTCGAACATAATAAACGTAAACTAAATCTAAAAATGGCCCCTGCGGCATAGTGCCAAAGATGCTGGCGGCATTTCCTCGCTGAATCGCCAAACTGATTCTTTGAGCGAGGAAACCGCCAGCTCTCCGGTCACCAGTAACATCAATAAGCCTCTTCGAAATATCTTTGAAGAGGCTTAATGCGCTGGGGCCCCACGGACCCAGGGTCTCGACGCCAAAAGGTATGAAATTGTACTCAGCGCCTAGACCACTGTACTTATTCCGTTTTATGCCTTCGGCCGCTTCTGCCGCTGCTCCGGCCCTGATTGAGGATCGGTGGAGATGTGACGGGGCCAGTGTGTCTACACAGGTTGCATCCCACACCAGCACCCGTCCCTTACTCCACGGAATAAGACACATTTGACGTTTAAATTATTATTCCCATGTAAAAAGTTTTGAAAAAATCTGTCTCTACTTTCATTAGCCAGACTATAGTTATATTTTGCTGAATGAAAAATTGACGAAATGAAAATATGCTTATTGAAATTATGCCATGCCAAAGATTGCATTGGCAAAAAATCAGTTGCTAATATTGTTTTGGATAATGAAATTTCAGTTTCTTTCCCGAAGTTAATAGATTTTTTTTTATCTTTTTTTCACAGTTGGTTCTACGATTCAGGACGAAATAGATGCTCTAAATTAGAGTATGGCGGCTGTGATTGTCAAGGATTCGGCACACCAGCAGAGTGCCAAGCTACTTGTGTCAAACGAACAGACTAAGGCGTTTTACAATTCAAAATACATCTAAAGATAGTGCATGGTGTGAAAAGCTTGATAAGTCTAAAATGGCAATTTTAAAGTTTGCCATTTTCTAAATCGTTATTTTTATCTTAAAATCTTCTTTAAAGCTTTACGATATCAGATTTATCAACATATTTACCAACGACTTATCAACTTGTTCCCCGCGCAGTGCTTAAATTGGTAACAATGTTGTTTAATTTAATTCTTTTTTTTTTTCTATAATTGAAATGTTTAAATTTATTTGCATTGTTGCCGTTCTTTGACTTTACTTATTAATTCTTTTCAATCATTTTATTTTTCAGTAACACAAACGCACTTTTTGTACAGAAAATCTAGAAGTTTTTTATTTACTTTACTGTTACCGGACATTTTTATTTTGTACTTTAAGCGCTTTTTTGAATGCACCTACCCAGAGCACTTTAGAACTTGCAAGATCGATAAGAAGCTGCAAACTGCAGCTCTTTAATATTTCCTCACACTGGGTTTTCCAATCTCAGTTTTTAAATAGTTTAGTATTTTAATATGTATAGATTGTAAGGTATTAAGTATTGTAAGGTATTATATATCTATGGGCCTTTGATGCCTGAAATAAATGAATTATTATTATCCCCTTTATTCGTCTTTATACTTAGGCTAGGTTTTTCTACAATAAATTTATATAAAAAGTAAAATACAATAAATTAATTACAAAACAACCTAACCTAGGGTGCTGCCGGCAGCGTGCAGCGGGGCAGGATCCAGGCTACCGGTGGTTAGGGCTGCAGAGAGAGGAACCTCCTGACAATGCGCGCCGTGTCCAGGAGTACCGCCTTCTGTATCTGGCCCTTGATCCAGCCATCTAGCGAGAGTCTCTTAAGATAATAATTACTATCTCCTTATCTTATTTTAATGCTTAGATTAGATTTTTTACAATAAAGTTATATCAATAGTAAAATACAATAAAGAAATTACAAAATATAAATACATTATAAAAAATCTAACCTAGGATGCCTTCGAAAGCGGGGCAGGGCCCAGGCTACCGGTGTGGTGGTTAGGGCTGCAGAGAGGAACCTCCTGACAATGCGCGCCGTGTCCAGGAGTACCGTCTTCTGTATCTGGCCCTTGATCCAGCCATCTATCAGTTTATCAGTTTATTTATTGCCTTCATAGGTATATTACAAGATGGTACATATTACACTTATCCGCTATGAAACCCTGTATAGGGCACTGCAACGTTAACAGGAAATGTATTAAACAGTTAACAACTTAATCTAGTAATATTATAATAATGCTATCTTATTTTCTATATAACAATAATGAAATATGAGTTCTTCTTCTACTTCAGTCTCTAATTTTCACATAGCCTATTAGATTAAATAAAACCTAATGTATTTTATAACTTAACAATAAACTCTACTATTTCAATATGGACGAATTATATTTTTACAATAACAACTTGGGTATAACTACTACAAATCATTTATTATTATATTCAAAAAACTCTTGCATGGTATAAAAACAATTATCAACTAAATATTTTGTGAGCTTTTTGATAAATATATTATATTTTCGCTCATTTCTAAGAGTCTTTGGGAGGTTATTGTAAACTCTAATGCACATTACGTATGGGCCAGAACTATGCATTTTTAATTTAGAAAATGGTACAGGAATATTATCTCTGGGACGCAAGTTTGTGGTTGTTGGGTCCTTCGGTGTTGGAAAGAGGAGGGGATATTTTTTAAGAAATTTGCATACTTCAAGTATATATAAGGAGGTCAGGGTAAGAATATTAAGTTTACAGAAATGGGGTCTGCAGCTATCAGTTGGTTTAATATTAACAAGGATTCTAATACATTTCTTTTGTAAAACGAATAAGTCGTGTATATTTGTGCTATTGCCCCACATAACAATGCCGTACCGGAGCCAGGAATGGGCGAATGCATGGTAAGTACATAGAGCGGTTTTCAGATCAGCGTGTTTTTTTACTTCAGTTAGGGCATATGTAAATTTGGACAATTTTGATGTTATTTTTTGAATATGAAAACTCCAGTTTAAGTTTGTATCTATTTCTAGGCCAAGAAGGTTTGATGAATTGGTGCATTCTAAGGTTTGATTATTATATTTGAAATTTATATTTAAAGTACGTTTTTGGTGTGGTTTAAACTGCATTATTTTTGTTTTTTCAATGTTTATTTCAAGGTTATGAACATCTAACCAATCAATGACTTTTGAGAGGGTATTTTTTTAAAATTGAATTTAGATTGTTATCTTGTTTATTATATGGAAACACTATAGAAATGTCATCTGCAAAAAGGACACAGGTATGGTCAAGTATTTTAGGGAGGTCATTTATATATATCAGGAATAACAGACAACCGAGTACGCTACCTTGAGGGATGGATCCCGGCATGTTCCTGGTTTTGGATCGAATATGCTCTATTGTCCTAGTTTGACAGTTGTGGTATTCTATTTGAACATGTTGAGCCCGATTTGACAAATATGACTGGAACCATTTGTGGGCAATTCCTCTTACTCCTATGGAATAAAGTCTATCCAGTAATATCTTATACGATACTTTGTCATAGGCTTTACTCATGTCTAACAGGACTCCTATAGCATATTTTTTATGGTTAATAGTTTCGAGTATTTCTTGGACATATTTAAACAGAGCTAGTAATGTGGATCTATTTTTTCGGAATCCGTTTTGATTATCACAAAGAATATTAAATTTCTCGCAGAATGAGTAGAGTCGATTTGCCATTATAGTCTCTATTATTTTTGCAAATGTGGGCAATAAGGCTATTGGACGGTAATGAGCCGGGTTGCTGGAATCGCCTTTTTTGTAAATTGGTTTGATCACTGATATTTTGAGTAAATCAGGCATAACACCCTCGCTTAACGATTGGTTTGTAATATATGTGAGTGGAATTGTTAATTCTTTTGAACATTGTTTAATAATTGCAGGTGGTAGTTCGTCATGGCCAAAACTTTGTTTGTTTTTTAATTTACATATTGTTTTATATATTTCGTGCTCGCTAACTGGGCTTAGGTAAAAAGAGTTTAAAGGTGAATCGGTGGTATGGTAGTTTTTGAGCGAGTTTGTCGTAGTGTTAACTTGGTTAGGTTGTTGGCTACTCAAGGATACAAAATAATCGTTAAATGAATTTGCAACATCTAGCGAGTCTCTTGACATGATTATTATTATTTTTATTAGTTACGTAATCCGGTGAAAATGTATGTTAAAGTTGTCATATAGGGGGTCACTTTGATAGGTACTGAATAAATTAACCAACTTGGTTTTATATTGTATCTGACAACTTTTTGCGCTAGAAGGTTGCGAGACTTGCAATTTTTTTACATATTATGTTCTTGATGGGATTATAATTGACAGATTATGGAACGCGAGTATAAAAAAAAATAAGTAAGGTCTTTGTAAATGAAATCGTAGGTTAAAGTTAAAAACCGATATTAAAGTTATCTGGGGAACTTTAGGAGCACAGTTAATTAATAATGTAAAACCAGCGTTCGTTGGAGTTCCGCAAGTTTTCGAGTTGAAATAATTTATTCATAAAAGACGCTAAAAACTTAGGTTCCGTTGTAAAGCGCTGGTTTGGCTAGCGAATTAATGCTTTCTAACTAAGAAAACATGGTGTTTTACGCTTATAATTGTCGTATATTTTAGAGTAGATCGATCCACTGACGTTATAGATACGATACAAAGATTAAACACGAAATTAAGTTTACCTCCTTCCAGATTTAAACTGATATCTCTTATCATACCGGGCGAGTACTCTATCAATTGAACCAAAGGTGGATGCCAAGAAGTTGATGATTTTTCTCATTGTGTTCTTACTACTGATTTGTATGCTTGATTTGAAATTAATGTTTGCTTAACAGTAGATTGAGAAGATCGAATGAAAAGAAAACCATTAAAGGACGTTGTTAGGGCAGTTATAATACAACTGCTTGCTTTGCTGGTGGTCCTACATTTGAATCCCGACGAGGGCAAATATTTGTGTGACTTCTTTACGGCGGAAATAACAGTATACCGCCACCATTACCTAACGATTCCGTCACGATTAGGTATTCATTTGGTCATTTATTTGGTGAGGCTGACTACTATCAAGCTATCGACGTTCTTGCAGGAGGAATTCTGTCCGAAAGGTTTCCTGTCTTGTCTCCTGTCGCACGTCGCCGAAATAAAGTATTAATATTTGTATAGAATCTTTTTATCGATTCTATATTTTTTAAGTGGTAATACCACATTTTTATTTTTATAAATAATGACACAAAGGTAAATTAAGAAATAAAAATTGAATGCGATTTACTACAATCGAAGCGGGGTTTGAACCCGCGACCTCTGCGTTTCCAGCGCATTGCTCTCCCAACTGAGCTATTCGATCGCTACGTCAATCACACGAAATCTTTCATCCCTTAATCATTTACGCTACTGGAGCGCCCTCTGCGTCATATATGTTTTTTTGAAATGCTTATTGCGCATTAGCCATACCCTAGGATGTGCGTTTTACACGCACGATCCCCAATCCCCATTGCTTTACAGCAAGTGTGAAGACTGCGAGAGAGATGGCACTGTTCTAAATATTTGTATAGAATCTTTTTATCGATTCTATATTTTTTTATGTGGTAATACCACATTTTTATTTTTATAAATAATGACACAAAGGTAAATTAAGAAACGGAAACGCAGAGGTCGCGGGTTCAAACCCCGCTTCGATTGTAGTAGATCGCATTCAATTTTTCTTTCTTAATTTAGGTACCTTTGTGTCATTATTTATAAAGTATTAATGCTTATTTTAGTCATAATGTTTTATTTGATATGTATGCTTGTTTTAAGATCTATGGGTTACAGTTACCTCATATAATAAATGATATTGATTTATATGTAGCGTTTTTAGCGCTGTTTAGGAATGTCGAACTTTAATAGTGATTTCTAACTTTAAGAGCACCCTAAACCTTCAAATAAGAAGAAATCCCATATAGACATTCGATCCCAATGAAATCGATTCCAAAAGTAGTCATCATCCTTATTGCTTCATTTCCTATGCCTTAGAGAGTTCGCCTGGTCTGGTCCTCGTCTCAGTACATAACCTAATCTTCAGCTTACGAAGCTAAGCTAAATTCCACAAGGTTCCTCTCTCTAGACCGCGACAGCGTGTCCTGACGGCGGCCACGGCAAACAACGTCCGATGTCTGACGACGCAGCTCCAAGGTCACACGTCACGTCAATGAGCAGTTTTTGACTGACTCTTGTTGATCCTGCTCCTCATCAGTGCACCCGGTCGGAAATACTTTGGTACAGAAGCTTCATACGAAGCTAAGGCGTGATTTACTTTATTCTGAAACACCTGAATCGTATCATAGCATAAACCAACTTATTTTATGAAACATTTGTAATGTCTTATTTTTAAATGTGGAAATTTTGAAAAAACAGTGATTTGAGTACTATATGCTGTCCTAGACGACTAACGTCTAAGAAGGTAGATCCAATATTCATTGGATTGCTTAGATAGTTTCTATTTTACTATTTGAAAAAATATGCTTATTATATATCTCAGATCAACTTCAATTCGAACTAGGTATCTTTAACGAACCCTAGCAATAGGAACTTTATGCATGGATTATGAGCAAATGCAGATTTTAGACCATACCTGACACCGCGAACACGCGTAACACGTCGCTGTTGAAAAATGTGACCTAGTTTAGTTACTTATGTTTTTATTATTTTGTATTTGATATGTAGGTTAGTTTTAAGGTATGTATCTATGGGCCTCAGTTGCCTGAAATTAATATTTTCATTTATAAATCCGTATGAAAATGGACACACACCCATCTGTTGTCTTAAGCAAATCGCCAGACGACACCACGATCTGTTTGCGGTCCCGTCATTGGTCTCGATTCGATTTGTTACTCCATTGTGGCTAAATATATTGAAACGTTTCGTTAGATTTGGTTACTAGAAATATTCTGTGGCACTAGTGAAAAGGTATAAGTCGGACTTAACCTAGGAGTAAAGGAGCTCAAACATTTACGATAGTGTAAGACTGACGAATTTTTCCTTATGCTTTGTGTGCCGATCTTTGCATTGTTTTATTTGAAAGGTTTTTACACCTTAGCGACCTCTGTGAATACGTTAATATTCACATCTTATCGCACCACTTTACAACGGTGAACGAGCAAGCAAGAAAGGGCGCTGTGAGTCGTCAGGTCTACCTGGAGCTAGGGTAGCCAAGTGGTTAACGCGCTGGACCGGTAATCTAGAGGTACCGGGTTCGAATCCCGGTCTCTTCCACCAGGTAGCTTCTTTAATTTTTCTTTAAGCTTTGATCTTTGTATTCATAGTTTATTTTCTCTATTTCTCTTAAAAGCCAACTGAAAACGGAGTTGTCGAGCAACAAATGGACGCTAAAAATAACAATCACTGAAGGAACGCTGTTCATGAACAAAACTTAACGCATTAATCTGGAGTCTGCCAGTATATCATGTGAACCCGTGTCCACAAACAAACAGGCACAGAAAGTTCACTCCGCTTAAAATAAGAATTAACTGACTTTGAGTGACATTTTCAATGTAATTATATCCTACCATTTTCGATAATAATGGCCAAAAGTTAAGCTCGTTTGAAAAAATTCGAAGTTTATTTTTGTTTCATTATCATAATGTATTTAGGTAATTTACAAGTTAGGCTACTTATCCGTTCAAGTATGTTGATTGTTTTAGACATTTCTCTCTATGATCAAGCATGTTTCTGAATATATATTATTATCAATGTTACTACCTAGAACAATGGCTATTGAGATTTATCGGTATATAATTTGAAACCTACAGTATAATTTTTTCATTTATAATTTTTGTTTCAAAAATACATAAATAGGCGTGAATTTACACAATTCACACAGAAAAATATTTTTTAAAATTATTTTCTACTGCACGCAATAAAATTTAAAAAAGGTATTATCCACTTTAAAAAGTTAGTTAAAATTATCAATATACGTATATTTGTCATAATATAAAAATAATAAAATTTAAAAGGAATAAGGCCTCTAAGAGAGCGCCTCATCGCGAGCGGTCTCCTGTAATATCATGTCATTATTAAATATTCCTCTTTTATTTTATTTAAACTTTATTGCACAAAACAAAAGTCAGTAAAAATGGCGAACTTAATGCCTAATGGCATTCTCTACCAGTCAATCATTATTTTTGTTAGGTACATTACTGACAAACACTCGCAGTGACGGTGATTCCTATCGTCGAATCTACTATATAATAGGTACTGGAGATATCATGTTATGTTTTCAAGTAGCGTATCCTTTTTTTTCTCACTCTACTTGATACTACCGCCATGTAACATTTCATACTTTCGCGGTTTGAACACATAATTTAAACTTATTGATCCGGGTCTATCGCGATATTTTGATTTACCTTCATTGCCTGACGTTTCAACACGGTTTCACGTGCCGTGGTATCAGGTGTACTGTACGTCAGGCAATGAAGGTAAATCAAAATATCGCAATAGACCCGGTGCAATAAGTTTTAACTACCGCCATGCGCTAAGGCGAGTCTTAGTGTATTGAAAGTTTTGCGAGCCAGTGTGAAATGAATTTTCTGTCCGGATTTAATTTATGCCTGCGTTGCGTGAGAAAGAATGAAGTCTAAGTTATGTTATGAGGAAATTTGAAAATAAGTTTTTGTATTTTTTTTTCACGGTTATTTGTTTCAACCTTTCTTACTACAGACTCTTTCGGAACTACTTGTGATCTTAAAACTAATCGAAGTGAAATATCACTACTATAGTCGTCGGTGGCGTGACGTAGAATACTGAGTAAATAAACAGAAGGACTACTCTGATGTTCGAAATTCGACCATCGTATAGTGCCGTCCTGGTCACTCAAATATACTTTGACAGGACATAACATAAGTCAACTAGCCTATTACTCCCCGCAATTTTGAATTAATAAAAGCAATGAATAACAAAGAAGTAAACGACGAGATGATGAGTAAAAGAAACGAATAGAGGACGAAAACATGCTGAAAAAATGGGACAAGAGCAAAGGAATGATAAAAATCAGTCAAGATCAAACGCAACTAGGCAAGAATGATTGGCTCTTGAACTTCGCTTGTTCGGCTATTAAAAGCTGATAAATACCGCGCCTTTCCCATGTAACACACGATCGTGTGTGATCTTATCGAGCGATGCAAATCTGCATTAGCATACGGCGGTGGTCACTCAAGCGACAGCGATATCGCGGGTTCGTTCCCCTTCCTACCACCCTATTCGTCATGGCTATCTGAACTTTGTTGCAGCCTAGGGGCCTGCGGTTTTATGCAGCTATCTATACATCTTTTTACATTTATCCATATTATTATAAAATTTTAATTTGTATTGAAAATAACTTTTCCATGGAAAGGGTTCATGATTTCAGGAATATTTAATAGCGTGATGCAGGATCGTCATTTGTTTTGTATGGGCGCGCGGCGCTGTGCTAACCTGGCGCCATCTGTTCTTTGCTTCTGTGGACCACTTATGCATAACAGATGTATCCACTTAGGGCAACGTTTTGTTTCCCCAGAAGAGACAACTCACTGCCCAAATAATCTGGTAATTCCAGTCTCAGCAGTGAAGTGTAAGAAAGAACTGCCACCGTGGATCAACTATGGTTGATGCGGCATATAACAGGCCCAAAGGAAATAATAAGGAAGACCATTGGGAAAAACGAATGTCCAGCAATCGACGTTTCAACTATTATGACGATAATAATAAGGTTTACTATTGGAAGGCATAAAATCATTAATACTAATATGGTTACGCATAATTGCTTTTCGCCGAAAATGAGATGTGCATAAGCCTCATTACGCATAAATTTTTATGCATAACATTAAAAAGCATAAATACAGAAAGCATAACCGTCATGAAGACTAATAACAAAAAGCATAAGCATAAATAGGCATAACAATCAATTGGCATCATATCAAAATGCATAACGCTATTATCCTATTAAAAGTTGCACAGTTGCAAGGTTAGTAACTTAGTATAGTGTGTATACCGGGTGATCAATCCAAATGGGTCAGTAGGGAGAAAACGAAAACTATAAGAGATAGGGAAACCTGTTCTTAGGAACCATGGCTTCGATTTTAGATTTATTAAAAACTGCATTCAAATTTTTTTCGTATCTCTCATGCATAACCCGGAATCGAACCCGGTCGAAATTGAGTAGAGAAAAAAATAATAATTTAAGATGTCATTTGATCCTATTTTTGACAAGTTCTGACTCTTAGAGCACTCTTAATGTATGTACTTTTTTACAGACATTTGTCGCCAATAAAAAGTAGGATCGATTGACATCCCCCTATTCCGCGTTGCTTAGGCGCTTCGCGCCTGGTTATCATGCTAACCTAACCTAACCTAATGTGACCTAACGTTACGTAACGTAATATTTTGTTTTGAAATATGTATATACATACAATAATAATAAATGCATGTTAACCACGTAACTGAGTTTCATTCATTTAGACAACTGAAATTATGGATAATGACAGATATACCAAATAATTATTAGCCCAAATAATAGTATGCGAGTATATTCGGCCAATACAAATTAGTCCAACTAAAATTATGCTAATAGCGTAGTATGCCAAAAAAACAGTAGGCCAAAATATTACTATGCGAAAGTACTATTATGCCAAAACAAATTATGCTAAATCAATTATGCGAAACAGCATTAGTCTAAAAAGCATTATGCGATCCAAGGGGATCCCTAATAATAATACCCAACTATATTATATTTTAGAATGCCGTCCTGTTAGTTTTTTATTTATTTGACATAATATTATATAACACAAGAACTTAACAATCACCCTATAAAAATAAGTCTATCTAAATCTAAATCTAAACTAAGTCTAAAAATGGCCCAAAGACGCTGGCAGCATTACCTCGCTGTATTGCTATGCTAAGACGCTGAGCAAGGAAACGGCCAGTCCTTTGGTCACCAGTGTCGACAAGCCGTTTAGCAAGCTTTTTAAAAATAATTCTAGCGCTTGGACCCCACGGGCCCAGGGTCTCGACACCAAAATAAATGCAGTGAAGTGGTATCGAGAGCCGAGACCCTGTTGAGGATTTTGCGGTTCGTCGTCATTAGATCGAGATGCCTAGGTAGATCACGATGGTTATTTGGTTAATGAATTATTATATAATGTGTTTATGATTATTTATTTGAGAAATTGTTCATAAGTTTAGTCCTCTTTTGCCTGAAACACGGGGAATCAGGCCCGTCATATTTTGTCAAGTAGAATATCTTTGTTAAAGTTACTATTCAATAAATATCTTATCTTATCTTATCAAACTATTTCATGATGTAAGTTACTTGCGCCAAAAATGGCCCGGTTCCTAAGATAGCCCACTTCAAACTTTTATAGTTACTTAACTTATGTCTATGGTACTAACCGAACATGGGCGCGAAATTTGAATTCGTTCGAACTGTTATAACTATAAAAATTTGAAGTTTGCTATATTAGGAACAGGGCCATCGATGGCCTTGCCAAATATGAAGTTGAACAGACTGACGAGAACCATCCATTTTGTCGACATTCCCTGTTAAGATTCGACAGTGTTAAGGCCTTGATTTGCCATTTTAAGGTTTAAATACTTTGCTATCTTAAACATTATTTCCTTACCTTTAATTATATCTGCAGACGACTCGAACACCACAAATTCCTCAATCTGAAACAAAGAGTTCAAAATTTTACTACTTTTCTTTCCGCACTTCGTTTTTCTGTATGTCCTTTAGATATTTAAATAAGTTACAAATTAATACGGTGGAACAACGAAACACCCTAAAATGTTTTATAAAATACCTACTGATGACCGTAACACTGATGAAACAATTTTCTTACAATCTTCTTAAACAGAATAAAATTATCCATCTCCAGAATTTTTATCCATCTCTCCGTATATAATCTAAATTTAAACTTATCTTTTAGGTAATCTTATCCATTTATAACTAGGTAACTTTATTAATTGCGGGTCAAATTTTAAACAGATAACTCTGGCATTGTTCTGTTTTAGAAAAAGATAGCAACAAAAACATTTTGTACATCCTCTTTGTCGCGTACAGTTTCACCTGTCCTGCTCGCACGGAATAGACATGTTGACTATTTTTTTTTGAGGATGTCAGTTGTTCTATTTTTTGGACTGACTACACTTAAACTGTTCTAAAAGCTAGAGATGACCATCAAAGTTCAACATTCCTACGTAGCGCTAAAAACGCTCCATACAAAAGGCGTCCAGGCTAGTGACGTCACAGGCCGGTATGGTTGTCATATAATAATTGTTTTGTAAAATTATGAGGATTCTGAAAACATTTTCAAAAATTCTTTTGGATTAAAAAAAAAACATAAAATTTGCGTACCTTAGAAATCATATTTCCAAAAAAGATTTATTTTTCTGGATTTTTTTCTTTAATTCGTGATATATTTAGCTAATTTTATTCATAATATAACTACAGTACCTACGCTGTAGAATTCAACATCAGTCAACATGTCTATTGAAAGGAAAGGAACGCATATTTCGCCTGGTGACAACCGAAACTCACTAAAATTTCTGTCACCACTCTTTAAAACCTCGTATCTAGTTTGTAAATTGATACTAAGATACGAGCTTTGTTTTAATACGTATTTGTTACTTAGTGAGTTTTGGTTGTCAACAGACGATTTGTCGCGCGACAAAGAGTCGCCTCAAGAGAGTTATACAAGCAAAGTCGCGGTAAGATATGTTAGCATATTTTGCCACGACTTCACTTATCGAGCGTCTCAGTATCCGTCTCAATCGCACAGTATTGACAGAAAAGTGACGGGTAATATTTCTCGCACGACAAAGATCGTGTCACTATTATGCTCTCGCTGGTTTCGAATACAAACCCTAAAATTACACATTACACAATAAACAAATAAGGTGCACAATGTACACATCCCCAACACAAATATTTAAGGCACCAAGCCCAATTCATTTAGAATTCCACCACGCGTCCACTCATTGCCCTATCTCCCCCAATCAGAGCCCTCTGCCGTGACTATAATAAATTATACATTTTAATATTCCAGCCGTGGAATTAATTATTTTATTACAACTTAATTAAAACCTAACAAATGGGCCGTAATTGAAAACACATCGTAGAAACGTTATTTGGGCAATTTTAATTGTTACGTAAGGGTACCCGTGATAAAATATTTGATTGAGAGTTGATTGTGACTATTAAAGTGGGAAATATAGCGTATATTATAACCAGAACTAGTATTATTACCGGCATTGTTTATAATTTACTAATATAAAACTCACGAACTCATAAACACGTCCGACATGCAAAATATCTCAAGTCGCGGAAAATTTCATATTAGCAATTTAAAAATAATGTCTACTCTGAATTTTATATAACGTGACACTATTGATCTTGAGGCGTGGCAAAACGAGTGAAAAGAGTGTGACTGACTTGGTATGATCGCGCGTGGAATTGCTCGAAAGCGGAAGACGGAGCAATGCACCACTGTGCACCATAAAATAATTAGCGGTTGGTATACTCGTATAGACCTGTGATACTTAGTGATCCACTCTTGACAATAGTTACGATTAATGTTTAGGTCATTTTATTTCACAACCCCGATAAAAATATTTGTTAAGCAAATAGTACATTACTGCAGACGCCGGAAAAGACGGGCTTGCCGGGTGAGTAGGTACCTATAGATCGGATAGTGATACGAAGCCGGCAAGCCCTTTTCACGGCTAAGGCTTGTATAGTGCTTTTCACGGCTAAGGCTTGTATAGTGCTTTTCACGGCTAAGGCTTGTATAGTGCTTTTCTCAAACATATGCAATGAAAAAAATTGTGCGTGGAGGCCCTCCGCGCGAAAGAAGTGAAACTTCGTAATGCGGAAATGAAAATAGGAAGGGGTAGAAATTGTAATTTCAAAAGAGAAAACCTAACAATCAATTGATATTCACAAGAGACGTACCTTGACATAACCTTAAATCCGTCGCATTGTCCGTGGGATTGTTGCGTTGAACGTTTAACACAACTGTGCTTTCCTACGGCTTTCCACGGTAGCGTTAAACGTTTAACGCAACCTTGTTGGAAGTCGCATTAGAAGTTTCACTTCAATAAAAAATACACCGCTCAAAAAAATATAATTCAGCTGATTCGCCTGTTCATGAACACAGACGCCATGTTTAATAAAATACTTCCCGACCCAGGCTTTCAATTTTGCATGTTTTTTTTTACAGTCCTCTCCAGTTGTTCCGCCCGAAACGTGATACTTCCAAGCCTGTTACAACGCACGTTATGATGACGTTTCATAACATGTTTGAGAAAAAACATGTCTTATTAATGTCAAACGCATCCCATATATAGTATACAGTATGTCAAAAAAGTTGGTGCATTGGCGTCGTTATTAGTTCGCTTAGAGTGCGAGGCGCATATTTCAGTATAAACAGCAGTCTCGAGCAATTTCGACTCGAGTGCGCTGAAGCCAATCTCTTTCAGCAAACATGTTCCACAGTGCTCCAGCAAATTACAGTAGTACAGAGAAAACTTTTATTCTTTCGTATTTGTATTTCGTCAGCTGACAACCGACAACTCACTAAATAACAAATATCTACTTAAAACAAAGCTCGTATCTAAGTATCAATTTATTAAGTAGATACGAAGTTTTAAAGAGCTGTGACAGAAGTTTTACTGAGTTAGGTTGTCACCTGGCGATTTGTTGCCTCTGATTTACAAATGTAATTTAAAGTCCTGCTTTAGTTCTTTTCATTTTAATAACATGACTTTAATAGTTTTTTACCAAAAAAGATCTCTGGTTAGTTCCTTTCAGTTTCTTTCTCAACAGTAGAATCATTTAGGTCAACGCTGAAAGTCTAAGTGCCTTGACTTGTAAAAATGCACATGTGGCCTACTTACAAGATTAAATATTCAATTTCATTTCATTTTTAATTGAAGCAAAACATATCAATTCTAATAAAATTACAGGTTTTTACACTTTAAAAGGAAAAAGTTATTCTGAAGATCATTGAGGTATTATTTATAATAGAGCCACAGACCCGAACAAAATTGTCGAAAAAAGTGGCACTGCTGTCATGTTCAAGTAGATGCCAATAACGCTTATTTATAATTTACAACAACATAATTACTTCTCACAAAATTACTCTTTACTCAAACGTTTAAGTGTCAAATTGGCTTACGTACTTATTACCACAAATATTATTCGAGTAAATTAACTTTTTTAGCGTCTTCTGACTCATGTCTCTTGTCAAACTTGGAACATGGCACGAATGGAGCAGATTTTAATAGTTTTACATACCCACTAAAAATATTTTCATTATTATTTTATTTAGGTATTAAAATATATTTGTTGTTTGAACTAAATAAACTCGTAAATTGTTATTAACAAATTAAGTTACGTTTTTATTTAACAACTGCATCCCGACACTGCATAGAAGGGAACAGTAATAATGACATTATGATTTCTCAACTCATCTTGTTCTAGTATGTGAAATGAGAGTAAGGCAAGTGCAAAATATTAACATTTTTAACCCTTTAAAGTTTGATGGCGTGGCGTGAAAGTCGGTGGCGTAGTATGCACGGCAGCACACATTGTCTTTAGGTGTTCTTGGCGTTCAAAGGTTTAAACTGACAGTGTCTAGACTCTGAGACAAAATAAAACAATGACAACAGAGCAATTTTTTTATTAATTTTTTAATGTTACCTGTAGGATCTGCCTGTAAAAGGCATATGTTCATAACACTGGCTCACTCGCCGCCGCACACATAGTAATGTCATGCGTCCACTCTCGCCCTCGGCTCGCGTGTAACTAAACGCAGCATCCTATGTGACGTGCGTCTGAGACAGTGTATATCTATTTATGTACCTACTACCACAAACACTACATAACCATTATACGCTTCTTTTGTATACATTGTCATTTACGTTTACGTTTTTATTGAGATATTAAAGCTGTGTTGAGTGAAAGACTTTTACCCTTCTTTTGATTAAAAAACATAAAAAAAACATATATGATCATGCCGAACGAACACACGAGAGACGAATTATTTGGCTGAAATTATTCTTGACGTCTGTCTCTTACTAAACGTGACCTCAATTTTTCACGTTGTTTAGGATCGCGTGGGAATCTTTAATAAAAAAATAGGATAATTATTTATTGCACTCCTTTATTAATTTATAAAATATAAAAGTATAGCGACTCCTTAGATTTTTGTTCTGTGATGAGGTGCATTTTGTACGGACAAAGTTAATAATTCTAATCTAAAATATGCTATGATTTTACATAGGATTCGTTAATTAATCAATAGAATCTGCGTAAAGAAGAATATTCCGACCTTTTTCTTTATTTTATAGCTGTTATTTCTGTAATTTTTCCCTGAAAATTAAGTCATTTTTGAGACCCGTCACGTGTCATGGTCTAAACGAGACTGATCGCCCAACTAATGCGATTTGTGATTTTGCTTTAGTTGGGAGGGTGCCATTTTTTCCGTCGGATTGTGTGTCCATGTAATTAATACGTCAATGCTGAAGATTTAATATTTTACCTTACTATATTATGTCAAAAATGTGATATTAGTTGAAGCATCAATCTTATTAATAATTATTAGCTCAGGGAGACCCGGCCGGCAGTACGCAACTTAATGATTACACACGGATTTATCTAGTAACGTCAAAGACCACGAAAGGATAAAACTTTTGAATTAACTAAATCTTACTTGTTGATCTGCCTTTAATAATTAATAACACAAATATTGACTTAGAAAGAATTCTGAACTGGAGTAACTGTTATGGTCTAAAAGTAAACCCAGCTAAAACCCAGGTCATAGTTATAGGTAGTTCGAAACTTATATCTCGTATTGATTTTTCACTTCTACCTGGTATATTTTTTGACAGTGTACTGATTCCTTTTTCACAACAAGTGAAAAATCTTGGCGTGATTATAGACCGTACTCTCTCCTGGATTTCTCAGATCAGCGAGGTCAGCAGGAAAATGTTTGCTGCGGTAGGGTCCCTGAGACGACTCCGTAACTTTTTACCAATCGCCACTAAAATTACGCTTGCCCAATCTTTACTCCTTCCCATTTTAGACTATGCTGACGTGTGCTATCCTGATATTACTGAGGAACAGCTGAATAAACTTGAGCGCCTTCAAAATTTATGTATTCGGTTTATATTTGGCTTGCGCAAATATGACCACGTTTCCCATTTTCGCTCGCAACTCAAGTGGCTTCCTATTCGTCTTCGTCGCAACTCCCATATTCTTGTCTGCCTCTATAATATACTTTTCAACCCCGCTACACCTTGCTACCTAAAAGAGCGTTTTAAATATCTATCTTCTGTTCGTTGTTCTCAAAATTATCTTCTTTCTCCAATTCCTTCTTCATCAAAATTTTTAAATGACTCTTTTGCCTGCCAAGCGATTCGGTTGTGGAATACTTTGCCGCTCGACTTACGCAAAGCTCAATCCCTCCCCATCTTTAAACGTAACCTGAAGCAGCACTATTTATCACTTCCTTAGGTGATGTCTGAAATTAATTTTGAATGTACGTTATTACTTCATGTACGTATATTATATGTATATATGAGTATATATATGTAAATTATAAGTTATATGTGTATGTATATTTATTTATTTATTTATTATATATATTTATATTACAAACAATTCAGATGTATGTGTAAATTAAGTTTCTTAACCAGTTTCTTGCACTACCTTTTTAAAATGTATCCTCCGACTTTTTCTGCTACCCAAAGGTTGTCTGGAAGAGATCGCTCTTTAGCGATAAGACCGCCTGTTGTTACCCTATTTAACGTTGCTTTATTTCTTTGTATTAATCTTTTTCATGTGGTGCACAATAAAGGATATTATTATTATTATTATTATTATATCGTTGTCATCTATTGTTCGTGGCTTATAAGGCTACTGTTTTGATAACACTCACTGTAGCTTGTAGCTCTGTTTGTGTAGTTACCTGTGGTCGCGGCTTTTACCAGATAAAATATTTGAGATTCGGCCCAAAGGGTTTGATGCGGCGTGCTTCTGTGGCTTTGGCCGGGAATCAAACAGTGTTTACTGCTGATAGAGCATTAGGTATCACAAGCTGTATAAGAGTTTACAGAGCTATCCTTCTACCGCTCAAAGAGTTAACTGCTGTATACGCTTTGGATTGGATTAAGTTTAGTACTGGAACTGACATTTAATTGATTTTTGTTAGACCCAACCAACTTCTTGTGTTTAACTTAATATGCTTAAAACGACAATAGGTACCGAAGTTTCATTGAGTTAGCGGAACAAAATCACTTAATTCTAATTATGAGTACTTGAAAATGTCTATCCCAGGCTTTATCTCAGCTTCTTTAGGTCAAGTTGTTAGTAATTACTTAAAGGGAAACTATAAGTGCCGATACCGAAAACCCTTTCGGCCTAAACCTAACGAAACATGCGAGTCAATGATGATTGCATTTATAATGCGATAAATAAATAAAACTAGCGTCTCTGTAGTCTATACATAGGTATTCAACTATATACGACGTCAGACTAGACAGGTATAACGTGGTATGTGGTATCTGTAATTGCTCCCGGTGCCGGCCAGCAATGTCACGTGCGGGGTTATCAATAATGTCAATAGGGAGCAATTTACGGGTATATTGCATTTCAAGGATAAACGTAAGACACGACGCTACGGCTTGACCGGTACAGTCTGCTCAAGATAATGTTGAGCAAAGAATAATACACTACAGAAACTTCTCTTTTTGGTCTTAGTAAAATCCTTCTGAAAACCTACAATAAACCTGTAAGTTACTAAAAGGTCAAAAATATTCTACACATTTAAGATTTGGCTAAAATCGTCGTTCATTGGCAGTGTCCAGTAGGCGAGCTGCAGCGCCATGTATGTTATTGGTTGTTTGTGTAAAATGTGAAGCTTAGAGTGTGGTGACGCGACCTTGCGAAATAGTTTCGTACGCGAACGCGCGAGACAAGAGGAAGGCAAAGTTGATGCATGACATGACATTAATTAATAACATTTAAATAAAACCGAATCTGTAAAGGTTGACAGTCAACCTTTGACAACGGTATCTGTAAAGGTACTGAAACGTCAGGGAGGCTCAAATAATTAATATACGCGATATAATCCGTTTAAATTGTTTTATTTAAATGTGTGACAGTCGTGGAAACCGAAGAAAATATTATTAATTAATAACTTCAAACTAAAACCATTTAATGTCACAGTTTCAAAACAATACACTTGTAATTATGTTAAACAAATTCATGGGCTGACATGGATTGACATTATGATATACCTACAACGACAGATATAGGAATTTATGCAAAGAGGTCTTATACCTTTTCAAAAATAGTTTATTCATAATATGAGAATTATATTGATAATTCCAACCAACTTTTGGTGGTGAATAACGTTTTTCCCGAGTTTAGGTAGTAACATAGCTATTTCATACTTTCATTGCGTGCAGTCAAACATAAGTTTTAAAAAACAGTTTCCTGCGTGAATTTTGTCAAATTCGAGTAGTATTTGAAACAGAAATTATCAATGACAAATTCAAACTATATGTTTCAAATATATACCAATAAATCGCAATGGTTTGTTCTAAGTAGTAAGTATTCTAATTATAATATGTTAAGAAACATGTTTGATCATTAAGAAAAATGACTAAAAGAATCATCGTTTTTAGACATATAAGGAGCCTTAAAAGTAAACAAAAAAACTTGAAAAGTGAACCGAGTCATTAAAAATGACTCATAATATTTGTGAACAAGGAAAATATCTTAACAAATTAAAACAATCCGAACCTCGGGCACAAAATACAATGTTGTTTTCGAGTCCTGGCCCAGACAGCTTTACAAAGTGAGCATTGAATTACATGGGACAGAATAGGAAACTGTTTGCTATTTGCTGGGATGAAAAAGATAAACGGTTAAATATTTTTTGTGGACGCGGTTGGTGCAGTTTGTGGTGCACTGCATACTGAGCCGATGGTCCTGGGTTCGAATCCCAGCAAGGACAAATATTTGTGTGATGAACTCGAACATTTGTACCTGGGTCATAGATGTTATGTATGTATTTAAACAATATTTATATCGTCGTCTAGTACCCATATTACAAGCATTGCTTAGTTTGGGACTAGGACGATTTGTGTAAGACGTTTAGATTCACTTCGTCCATATTCCCATTTTGTCAACAATCCTATTTCGTCTGCATGTCCACCTCGTCTGCAATTCCATTCCCATCTCGTCTATATTTCCAACTTGTCCACATTTCTAACGCGGACGAGTTGGAAATGTGGTCAATCCGAACTCGTCCACATTCCCATATTATCGATTGTCCCTTTTATCATAATAATATTATTGGTCAATATAATATCATGGGATATAAATAGGCAATTTTAGGAAGACCTTTTTTTTCTTAGTGTCCATAGGCTTCTGTAACCGCTTCCCATCAAGCGGGCCGTACTAGGCTTATTAGCCACATATATCTAGTAAACTTATTATCAATCCTAACCCCGTTAAAAACAAGTGGCCGTAAATTCCGAAATGATATCTATCCGAATTCTACCATCATGGCCAGTTCTGGACGTAATGTACGACCGCGGACGTGCGACGCGACGATACGCGGCGGGTGACAAAAAAAGTAACATACTGTCACGTTTTGGTTAAATTATGAGCGAGAAATTAACGCAACCACATAATATTGTAAAAGAAAAAACCGGCCAAGTGCGAGTCGGACTCGCGCACCGAGGGTTCCGTACAAACACTTTCCATCCCTAAGTGGTTAAGTTAAGTTTGCACCTGGTATGTATAGCGCCCCATATAAATTAGGTGCAAAGTTAGGTATTAAAAAAAAAAATTATGGTTTTCGTAATTATTCCTTTATCTATGCTATAAGACGTTGCTTCGTACCAAATTTCAAGATTCTGAGTTCACGGGAAGCACCCTGTAGGTTTTGATTCCCTTGCAAGAGTCGAAAATTTGCGGCATAAACGGCTGTATCTTTTGATTGCGTTGGCTTAGAAGTTTGATTTTTTCACAGCTTCAAGGGACAGTAGACTTGAGTAATTGATATAAATTTCAGCTTCATACCTCCACGCGTTCCTGAGAAAAAGGGTCTTGACAGACGGACGGACGGACAGACGGACAACAAAGTGATCCTATAAGGGTTCCGTTTTTTCCTTTTGAGGTACGGAACCCTAAAAACTAGTTTTTAATAATATTTTGACTTTAAAAGGGTGGAACTGAAATTTACGTGGAAATGTTTTTAAGCAGGTCACTTTCTCAGGAACACAATGTTTCTTATTTTTGTCGTAGACGGATGTAAGTGTTTAGGTTCCAAACTGAATATTTAAGTATGGTAGAAAAAAAAAAGTTTTTTTGTGGTCAGTTACGGGAGCCATTTTAAAATGTTCTTATAGGGTTATTGAACCCTAAAAGGTGAACCTTTGGAACTGGTCCTTCTCGACCTTAACTGTGACTGTATATGTCCGTCAGTAATGATAATACGCTAATAATTCGTATTGTAAAGCAAGCAAAACACAACGGCCGTCAGAATAGACCTAAATAAATATCTAACACGCAACCAAACTCCAACTAATCCTGCTCAAAGGGTGAACTTGGATGCGTTCAAACTACCAGTTAGCCTAGTTCGCAAACAAAACGCCATATCTTCCCAGGAAATTGAAGGCGATTAAGACATTTTGCATTAGCCGAGTATTTCAAGCAAAATGTCACATCTTTCTAGGAAATTGGCGGCGGTTGAGACCTTTTGCGTTAACCGAATGCGTCAAGCAAAATGTCACATCTTACCAAGAAATTAGCGGCGTTTAAGACATTTTTGTCTTAGCTAAACTCCTCTGAGACAAAACGTCATTATCTTCACAGGAAATTGGCGGCGGTTACGCCATTTGTGTTGGAATAGAGGTCGGATCTAGTTCTTGCCTTTGTAGACAGAACTTCGTACGTTTGGTATATTTAACTGGCTGAATATTGAAGGCTGACGATATGGTTTGCAGTTGAATTGAATGCGTTTGAATGACTTGAGAACTCAGCATTTCATTATATCAATCAATTTAATTGGAATAGGGTGTGAAAGTTTTGTACTTTATAACTAGAAGCTGAGCTATTATTTTTCGAAATGGCTTGTTATTTTTATGATTTAACCTCCGCCATCTTGAAAATATTTCAATAAACTGAATTGACCAAAAATGTAGGTATAATATTGGACCTGCGCACACAATTTAAGGAGAGTCGGTTGAGAAATGCGGCCTGTAGACGAGAACAGTCTGAAATCCATACAAACGGACATCAACACATCCGGACATACGAAACAATTTTTGGCCAAGCTGAAGCGGAGACGCTTCGCTCGCTCAGTCAATAAGATGGGGAGATTATTGAGCTCTTTAAACCAATTTTAGGCAAATTATTTGATTTGAATTACTAGATTTTGTGAAAAATATAGTACTTTACTGCGGCATTTAACTATTTTTTATTGGTTGTTTATGTGAAATTCGGCGAGGTGCGACGACGTGAGCAACCGGCACTGGTCCGGCACGGTCCGGCAGTAGTACCACTACAGTGAACGCGCACCGTGTTGCTCGATCAAAAGTTGAAGGCGGAGTAGAGCACCTAGGTGTGCGCTGATGGCTCATCAGCTATTAACACGATTTTGGGTCTTATTTGTTAGAAACTCTAGCACAACTGTCACACGCGACTATTTCTCGCTCTAGATTATTATGTTAATTACCTATCTCTTTATGTAACTGTGGGAGTGACGGATGATGCTATGTCGCGCGACATGAGTCGCGAACCATAGCTGTACCCTTGGGTGCGTCCCACGAGATATAACTACATAATATATAATTTCATATTAATAACGTTCACAAGATATAATGAACTTTTGCTATAACATTAAAATCAATATTTTTATTATGAATAACGGTCAATTAGCATAATACTCATGTTGTAGAATGATTTTTTATATAACACTCAAGTACTCTAAATTCAGTTGATATAACATACATAACGTATAACGATCATAGTAGGTATATACTTTCTTTTAGTATAATGATTAGAAAATATAATAGCGTATGATATACTAAATAGGTTATAACTGCTTCCCCTGCCTATGCCCCTAAAATGGAACATGGGTCAAAAACCGAAAACTGTAGGTTAGGTTAGGTTTGTTTTATGACCATGAATAGCGGAGCGAGCAAAGCGAGCGGAGCGTCAAAATGCTTGCTTGCATGGAGGTATATTAAAATTTAACAGTTAAACTATATTGCATAAGTATGTTCACAATTGATAATGGCCGATGAAATTCTGGCAAGTAAGAGTATAGTTTGGAAGAACTGCGACAAAATGGAATATGGGTCAAAAACCGAAAACTGTAGGTTAGGTTAGGTTTGTTTTATGACCATGGATAGCGGAGCGAGCGAAGTGAGCGGAGCGTCAAAATGTTTGCTTGCATGGAGGAATATTAAAATTTAACAGCGAACTATAAACTGTGGCTCTAGTGAAAAGGGGTTAAACTCGAAAAACACTACTTTACAGGAGACGCAAAAAACCGTTGCGGCTTAAAATTATTCAGACTTTTGATCACTGTGCTTCAACCACTATACTTACAAATAAACTTTAAATGCAGTTTTAATATTTAAAAAATCCTCTTTCACGGGGTAATTTTCTTCCTTCTCCAAAGTTAACGGTTAAAAAAAAATGTGACTTATATCCGTGCCAAAACGTGTTCTTAAGGACATAACTTACTTTATACCCCTTTTCACCCATAACACTTACACTACCCGGGAATATAACTAAACTTATACCAATCTTCACCATTATTTTAGAAAGTTTAAATGGACTTGCTGTTCGGTTTATTTAAAGTTATCTCCTTTTATAAAGAAAAAATACATGAACACCCTAAACAAGAAATACCTAACTAAACGAAACCTATCATTTAAGAGCTTTATTTCAGAGATAATCCTAAGAAAACAAACTTTTACCCTTTTGCACTCAATTAATTTAGGTGTACTGTAATATAAACACACTTTTACCAATGGTTTTTTAGAAGTTATATCATTTTTTGCGGTGCAGTGATAATAAAAAATCTTCATTTTTATTTATTCTTTATTACAAAAATAACAGTAAAAGTCAACATTAGCATATAAAATTATTCTCATCGTTTTTAACTTTTGGACTTTCATCAAAAAGAATAAAATATTAAGTAATCAACTTTCTTTAGCGATACAAGATGATAAGTACCTAAAACGAGATAAGTACGAAATTTACTTTTTCCAGTTGACTTATACAATTACGAATAACTTTTAGTATGAGACCTTATAAGTGCTAAAATTTTATCGCAATTGTGAATATTTAGACACGGAAAATAACATGTATCACGTTTTGAGGGTCAGCTTGTAAAATTTCAATTCTTGTATAAAATCAATTCTTGCCTGTGCTCTGTTGGCGCCAAAGGATGGGAATCTACCACATCTTCAGAACATAACAATTTTTAGTAAAAGATCTTACACTCGGGTTTATCAAATTTAACAAAAAACTGTTTTTTTACCGATATCCGTATTGGCCCGCTGAAAATCTTTCATATGCAGGAAATAATGAAATATGTTCCTGGACGGCTTTCAATCCACTTTTACTTATTTTTGTGGTACTCAGCATTATCCATCACGCTGAATCTAGGACAAGTTCTTTACTGATTTTAAGTTTTTCAGTTACTCCTGGAACAAACTTTGATGTTTCGTCAAATGGTTATCGCATTACCAGCCTCTGCAAATGCGATAACACTCTCTTCTTTATTTTTAAATAATTGGCAAACTGTCTGTTCTTTGTTGTTGCGTCTACTTTTGTGTTTTTAAACTCTAATTCAATTAAATTAGCAATTAACTGAACCCTTTTGTGATATATTCTCCTAAAGCCCTATTAACTCCCAAATATATTTTTTTGAGTTCTTCTTGCATATTTATTGCGCATTTCATTTTAAAATTTCCTGGCATCTAAACTCTCTCCTTTATTTTTTTGTTTTCATACTATTTGTTTCATATTTACCAAAATGTCTCCTCTTTTTCCTTTCCTCCCTATGCCTATTTTCTCACTTTTTTTTAGGTTGTCGTTTTCGTCCTTGACTGACTCTGTCCCAAAACGAAAGTTGCTCTGCTTCTTCTGCCGTTCCGGTTTCTTCCGTTTCTTGTAAATTTTCTGAGTCAGAATCAGTGAACACTACGTTCTGCCTGTTTCAGGAGTGCTAATAGAGTCGACACAATTATTGTCACCTTTCTCCTCAACAAGTTTGAGCATTCGATCGATTTGAGATCGGCCTGCTATTCTGTGTAACAAACTAAAAAATATTTTTAATCCTAGGGCCACCTTCCGGGCACCAGACCAGTCCCATGGTACCATATTATTATATTGTCATATTTAAGTAGGAAGTAGGTATGGGAAATCTCAGCTCAATCAGTTGCAGATATTCTGCTTCAAAATTGAATTGCAATATCCCGAACAAACACACTAACATACATTACAAGTTAAGCAACTTAAAAAAAATGCCTATATCACTACTGTAGGTCAGTCTAACTGGTGAGCCAAATTTTAGAATGTGATGATTTATTAGATTCAAGTGTAAGTACTTAAAATAAACGACAGCGAAGAGACTTTATAATACAAACTTTTTGATACAAGTAATCGTCGTGGTGTAAAATGATACATCTCACTGGTATAAGTCTATATACACCCATAAATGCTAAATATTTATTCGTGGATATGGATTAATTACGATTTATTTTTATAAATTATGGGTAAATTGCTGGTGCAAATCGGTACAAGTAAACATTGATCATTAAATACCAGATTTCATAAGAGATACAATTCGACTTATACCATTAATGTTTAACATTAAGTAGTGAATACAGATTAAAGTCGATTTATATTCTTTAAGGTTTGTAATCTTGTTTTGTAAAAAGGTATAAGTAAACATTGATCCTTTAACACAGGATGCGTCAAAAGAGACAAATGAACTTAAATCGTTCTCCACATGCAAAACACCAAATTGTTCAATATTATCTTTAGTTGCACCATATTTCACGACATAATTCACCAGATATACCGTTTGGCACAATCCTAACTTTGTCATTTTAAAAGATAACTTAGCTCCGATTACACCAAAAGATGCGCAATTTTTTTTTGTGAATTTTGGTATATATAACGCAAAAAGGCCATAAGTGCACTTTAACCCCTTTTCACTAGAGCCACAGTATTGTATAAGTATGTACACAATTGATGTGCAGGCGGTTATTCTACACGAGCATTATGCATTTTGATGTTAGATGTATTGAGTAATATACATTATAAATCTGAGATATAATGAACGTTATACGTTATGGTCGTTATATACAATGATATTATACTTAAATAACGTTATACTTAACAACAATAGATATTTTGATGTTATATCTAACGTTCGTTATACACCTTGAACGGTATACAAAACAAGCTTATACAATGTGAGCGTATATAATATGAATATTATAGTATAAGTTCTTATATCTTATATTACTTACCCGTAACCTTACCATGAGTTTACAGTGACAGTTCTCGCTATCGACTGCGTAAAGGATTTGTATGGAGAATTGTAGTTCCACAAAGTAACCACTAGGGGCACTGTACTATTCTCCATACAAACCCTTTACGCTCTCGCTAGCGAGTACGGTCACGTTAATTCATAGTAAGGGTACTGTTTTGCTAGGCGAGCTGGGCTAGGCTTGATGGGATGATGTCTACCGGACTACAGTAAAAGGGTAATTTTTTCCCTGGGTAGGCGAAATTACGGGCAAATTCTGGTATTCAAATAAGTAGCGAACAGTACGGATTACCCAATAAAATAAAAAGATAAATAGAATATACCGAAATTGAAGGAAAATCTGAGATAGAAGCGGCTTACCGTGCATTGCACTTTGAACCAAAACTAAGCTCGATTTTAGGGTTCCGTACCTTAATAAGTAGAAACCCTTACAGGATCATTATGTTGTTCCTTTGTCAAGAACTTTTTCTTACGCGTGGCTATAATCAAGCTGAAATTAATATCAAATAGGTATTCAGATCTGCTACCTCTTACAGACATGAAAAAATGAAATTTTTAAGACAACGTCATTTAAAAAATACTAGCATTTAATTTAAAGTTGTATTGTTGACGCTGATAAGGGAATCAAAACCTTAAGGGTACTTTCCGTTGACCTAGAATCATGAAATTGGACAAGAAGCAACATCATGTAACACAAATAAATAAAAACGTCCGAAAACCGTTAATTTGTAGCGCTACAGCTAAAATAGCTATATTTTTTGTGATTACAAACTTATTTGCAGCAAGTAAACTAACCCCAACCTATGTCGATGTAAGCCGAAAACAGTTTCCCAACGGCAAAGCTGATCGGCACTATCGGCAGTTGGTCGCTCTGTACAGTTTACTTTTCTTCATTGTTATTTTACATAGAAACCACGGTATTTCTATGTAAAATAACAGTCTCAGATATATTAACGAAATGGGTTTACTGACGTCACAGAAGTCGAATATCTATGGGCAGATCGGCTCTCCTGATGATGAATCAACGAAGTTGTACGGAACCTTCGGTGCGCGAGTTTGACTTGCATTTGATCTGATTTTTAACCCTAAAAAGTATATTTTGGGAATCACTTGGAAAGAGAGGGCCATTAATCAAGGTATCTATTCGATAAGTTGAGCTGAGCCAGACTAATGTACTTTGTCTTAGGGTCGTATAAGGTCATAATAGAGATCATAATGCCCTGAAGTTCTACTGAGATTTAATAGATAAGTCGCTACTCCCAAACCTAAGCAGAATCATAGAATAAAACACTAGTTGTTCTGAACTGCACAAATAAACGGAGACAAAAAAACGGAGCTCCTGAAGAGGACCGGAGAGCTCCGGAGCTCGCGGACCCATTCGGAACATGTCGAGCAATATTCGACTTACACAACGTAAAACTGATAGCTTTTTTTATCTGTCTAATAGCTTTTTTTATGGTTTTTTGTGTAAAATACGACGCGATTGGTGGTAGAGCGAGCGTGGTGACGCTGACGCTCCTGGCAGGTTATGTGAAATATTTGGTGCGCGCTGGCGTGAAGTATCAGCGAAATCTGAATACTTCTGTGCTATTTTTGACGCTAGTGACGAATCAAAATGTCACTTAATTTTTGGGTACATGCTCTCAGAGAATCATCTCTGAAAGGTTTGCTGGAACAACTAGCTAGTTAGCAAGGTTTTGGCTTGATGCAGGCGTATTGGCCCGGAGATGTGATGGAGATTTGGAAGGTGTTTTCCTCCCGACTACTCATATATATTTGTATCTGTCATAATATGGTTTAAACAGTATGTTATAAAGTGCGGCACTTACGAAAATGGCTGTTGATGAAGGGGGAAGAGCTGCTGAGCACTGGTGTCTCAAGAGTCAGAATATGTTTGGAGACCGTGACGGAGGAACTGCCCGTCTAACATTAACTGTGTTTCATGACTATTGCCATAGCACAGCGTCACCTGTCACATCCTCACAGCATAGTTACTACACAGCTAGAGGTACTGGAGGAAGATTGTACGATGATGTGGTCGTGCATGGTGAATCATGGTCTCTTTTCTCCACAAACTCTTCCAATAACTTTCAAAGAATCCCTAACTTAAGCCTGCCGAATACAGTCTTCAAGATCAATTCCTATCAAATAGTTAGCAAGTTCTATTACTACTTGTACTTGCATTCACTTGGGCAAGTGCATTCGGTCGCTGGCTTTGAAGTTGGATAGTAGGCTAGCAAGCTCTGAACTCCAACTAAAAAGGTCGTAACTTTCACGGATTACTAGTAAGATAAGACCTTTTATGTGACCTGAGTTAGTAGGACAAGAGTATTTATTAGGCCATAAAACGTCTTAACCCAGGCGCATTTTTAAGCGAGATAAGACCTTTCATAAGGCCAGTTAGCGGAGCGGAAAATGGAGTTTGGGTTAGTATTTGTAAAATTATGTGTAATGAGGTATAATTTTATTTTATAATATTATATTATAAATAAGAATAGAAATAGTTCTACATTTACTACAGCTGCAGGCTTATGTTTGTGTTTGTCACGGGATATATGATAAGTACCTAATCTACCATATTACTCATTTTTTTTGTCGAAAAGTGACGGTGTTTCTCGATTTGTATGGGGAAAGAAGGTTCTGGAGAACATTTTCCATACATTCGGAAAACGTTTTCGAGAACGGCATATCTCTATGATACACACCAACCATCACCTGTTGCTTTTGGTTTGGTTATAAATCATTAAGTTGTTTCAGCCGTTCGAAGATCATCAGTTGGTTTCTGAGTAAAATAAAAATAAAATAAAAAAGCCTTTTATTTCTTGCCAATTACAGTACAATGTCAATAGTCAATTATTATAGTTTCAATTTTATATATATATTTTTACATTTAATTTAAATAATTCGTCTAATATAAGAATGTCTCTATAAATTCTAATATAATATAATTTGTATTAACCGGTTCTATGTTCGTTTTATTATGTCGATTATTAATACAATTTTGGATAAAGCAAGAACCCTCTCTCAGGTGAAGGCCTCCTCCAGAGTGAGCCAGTCAGATCTATCCTGCGCCTTTTTCGTCCAGTTTGCGCCTGTGAGCTTTGCTATCTCGTCCGACCATCGCATGTACGGTCTCCCCCTCTTTCGTTTCCCTGACGGTCCCGTCCATGTCGTTACTTTTTTTGTCCATCTGTCATCTTCAAGTCTGGCGACGTGTCCTGCCCATTTCCATTTCAATTTTTTTGCGTAATTGTATGCGTCTATAACTTTTGTTTTTTGTCTTATTTTGTCATGTCTAATTCGCTGCCATTTTCTGGTGTTCGTGATACTGCGCTCCATGCCTCTTTGGCATGTTTTGATCTTATTCTTTACTTTGACCGAAAATTTCCATGTTTGTGCACCGTATGTAAGTGATGGCAGTAGGCACGAGTCCATGACTTTCTTTTTCAATTTTATAGGTAGTTTGCCCTTTAATATTTCTTTATGACTCCAGAATTTATTCCACGTAATCTTGATTCTTCGATCAATTTCATTTTCATTGTTATTTCTGTCGAGCGAAACTTGCTTGCCTAGATATATATAGTTGTGAACGTACTCGATCTCCTTATCTTCTATAATTAATGGAACTTGTGTACTGTTAGTCATAATTTTCGTCTTGCTAAAGTTTATTTCAAGGCCTGTCTCTCTACTTGCTGTCTGTAAGGTGCGTATCATATATTCTAAGTCTGTAAAGCGTTCAGAGAGGAGCACGATGTCGTCGGCGAATCTGAGGTGGTTGAGGTATTTTCCATTTATGGGTATCCCCAGTCTACTCCAGTTTAATTTATTGATAATAGACTCTAGCACAGCGATGAATATTTTTGGAGATACCAGATCGCCTTGGACAAGGCGATCCGGTTTCTGAGTATGGTCCTTTTATTCGATCAAATAACTTATAGAGATAGCTCCTACAAATAGTGGAACTAAGTTAGCGTCATATAGTTTGTACCAAAGAAGCCAAATATATTCGGACTGGTCTTTACTTGCACAACAGCTCAGTATGTGTTAAAAAAAGCTGATCCCTTGAATAGATGCTTTTGAAATGTGGTGTTAGATGCTCTGGATACTTTGAGCATTTCGACGGACCAACGCCTCGATAATAAGCGAACTGAACATCGAGACTCATCTCATAAAATATGGAAAAAATTGTGACTTTTTACATGTTTCCTGGAGTAAATTGGATTCTATATTAATCGAATTTCTAGCTATAACTAGAAAACGTTGGTAATATTGTACAAATATTTTATTTATTATTTTAGTAATTTAACGCATGACAATTTTACCCACAATAACCATAAAGGCAGTTTGGAATGAAATAGATGAATGAGTATGAGTATGAATTGTGTTTGAATGTTATATCGGCTCTAAATCTCTCTAAAGACTTACCATGCTATCAGTAGTCCAATGCATGCCTATTGATGAAACCGACGTCACAACCGTCAGCGATGAATTGAGGCCCACGAAGCAAGGAGACTGCTACTAACTATATGGCACTGACTGTACATTTAAGTAACTTTACAGAAACTAGTAAGTTATTGACTTGAATTATTCTACCGTTTGCGATGCCCGCTTTTAGAGTGGATCCCTACTGAATAAAGGCTTTACTGCTTTAGAAAGATGAAGAGACTTGGGTCATTCTTCGCTTTAATGCCTAGAATTATGTTGTCGGCTTAAAGTTCGCAGGGATTCGCCTGGATCTGAGTTTAGCGTCTTGATCTTTGTGCTAGACTTGGTCATAGTTTTAGCCATGTCTAGACACATGATGTAATTTCCATAAATTTTAGTAAATAGTCCATCTCTAGGATAATTATCAGATTTATATAATTATTAATTTAACATTTATTTATATGTGTTATTATGTTCATTGTTCACCAGAGGTTTAACGCAAGATACCTAAATATTTTCCATCCAAAATATTGTGATTTTTATAGCATGTACTATACTAAGGTAATCATCGTCATCATCAACATAATCATCATTATCATCAGTTGAAAAGCGCACAAAGCTGGACACAGGTCTCTCCCAAGTAATGCCACCATGAGGCCCGCATCCAGCAGTTCCGGCGATCAGCACCAGGTTATCAGTCTATATCGTGGAGCCTACCTGACTGCATCCGGTTCGTTGTCGCCACTCAAGTAAGCCATTCGAGTCTACCACCCAAATAAAAAATAGTCGACTGGTAGTGAATGCCATTTGGTAAGTTGGCCTATTTTGTGCAATAAAGTTTAATAAATGTAAACCTCAATCTCATCTAAATATATCATTGTCAGGACTAAATGCCGGGATCCCACAAGACGTCTCGTCCGGGTATCGGCCGGACCGTCACCCGGACCTTGATTGGCATGCCAACTGACCCGGCCAAATGAGGTCGTAAATAGACCCGGATTAACCGGACGTGGGTTTAAAAATAAACGGGGAATTAAGCTCAGCCGGCTGCGATTAGGGTATTAATTTCGTTTTTATGATGGCGTTTATGGGGGCTATAGATTTGTCGCTGTGTCCACGGGAGAGTTGTGATTGCACCCGTTTTTTTTAATTGTAAGGCCTAAGCAAAGAATTTCATGAACTTACCCCTTTGCCTGCTGGTTTGTTAAGAGTATTCTACGGGAACTATGTTTTTTTGGGATTTAAGTAGCCTATGTTCTAAGGTAAAGTAGAAACTATCACTGTTCCAAATTTCATGCGAATCCACACAATATATTTCGATTTTACAATAATCTGTAGGATAGGGACGTACATTTAGGCGCTATTTATTAACAACTATTGCATACAGATAGCCTGGATTTCGCTTATAGAAATGCTCTAAACACCCTATCTTTTTGCATAGGAAGAAAACTTCACGAAGTACACAAAATAAAAATAAATCAATCCCATGTTTGAAACAAAATAAACAAAAACGCTAATGCACCTGTACGTAGGTAATCATAGTATCCAACGTTAAAGCGCAAGCGCGCATCACTGTACAGAATAAGATCGCATGGCTTAAAATATCCTATATCCAAAGGTTTCCATTGAAAACTACTCTTTATGACTATTATCTTATCATCTTTATTTCAAAGGAATAACCTAAACATGCTACTTTTCGTCGTGAGACTGAATTCTGGTAGCCAGGGGCTAGAATCTCGAGAAAGTATCCCTTAGTCTGGTAACCCAGTAAAGCAAACAGGGAATATAAAGGGTAGATTTAAGGAGAATGTTCTGTATGTTCACAAGTGTCCGTTGTAGCGCTACTGTAGCAAGTTCGTAAATACTCATATTTACGCTTCTTAAGCAACTGCTTTATGCACATTTCAATAAAAGTCATGTGAAGTAAAGTACGTTTTTCTTTCGTCTTCGTGGCTGCAATTAGGTGTATGTATGTATTTATTGTCTATCGTGTCATGTATTTTTTTATGCTTTTGCATCGCTAAATAAATGCACAATCAATTGAAGTTCTCCACTACGCAAAACATGTCCGGAAAAGATCTATCTATATTTAGCGATCAAAACGCCTGTTGTTTTCCTCTAATTTTAATTTTTTGCATTGTATTGTATTTCTTCTGTTTGTTTTGTGAGGTATGCAATAAAGAGTACCGCTGTATCGTATTGTTTATTTCCTGTTAGCTTGAAAGGACTGCATAGGAACTAATCTAGTGACCTAAAATGCAAGTTTTTACATACAGTCTTTCTAAACTATTGAATTGTAAAAGTTATCGGAACTATTCATTACTGCTTAGGACCTTTGTCACACAGAGAGTTCGCCGCGACTGATATTTCTATATAAAATATTCTCGCAACTCGCTCGTGTAATAAGGCCCTTAAATCTGAATACTATCTCCGATATAAGATTGTTCTCCTTACCTCTATCCCCCATAATAGGTAAGCTATAATTTGTGGCCATACAGCGCTTGCCTCGGGTCGGTGTGTACAAGCTTTATTACATGTTATTTGTGGCGAATATTTTGTTAAAGGTGAATGAGAGCGTGGCAAGTGTATAACGTGTATGTCGGCCATCTCGGGATTCGCGTGGCTTGGTCATTATGAGGGTCGTGATCTTCTCATAGCCCGTAGTCACTCTAGTTCAGGTTGGCAAATGAAATTTGGTGTTAGAGGCGTATGGAAAGTATGTTTGTTTTTACTAGCCTACATGGGTGTTTCACTGCTGAGCCTTTCATGTTTCCCGCCAGTCGTCTCGGTAAATGTATTACCCTGCCACGCAGCCTGGAATTTGGTTCATAAAAATGACAAGTTCTTGAGTAATACCATAATGAAATAAACCTTCGTTCAAAACGTAAAAAAAAACAACACAGGTACCTAATTATATTGGAGAAGGAAGCTTAAACAGCAAAACTAACAAACACACTATAAGACATACAAGACTTCCGATTTAATAGAACCGCACTATAATCGAATCATCCAAATTGTCACTACAATGCCACATACAGAGAGATTACACACGTTTCCTTGTTTTACATCACAGCGTAAAGAAATGTCTATTGAATTCGGTTGACAACATGCAGTGTAGCAGTATTATACTATACTATAGTTACGTAGTCTACCTATCTAGATAAAAACACTCATGAATAGCCGTCAAACAATCTACCTTATAACCAAATAAAAAGGCCAAGACTCCGACAAGAATCAAAACTCTCGCTCCTACTGCCCGGGGCGAGCCGGGTAATTTTTCCCGGGTAATTTTTACCCGGTTATTATTTCACGGCGAACAATGGCGCATCTGCAGTAATGGGTAGGTTTGTTGCAACTGCTAAATGGTTATCTTGGGCTCGAGGGCTACTCGGAAGTTTCTTTCGCAAGGCACAAGCTGAAGCGAGTTTCATTAGATCAATACCAACCAAAATCTATTTAATTAGCCTTAGAATTCAATCCAACTGCTGGATCATATTTTTCTAACATATTCCTTTGTTTTATATAAACGTATGGTAGATTTGCAATTATAATAGTTAAGGGTTTTATCACACTTGCGATTCGTGAGCGCATTTTGTATGAAGGCGATTACGCAGCGAGTTTCCGCGACTGATATTTGTATAGAAAACACGCTCGCAACTCGCAAGTGTGATAAGCGGGCCTATGATGGTTGCTTTTATCACGCGATAAATAAGTGACAAAGCAGCCCTCACGTTTTAACAAGATGCGAGTGTGAGTGACAGATGCTTTGTCACTTATTTATCACGTGATAAACGTAACCATAGTAGCCCCTAAGGTCCTGAAGGTAGAGTAAAGCGGCAGCGCCGTCATATTTTGATTTCTTTACTTTATGTGTGTCGTTTCAGTTGGTAAATTTTATCCACGCAGCACAATCGTACAGCTGTTGCCAATTTTATGTATCTTTCTGTGTGCTGTGTTTGCCGTAATAAACGGTTCAACGTTATGAATAGTTCATCATTTCATCCGGCGGCACCCGAAGCACCACTACCAACTATATCTGTTTTATCAGATATTCTTTCCAAAATTTCAAAAAAGACGACGTTTTTGAGAATAAGTAATATATAGAAAACTGCGACTTTACTCATGGTTTTATTAGGAATGGCTGACATGTTTAGAAATTGTATGGAGTTTGTCTTCAAGGACCTCGATGGAGTCATCTCCGGGGCTAACAGTCTACTCTTAATACTGATATCATAAACGAGAAAGTTTGTAAATATATTTGGATGTTTATTACTTAATCATGCGAAAACGGCTGAACTTATAATATAAACTATCTCAATACCAAATTTTATCAAAATAAATTCAAAAGAGATGATTTTCGTGATCAAATCCTATGGCCCCGGGACTCAAACTATCTCAATACCAAATTTTGATTTCCTGGACCATATTGATCACTTAAATCATCTAAGCGTGGAAAGGATGTTGAAAACTATGGAGTTACCTTTTGGTTTTACCCGTTGGTTTAACTATAATAATGTGTAATTGAATGATTGCCGCTCATTCAGGCGTTTAATTAGTCAATTAGTACCTTACAGCGAATATTATTCTACACATATGAAATCGCGAGTCACAGCACTAGCTTTTACTTGACTACGATTCTACTACGACTATTCGACTACGATTACATCGCTCTCCGCTTGTGGCTTGGCTCGGTAATTGTTGCGCACCTCTGCCCCGGCTACTTTTCGCCGCTATTCTCGGCCAGCGAGCGGATCGCTCGTGAATAATTAAAATACACGCTTTACATTTTGTATTAAGGTTTTTTTGCTCGTATAATACAGGCGGATTTAAAATTTGAGCGATCGGGGAAATGATTTTAAAGTAAATGTTACTGGAAATGATCACGACCGTTTCGTTAATTTTTAATTATGAAGCCTTTAATTTGAAATACGAGCACAAAAAAAATTAAGCTGTAGACTGTCTTTTCATATTTGGGAACGAGATTCAATATTGCACGCGCGTATTATTATAAAATTTTAGTTTTTAATTCATTCAGTTGCTAAAATTTCGTAAAGATTGGTTAAGTTTTGATGGAGGAAACAGACTAGAATAAAACCTTGATTTGTATGTTTGACCCGGTTGGCGCAGTTTGCAGACACCTACTGAGCCGGCGGTCCCGGGTTCGAATCCCGGCCGGGGAAAATATTTTTTTGATGAATTCGAATATTTGTTCTTAGGTCATGGATGTTATTTATGTATTTATTAGTATATTACTGCTGAGGCCGGGAAAAGTCAGTTCGTGGATGAGTATGATTTTGAAGGACGAGGCGTAGCCGAGTCCTTCAATAATACGAATCTGCGAACTGACATTCCCGCCGAGGCTTGTATAGTGCTTTTCTCCAAATATGCTTGGAAATAATCACCAATCTACATTTTAATTTAATAATATATCAGTACCATGAAGTTCATTTGGTACTTATTTTTTTTAGGAATAGGAATAAAATTTCGGGTCCGAATCATATGTTTGATTTAAAACAAAATATATGAATAAGAATTAAATATATATGAAAACACAATAATAAAAAATATGCACATAGGTTATTAATGTTATTATACATTTTAGTTAAATTAACAACTTCTAAACACACTGTTTTTTTTAGAAAACATACTATATTTATCATTCGGAGAAGATCATAAGTTCAAAATAACTTTTATATTGATTTGGACACAATCATTTCTGTTTTATTTTTTATTTGTTTACGTTTGGTACACTTATTAATTTTCAACTCACTCATTAAATATCATCATATTATTAAAATTAAAACGTTCGTGAGAAATCTCTAATAAATAACTAAGAATCATGAAAATAAATTAACCGCATATAAGATTATTATTTAAATTGTTTGTCCGTTATTCGAAATTTGTCGACATTTCAAATACATTGACAGTAGTAGAGCAAAAAAATGTTCAGTGCAAGAAATAAACGCAGAGAACAATAAAAAGTTTATAATAGTTTTTATTTTTTAAATTTAGTGGACAATTGGCTGTATGGTGAATTATCAGTCTTTGAAAAAATTAAAAGTAAAAATGCAGTAACCGGCCAAATTAAGATTACCCTCATTTGTATGAGACGTTATAAACGGAAGGTGTGTTTTTTACTTAATCGTCTTATTTAAATAATATTGATTTCCCGGCTAAGGCCAATAATATATATTTTTTTTTATTTTTATTAACGCCTTCTAAATATAACGAACGATTTCGCGGTCCAGTTTTACTACATTAATGGGAACATTTCCAAGCAAGTTGGAGAAAATATTATTTATATCGTCGTCTAGTACCTATAGTACAAGCGTTGCTTAGTTTAGGACTAGGTCGATTTGTGTATGACTGTCCCTGAATATTTATTTTATTTATTTATTATTTTTTGTATGGAAAAATGAGCAGTGGTGTTTGCTCTTATAACACTAGTGCAGGGTAGCTATTAGTTTTCTTTTCTTAGCTTAAGGGCTTTATCACACTTGCGATTTGCGAGCTTGTATGCTATACCTACAAATAAGTGTCGCTGCGAACTCGCTGCATGACCGCCTTTATACAAAATTAGCTCACAAATTGCATGTGATAACCCTAACCTGGATACCATGCTGTTCTAATAAACGCACAACATAATCCCGCCTGATTCGCAGTAATTTGCGAGTCCATTGACCCAGTTTCGCATACTCAGGCGAAAACACTCCGCGAATATTTCACGTTTTTACATACTCGCTTTACGTGCGAGGCGTGCCGTATGAGCCCGTTTTTAGGGTTCCGTAGCCAAAGGGTAAAAAACGGGACCCTATTACAAAGACTCCGCTGTCCATCTGTCTGTCTGTGTGTCTGTCTGTCTGTCTGTATGCATGTCTGTCTGTCCGTCTTTCCGTCTGCCCGTCTGTCACAAGGCTAGACATTATGTTGCATCTCGTGAACTGTGATAGATAGACAATTGTATTTAAGTATATATTTATAAGTACGTATATCGTCGTCTAGTACCCATAACACAAGCCTCCTTGAGCTTAATTTGGGACTAGATCGATTTGTGTGAGGTTGTCCGATATTTTATTAATTATTTATTAACTGAAATTTTCGCAGATGATGTACCTATTTCTGTTGCTGCTATAATAGCAAATACTAAAAACAGAATGAAATAACTATTTCAGTGGGGCTCCCATCAAACGTGATCGGTTGCGTTAAGTTTGTATCTTATTATTTGTATCCGGCGCCATACATACCAGGTGAAAATTTAACGCGGCCAGTTAAGAAGGGATAAGTGTTTGTATGGAACGAAAGAGTCCGCCTCGCACTTGGCCGGTTTTTAGTATTTTTTTATATTTTTCCCTCATAGGAGCCACTTGGGCGGTTAATTTGCAAGGTTGGAATGAAATTGGTTTCAGTAGTAATTATAAGTTTCATTCAAGTCGAATAGGTCGACGATGATTTGGAATTAAAATTGGTTGGTAAATGGGTCAAATTTATTTTAGTTGCGTTGCAAGCTTTTATTAATTTATTTAAACTTAATTGCACGGTCTTGATTCCCGGTCTCTTCCCCCAGGTAGCTCCTTTTTCAATTTTTCTTTAAGCTTTGATCTTTGTATTTAATGCTTAAATAAAAATTATGGTGTACCTACCCACATAAAAAAATGAGACATTATATGTTTCATAAATTTATAAAACTAACAGCGCCCTCTCTCGCTTGCTCGGTCACCACTGTAAAGTGGTGCGGTAAGATGTGAATATTAACGTATTCACATAGAGGTCGCTAAGGTGTAAAAAACCTTTCAAATAAACAATGCAAAGATCGACACACAAAGCATAAGGAAAAATTCGTCAGATCTTCCTGGAGCTAGGGTGGCGAAATGGTTAACGCGCTGGACCGGCAATCCAGAGGTACCGGGTTCGATTCCCGGTCTCTTCCCCCAGGTAGCTCCTTTTTCAATTTTTCTTTAAGCTTTGATCTTTGTATTTAATGCTTAATTGCACGGTATAAAAAAATAACCAACTTAAATAGTAATGATGCTCAAACTTTGTATATAACATTATCACTTAGGTACATACTAGCAGGGCCCATCTTGGGATTATCTACTCCAAGTCCCAAACCTAGCTGATAGCTTAAGAATCCAGGTATTCCACAATTCCGCCATTATAAGACCATAGTTGATCTATGATAAGACTCAGATATATTTTATCCTCGCCTACTACGTTCACTCGTCGAAGTGATCACTTCATTGTCTGTCATAATGCCTTATTTTAGCCCCTTGTCAATCAATCCGCTATTGTATGAATGTAAACCAACGTAACACAACAAGAGCCACCATCGTCGCGACCCGACTATATAGCCCCGACCGCATTTCTCACGACTTGGTCACTATCTCGCAAACTTGCTTAGCGATGCTCAAACTTTGCATCCAACCTTATCGCTCACTTACTGGCTTGGCCCAATTTCCAAACACTTCCACATACTTTTACAGTGAATTAACATGGCTTCTATAGACGCCTTAGCATAATGTTTATAGAATGCATATTCTAAAACTTCATGCTATCCCAACCTCGTTAGGGTACTGATCCAGCGAAACTTGAGCTTCTCCCCCCTTTGAACGACATACAAAACAAGGCCCCAGCGGGGGAAATTAAGCGTATACCAGAGGTCTTCTTAATTGGTTTAGTCAATCACAAGCAATGTCTTTAGAGATTGCATCGAAACTTGTACATTCTGAAGTTTGCTTCCCAGTTTGTGTTAAGTACATAGTTTAGAGTGCAATTCACTTAATTCGTTGGAGATAAAGGTAGGATGAACATGGATTAAGATGTTTTGAACTTGCAACGGCACAAGTGATGCTGTATTAAGAGTAAATAATGTAAGGGCTGAATTAATACAATCGGATGTTTTAAATGAAAATGTCGAAGTTTCTTCACAAATTCGAGTTCGACGGAGGGTTTTTTACATCCCCAATGAGGGGTTGAGGAGTCTGGAGGTATTGAGATTTCATGTTGTTGTGCACCGAGTTACGTAGCAGCACGGATAGCTGACCCTGATGAAGAGCTCTATATATGAGTTCGAAACATATCGGGCCATTCTTGACAATTTTGACGTGGCTTTAAACCGTTTTATAATTATTAAAGATGTCTCACGATCACGACAGTTTTAATAACGTAAAATTACACCTTTCTTTTGGTTACAATTTTAAGAATGGATGTTTTGTAACATTGGCAAACAAAAAAGAAGTTTTTCTCCGCAACATACGTAAATTTAACCATTTTCATCGGTATATTTACGTCCGTTCTGTTATGTAAATAAGCAAAATTACCTTTGATCTTTGTAGCAAATGTGATCTCATCTTAACTCTTCATCCAACAGGGTATCCATTATCAGAAACATAATAGGTCTAGCTCTAGATAACAAAGGCGCATTTTAGCACTAATTGAGGATCTTCACACGCATGGAATCCGATAAAGATGGTGTCGGTGTACTAGCTATCTGTGAGAAAGTGTATTGTTTAAATATAGGTGGGTAACAATCTACTTGACCTGTTTTAGAAATATATTTAAAATGGTTAATAATTATCTTACTAGCACTAAAAAATGTATTGTATTTTTTTACTTTTTGCATATTTTGCTCAAATGAGTAATAAAAATATCCATAAAATAATTATATTTAAATTAATATGTGATCAGGATCCTTATCAGACACATACGAAGGATTAATGTACTCGAAAGCTATTTTTTTATAAATTGAACATAGAAATCTCATGAAAAGACGCCGTCCGCCGTTTTTGTGTTTAGCTTATCCGTGATTGAAGTAGGCACTCCCGTAAAATAAATAAACAAGTAACACACTCTTATCTAATGATGCGAATCACGTTAGATTTTTACCGTATTGGTTAGGTCACTATCAAGGGTGAAAATGGCGGACAGCGTTTCAAACATTTAGGTACACAGGCAGGTACAGTAAAATGATCTGTGTACTGTGTGTCCTATGTAGAACTAGGTGTGAAAACGAGGAATTACTCTCTCTGTCAAAAACGCCGCTTCAGTAAAACGAGGACTCATCTCCATATGCGTTTCAATGATTTATACGTCATTTTCACAGTAAGTGCTACAAAGACAGATATTACTTCTAAAAACGGTGCTTCAGTAAAATAAGGACTACTCTCCCTATAAGTTTCATACAGTCACACTTACACGTCATTTTCACACTAAGTGCTACAAAGACATACACCGTTTTACTTCCAAGAACACACTGTCAATAGAGAATGGACTCATACCCCTATGAGTTCCTTAGAGTTATACGTCGTTTTGACACCAGAGCTCGCCTCGGTTGGCTACCTTTGAACGGTTCGCTGGGTAGGTTCGAATCTTTCTGTTTGGAATTCAGCAACTGTGATGTTGGATTTCTTGAAGACAGACTGTGTAAATAAAGGTCTGTATGGATGGCTTGCTTTCAAGGCGTTCGTGCACTTTTTTAACCGACCAAAAAAGAGGGATGTTACTTATAAGCTTAACACGTGTATCTGTTTGTATATCCGTGGCATTGTAACTCCCAAACGGATGGGCCAATTTAAGTGTTTTTTTCAATCGAAAGGCATGTCCACAACACTCAGTATAGTCAGAAATACACAGAATCACGGAAATGGACGATTGTACAAAGAAACCCAAGAGGCGAGTGAGTAGCGGCTAACTAAAACTGTCTCGCGCCAATAAATTGTAACAACGCTGTTTCATTACTATGCATCGTGCCGCTACATATCTATCGTTATTACACTACAAAATAGCTGTATACAAAGAAAATTAGCTCACTAAAACACCTAAATACAGCCTTCCCGGCGAGGCAATCCGTTTCCCAGTCCCGGGAGCGCGCTACATCAAGTCTGATTCTGCTTCATTAGCATTTAAATTAATTTTATTTCATTTTAATAAAATCCCGCTGCTTAATAAGCGGACGCTGGTGTTTCTTGACGTGGAGGGTTGTTTTATGTTTCGTCTTATGGCGGTTTTGAATGTAATGGGTGGTAATCTTTAGACATCTTTGTCGTGGTCTAAGGGCTAATACGACAACGTTGGATACATTGAAAAGTGTTCTTCGATTGAAAGTAACTGTAAGTTGTATCTGATCCGTAAAAAATGACCACCTATCTTTAAGCTCTATCAATTTAGTGATGACATGTAATAACGGTTACCATTAATTTGTTCTTGACTACTATTCGCAACTATACCTATACACGCATCTCGTATATAATATATATATTGAACAACGTTCAACGCCCCGTTCCGTTCTAAGTAATCTCTCATAGAGTTTTGAATCATATGTGGCCCTGAACAGGGCCTTTAGGTATGATAGAAAGAAGCACAAACGCACGCACATCAGGCACACACGGAAGCTCGCGTCTTAGTCGTCTGCCTTAAGCAACCATAGTGTTAAGTATCAGCTGTTGTATCCGTAACATACCCTAGCTCCACACTACTTAGTTGGCCGAAGTGCCCCCCACACTATCATATTCGCCCAAGTTTGGTCAACTTCGCGAGTAGTGTGGAGCCGCAAATAGATTTAAGACCGCCAAGTTGTCTATGTTTCCTCTCTCATTTTTGCAACTGACCGTACTGGACGTGAACAATGAGTGGATAAATCTGATATCAGTAAAATGTTGTGTTGGTATCAATCCATAATGCCCGGCACTGACTCCGCTCCTCAAACTAAATCTTTGCATATTGTACCACTGACACCAATCTGTCCAAGAGGATACTCTCATATATCAATCCAAATTCAAATTCAAATTATTTATTTGCTGAAATTGTGGTACATGTCACGTTTAGAGATGATACAACCATGTTTTCAGAACGGCACGATTTTCCCACATGTGGCATGCAAAGATGCCAAGATCTCGCTACCATATTTCTATACTTTAGCATCATGCACTATTTACTTATGACTTTTCCTTAGGGCTAAAACACAATGTCTTGCTTCATATTACGTCATTCTGATATACTTATATAAGTATTTTTGAAGTCATAAGGGGCAAATGAGCAAGCAGGTTGCATGATGGAAAGCGGTTACCGTCGCCCATAGACACCTGCAACACCAGAGGAGTCACAAGTACGTGTCTGACCTTTAAGGAGGGAATACGCTCTTTAATATCTTTGAAGGCTTGAAGGTTGTATCTGTCCGGAAATACGGCAAGCGATCCATTCCACGATGTCGTACGAGGCAGGAAATTTCTAGAAACACATCTATGACGACTGTGTGACGTTTGGAGATCAAAAATGTAAATACAGTTTTATCCCCAAGTCGGAACTTACCACATTCTTTTTTTTCGCGACTAAGTCCCTTCTACTTTCGGCAATATACGAAACCTTTTCTTTTTGTAGTACCATACTCCATTCGTATTAAAATAACCAAAGCCTCCGTCCTAAAAAAAGCTTATTTCGTAAAGACACCAAATTAAAAGGCCGCGGAGAAAAGTTTCTTAAACAAGAACAGTGACCGACGGAATCCGCAGAATTATTGGGAAAAATAAGTTAGCCAAGTTAAGGGCGATGGCAATTTCTGGGGGCGCAATATAAGTATCTCAGTCAGTATTTACCATCTCTTAACACATTCACTGCCAGCGACGCATATATGCGTTCACCGTCATACAAGTTTGTTGTTAGGCCACGCCACCTGGTAGTGAACGCGTTAAAGGACGGTTGTTGTAGTGCACCTGGCTGACTGCGCCGGTGGTGCTAGGTTATAAATTATATATATATCGTCGTTTAAGTAGTACTCTAGTATTTACAAGCTTTGCTTAGTTTGGGGTTACGTCGATTGTGCAAGATTATCCCTTAATATTTATATAATTATTATCTTAGCTCATGCAATATATCGGCCTTTGATGCGTTCGAGAAAGAGGACCGGAAGGAGAAAATATTAAAATCAGACTCCATGAGAATAATACACTGTTCAGTGGCAAGAGAGTGTGAGGAAGTGACTTATTTCTATGGCATAGTACTATTTTTATGTAAGGCTGAGGTAAGTGAGTCTATGGAAGCTTTTAATAACATACTCAAGGACAAAATATAGTACACTTACTTAGTAGTAGAAAAATGATTAACGAACAAGTGGGATATACCTTTCCACTTTAAACCATGTTCAAAAGGAAAATAGTAGTAAGTAAGTAGTCTTGACATTTGTATACAGGAAAGTGGTAGTAAGTAAGTAGTCTTGACACTTGGTTTTACACTTTAGATATGAAGTTAATAAAAAGAGAGACAGAGTATAATATTCAATAGAAACTGGGCATCCGAGAGGATAAAGTCAAGATACTGATTGAGTAAGCTGTACCGTGACGGCAATTCTGGGCGAAGGGTCGAGCAAGAACGAAATATCTAAAATAATCAAAGCTTTGTTAAGAGTTTAAAGGTAAATGTAAGTTTGTTTTTATTGTTAAATTGTGCCGTGATTCCGTTACTGATTCAGGGTTGAATTAATTTGTGAGGTCGTAGGGTTGTTTCCGATGTCGGCTGTTATTTTGTACTCGTTGGTTGAATTAGGGCCTCAACACACTTGCGATTTGCGAGCGAGTTTTCTATACAAAATATGCGTCGCGGCGAATTCGCTGCGTGATCGCATTCATACAAAACTCGCTCGCAAATCGCAATACAAATAACGCCCTTAGGATGTGGGTGTCTCTTACAGCGAAAATAAATTAAAATGGTCACGTAATGTTTACGTTAATTTGGATATAATATGTTCATAGGCATTTTTTTATTGATTCTGCTTTTTATATGAAAATAACACATTTAATTTTTAAATATTGAAACAAAGTTAAATTATGAAAGAAAAACGCATGTTTTCGGCGTAGTGCTCTCCTAACTGAGCTATCACATCGTTTTGATGCCATATTCCTAAGCTACTTAGAGCTCCCTCTGTGTCTTTTGTTTTTACATTGCATTCTGCTTACATTGCAATGGATCATAAACATCATCTTTACACATTTTGGCCCATCTGACATATATGAACACATTTTTTTTTCTTCGGTGGCCTTCGTTTCTTGCCATTATTTTTTTAATTCATATTTATAAAATGGATAGTTTGCACAAATGTAACTTTGGGAGATTAATTATGTTTTTCTCTGTCAACCTTTGACTACGGTTACTGGAAAGTTGCTGAAACGCCAGGCAGGCTCAAATAATTCATATACGCAATATAATCCGTTTAAGTCTCTTTATTTAAATTAATCTTAAATATTTCAATTTTATGCGTATTAAAATAGAGAAAATTGATCTCAATAATCGGTGAATTTTTTTTATTACCGTACCGGTCGATTAATAGCGCATATCTCCAAAGTAAAAATATAATGGTGAGACCTCCGATAGCTGTCAATGTCAAACGTCGGGCAGAGGTTGGCCAAGGTCGGGTGACCTTGAAACCCAATAGGGCTGTCACTCTGGCTCCTGCAAATTACAAATATTTTACAAAATAGACGCCAATGAAGCGTCTGGATATTTCATTAGTGTTTAAATATTACGTTTACAAACTGTACAGGGGTTTAAGACATTGAAAAAATATATAGGGGTTTGAGGATTTGGTAATGTGTAGAATTTATATTAGAAACAGTAAAGTTTGTGCGTACAAATGCATTATGTTATACAAGATTCGTAAGAACATAATACTTAGTTCTATGATGATTAAATCTATTCTGCTTTTATAGAGTACTAGCTGTGCCCCGCGGTGTTACCCGCTCATCCCACGGGAACACTAAATTTATTCGGGATGAAAAGTATCCTATTTCCTTTCCCGGGTCTCAAACTATCTCCATACCAAATTTCATCTAAGTCGGTTCAGCGGTTGAAGCGTGAAGAGGTAACAGACAGACAGACAGACAGACAGACAGACAGACACACTTTCGCATTTATAATATTAGTATGGATTTTTTAAACACTATTGCCCTTGTCAATCTTATCACGGATTGTACAATACCTAGAATTTGCCACTTTGATTGTAACCGTGTATTTTGATTCAGATACAAACTGTACCTAGGTACTTACGTGCGATTTGCGAGCGATTTTTGTAAGAATGCCAATACACAGCGAGTTTGTAGTCTGGCTAAAATATTTTTGCGCCAACAATTTTAGTTTTTTATCTGTAAATCAGTACTATTCGAGAGTAAGCTTAATTCTTGGAATAAAAGATGGGTCGAATGCAGCCTTAGTATTGATTTAAATTTTCGGACCCTACAAGACTATCTTTTTACCATCTCATATCTTACTATTATCAGCGTTAAATTCAGACTTACTGACTGGCTTTAGAAAGGAAGAGAAAGAAGAAAGAAATAAAATCATTTATTCGGGTATTGCATTTAGCACTGCGCCTGAGAACAAAACAAAAGAGAATCCTGGATCGCACCATTAAGATTTTTCCCGAATTGAGGACTATAGAAAATTTACATTCAATACAAATATAGAATTTTATAAGAGTACCTATAAATATTATATTTATTACAATGATGATATTTATAAACACAAACGCATGTCTACAATGTATGGATTAGTAGCTTTTGCCCGCGACTACGTCCGCGTGGAACTTGGAAGTATGGAAGCAACCTCGTACAACACGATAGATATCCACCTAATCACCTTAATTAATAAAAGGGATTATTAAAAGCGCCTAAGCAAATGTAAGAGCAATTGTGCTTTTGGTCTAATCATTACATTTCCTACAGGGTCATCAATGTCATCATGAATTATTACCTACTTAAACCACTTTTCAATCTTTTTAGGGATAATTTCCTAGATGAAAACTATTCTATGTCCTTCCTCGGATCTTAAAGTATCTCCATGCCAAATTTCATCAAAATCGATTCAGCTCTTTAAAAGTGAAGAGGTAACAGACAGACAGACACACTTTCGCTTTTATAATATTAGTATGGATTCACACAACCTTAAGGCCCGTTTACACAATTCGTGTATAATCCTGCCTTATTATGTACTACCCATATTACCACTGGCTCGATTACACTGATGCGATAGCGCGTTCGAGCCACGCTAATGCAATCCGATTGTAAATTGAGTTAACACAGGCCACTGGTTAATCAAATACCTACCCTTGTAAGCTTATGGTTAAGTTTGACCTTATCTTAATGGACATCGGTTTTAGAAATTTGGATGAATTTCCTTTGGCGAAAGACTCAGAAATTATTATGAATCTTAGAGAAAGGAAAGAATAAGAAAGTGAGCAAAAATAAAATGTATTCAGGGTTTAAGACTATTCTCACTGTGGGTACGTGAGATACTAAAAAAAAAAAAACAAGATTTAATTTACCACTTTGTTAGCAGGATTTTAAATGTTTAAAAATCATTTATTCTCAAAAAAAAAACACAATTTACTTATTATGAGAACTTAAATTATTTTAAGAAAAGAGCGCCAGAAACAGTTTAAACATTTCATGCTCAAATTTCCTGCGAGATATTCTAACAAAATACAAGTAACAACACTTAAGTATCTTTGACCACTCAAGAAGTCGGAAGACAGACAAATAACAGCAAAAACAAAACATGATCGCTATGCAATTAAAGCGACAAGAAAACTAATGAATCTTCTGTCCACACTACCTATTTATACCCTCATTTTGTTTCGTTTTAGTTGCCCAGAGTAACTAGAGCTCTTGTTCTACGATGTTCGAGGCTGGTGGGGGTCTCGCAAGGCTGGTGCTTTGGGCTTTGCTTCTGTGTTTGCTTAGCTACATGTAGGACGCGACTTACTTTGGATGAGGCGTGTCTGAAGCGGAGACGGTTTGGTGTGTGGTACAAGGCAGCAGCGGCAGTTTATGAGTTTTATAAAGCCAAGAGATGCTCAATACGCGACAATAACTTATACTCTTTTAGGGTATAGCACTCATCGTTTAGTGACGTCACCCTATGCGTATTGCGTTGCATTTGACATAAACAAACAACTTTATATTAACACAAAATACTGGCTCCACTTCGTCTGATGGTAACCAAAAAGGGGAACCCAAGAATCTGACAAGAAACCAACGGTGCAGTTGACACTGGCATACTGCTTTTACAATTTCACGTTATTAATTTAGAAGCTGTATTATTCCATGAAATACTAAATAAAAGGTTCCCGTTTACTTAAAAGAAGGCTTATGTAGGTACACGCTTCCTGTTCTCAACAACAGTAATCAAACTTGGAAGAGAGATACAATAACTAGACCAGTCTAGGAAAGTTCGTTTTAGATACATCTCAATTATGGCGTCATCAAAATGGCCGCCTGCATCCAGTGTGATCCAGTGGCGAACTTCAGGAAGTCATTAGTACACCTTGTGAAAATTAAATTAATAAATATTAAATAAACAGCAATGATATAAATAAGTAAAGTTCAGTGAGTGAGAGAAATCGCTCTCCGCTTATGATTCGAGGCTGTTGTATTCAGCGTACATGTTTTATATATGTTTTGTTTGTCTGAAGACGATGACATGATGAGGAGAAGTTTTCGTAATGTATATAGAGCTGCTTTAATATAGCTAATTTCCTTTGGTCTATATTCTTACTCGTATGTGTTACTTTCGCGAGACAAAGACCTCTAACTTCTTTAGTGCGTCTCTTTCTTTGTTAACTTATTATTGGTTGTTACATGTGTGCATGTAACAACCAACAACACCGTCCTGCTGTGATATATGCTTTACCGATGGAGGAATCACTGACTCTCGAGTCACAGGCTTTGACCTAGTTCGAGAGGCAGAGGCTCATTCTTGGAGTAACTGCTACAAACCTAATGGTTAACGTATTGTTATAAAACACTATTGTGATGTTATATATTAGGTTTTTTAAGTCAATAAAGTTTTTTATTTGTTTTATATTATAAAATTGCAAATTACAGTTGCCTATGGAAGTCCTGATTCCAAGTTTTTTTTATTAGCAGCGCGATGATTAAAACAAACAAATAATGTGAAAGCTTGTCCTAAAAATGATTTAGTATTACATCGAACTATTTTTGTGTTCAAATATAATCCTCCATGAGGAGCCCAAAACCTAAGGTACAATAAAAAAAAAATGTTGTGTGATGTTGGCTGCTGTGAATCTAAAATTGGAATAAAATTAAATAATTTTGTACTTATGGACAATCAGTGCCAGATGCCTTTCTTCCGCTTAGTAACCAACTTAGAATACTAGTGGTAACTAAAAAAAACATAACTTTAATAAGGCTACTTCTATCATTTTGCAAAAGATACATGAGTAAATAAATGGGGATCAATCAAAAACTCCGAAGTTTCATTTATCCAAAACCATCAATATTCCGAATTTTCAAAATTCCGAAAGTGAAATAACGCGTAACGGTCGTATTCGCCATGGATCTTATGTTACATACAGGGTGGAACATTTCTAAAGACAGGGCTGACAGATTTTAAGAAAAATGAAGTACTCGTCTGAACAATTCCCTGTTTGCTTAAAAGCCCCTCGATCTGTTCCACCCTGTATATTATTAGGTTATGTAAGGGTTATATGATATCCCAAAAAAGAAAACAATATACTTTATCAGAACATGGTTTTCGGAATTATGACAATTCGGAACGGATTCGGACAAGTGAAACTTCGAAGTATTGTACTTAGTAGGTATACCCAAATAAATGACTTGAGACTCCCTGTGCATTTCCATGCTTCATATAAAAATCCCGTACACAACTCTAAGGTTAGCATAAAGAGATTTATCGTAAATCCTCTGGTAACAGGATATCTTAAAAGCATTAAAGTGACGGAAGTGGAAGAGGGATAAATATGGGTAGAAGCTAAGCGAGATAAGTGAGTAAACATCTCGCAAACATTCAAATACACTTATAAATGTGGTATAAGTACTTGTGTATTTAAATGCCCCTAAAGGGGTACACAAATTTCTACGACAAAAAGGGGACTCCAATACGACTTGCGAGAATCGTTAAATGACGTCATATTTAGCGAGAATAATACAATACAAATATTTGGCACACTCTAATGCTGATACTAACAAATGATAATATTTATGCCCCAGTTGGCTAATATTAAGTTCATGATTCAGTATTATAAAAATGTTTGTAGCCTAAAAATATAACAGGGTCAATTTCCCAAGCAGTATTTTTTGATGGCAAGACTGAAAACGCAGGTGCAGAAAGGTTGAATAATAAAGTACCATTTCTTTCGGAAACAGCCCGCCATTGTCTCCCTCGGGCAACAGCTAAAATTAAAATATTAATATATATAATAATTAAAAAATATATATTAAGACCAAATTTCTCATCAAGGTGGGTTGTCCCCAAGCCGGTGTTGTTTGTAAAATGCCGGGTAAGTCAAATACTATGCATGACAAAGAAAATCTCTTACCATTATTATATTACCATATAAATAGGTAAGGAAAAAAGCACATTACCCGTTATATATCTCCTTTGTATACCCTTGAATAAGTGCATATACATTTGTCCCAAGAAAACTTCTCATTACCGCCGACAATGTTTCGAATCGATTTTGTTCCCAAATTTGATCAAGTACGCCCCTTTTTTTTTTTTTTTTTGGCGAGTGATTGGCCCGAGCCTTTCGGCTGTACTCAAGTACGCCCCCCGACTCCCGCGCACTTTTATTTTTTTTTAATACCAGACTAAGATATATGTTTACTAGCATTAACCCGCGGCTTCGCCCGCGTTCCTATACAATATACATTATCCTACGGGAACGATGCTCTTTTTTCAGGTTAAAAATTAAGCTATTTGTTAAAGTTAGGGTATTATCTGCTTATCCCTCATGCATATCCGTCTAGCCGTTTTATTGTTGAAAAGCTTGAATGCTTTATTACGGCTGCAGGAAGTTTCCCGATGAATACTCCTCCAGTCCCGCCGCGCCGCCCGCACTGGCCTTGACGAAAATCGAGATGACACCAAATACAAATTTAAACATCTATTAGGTTTAAGTTTAGGTCGTAACTCTCATATTCTTGCTCTTATTTATAGTATACTTTTTCATCCTGCAACTCCCCGCTATCTCAAAGAGCGTTTCACTTATCTCACTTCTGCTCGATCTGCCCAAAATTTGCTCCTTGCCGTACTTTAGTTTATTCCGTCTCAAAATTTTATAATAATTCGTTTACTTTTAAAGCTGTCTGTTTATGGAACTCCTTGCCTGTTAGCTTAAGGCACGCTAAATCTCTTGTTTCTTTCAAAGCTCAACTGAAAGAACACTATCTATCCCTTTCATAATTCGTATTTTATTTAAATGGTCCTATTATCTGTTGGCTGAATGTATGTATGTATTTATGTATTTATTTTTTATTATATTTATGTATATATTTGTTTTTTATGTATAAATTATTATTATTACTATCCGATTTTTGCACCGCCTACTAACAAAATCTTATTTTTTCAAGTTCTCCACTACCCAAAGGTTGTCTGGAAGAGATCGCCCTTTAGCGATAAGACCGCCTGTTGTTTACCTCTACTTGTAATGTCTTGCATTGTATTTCTCCTGTATATTTTATGAGGTGTGCAATAAAGAGTACTTGTAGGTTTACTCATTTATTGTTAGAATACTCCTGTAAAGTTTCGAATATAAATAGTCTAATCTTGTTTTCCCATACAAACTTTGGATCTCTCTATTTCACCCCCTTTAGAAAAATCGTTTATTAGTGCGCCCCTAGACCTTATAAGGAACCTAAGGAACCTACGTTCCAAATTCGGACTCTTTAGAATCAGCGGTTTTGGGCTGTGCGTTTAAAAACAACACCTATATTTTTAGACATTATTTAGACATTTCTACCCCATCGCGCCCTAACATGAGAGATGGTATTACACGTCCGCCACGTTGAATTTTAAAATCATTCTTTTTTTAGTAATCAGCGACCCGATAATCCATAGAAACCAACTATTCCCTCTTCCCTCTCCCCTCTCCCCTCTCCCCTCTCCCCTCTCCCCTCTCCCCTCTCCCCTCTCCCCTCTCCCCTCTCCCCTCTCCCCGCTCCCCTCTCCCCTCTCCCCTCTCCCCTCTCCCCTCTCCCCTCTCCCCTCTCCCCTCTCCCCTCTCCCCTCACCCCTCTCCCTCTCCCCTCTCCCCTCTCCCCTCCCCCTCTCCCCTCTCCCTCTCCCCTCTCCCCTCTCCCCTCTCCCCTCTCCCCTCTCCCCTCTTCCCTCTCCCCTCTTCCCTCTTCCCTCTTCCCTCTTCCCTCTTCCCTCTTCCCTCTTCCCTCTTCCCTCTTCCCTCTTCCCTCTTCCCTCTTCCCTCTTCCCTCTTCCCTCTTCCCTCTTCCCTCTTCCCTCTTCCCTCTTCCCTCTTCCCTCTTCCCTCTTCCCTCTTCCCTCTTCCCTCTTCCCTCTTCCCTCTTCCCTCTTCCCTCTTCCCTCTTCCCTCTTCCCTCTTCCCTCTTCCCTCTTCCCTCTTCCCTCTTCCCTCTTCCCTCTTCCCTCTTCCCTCTTCCCTCTTCCCTCTTCCCTCTTCCCTCTTCCCTCTTCCCTCTTCCCTCTTCCCTCTTCCCTCTTCCCTCTTCCCTCTTCCCTCTTCCCTCTCCCCTCTCCCTACTTCCGCGATACAGTGACCCGATAAACCATAATAACAATACCCATGTTGATTTTCAGACTTTGTCCCCACATTTTTCCCTTTTAGGAGTTGAATTCTTAAAAAACCGGAAACAGGAGTTTTTTCATTTATTGTAAGAAATACTCCTGTGAAGTTTCGAATAAAATAGTCTAACTAATCTTGTTTCCCCATACAAACATTGTACCCACATTTCTCCCCTTTAGGGGGTGAATTTTGAAAAATCCTTTCTTAGTGCACCTCTACACCTTATAAAGAACCTACGTGCCAAATTTGGACTCTCTAGAACCAGCGGTTTGGGCTGTGCGTTGATATGTCAGTCAGTCAGTCAGTCAGTCAGTCAGTTTCTTCTTTTATATATTTAGATATTATTATGTAATGCCAATACAATATATATTACGAATATAAAAAGTAAAATTACTTTCATAATATGCCACTTTTCTTTCATTCCGGTGTATGAAATTTCATTGCGGTGCACTTACTCGTATTCTATCATCCTGGTGTACATTTATCATTCAGTTGTGTGTTTCATATTCGATCTCGAATATCTCGAAAACTATTTCAGATTGCAGGGTCCCTTTTACATATGTTTAATAATATAGTCTAAAGTATCTCTTCACATTTAAAAAACTCAAAAATAATCAAAAATAAAGAATCACACCGAAATGATACAAAAAATGCGTCTTGTTGAAATTGACCCAACAAAGTCATTTTCAATTATTATTTTTAAAGCAGTTACATCTGCTGGCGAATACTAAATGTTTAAATAGAAGCTATAGATTGAAAAATTTGAGGTGATGATTCCGAACATAAAGACATAATCAATAAATAATTCAATAATAAAGTTGAAAAATTGTCTTTAAACCAAAAAAATCGATGCATTGGCTAGTGGCTTTTATAGCTTAATTGGTAATGTGACGGGCCCGGAAAGCCGTAGTGACTTGGGTTTAAATAGTTTTTTTTTCGCTTCTGTATAAACTTAAAGTCGTCTTTATGTAACTTAGATGATCCCTGATATCGTATTGTTTATTAAGCAAACCACTTTACGATTACAAAGTTAAGGTAATCGGTTTTTATGACTTCGTATAGCGACTGAAAGATCCAAACCTTGGAGGAACTAAATATTTATACCTACTTAATGTCTCACCGTTGTCGATAAATCATTCCCATAGCTTGACCACTAAAATTTTCCCAACTACAGATGAAAACTATCTAAACACAAAAAGACTTATCTTTCTTAGTAAACCATGTTCCTTACGCCCTTTTCACGTTAAAATTGGCGTGATATTCTGCCGAATCGAAAAAGGACGTATGCGTTAGAGTACGGGTCGTTTATAAGGCTTTTTGCTATGAAGTGTTAATATGGTAATGCGCTATTGTATGGATTAGAGTATTTGGCTTATTTACATGGGATGTGGTAAACACTCGGCAAATGCGGGGTGAATCTGAGATTGATTCGCTGAATCTGTATATTTTCAAAATGGAGGTAAGTTTTTCTCTTTTATAGTACATTGTCTGATGGAAAGAAAAATGGCATCTTTTTGTTACTTTAGTCTGTATTTACGTATCTATCTAGTACTACCTTTGGTAACCTCAATTTAGGCATCGAACTTTTGATAGTGCGGTAGGACTTTAGAAAGCTATGGAGCGGATATTAACATTCAAATACAATTCATACTCATACTCATCACGTATTTAATTCGCCATTTTAATTTTATAATCAAGGGTTAAGTCAGAAGAATATATATAGATCTGATTTGAGTAGGCATTGTTTTTTTCGTCATCATAAAATATGTAAATATTTGCGACTTTTTCCATGTTTTCGCGAGCAAATTCGGTTGTTTATTGATTGAATATCCAGTTACGACTAGAAAATGCTATTAAAGTTGATACCCGTACCCCTCTTCCAGAATTAATTTGGCAAAATCCTTCCTTAGTGACTTACCTCATGTCATAACATATTAATTTCAGCGCCATCTGTAAGTTTATCAGGGTACTTACTCGATAGCATATATTTGAAAAAGTTTGTACCTCATTACTCAGTAGCGCCATAGGATTCAGGTGCAAACTTAACTCAATCGAGTGTAGTGGCTACCCCCTCTTTTATTGTTTATAGTTTTTAATATGGCCGGGGATTTTTTCGACCGATTAATGAAGTTTTCATCAAAATACCGTTCAGCCGTTTTCACGTGATGCGCAGTCAAATAAACAGACAAACAGATATAAACAGAAAAGAAAAGACAAAAAGAAAAAAACAAGTTCTGAAAACTGTTGGAACGTGTTCTGTTATCGATTAATAAGTATGCCCCGCCAACTTTTTTCGAATATATTCCATGTACAGACTTTCGACCCTCTTCAGCTTTATTATATGTATAGATAGAGATAGATATAAGCTCTCTACAGTCCTACCGTCCTCAGAAGTCCGTAGAAAATGGGCGAAAGTATTGAAAGGCCTAAGAACAAAAATAAAACATTCTCCAAATCTATCCAGGCGTCTTCAGACATGAACTGAGACCCTGCCCCGTCTTTTGACGTAGGTAGATAAAGAAAAACTAAACACTAAATATGAGACTTCCGGTTTGTGACTTAAGATGGCCGCATGCCTTTAAGTTTAGTTGTTCGTTATTTATTCATGTTGGTTGTTCAATGTGTAGTATTCATAGCCTATTGTGCAGTGAACTAACGTATGAGTGAATGGTTAATGAAGAATTCAACTTGAAGCGTACATAGCCCTTCTTGGGTCAAGGCCCGGTAGACCGCGTGGTTTTTTGTAAATCGCTATCAATTTACAAAAAGCAAAACCTCACCGAACAACGGCATGCTCTACGAGCAAACTTGAAATTGGCGAAATCATCATTAACCTGATGGAAGCCATATTTTAAAATTAGAATTAGTTGATGTATTAAATATACTCAACTTAAAAAAAAAACCTCGTTATCCAATCCCTTTCCACAAACCATATCGATTTCCAAGTAACATTTTGTATTCCATCCGATTAGCAGTTACCCAACTTTCCTAACCCTTCCATTTCCTCCCTTCAGCCATTCATCATATTTTTCTCAACCTTTAAACTCGTCCACACGTACTCCATGATAAATCGCGAACAACGCGCTCAACTTGCGCAGTTTATTTCCGTGTTTTATTAATGTTTCTAGGTTCTGTAGCGATGTGGGTCGTGTGTATCGGGCATTTTTATATAATAATAATATGACATAGTTATTATTATATTTAACTACAAATTGAGAAGGTTTGTTACATTTCACAAAACCGCTTATTTATAGGTACAGCGCTTCACGAAAAAGAATTAAGTTTGCGATCATGAAAAAACGCGATGTGAAAATTCGCTACTATGAAAAAATGCTTTTGGGAAAATTATCGAACCTCAAATGGGATCCCCTCAACTGGCATAAAATTGTTTCACCGAATGTATCCTCATTATTTTGAGGCTACGATCGATTTGCACATATCGCTAAAGTAGAATCTCTGAAGTAGACTTAGTTTTCGTTTAGACGATGTCGAATCGTGTTTAACGTCGAAGCCAAACACAGAGAATCAAAATGGACGCCAGCAAAATACATTGCACTGGTTGGATTCGTGTGCACTCGTGCAATTCTCTAAACTACGGTTTACTTTGATATCTGATCTGTTCGTGTTTTGCTGTAAGTTTGTCTTTTGGTAGACTTAAGAGCCTGTGTACCAACATTCAGCTATTTTAACAATTTCACGGATAGCACGTCGAGAGACGTGAATTAAAACCCACGTTATACCGCACCGCGACTGAAAACTGCGACTTATTTTCCCAAAATCGGCACCGTCTAGTCTACATACTGAAACTTCTCATGTAATACCTTGTACTGTTTTTGTTTTTTTTTGTATGACATTTGTTTGTGCCGCCATATGCAATGTTATAAATGGGTGATTATCTCAGCGAAAAAAAATTGCGGCGGAATTGATAACTATAGTGTGAAACAATTGTTTTTAAAGTTTTAATTTTTTTCTGAAAAGAAGACACAAATTATTATCTTAAGCCAAATCGCAAAGTATTGTAAAAGTCATTTATGTTTAATATTTTTTTTTTTGCGGTTGCGGTGTCCAGTATTGGTTGTTCCTCATAAATGTCTTTGATATAACCATATCATCAATGTTTTAAACTAAAATTGCATTTGTTTATAATCTTTATTAGTTTAAGTATCTTACGAGTATAAGGATATATAAATAAAGATTAATACATAAATAGATACTCAAAATTGAGCACTAAAAGTTGTCCGGGTGAAATTGACAATTTTGGTGGTAAATATTGAAAATGTGTTTATGGATGAACGAAACGCAGCAAGACCAGAAAACGTGTGTTAACCTGTTCGTTTATTTCCGCTCCGGCATGGAACGATGACACACATGTCGTACCTTGCTGGATCTGTCCACTCAGCACGTAAGTATCTAATTTTGGTGGGGTACAAATACGTTTTGACACAATTTTTGTGGTATATGTTTCTAGTGACTTAGCAATAATTGATTGTGTGTGAATTGTGTGTAAGACGTGTTAAAGGTTTCCTTTTTAAAATATAAAGTTAAATTGGAAGTAAATAATACGGATATTATTTTAATATTTTTTTAATCACTTTTTCTAATTTTGGTGGATCAATTTTGGTGGTATTGGTGGTAATTTCAAAGTCACCAAAATTGATTGATGCCACCAGAATTGTTAATTCTGTAATCTGTATATAATTACACATTTGTAATCGCATTTCCAACACTTTTGACTCGGTGAATTTATTTGAAGTCAAGTATAAACACAATACATCTAATATTACAAGTTGTCGGTGAGGGTAATCTTAGCTTAGATATGCTTATGCTGGTGGCGGATTCTATAGCTCCTATCCTTTTCTACATTACTATTGTTTTTCCTCTAAAAAATTTGGCATTACCATACTCGTAGATGAATCTTTGTCATGGGCACCTCATATTTCTGAGATCAGTAGGAAACTTTTCGCGTCTCTTCATACGAAGATCATGCTTGTCCGCTCTCTTTTGCTTTGGTCTCCGCAAGTTTGATCACGTGTCTCAATACCGTGCTCAATTTAAATGGCGTCCGATCCGTCAGCGCAGAGACTTACATGTTCTTTGTCTTTTGTATAATGTCCCTTTCATTCCTTCTTTAGGACCTTACCTTGCAGAGAAGTTCTTTTACATGGCGGATGGTAGTGGCCATCGCCTGCGGTCAAGTGCGAATCTGGCTCTATCTATCCCACTGGATAGATCTCATGTTTACGATGTATCTTTTGCTGTGCGCGCCGTGAAATTATGAAATAAATTGTCTCCCGCCCTAAGGCAGACGTAGTCCGAAGCATCGTTCAAGGGGAAGTTCAAGAAATTGTGGCCGTCGAATGAATGATTATTTGATTAGGTTGCTGTTTTTGTTATAATTATGATTATATTTATGTTATATGTATTTATATAGATATTACGTAACATGTATTACTTTGACTGTTTGCCTATCTCTCTCTCATTTGGTTTTTGCATTTTCATTTGTACTATTGTAAAGTTGTCGTATTTGTGCATGTTGCTTGGTTTTTCTGCCATTTACTTGTGTTTAACACTCATTTACTCGAAGGTTAATTGGAAGAAATCCCTTAAAGGGATGAGTTCGCTTTTGTACATGCTTATTTTTTTGAAATGTATCTAGTTTTTACGATGGCTAATCGCAAGAAAAATCAATCAAGAGAAGAAGTCCTCGAAAAGAAATAATATACTGTTCTTACAAACGAGTTAGTGATTGTATTTTCATAGATATTTTGGTAAAATTAAAATGATTAATTATACTTTCTTTTCATTTCCAGCAGGCAATTTCATTGACAAATATAAATTTTTAGTACAAGTAACTAATTTCGGTGTAGATGTACAATTTTGGTGGCTGGCAAATTACTAAAATCATAATATCTTTAAAACTATTATGTATAACAAAGGGCCATTACTACACAATATTGGTTATGACTTTATTCGTATTATTGATATATAATTTTGACTCTAACATCAAAAATAAAAAAAGTCACCAAAATTAGGTAAATTTCGAGCTTGTTGAAATTCACCCAAATATTGAATGGTCCTGTGTGCTTAAATGTATTACAAAAATACATATTTCTTTATTAATATACTTTACACATTTAAAAAAAGGGATTGCAAAAAAAAGAATTCTTATGTTCGACTTTGTCATTTTTTACCAGATTTCTCCGCTTTACGAGTCTAAAATTAGAATTGTAGACCGATTCTTATTTTTTTTTATTTGAAACAGTATACTCCGTCCATCAATAGGTCCGATTTTCACCAAGTCGGTATCAATCCTAGGGAAATCGAGGATTATATGTTATAATTACAATGTTTTTTCATGTATGTTGTAGCTAATGATATTAATCGTTGTTTACGCCCACCCTTTGCTGGACGAGAGAGGAGGTGCGACGCGCGGGCGCGGGAGGACAGCAGCACTCACTTGCATATACACCGCCGTGCAACATCTACCTAACGCCGGCCTTATTGTTTATTTCACGAAGATTAATCAAAACCCTAGTCAATTTATATATATCTATGTTAAAGATATTATACCTATTTGTCATAAAGAAGATTTTTATTGAAGAGCGCCGAATTACCGAACAAGATTTTGGTGACCCCGACGTGATATGGATGACGCAACAGGAAGGCGAAGATCTCCCGGAATAAGTGCATAGTGCCGGAATAAGTGGTATTCACGGATCCGAGGGAAGTACGCCCGTTCCTAGTAAAAATATTCATCTCCTTGTTTATATATTGTGCTCAATTTGTGTAAATATAGTTCGATAATTCAAGTGCCATTTTCAAGTTACGTTTACCTACATAGTTCGTCTATCATACAATAAATTTTACATAATCTTCGTAAATAAGCAATAAGTAATATTTTAATAACTTCATATCCATTCTAAAGTAAACATAAAACAACATTTATATCGTAATAGCATATAACTTAGCGTAAATATCAATTAATAACTTGTAGACACAGTGTCTAACGTTGATATTTTATCCTCGTTAAATCATTAAATTCGCAGTAGTATCACTTAAAATATTAACATAAACATATAGTTAAACATATCGGCTGACTATTCCAGGCATTCGTGGTGAGTAAGCTGGCGAGAAATTAGAGTTTTCGGCATCGACACAGCGGACTCGTTTCCTGCAACCGTGCCGTGTTACGCCGTGTCGCTGCGCCTGCGCCCGGCCGGGACAAAGTTCAGATCAGCGCCCAGGTGGCTGGCGCATTGTTTACGACTTACGAGGTTGTATTCACTTCATTTATTAATAAGTAAAACTTATTTACTAATTGTTTCGCCCACATTATGACCGACTTAAAGGAACTAATAAAACAGAGAGGTAGCATTCGAGGTCGAATAACTATATTTGAAAAGTATTTGACGCCATTAACTTTAATTAATAGTATTTCTGAGCGTAACAAATTAATAAATAATGAATTAAATTTGAGATTAACAAAATTACAAGAATTGTCGTATAGTTTCGATGAAATTCAAAGCAAAATTGAACAATTAGATCCCGACATATCAAAACAATTGGAAGAACGGGAACAAACCGAGAACCAGTTCTTTTATTTAATCGGTACGGCTCAAGAGTTTTTAGATGCATATACAGATAGTAAAACTAAACAAAGGGATGATGTTTCATGTCATGGCAGTGCTACGTCTTTTACAAATCATATTAAACTGCCTCCGTTGAAAATTTCTCCTTTTTCGGGCGATTCAAATACTTGGCTTCAGTTTCGGGACATGTACTTGTCTTTGATTCACAATAACGAAAGTATAGATGCAATCAGTAAATTTCACTATTTAAAATCGTACTTGGAGGGTTCCGCTCTGTCAGTGATTAACGCTGTTAACATTTCAGCCGATAACTATCAAATCGCTTGGTCTTTGCTCTGCGATAGATATAATAATAAACGCCTTTTAATTAACGAACATGTTAAATGTTTATTTTCTATTGAGGCACTTCATAAGGAGTCCGACCGGGGCCTGCGCAACTTAGTCGATACAATTTCGAAAAACTTGAGTGCTTTAAAGTTGCTAGGCGAGCCGACTGATAGTTGGAGTACGCTTATTATTTACATTGGGTCATCGAAGTTGGATTCCGCAACCGCGAGAAGTTGGGAAGAGTTCCGTAGTAAATTGGAAACGCATAGTTTGGACGATTTCTTCGATTTTCTTCGTCAAAGGGCAACTGTATTAGAAACAGTCTACGCCGCTAAAGCTACAAATAATAATAAAACAGAAAATCGTCAAAACTTTGCGCGATCGAAATCATTCATGTCTACTTCGCTCGATTCACCACTCCGTGGTCATTGTTTGGCCTGTAAACAAGATCATAAATTATATGATTGTAATAAATTTAAATCTATGCCAGTCGAAGAACGAAACGCTAAGGTGTATCAATGGAAAATATGTAGTAATTGTCTTCGGAATGATCATCAATCTTATCAATGCCGTCTTGCAGGTTGTCGTATCTGTAAAAGAAAGCATAATACTTTATTACACAGACAACATAAATCACAACATAGCCAACCGTCATTGCAAGGCCAACCATTACCAACACAACACGATACGCAAAACAATGTAGGTACATCTACGTCTACATCATTGACTACTACAAACCCGACTTCAAATAATGAAGTTGCATCTAATGCTGCTGATCCTTCATCTAATGGTCCTACTCCGGTAGTTACAATGTCTGCTGGCGCCTCAAACTTGGTTCTTCTTTCAACGGCTTTAGTTGAGGTGTCAAACAATGGCAAAATTATTAAGTTGCGAGCACTTTTAGATAGTGGCTCACAATCATCGTTCATTACGGAGGCGGCTCAAGCTAGATTGGCATGCATTAAAAATAAAAACCAATATAAATACGTGTCCGGTCTTAATAATGCAACAATAAGCATTGCCGAGCACTGCAATATTAACATTAAATCAACACATAATCAGTTCACTACTTCTGTAAGATGTTATGTCGTTCCTACTATTACTGACAACCTTCCTCAAACAGAAGTACATCTTTCTGAGCTAAATATTCCCGGCCACATCGAGTTAGCTGACCCAACCTTCTTTCACCCATCACAGATTGATCTGTTATTAGGAGCAGACATCTTCTGGGATATTATGGGATCATCTCGCGTGCAGCTCGGACAAAACAAACCAGTTTTACAAGAAACCCTTCTGGGATGGATAGTGGCTGGTCCCATTGGGGGGAAACATTTAAAGAGTACAACGAAAGTACATTGTCATTTCAGTAAAGACATACAACAACAGCTTGTCAAGTTTTGGGAACTTGAAGAGGTCCCTGTTAGTAAACCTTTATCAAATAGCGAAGATTATTGCGAAAAACTGTACCAAGATACCACGTATCGCGATGCGAACGGTAAATTCTGCGTTAAAATACCTCTTTGCGAATCACCAGATGTTTTAGGCGACTCGTATAATATGGCTGAAAAGAGACTACTTCAAATGGAAAGAAAGATGAAAACTAAGCCAGATTTCAAACAAGAATATACAAAATTCATGCAAGATTACGAGCGCTTAAAACATATGAGTGAAGTTAGTAAGCCAGAGCGTGGGTGCTACTTACCTCATCATGCTGTTATAAAGGAAAGTAGTGAAACAACTCGTCTTAGGGTCGTTTTTGACGCGTCAGCTCAGACAACAACAGGTGTCTCGTTCAACGACATTCAGCACGTGGGGCCGGTCGTGCAGGATGATCTCTTTTCAATCCTGTTACGTTTTAGGCAATACAAATACGTTGTGACAGCTGACGTGGAAAAAATGTACCGTCAGATTTTAGTGCAGCCTGAACAGCGTCATCTCCAGATGATTTTATGGCGTGAGCATGAGGACGAACCGATTAAAATATTCCAATTAAACACAGTTACGTACGGAACATCCTCGGCTCCCTTCTTAAGTACGAGATGTCTAGTTCAACTAGCTGATGAATGTCTTGACAGTAGGATTGCTAACATTATAAAGCACGATTTTTACATCGATGATATAATTACGGGAAGTAATTCGAAGGAGGATTTGCGTTATATAATAAATTCTGTAACAGAAACTCTTCATTCAGCACATTTGCCATTACGTAAGTTTCGTACTAATGTGTGTTCCGTCCTCCAGGATAACTCTAACTCCCTCATACCTAAAGATTTAGATGTCAGTTCACAATCCAGTGCATTGGGACTTAAATGGGATCCAAGTACAGACACCTTTAATTTTCCTGTCGACATAAGATGCTCCTCAACAGCCACTAAGAGATCAATTTTGTCAAATTCAGCTAGATTATTTGATCCACTTGGATTATTAAGTATATGTACGGTAGTACCTAAAATAATCCTTCAGAAATTATGGATGTCTCAGGCAGATTGGGATGATCCTATTCCCGCAGATTTGGCTCAAAGGTGGTTCAACTTCGTGTCAGGGCTCAGGTGTTTGGTGAACTTCCAAATACCTAGATTCGTCCTCGACAACGATCCAAACGCTATTGTTGAGATGCATACATTTTGTGACTCATCACAAGATGCATATGCAGCTTGTGTCTATGTCCGATCAATCAGTAGCTCAGGCAAAGTAACAGTTAATCTGCTGTGTGCTAAAACAAAGGTTTCTCCTATCCGAGCTCAAACCATTCCACGTCTCGAACTGTGTGGCGCGTTATTAGCGGCACGATTGAGCTCGAAGGTAATAAAGGCATTACGATTGACATTTACAAATACTTATTACTGGACAGACTCATCTGTAGTACTTGGGTGGATTCATACGCCATCACAGAATCTTAAAACTTTCGTATCCAATCGTGTTTCAGAAATCCAAGAATTAACAACGACGGGTTCCTGGCGCCATGTACCAGGGGTCCTAAACCCAGCCGATTTGGCATCTCGTGGCGTAAATCCCACCCAAGTACACGATGCCAATTTATGGTGGCATGGACCTTCCTTTTTAGGGGACAGTCCATCGGCATGGCCAGATATTATTAAACCTACTATCGATGTACCTGAAATAAGAACTTATACAACTAATCCTAAACCTAATAAATTAACTACCAAAACTACAACATGCACTACAATTACATCTTGCACCAAGACAACAAACACTCCTGATAAACTGGTGAACTTTGAGAATTACTCAAAATTCACGAGCTTATTGCGAAGCTTGGCTTATGCCTTGCGTTTTATTAACAACGTAAAACACTTACAACCTAAAATTACAGGACACCTAACTACAGATGAAATTGAGAAGTCCTTGCATCATTTAGTCAAACAACACCAGGAGGAGTGTTTCGAATGCGAACTTAATCTATTAAATAATAAAAAGTGCTTACCTTCGAAATCGCGACTATTATCGCTCAGGCCATTCGTTGATGAAAAGGGCATTCTTCGAGTAGGCGGTCGTATTCAAAACTCACCTGAAATCTTTAGTAAAAAACATCCGATAATTCTAGAATCAAAAAATCAGTTTACAAAACTATTGTTTGTTCACGAACATAAGAAGTTATTCCACGGAGGTGCACAGCTTCTTCTGACTAACGTGAGACAATTATTTTGGCCCATTGCGGGTAGGAAGTTAGCTAGATCTACGGTTAACAATTGTAGGATATGTAGAATATTGAGGGCTAAAACAATAACTCCAATAATGGGAAACTTACCATCAGCCCGAACGAATCCTAGCTTTGCGTTCGAAGTTGTGGGTGTTGACTTCGCTGGCCCATTTCTAACACGTGACCGAAAGGGACGTGGTTGTAAAATTATAAAGAGCTATTTATGTATATTCGTGTGTTTCACAACAAAGGCACTTCATTTAGAAATTGCATCAGATCTGAGTTCTGAGGCGTTTATTATGTGTTTAAATCGATTTGTCTCTCGCAGAGGCAAACCAAGCGAAATACACTGCGACAATGGTCGAAATTTTGTGGGCGCAAATAATGAGTTCAAAAGATTTCTCGAATTATGTAGTGAATCAATCTCATCCTACGCTGCCGGAGAATTTATTAAATTCAAGTTCTCGCCAGCTTATTCTCCACATTTTAACGGACTTAGTGAAGCCGGTGTTAAGGCAGCTAAACATCACTTAACGCGAATGGTAGGGAATACGCATCTAACCTTTGAGGAGTTAGCGACTTTATTTTCACAAATTGAGGCAATATTAAATTCCAGGCCCTTAACTCCCCTATCATCCGATCCGACAGACTTATATCCCTTGTGTCCAGGGCACTTCCTGATCGGCAAGCCGCTCACTTCACTACCATCTCCCGCACTAATTGAAACAAATCCCAGATACCTCGCTAGATATGAGCAAATAGACCAGATTCGTCAGCAATTCTGGGAGAGATGGCGTATGGAATTCCTGAATGAGTTGCAGCAGCGATCAAAGTGGCGCATTAGTCAAGGACAGCTTTCCGAGGGCGATATGGTGGTACTCAAGGAACCCAATCTACCACCACTCAAATGGCGTATGGGACGCATCCATCGGCTGTATCCAGGGTCCGATGGCGTTGCACGCGTAGCAGATGTCAACACTTCAAGAGGTGTCATACGGCGTGCAGTTACAAACCTCTGTCCATTGCCCACAGAGCAATGAACAAGAAGATACCTCGAAATCCCGCAGTCTTCGAGGGGGGGGAAGATGTTTACGCCCACCCTTTGCTGGACGAGAGAGGAGGTGCGACGCGCGGGCGCGGGAGGACAGCAGCACTCACTTGCATATACACCGCCGTGCAACATCTACCTAACGCCGGCCTTATTGTTTATTTCACGAAGATTAATCAAAACCCTAGTCAATTTATATATATCTATGTTAAAGATATTATACCTATTTGTCATAAAGAAGATTTTTATTGAAGAGCGCCGAATTACCGAACAATCGTGAATGGTTCTACTCAAATAATTTCATTAGATCACGTGCTTATAATATGTAATGACGTCATAAGGTTAGTATAATCACGTGCACGAAATATCAATCATCGCGGGTGCAGCTTATTGAAACAAATCATATCAATCTAGCCCAGACGCCAGCGGTTGGTGGGTTAAGTGTCGAGCGACAAACTAATATTTTTCCAATTATTATTAATAATAATAAGTTAATAGCTGTGTAATATTTCAAAGTATAGATAATGGTAGAATAGAAGTACTATCAGAGGAAGGACGAGGACGAGAACCCAAATGTGGACAACATTGCCGTAACCATGACCACTCGGCCAAGAGTGAACGACTGATGATGATGATGATAATGAAAATAGTGAGGGTTAGGGTTTTATAACAATCTTGAAAACTGCTTCTGAGGTTAATAAAGTTTTGAGTAACGAAAAAAAAAATCTTGACATTACTCATTATCGATTTAAACTGACACGATTTTCACAGATTATAACAAAACGGGACTTAATCTCGTTCAAAAAGTGACATAGTCCCTTCGAGACCATGAACATCCCGTTCAAAACGTCGAGGTAATTAAATAAACACTTTTGGACGCGATTAAGTCCCGTTTTGTTTTAAAAAGGTCAAATTAGCCTCAAACAAGCTCGGTATGCTGAACAGATTGAGACTAGAACTGTCGGCTGCCAGCGTACTTTGACGCATTAGCGCTGCCTAGAGATGTAGCCTTGCTCTGCATTTTCTATCCCGTATAACAGATTGTGCTAAGGGATCTCCAGATTAATCCATGCCGCTTCTTTCCGGCATCGCTCTATGCGACAACATTTCCATCTTCACCACTTAGATAGTTAGCAGTCTACAACTGTGCGTTTTTCCAGAAACGTCCTGCCTAAAGTGTGCCTGAACTACGATCTTCGCTCACAGTATTTCCGGATTGATACGAACTTCAAACTTTCAAATGAAAAGCGTGTTACCATCTGAAAGGCCTCAACGCACTTGTAACCCCTTTGCTCTGTTTGTATGTCATAAAAAAAAGACAATCGATTTGATGGCAATCAATAGAGTTCCAGACTATTTAAATTTACACACTTAATTTTCCTTACACTAAACATGAAATACGTTTTAAAGGAAGATTTCTTCTTGAAGAGATCCCTTAAAGAGATAAGTTCACCTTTGTAAAACAGTATACTGTACAAAGGCGAACTTATCTCTTCAATTTCTCTTAAATTCAATTTCAAATCTATTATATTCCTCCAGATTAGCAGGGTTCGTACTGTTTATCATAGGTCATTTTGTCGCATGTATGGTTTGTGTTTAATGAATAAATATCTCTTTCTCTTTACCGTATAACTTACGCCAACGGTCCCGTGGCACTGTGACCCACATATCCGATAATTAAGTGCGCGCCAAGAGCACCTGGCACCGGCAGTAATGAGCCTACGAATTACCACTTTGATTGCTAATATTTCCTAGACATTCTGAAGGTTCAAGGACGCAACATACTCTCATTTGAAGGCCCTCCTTTTTGCCGATAGGCACTGTTGCAGAGTTCATGTGGTGGAATTTTAAGCCATAAATTGTAAATGATTTTCGGAAAATTTCCTCGTATAAAAGGTTAGGATAGGTTTATCAGGAGTAGGGTTTAATAAAAAAAATCTTCGTTATGCATTGTTTATTGATGAAATGGAACGTAGGAAAAGAGGGAACCTTTTTTGCCTCCTTATTCTGTGTAATCGTACACGACTCTGTGTTTCTGATGATGATCCGAAAGATTTCGAGCGATATTTGACTTCTACGACGTGAGCGAACCCGTTTCGAATGTATCTTAATATTTACTTACACTTAGTGCTCAAATTATACGTGATTTCAGTGTTCGCTATAATTTTCCGTCTAAATCCTCGATCTTGTACCAAAATTAGGCCGAACCTTTAAGTAGAAACCGAGATTAAATCATCCAAAATTAATAAGAACGATATCGAAACGCTTCACCTCCAAAATTTACACAATTTCAATGAAGGTCCAAATTCAGTCAAATTAAAAATTGACGTCGAACAGATTGGTTCAACCAAAATATTCTGGATTACTCGAAAATCCGAGTATTCAATTATCACATCGTGGGTCTGTGTTAACATGCAAATTGGTCCATCCGCAAAATTTTGCGAGGCCTGTCCCTTGGCTAATAGGAAATGGGCGTTTTCCGTTGGACCCTTTGTTTAGCCTTTGTTGAGTTTAAATCGACGGACATCGTTAGGATTGTGGCCGTTTCGGTAAACATGTGATATAATTAGGGTAGTGTTTTGAATGATAGCCGAGCCGTTGAGCGGTGTTTATGCCTGTTATTGTACGGGGCAAACGATTGTCAGACAAATGTGGGTGGGAGTTATCACTATCACTATCACTACATAGTTAGTATAAAACTAAGACGCTTCCAACTGTCTGTCCCTATGTATGCTTAGATCCTTAAAACTACGCAATGGATTTAGATGCGTTTTTTTGAATAGGTAGTGATTCAAGAGAAAGGTTTAATATGTACAATACGGGTGCAATGCTGATAAATTATGCATGATTTATCAGTATTTAACCCGTTGGAAGCCGAGGCGGGTCGCTAGTATTATTATAAAGAGCTAATTTGAATCCCTATAACATATCGTGAAACTATAACATGGTCTCCCTCTTGATGATGTAGAAATCGACCTCCAATAGTTGCTAGTTAACTTGTAATAATGAAACAAAAATCATTAGGATTCTAGGGTCATTCGCTGATTGGTATATGAATACAACATACAACATATAATTATTAAAAATAAGAAATGGGAAAAACGATCTATCTGATCCTCAAACGTCAGAACCAAATTAATTGATTTTTAATTAAGAAAACTTTTTACCAAGTGACCATTTGAACAAAAAATATAGAATAAGTAGTAAATTAACTAAGGATCATTCTGCAGACCTACAAATCCTACAATACCACAGACTGACAGATTCATAAACAAACATTATATTCAACAATAACATTTACTCTCTTTTCGTCAGAGGCAGAAATTATTCAAATCTAATACTTACCTCTGAAATTGATGCGTCTATAAGTGCACTTTAAGATAACAGAGGACAAAAAAACATCTTCAACTAGGTATGCACTTATCCCTTATAGATAGCTGTCAATTTTCCAGAAAGACGATAATACCCCGCTCGACGACGGTAACGAAGAGCGAATACAAAAACACCTAAATAGTCTCGGGTTTGCAGTTACTTAGTTTCATTTAAATAATAAATAAATACCTATCGGGCAACCTCACAAAATCAAAATCATAATCAAAAAGTTTATTTTGTAAGTAAGCCACTAGGGCACTTTCACATGTCTAAATTTGAATCTACCGGTATTCCACAAGAGGAGAACGCTGTTGAGAAGAAAGGCGAAAGAAACTCAACAGTAAGTTATTTTTACTTAAAACGATTTCAATTATAGCTAGGGATTGACACATGTTAGAGAAGATGTACAAGATTCTCCGAATTAATGTTTACAGTAATAATTATGTAAAATACTGTCACATCAATCGATCTAATCCCGCAGTAAGCTCTAGTAGGCACTAGACGGCGATTAAAATACTTATAGAAAAATATATACTAAAATAAATAGAAAACATCCATGATGCAGAAAAAAATATTCAAGTTCATCACTCAAATATTTACCCTTGCCGGGACTCGAACCCGGGACTGCGAGCTTTATCACTGCGCCAACCGCGTCGTCAAGTTTGTTTGCTTATATTGAATTTGAAGAACCAGAAATTTACACTTCAAGGACTATATGCCATAATTCTAGATGATTCAAAGATGATGTACCTACCCACACGTACACACATGCAATCAACAAAGCTCCTGAAGAAATTTTTCTAAGATGTCACATATCTATATATATGGGGACATAATACGTTTGAAGTGAGAAATTACTTATTGTTCGTCGTTCCTACGGAGCGCTGAAAACGCTCCATACAAATGGCGAGCGCACCGTGACCTCATCCCTAAAAGGTAAAAAAAAATATAATGTGTGTAAAAATAACTACATTGCCATTTTGACCGTGAAAAAGTGGCTGCCGTACAATTATTGTTTTCTTAAATTATGAGCAACTTTGATAAAAATCATGGAACTTTGCGTACTTTTGAAGTAACTAATAATAGGTCGTCGAAGTGGCCTTTTATGCTTTTGTTTTTCTTTTCTTTATTTCATGTTATTTGAAGCTTTTGACCTAAGCATTAGTACGTTGTATAATTCAGCGGCAGTCTACACCGTTATTTATAATATTACAGACTAGATATACCACATATATTTTAGACGCGTACCCGTCAGATATTTATTACGTACTTAAAAATACCCAATACACATAAAGATTACCCAGCTGACCCACATCGCTACAAAACCTAGAAACGTATATTATAAACACAGTGAAATAAACTACACGAGTTGAACGGTGTTGGCGATTTATCATAGAGTACGTGGCTGAGAAGTCTGAGGGACTACTCCGATGTTCGAAATTCAACCGTCATATAGTGCCATCCAACTGACTCAAATACAGCTTGACAGGAGAGAGGGACGGAATATTATGACGGTCGAATTTCGCGATGTTCGACTTTACTCCGAAATTCAGTCAAACAAAGAACAAAGTGTTCGCAGGGGAGGGTGTTTGTTCAGACAAAAACAGAAAAAAAAACAAAATGTTGGTGTAAAATTCGACGCAAGTAGTAATTTGTTGCGCTCACACAACCGACAACGCGTGTGTGCTTGCTATTCGCATTTAGCTCACATGGAGGCTTATACATCCCTTATTCAGCTTATTACAGCTGAGTAAGGTCTATATAAGACCTTATAACAGCCTGTGTGCTATTTGGGTTACAACTAACTACGAACGCGTACCGATAATAGAATAAAATAGAATAGAATATTCTTTATTGCACACCTCAACAGGAAATAAGTACAAACTAATTCAGATTACACGTAACATCAGAGATAGAGGTATACAACAGGCGGTTTTATCGTTTAAGAACGATCTCTCGACAGTCGATAATTTATTTTATGTATTTATTTATTTAATCTTTATTGCACAAAAGAAAACTTATCGTACAAAAGGCGGACTTAATGCCATGAGGCATTCTCTACCTAATATCAATGGGATGCATCTGTATGTTAGTAAGCCCGGTCATTCGAACAGTTCGAGTTGCTGAGCTCCACAGACTAAAAAGTTGCCTCACGGGACGTAACTTGTCGCGCTGGGCCCGTCAACAGTGACGTACGATGTGGATGAAATATGACGCTCGCGACAGTGACGTCATCTGTCAAGCACACTTTCTGTGCAGTGTTCAAGTTAGTCTGTGCGGAAAGAGAAGTCGTAGGATTTGAGGGCGTGGCAGTGCTATTTTATTTTGTGTACTATTTAAAACAGGCTTCTTTTTAATAGCATTATTCGCCTCAGAAAATATAAGTTACCTTCTAAATTACTAAGTCAGCCACTAGTTATCTTCTTTGTAAGCCACTGTAATTGTAACTTAGCATGGTGATTATTTTTTAGTATCTAAATTTGAGGCATGCATTCAAATAGCAAACTTCTAAAATATTATTTTATGACACCAAAATAGTAACTCTATTAGCTTCTAATTTTATAACTTAGTATGTTTAAAATGCTTACATTTTCATCGATTAATGTAGGATGACTTATCATCCTACATTAATCGATCGTAAAATTTACCTAAAATTGTCATCAAATAGTATATTAAAGCCACTATTATTACATATGAACTATTGAGGAGAGAACAAAACAAAATACTTAAATCGAATTTTAGGTTAGGGTCGCAGTTCAACCTAACACTCCTCCTCGCTTCGCTCGTCGTCGTACCTAACCTAAGCCAAGTCGGACCTGCCTTAGAACTAGATTAATGGGTTACGTACCGTTCTGAAATACGTAATGTTTTTTTTTTTTTTATTAGTTGGCAATGTATAAATCAGAAGGACAAGTAATAATTATTGTTGCTTGTGACTTGACGCTTTCTTTAACATTTTTAGTTGGCGTTGTGAAGAAGATGAATTAGTTTATTAGAAGCTATCTCATATTTCCGATGCTTAGTTATTAAATGAGAAGTTCGACCATGTGGCCAAATAATAAATCTGTGGCCGGATTTATTATTTCTCTTTTATTTTTGACAATTTTCAGCATAGCAAAAACCATAAAATAGCATTGACCTGTCGGCTGGTCGAGAGCCGCTCTCGTCCATAATATGAGAATGGAGATGTATAAAATAGACCAATCACATTCCTCAGATTTAAATGCACTTCTTTTGGGCTTTCCAAAAGTGCGCAATGCATCATTGAATTTGGGCCTCGGTCCTGTCAAATACGACGCGATTGAAATATGGCGCGGTGACGTCATCCGTCAATTGCTCGCTTTTTGTCTTGCGTTCCATTTTCGAAATTATTTCGCGATTCGAACGATCCGTTTTAGTTGACGTGGAAGTGGATTGGCCTGTCTGGTGGCTGGTTTACTAGGATGATAAAATTAGGCTGCACGCACACCAGTACCGTGTGCTAAAAAAGCGGTGTGTAAGGAAAAATCCTTCAACAGGAATAATTCATTTTCCTAACCTGCAGGGCATATCTTGCCACAACTTCGCTTGTCGCGCGACTCGGCGCCACCTGTCTGGCTCGCACGGTATTGACAGGAAAGTGACAGATAGTATTTGTCGCGCGACAAAGAGTCGCGTGTCATAATTATGCTAAACGTGCTAGTCTAGTAGTAGTTTTCCAATTATGATTCAAACCGTTAGTCCACACGAATTTCCATTTTATACCTTTTTATAAAAAAATACATACTTGAATTCCATTCTATGATCATAATTTATTTAGAAGTATCTACGAGTAACAGTGAAAATTTCGAACTCGGTTAAAGTTTATAAAAAGCTTTGGAAAACATCACAACACTATAATTATTCATCTTGTAATGATGAACTTGTTATTTAATTTACCAACACTAAAATTAAAAATAACCAAAAATATCATTAAGCATTTTAATTGGTAATCTTGTACCTCAGCCTCAGGAAAATGATTAAACTTGAAAAATCCAACTTAGACAACAAAACTTATTTTGTTCATTTAATTAGTAACCTAAGGCTATGACGTCAATTTTTAATTTTGATTACACGGTCTTACGGTTATTTTTGATGACCTAAGAAGTTTATATGTGGATTTTTTAATTTTGTTGTTAAAAGGATCATTACGGATTGCTTTAAACACATACAAACAATTTTTTACTCGAAAAATTATATCGCCGAAGCTCAGATTTTCATCACCTATCTAAAGTGTTACATTAAATACATTTATAAATGTAATCAACTAACAGAAACCAATTACTCAAATTAATTAAAAGCAAACTTCAATCACTATTCGGTTACAAGTTTCAAGTCGCGTCGATATTTCGGCTCGACTCGAATCGATACAGCATTGAAAGTGCGAATGTTTCCCTAGGGACCAATCATCGGCCTTTGCTGCCGGAATTGGGTTAGTGAGCTATGTGCGGACAGATAGACGGTGGATATAGCTGGTGAATGCCAGATATTGGACTAGAAGGTTACATTGTTGTTTAAAACGAAACAGCGCCTTCTTACTCAAACTATAAAGGTTGAAGTTGGTTGTTTGGTATCTCTCTTTAACTACATTTTAAACGGATTACAAATACGTAATAGTATATATCCATTATTTGAGTCTTTCTGACGTTTTGGCAACTCTTACAGATATTGTTAGTCAAAGGTTGACTGAGAAAAACACAATTTTTCTCTGTCAAAGTTACATTTGAACAAACTAGTCATTATTACATTGCGTAGCGAACCGGTTCAAGGAGATCACTCAGTTACTTAGAATTTTGTCAATCAATGGAGTAACTACTGCTACTTTGGGAACATTTTTGAATTCGGAGGATATTTTTATATTTATTTTTGTATGAATATGTGTTTGTGACGCAGTTGGCACAGCTGTCTATTGAGCCGGCGGTCCTGGGTTGGAATCCCGGCAAGGGAAAATATTTGCGTGACCAACACGAATATTATTGCCTGGGCCATTGCTATGTATTAAAGTATATATTTATCTATATTTAGTAGGTATGTATATCGTCATCTAGTTCCCTTAACACAAGCCTTCCTAAGCTTAATTGGGACTACGTCAATTTGTGTCAGGTTGTCTCATATTTATTTATATTTATTCATTACATTTATGTGTTGTACAAAACCAATGAAAATCATGCCCTTTGAACAGCTTACTTTGATTCAATTTACACGTTTTAATTACTTAGTGTATACCTGTAAAGTTTACCAAAGTTTCCCATGTTAGTAATTCAGTACGTAAACATACGACAACAATACATAAAATAATCACAAAACATATTAAATTTCAAAAACTTACCACGCAGCATCCAAAACTTCTCCACAACAAAAAAAACACACTAAGAAGCACTTAAAAATTAAATTGAGTTACAATGATAAGTCAACACACATTGAGTGAAACAATAAGAACTTAATGACTCAGTTATGTACAGTTCTACGACTTTAAAAGTTCAGGGATTTTACGAGTACAGTTCGCGCAAAATACGAAGGCTTTCGAGGAAGCCGGAGGCTGCGTGCGCTCGTGTAGGCGGGCGGGAAGCGACTGGCTCGCCGCCCGCCTAACCTGCACTTGCAATTTGTTGCATCTAAAGGATACTTAAAAAAAATAAAAAAAACTTGAGTGGAAAAGGACGGTCTAAAATATGGACATGGGATGATGAAGAAGAAGACATATAGATAACTAAACTGATGATAAAATGAAGTAGGAGTCATATCAATGATGGCAGAAATGAAATCTCGTAGTCTATCTCCTTAGCATGTTTCATCGCTTTATATATTTATTTATATTATATATGAATATATTTAAATGAATAGCAAAACTTATGTATAACTATTACTATTATGTTTTGTAACTTATGTGTAAGTTAGTTGCACCGCTTAAATTTTTTCTGCTTTGCCCTAAGGTTGACCGGTACAAGATGCCTCCTGGCATTACGCCCACCTTTTGTACGATAAGTTTCCTTTTGTGCAATAAAGATTAAATAAATGATTTGATGTTTAATTTGGTGCTACGAGTTTCAGGGTTCGGGAAGCTTTATCTTCTTCTTCTTTGTCCTTACACTCTTGGCAGAGTGGTCGTGGCTGTCATTCCTTGTGTGGCAAGCCTAAACATACGGCGCCATTCTTCTCTCACAGCCGCGCGTCTGGTGCTCTCGTGCAGAGGACAATTTGTGGCCGATTTGATTTGGTCAGTCCACCTCGTGGGAGATCTACCGCGTACTGCGGAATATCTTCTAGTTAAATACCGCAGAGTCTTAAGATAACGGTTTTTAACCAGTGTGTGTTGCCAGTGATATACAGCACTGACACGTGGTCGCTCACAATAGGCCTCATAAGAAGGCTCAAAGTGACTCAAAGGGCAATGGGGATCGAATCCGAAATTATCAGATACACAAGAGAACCAAGGTTCTGGGTAGCTGAGACAGTCGCCAACTTCAGTGGCAGTGAGCGTTGGGGCAGAAAGGTTCTTGAGTGGCGACTGCGGACCGGAAGACGCAGCGTGGGAAGGCTCCCACAAGGTGGACCCAAGAAATGGTTAGGATTGCGGGCATAAATTGGATGAGGGCGGCGCAAAAACGATTGTTGTGGAGAAATTTACTAATTTATTTTACTGGCAACTGGCAAAGACGAATTTTTGGTAACTGACGTTGAAAGTCGGTGAATGTCACTAATGTAAACAAAGAGGAAACTGGACTAATTATTCCGCAAATTTTAAGTACTTTTTGGATAATAAAGCCACGACTACAGTGATGAAAATCAAATATTTATTTCGCAAGAAGAACGAAGGATTGAACAGCATTCCGATAAACAATGTTTTGAATTTGATCAATGACAAATCCTTGATAAATCGCTAATGACGTTTTATAATGCAAATATATGACGTATGCCATATGAAAACTGTTTGTAGTGCCGCTATCCCAGGGCCGGACCGACACGTATTAGGCTATACCAAATGTCTTAGTACCAAATCAAAGTATTTCGGTTCAAATAATGTACCCTATTCATCAAAGGCTGGTGTTTCCTTAAAATCTCATTGCCTACTCGACGAATTACACAGAATGGTATTATTAAGAATGCAAATGCCCTGCAGCCAATAAATCCTGCTTCATATTTATTCGGGGCTGCTTACGCCGGCTCTGATTGGGCCGCATTAGGTGCGACTCCGATTTATCGCCATTCGCCATTGTTAATTTATGTTTGTAAGTAAACCCCGTGCTTTGGCTGGTGGGCTCAGGAATTAGGGGATCGGGGATCGGTGTGAATTATATATTGGGAATCAATCTGCTTTTGGTTGTTGAATAGGGAATTGTTGAATTGCTACAATAGGTACTGGGAATGAATTCAACGTTTCTAATTGCCCTTAGATCTCGACACTATAAGAGGGCTAATTTACAACACGCGACAGAAGCGATGTAGTAAGCTATACAAACGCAGTCGCGCTGATTTGATTCAGTATCCACTTCTGCATCAATGTAAAACTGGTGCGGATTATAACTGGCCGAGCGAAAATGTTTCGTATATCCAGATGCCCTTTCGTCCGGATTTTCAACTGTTCTCGCCTACAGGCCGTATTTCTCAACCGATTCAATCATTAAAATAGTTTTTTTTTTGTCAAGTCAGTTTTCCGAGAATATTTCAAATGGCAGAGATATTGCACGATTTAATTCCGCCATCCCCGTTTCACCATCGAACAACCAGGCGAGGGAAGCGATTTCACCTTTATCTTGTCAGTTTACCACTTATTCGCACGAAGCGATTTATTTTGCTTCATTATTTCTAATGCGAACCGCTTAAGAATGGAACTCGCTCCCATCGTATTTCCAGAAAATCATAATTTAGGTATCTTCATGGTAAGAGTGAATAGGCTAACTGAACCGGCGAGCTACATCGTCGACCCTGTAGTCACTTTACATCAGGTGATACTGACATCGCCGGACAGATCATGAATAAAAAAAAAGATATGGTCATATAGTTCACAGAGCCAATAGTAGTAGTAATATTCATTATGATGTAAGCTAAGTGAACATCCTCAAGCAAAAAACGCGTACATTTTAATCGCTACGCAAATTAAACCAAACAATAGTACGAGCAACAAAAGAAACAAAATGGAAGGAGACTCCATTGCTCACCGGGAAGAAAGGCGTTCCTGTAGCCTTTCCATTAGTGCTGTCACCGCCTTCGGAAGAAACGCGCAAGAAAGAAGCAAGCGAACAATACGGATTACGATTATCTCAGGGTAGCGTGTGTAGCAGCGTCTGAGTGAGTTTCAAAAGTTTTTATAGAGAATTGGGTAATAGAACGGGAATAGGATAGGACTACGGCATTTAAATTTAATTATATTGATGAAAATTAGCAGAAGATTTCATTAGAAAAAAATATACAGGAACATTAAATATGTCTAATTACTTCTCGTTTAGAATAAGGCCATGATACCAGTCTTTTGTACCTTTTTTTTTACTTTTAAGTTTATTTCTCCGTAGTCGGGTTTCATTTTTTTTTATTTTATTTTCATTAGTTATACTATAGTTGAAAAATTTTAAGACGCCTTGGTCACAATGAGATTATCTTGTAAACATGATCCAAGAAGCGCCATTGTCCGAGAACAAATGAAAACAAGCAACGAACAAACGCAAACAAATTTAAATCCTATCACAAGGTTCAAATTGGAATAGCATAGCTCTTGGAAGCAAGTAAGTATCCGGACTTTTTCGAATTGTCAAAGTTACTTATTCTAATGAGTTTAAGATATTGCAATTTCAACCTTGTTACGTATTTAGAACAGACATTGAAAATAAGAAGACATTTGTTTGCTTTATTTTGTTACATGCGTCCATTTGTACCAAAGTGAGCTTCTATACAGGAGTAAAACAATGGCGTTGTTCAATACAAAATAAGGTCTCAAAGTGGAATTCGGACGGTTTAAAAAATTTCAACTTTAACACCGTCCAAATGGTAATAAGTTCATGTCAAAAAAAACCCACGTGTTTATTGCTGACTTTACTTTCTTACACAGACGTTAATTACTCATCAAGGCCAATCAGACCAACCACATAAAATTGGGCAAGTGCGAGTCCGACTCGCGCATGATGAGTTCCGTACCATAAAACAAGTTTGTTGTATGGGAGCCCCCCTTAAATATTTATTTTATTTTATTTTTAGTATTTGTTGTTGTAGCGGCAATAGAAATACATCTGTGAAAATTTCAACTGTCTAGTTATCACCATTCTTGAGATACAGCCTGGTGACAGACGGACAGACGCACGAACAGCGAAGTCTCAGTAATAGGGTCCCGTTTTTACTCTTTGGTTACAGAACCCTTAAAAAAAATGTCAGGAACGGCCCGCGCGATATATAGGTATTTCGAACTCGTATGGAACTCTTATGTATGTACGAACATTTTATTGTACATAAAAACAAAAAAATACACATAACAAAAGAATAAGCATGTATAAAGGCGAACTTATCCCTTTAAGGGATCTCTTCCAGCTAACTCTTCATGAGGGACACCGTTTATACAATAATTAAAGATTTCTCACGGTAGTTTTAATAATATTATGTATTGAATGCCCTTCAGAAATATTACGTGTACATTTGTTGTGAATTTAACTTAACTACAACTACAATTAATTATTGTTTACAATACCATTAAAGCGATTTTAATTAGATCTTTGGTTAATTATGCTTTAATTAGTACGTCATATAAGTCGGTCCACCATATATAAAGCTAGGTCTTATAATATTAGATTTTAGTATTAAATCGCTATCTGAGATGATTAACAGTCAACCGGAGAAAATATATTAGCTAATAAATTGTACCCAAAAGAGATTACATTATTCCAAATTCATATCAACCCCCTGTACCACCAATGTACCCTACACCTCCAAAATTAATATTACCTAATAAAATTAGCTTTGCGATACCAAACCATTAATATCCAAACATCGTATCTAGCTTAACTGCAACATTCCTAAGCCAACCTTGTTAAAGGAGTCTTCGGGTGAACATTTCAGTGAAAGCAAATGATAGATAGGGGGTCGAATAAATAAGAAGTCGATATCTCAGCCAATTTATTCACATCAAAGCAAAAGGCGATAAGGTAAGAGTGAGAGTGCTCGAAACCGAAGGGCTTGGAATACAGGTTTTGTTTTCAGGCTTTGATGTTGTGGTGTTGCGGGATTAAAAAGTATATTTTTAACGTCTGCCGGCGACATTTTTCTAGGGTGGGCGAATGTTCTCGTTAGCAACAATTAAACACCAACATATTTTTTTAACTAAGTCGATCAATCGACTTGTAAACACGTTAATATTCAATACTGGCTGCGCTGCGCAGTGCTACCTGCTCATCTCACGGGAACTCTACATTTTTCGGGTAAAAAGTAGCCTATGTGTTAATCCAGGGTGTCAGCTACCGTCATACCAAAATTAATCAAAATTGGTCCAGCCGTTTGAACGTGAAGAAGTAATAAACATATACATAAACGCACTCAAAAACTCGACCCAAGCTCGACTCGTGTAGCAACGGTTCCGTACCATTAAATTTCTACTTGTTTTTGTGACTGTTACCGACGGACATACAGGCAGCTAGGTACTAAGGCGCGCCATAAAAGATGCCCGCATACGTACACGTAAAACTATTTGTGATTGAGAATGAATTATATTGGCGGGGAAATCAAGCCAACCGTCTGGAAAGGGATACAAATGTAACTACAGAAATACCTGCAGTCTAGCTTACATAGTTCCAGTTTAAGCCAATCGGTTTAATGCCTGGTAAGGATGGTGCACAAAGGAAGCCTTTACACGTCAATAACGGAATAAAAGGGTTAGTGGCGCTGGACCTATGCTAGTACAATCCTTGAGCTTTTAGGTTGCGATTTGGGTTTGGGTGAAAACTGAGAGGTTCTTATCTGGATTGCGTAAGAGCGATATAAACAATGAATCGCATTCTGACAGCTCATACACTATACTCTTTTTATTATAGTATCTATAATAATCAGACACGATACCTACAGTCAAACTATGAATACAGTTTTGTGGGAACTCTCTTATGTCTAAGTTTTTATACCCTGCATAATAATAACAAATAAATAAATAATTAATAAAAAAAAACTGGATTCAATTATTTTCTGGTCATTACAGCAGTAATAGTAGAATAAATAGCAACAATATCAGTACTGGTTACTACCAGCGTTATTACGCAGAAAAAATACAGAAGGTTCTCTCCTTATTATAATATTATTGGTTGAGTGTAAAACTCTATGCAATATCGCTGATACAAAAGTGGAAGGCATGGGACATATACCAACATGAAAAATAATACAATAGAAACTTTAAATTAAATAGTCGCTATAGTTGACTCTATAATATATGTACATCAATGTAGATCAAACTTGGTCCCAGAAATCCCACCGGGAATACTTATTGCCAGACTATATTATAAACTTATATGCTGAGATTTTCGTCTTCACGAAAGAAGCATTAAAATAGGATGTTCCCCAGTTTGTAAACATTGAAACGTCGATTAAATCAAGCTATTTATACATCGTCCCAAACACCTAGCTATTACCAAAAACCTCTAACCATTATTCACTGCACCCCAAAACACAATTTATTGTATAGTCGAGATCAAAATGCTAAACGTTCAACAATTTCCGAATAGTTTAATGTAACCGAGTATTTTTTATCGATTATAATAATTTATTAAAAGTCTAGATTTGCCAACAAAAACAACTGTTCATATAAAATTCAATCCTCCACCACTTCTCGCAAACATTGAATAACTCATTTAAGGTCCATATTAGATGATGCCATTCTGAAATTGTAAACTTCAAAGATCTTCGGGTTAATAAAAATATAGGTATCAAGATTGTATAATATGGGTGACAAATTAAATCAATGTTTCGAATTAAAATGTACAGTAAAAGACGAGAATTCTAGCTTTCCGTTTAAATTTTAACATTAGTCATACATGAAAAATGACTAGAGGCTAATACATCCATTCTTATTCCTCTTTGACTAAATTAGTATGAACATTATAATTTTACCATATTACCATATAAGTGAAAACATTAACAATATTCACGTGTTAACACAGAGAAAATAAGAACGATCCTCTTCAAAAGTTGAGCACTCAAAGCAATACTAACAGAAACTAGGGGGACCTTTACCGCTCGCATGTACATAACTCCCTTGACAGACGGTACAAAACAGCGTCTTTATCTGTCATGACAGGTGACAGATTACGGGTATAGCCACGGGCGGTTACGCAAATAGTGACGGGCTGGGATGGGCGACGTTTATGAGATAATTCAGACTTATTTCTACAAAAGATAGGATTATATTCGTTTGAACGCATGCCTTTTGGATTGGTTAATTAGGACGCAACATTTTACAAATTTGTAAAAAAATTGTGCATCTTCAAAATCTATCAGTATTTTATGAAAAAACGACTAAATTGGTCAGACTAGCACCCCCTAGAAACATACCCAAAGATCAAGAAAGGAATAACGATAAAATACACATTGCAACGTTAAATGCTAGAACACTAATGACGGACACAAGATTGGAAGAACTGGAGGAAGCCATACGATCAATAAAATGGGATATTATTGGACTTTGTGAAGTAAGAAGAAAAGGAGAAGAAATACGAGAGTATAACGATTACATTTTTTATTATTATGGAGAAAAACAGGGCATATATGGAATGGGATTCTTAATAAAAAAATACATGAAAGATAATATAATTAGTTTTGAAGGAATATCGGATAGAATCACCGTTCTCAACATACAATTGCATTCACTTAAACAGCCATCTTCGATTATTCAAGTTCACGCTCCCACAGAACAAGACAAAAGAATAACAAAAGATAAATTCTACAAAGATCTATCACAATTAATGAAAAAGACAAACAAAAATGTAATTATATTAGGAGACTTTAATGCTAAGGTAGGCGTGAAATCAAATGAAAATGAATTTGTTTTAGGAAAATACAGCAGTGGGGTAAGAAATAATAACGGACAAAGACTCGTAGATTTTTCTTTTGCAAATAATCTTAAAATAATGAATACCTTCTTCAAAAAAGCAAAGTCAAGGAAGTGGACATGGCTATCTCCAAACGGCAGGGAAAAAAATGAAATAGATTTTATCCTAACAAGGGATAGTCGCATTTTTAGCGACGTCGATATAGTAAATAAGTTAAATTTCAACACAGATCACAGAATGGTAAGAGGCGTCATAAATTACAAAAATAAAAAATCTAGAAAAAATATTACCTCCTCAACCAGGAATTTAACAATAACAGCACCTATTCCACAAGATACATTAAATGAACTTGATAAAGATTTGGAAAAAATAATAAAATGTACGACACCTCAAGAAAAGTACAATTTTCTAGAGAAATCATTGAAAGGAGTAAGTCAAATGCGTAAAACAAATGAGAAGAAAAACAAGTTAGGTGAAGAAGCTATACAATTAATGAATAAGAGAAATAAAATGTTAGAAAAAAGGAAAGATAATAGACAAAGCATTGCAAAAATCAGTAAAGAAATCCAGGCGTCAATCCGAAAACATAGAAAGACAGAGAGAATGAAGGTATTGAAGGAACAAATAGAGAAAACTGGAGGAGTTAAAAAAGGCCTAAAACAACTGAAAGACTACACACAATGGATACCTAACATGAAAACCAAAAATAAGGGAAAAAATGAAGGAGTGACAACAGAACGGTCGTCAATAGCCAAAATTGCAACAGAATTCTATAAGACTCTATACACGGACGTGGAAAGAATAATAACCCCAGAAACAGATAAAGACACCCACGAAGAACAAGTACCATGCATATTAGAAACCGAAGTCATAAAAGCTATAAAAACACAAAAAGACGGCAAAGCACCTGGAGACGATAAAATCTCAAACGAGATACTGAAAAACACATTAAGTGTGATATTCAAACCCGTGACGAATCTATTTAACGATATATTAGAAAATGAACAAATACCTACTCAATGGACTAAGTCCACTATTTTTCTGTTACATAAAAAAGGAGACAAAAACGAAATAAACAACTACAGACCCATAAGCCTAATGTCGAATATATACAAAGTGTTCTCAAAAATAATACTCGGACGAATAACGAAACACCTCGAAGAAAATCAACCGAGAGAACAAGCAGGGTTCCGCACAAATTATTCCACCATCGATCACATCCATGTAGTAAAACAGATGATAGAAAAACTGAATGAATATAACCAACAATACTACATGGCGTTTGTAGACTATAACAAGGCCTTCGACTCCTTGAGACACAACTTTATATGGACGACGCTAAAGAACCAGGGTGTAGAAAGCAAATACATAAATATCGTCAAAGAAATTTACAGAAACTCCACTGCAATGGTACAACTCAAAAGACAAGGAGAGGAATTTAGTATTCAAAGAGGCGTTAGACAGGGAGATCCACTTTCGCCGAAAATTTTCACAGCTGTTTTAGAGAATATTTTTCAAAATTTAGAATGGGAAGACTATGGAATCAATGTAAATGGAAAAAACCTAAACCATTTCAGGTTCGCTGACGACATTGTAATATTTGCAGAAAGGCCAGACACACTACAAACAATGTTGCAACAACTAGACAGTGAAAGCAGAAAAGCAGGACTAACCATGAATCCAACTAAAACAAAAATATTGACAAATACAATAAGGGAAAAGGTAGAAATAGGACAAGAGACGATCGAATATGTTAATGAATACATATATCTGGGACAACTAATATCCATAAACGACCAATACACGAAAGAGATAGATAGAAGAATAAGCAATACTTGGAAACGATACTGGTCACTAAAAGAAATATTTAAAAACGAGACAATACCTATGCAAATAAAAAGCAAACTGTATAACTCGTGTATACTTACATGTCTCACTTATGGGTGTCAGACTTGGCCTTCTACAAGCAAAAACAACTATAAACTGATAACCTGCCAACGTAGTATGGAACGGAGCATGCTAAGTATAAGGCTAAGTGATAGGTGGAAGACATCAAAAATAAGGAAAAGGACAAAAGTTAGTGATGTTCTATTAAAAATAAAACGTCTCAAATGGAGTTGGAGCGGACACATTATGAGAACAAATAGAGATAAATGGACAAAGGACGTAATGGAATGGTATCCTAGGAATGGAAAAAGACGAAAAGGAAGGCAAATAAAGAGATGGGAAGATGACTTACCAAAAGGATGGAGAAGATCAGCTCGTGACAGGGAAGAGTGGAAGAGACTAGGGGAGGCCTATGTCCAAGGACAACCTGATCAATAAACTGGTTGCTGAATATACATACATATTTATAAGTGTTTACTGTATTTGGTCAGTGAATAAAGGCTTTTATTATTTATTATTATTATTATTATTATTCCTTTATTTGTCTTGTATCTTAGGCTAGGGTTTTTACAATCTATATAATAAAATTGAAAATGCCAGAATGGGATAACGCACTAGGGAGGAAGCGAGATGGCGCCTTACAAAACTCGACGTCCTTTTAGATCACGTTTCTCCAATACGGTGCACGTTACCGCAGAAACAACGATTCAAATCTATTGTCTAAATATGAGAATAGAATAAGAGCGTAAAAAATACCGTTTTCGCTACGTATTTCCTTCACAATCGGCTAAAGAAATTTCATAAAATTCTTCATTTCGCGACCGTCGGCCATTTTCGGCAATGCTCGGTTTCTTTTCGCTATGACTTAAGTTTAAGTAGCCAAAAATTTTTGGCGTCATGTTGGTACGCCGTTATGCCCAAGTTTTTTACTCGAAATGTAATGACTACGCACTTTGCTTCACGTATGTTGTTTTCTCTGTCAAACTAAATGTCATCAGCAAGGAGCCAAATTTTTTTGACGTCATGTTGGTACGCCGTTATATCGATGTTTTTTACTCGAAATGTAATGACTACGCACTTTGCTTATACGATAGAGTGAGACTACATGTACGTCAGACTTCAATTGAAATGTCAAACGCAGTTGACATAACCTCAACTCTGTGATTTTTATTAATGTTTTTGAATGGAATTAGTGAAAAAAGATCAACTATATTGTTGCCAAAACGTTATACTCCGTATACGCCTAGCCTAGCATATATTGTATTTACCTATAACGGGTAGGAACGAGTTTGTGAGAGAAAACAAGCGTAAAATAAACACAGAAACTATGTTAGATAAATGGCTATGTCTTTTAACATATTACTTTCTATTGAAAGATTAAGAGGCCCTTTTACCGATAAAGGCTAACGTCCACCACTATTTTCCTAGACAGACACAACGTAGGACTAAATATATATAATAGGACTAAATGAACGACTACCATAAAAGACAAAAGTAATAAACATATGTACATAAATAGAAATATACAGATATACTTACATAAATACTTAGACATAATAAATAAATATATGGTAAAGTAATAAATAAAACAAAAACAGTATGAGCCACAAAGTTAAAGGAGCGCTTATTATTGCAGTGTACTAAGGGAGAGACAAATAGTGTTTTTTGACGAGGGGTTTAAATGTTGCAAGAGATTGGGCACGCCTTATATCCAGAGGAAGCGAATTCCACAGTAAAGTAGCCCGGAATGTGAAAGAACCATTATAAAATTTAGGAGATGAAGGGGGAACAGTAAGAACTAAGTTTTGTGCAGAGCGAACAGAACGCAAATAACTGAAGCGCTCCTTGAGGTAGTGGGGAGTTGTGGGGTTAAATAGTACATTATAAAGAAGAGACAGAATATGGGAGTGACAACGAGAACGGATTGAGAGCTACTTGAGCTGAGACCGGAAGTCGGATACATGGTCATACTTGCGTAACCCAAATATGAACCAAATGTAGATGTTTTGGATACGCTCAAGCTTATTAAGCTGCTCCTCCGTGAGGTCAAGGTAAGCTATGTCAGCATAGTCCAATATAAGAAGAAGTAGAGTTTGAGAGAGTGCAATTTTGGTGGCAATAGGCAGAAAATTACTGAGCCTAAAGACATAATAGAGACATAATATTGATAATTACAATTTTTTAAGACCCGAAACCCGACTTGGTTGGGTGAAGTTTAGGATATTTTTTTTTATGACCTGAAACTTGGCTAGATCCGACTTGGTTGGGTTAGGTTAAGGTTATTTTTTTTTTATGACCTGAATCCCGACTTGGCTAGATCCGACTTCGTTGGGTTAGGTTTTTTTTTTTATGACCTGAAACCCGACTTGGCTAGATCTGACTTGGTTGGGTTAGGTTTAGGTTATTTTTTTTATGACCTGAAACCCGACTTGGCTAGATCCAACTTGGTTGGGTTAGGTTTAGGTTTCTTTTTATGACCTGAAACCTGACTTGGCCAGAACCGACTTGCAATGATGAACCGACTTGACTATGCGTTTTGCAATGTATGCGTTTATAAAGTATGGTTACATTGTTTTATGAGTAATCAATGTATGACCATGACAAAGTATGCTTAAATCATTTTATGCGCATCAACTGTATGCCCATTACACAGTATGTTCTTAAACATTATGATTAAAAACGTTATGCGCATAAATATATGACTTTTTACAGTTATGCGTAATGATGAGTATGACGAATACAAGTATGCGTATCAAAAGTACGCCTTTCAATTATTATGCAACCCGACCCCTACCCCAAAATTACATATTCAAGTGTTTCAAATAGGAAGTAAATTTGATTTACGCGAGCGAAGCCGCGGGCACGTCTAGTAAATTTATATAAAAAGTAAAATACAATAAAGTAATTACAAAATATAAATACATTATAAAAAACCTAACCTAGGGTGCCGCCAGCAGCGGGGCAGGGCCCAGGCTACCGGTGGTTAGGGCTACAGAGAGAGGAACCTCCTGACGATGCGCGCCGTGTCCAGGAGTACCACCTTCTGAATCTGACCCTTGATCCAGCCATCTAGCGAGAGTCTCTTAAGATGTTTGTCGAGACTCTTCGCTATAGGACCGTTCGCTGAAACGACTATCGGGACAATGATCGTCGAATCAACATCCCACATGGCGGTTACCTCGTGAGCCAAGTCAAGGTACTTGCTGAGTTTGTCCTTCTCGGCCTTCACAAGGTTCTCGTCATGGGGGATGGTGATGTCGACGAGCACTGCCTGGCGCTTGGATCGATCTACCAACACGATATCAGGCTTATTGGCTACAATAGTCCTGTCCGTGATGATAGATCGATCCCAATAGAGCGTGGCACGACCATTCTCAAGAACTGGCATCGGTGCGTACTTATAGTACGGCACCTCAGACCCCACAAGACCGTATCGAAGAGCAAGTTGCTGGTGAATAATCCTGGCTACTTGGTTATGTCTGTGTAAGTACTCGCCGTTAGCAAGATGAGAACAACCGGAGATTATATGCCTGAGTGACTCACCGGGACGGCGGCATGCCCGACAAATGTCGACCGTACCGTCCTTCAGGATATATCTCCGGTAATTGTTCGTCATCATTACTTCGTCCGCAATTGCACAGACAAAACCTTCGGTTTCCCCGAAGAGATCCCCGAAGCGTAGCCAGTTCACCGACGCGAGCAGATCTACATCGGGCCCCGTAAGGGCCTTGTAGAACCGCCCGTGTAGCTCCTTGCTCTTCCATACAGCCCTGCGGTCATCGGTGCTAAGCACCTTTGGCAGGCTATCCCCACGCGTTTCGACCGCGCGAAACATTCCGATCTCTAAGTGCCAACCCCGCGCTACAAAACGTCAGTGGGCTGCCACGCCTCGCGGCGAGCGGACAGCGTACAGTTAACGTTTCCCGCGCAACCTGTGCTGTACGATGTAGAAAAATAAAAGTCGGGCATATTGTTTTTGCGGCAACAAAGACGATTGAAAATGATTTCATTTGTTCCAGAACACATTAAACTCTCCGGAATAAAAGATATTGTTTAAGAATTAACGTTTACTGGGGCACTATTGACGCGTAACTATTAAAGTCTGGGTATTTCTCTAAAAATCTTTATGGGGGCGCCTAGCTTTTTTTCGAATTAATTGTGTTGGTTTGATTCCATGCTGTGTTGTTATTACTGAATGTTTAGTTATACAATCAATAAGTAAAATATTTAAAGATTCACTCTATTATTCCTTATGTTTTAGAAACACGATTACTTGTAGTTTCCTCGATAGTTTTTTTTTTTAGTTACCTCAAAAAAGCAACATAAACCCTTAGTATGTCATAAATACTGCAGGGAAAGTTATCAGTTTTTTTTATAATAACATAACGAGATGTTAACTATAATGTATATGTACATCTTACATTTTCAAAATCTGTATTATTTTAATAATTAAACCGAAAAAACATGATTTCCGCGCTCCCAGCAGAGATGGGCAAAAGTTAATCGATTAACGATTAAGATTAACTTTTTTAATCTCGATTAACGATTAAAATTGACGATTAGTTAATCTAATCGTACGAGTTCCGATTGATTTAATCTCGAAAGATTAAGTTAATGGTCGATTAATTTTTAGCGATTAAATTTTTAATCGATAAATTAATTCGATTAACTTTCTCTCGATTAATATTAGGAAAAATAAGATAAGACTTTTTGTAAGTCTAAGTCCCTGCCTAGAACATCTTAGAGTACCGCACTATAAAAACCATCTTGTATTACTGTAACAAGAGGGAAGAGCGGTGGGCGGAGAGCGGCGATCGGAGAGCGGAAAGCGGAGAGCGGCGTGCGGAGAGCGTAGTGCAGCGTGCGGAGAGCGGCGTGCGGAAAGTGGAGAGCGGCGTGCGGAAAGTGGAGAGCGGCGTGCGGAGAGCGGAGAAAGGCGTGCGGAGAGCGTAGTGCAGCGTGCGGAGAGCGGCGTGCGGAAAGCGGAAAGCGGAGAGCGGTGTGCGGAGAGCGTAGTGCAGCGTGCGGAGAGCGGCGTGCGGAAAGTGGAGAGCGGCGTGCGGAGAGCGGCGATCGGAGAGCGGAGAAAGGCGTGCGGAGAGCAGATAGCGGAGTACGGCGTGCGGAGAGAGGAGAGCGGTGTGCCGAAAGCGTAGTGTGGCGTGCGGAGAGCGACGTGCGGAGCGGAGAGTGGCGTGCGGAGAGCGTAGTGCAGCGTGCGGAGAGCGACCTGCGGAGCAGAGAGTGGCGTGCGGAGAGCGGAGAAAGGCGTGCGGAGAGCGGAGTGCGGCGTGCGGAGAGCGGAGAGCAGCGTGCGGAAAGCGGCGTGCGAAGAGCGGCGTGCGGAGAGCGGCGTGCGGAGAACGGAAAGCAGAGAAGCGGAAAGAGGGAACGGTCGGATGCAAAGGTAACCGAACGTAGAGAATGGTGTTCAATCGTCCTGAAGTGGGCAATCCAGTGGGAATCGGGTTGTCTGGACGCCACGCCTCTGCTGACTAGACTGGTTGACCAAACGAGCGAAGGCACGAGAAAAAGCTAGCGTTTACATAACGGAGGCAACCCTAGCGCACATTCCAATGACGTTGCGTCATCCGCGGGAGGGGGCATCGATAGCGGTGGCAACGCCTGCCCTCCAAACAAGTGGGGTATCTGTTACGTAGTAACTTGTATATAATCTGTGCCTTTGGTCTGCGCCAGTTCTCGTTTGCCAAGGAGAGAGAGGTGAGGCCTTTGTCAACTGCTACTACATCGCGATGAATCCCACACTCGTTGTTTAGGAAATACTCCCTAAGACTGCACACCTCGCGGTTATGGAGGTCCTTGGCATTTAAAAAGCCACGGCCCCCACACTTACGCGGGATGTACATTCTCATAACTGACGAGCGTGGGTGCCTCATGCGGTGTGTAGTGAGCAGCTGACGAACCCTCGTATCCAGGGCGTCCAGCTCAGTCTGAGTCCACCTTAGTATGCCAAAGGAGTAAGTGAGCAGAGGCATCACCCAAGCGTTGAAGGCGCGCGCCTTATTGCCACCGGACAAAAGACTGTTAAGTACTTTTGTCAAACGACAAAAGAAACGCTCCTTCAGCGCCTGTCTAATGTCTCCGTCCGCAATACCCAATGACTGTGACATACCAAGGTACTTGTAGGTTTCAGCTTCGGAGATAGACCTGAGGGACATTGTCTCAGAAAGTTGTAAATTCACGGAATTTACGACTTTCCCCCGCTGTACATGCATGATCGCACACTTGTCTACACCAAACTCCATTTTGATGGCGCTACTGAAGGTTTCAGTTACTTCCAGTAGTTCCACCAGATCCTGGCGTTTTGGTGCATACAGCTTAAGATCATCCATGTACAGCAGATGAGAAATGACCTCACCTCCTCTTCGAAGCTGGCAACCTTGTCCTGAATCCTTCAGCAGGGTGCTGAGCGGATTCAGGGCTAGGCAGAACCATAGAGGACTCAAACTGTCACCCTGGAAAATACCTCTCTAAATCCTTATCAAGTCCTGCGGGCCAGGGGGGCCATCCCCGCCACCTGGTTGACAAAGGACTGTGGTCCACTGCCTCATACACGCGCCTAAGAGAGATCTTAGAGCTGTATCGATTTTATACAGCTCTAAGATCCTCTCTAGCCATGAATGAGGCACCGAATCATAGGCCTTCTTATAGTCAATCCATGCGGCCGAGAGAGACCCCCTGTTCCGCCGAACTTGTTGGCAAATGGTCGTGTCTATGAGGAGGAGCTCCTTAGTACCACGGGACCCAACCCTACACCCATTCTGAGAAAAGGCCAAAACGTTGTTCGCAACAATGTGCGTGTTAATTTTTGTTCTCAGAATGGATGTAAGGAGCTTGTATAAAGTGGGCAAGCTCGTGATGGGTCTATAGTTTTTCGCTTCCGTGGTACTACCGGACTTATGGAGCAGGAAGGTAACACCAGTAGTCATGAAAGATGGCAGGGAACCAAGCTCGAAGGCGTCTTGAAATTGTGTTGCCAGACGTTCGTGTGAGGATCGAAACCACTTGATCCAAAAGTTGTGCAACCCGTCTGGCCCAGGACTTTTCCAGTTCTGGGTCGTACGGGCTGCACACCTTACATCATCGGGGCTGATAGTCACAGCCCCCATGGCTTCGATCGGCTCACACTCACGTCTGACAACATTCATCCATTCGCCCTCTGTGTGCTCGACTGGCACCGACCAGATACTACGCCAAATGTTAATCATGGCAGTAGGATCCGGTAGCTGCCCGTCGCTCACACATTGGTCGGTTCCCTCCCACTTTCGATATACCTTCCTTTGGTCACTTTGGAAGAGACGATTTTGCTGGAATCGATCCACACGCTCTCTGTAGCGACGAATACGGCTTGCCCATGCATAAACTTTCTGCTTTAGATAGTCGATGCGCTCCGTGACACATGCCATGTAATCGCAGGGCCTGGTGCCAGTCCCCGCGAAGGCTTGTGTCACGTAGCGCATCACACGAGGGCGGTTGTTGCCCCCCCTAAAACAGATTAGCTTGGCAATGAGAGTCCTAAACGAGCTGATACGCCGCTCGATCCGTACTTGCCAGGCAGGAACACCCCCGGCGGTCCGCGGTGCTCGGTCAGTGTCCGGGAATCTGACACGAGCAACGCGGCACGCCGCGATGGCCCCGCAGTACATGATCGAGTATGTATCAGCTAAGTCTTCGCTAGCCCGAAGGTACGGGTCTAGCAAAGCATCCAGGGCTCCCATTAACGCTAAGTTGCGCTTATGCATCGGTAAGCGTGGTAATCGCGGCCTAGAGTCAGGTGCGGATCGATAGCGCCTAATCGCCTCCTCCAAAGCCCTCCTCAGTTGCTCATTAGCCTGGGTACTTACGCTACTCGCACAATCTTCCTCGTCAGCATCGAGATCCGTCCGCGGCACCCCCGGCACCAGGTTGGGCGCTGGCGCCGAAACCGGTGACGTAGCAGGCGGATCGCGCGCTGGCGTGGAAGCCGCGCGAGCAGCCAGTACCTCCAGGCGCAGTCGATCAAGTGTGGCGTCATCCAGCAGCTTGCGCCGCTGGATGAAGCGCACTTGATCCGATAAACGTTGCGCAGTCACGGTGATGGTTGGTTCAAGAGTCAGAAACAGAGGCAGCATCCTGTCCCGGTACGCGGACAGGCTAATTCCCCCCTCTGTAGCCCCGTAATAGGCTCGCATGACGTTCTCATTAATGTCTTGAGACCATCTCATGCGACGCACTATACCACCGGTAGCGGGAGCCGTAGGTGGGGCAGGTTGCCCCGTAGGCCCCAAGCGTGCCGGCAGCGGTGGCCGCCCTCGACGAGCAGGTGGTCGCGTCGGCGGTGGCGGCGGCCCGCGCTCGTCCTCGCTCGACCCACTGGTATCGGGCGCTGTAGCAAAGTCGTCGCCTGATGACGACGACGAGGAGCTGGACGGCGCGGGCGGTGGTGGTGGACGTGCGTTCTCTGCTTCCGCTTGTTGACGCCGTGATCTCGTTATCATCTTTCCATCAGTTTATAATTCCCTTGTTGCCTTGTTGAACTGTCACTTTTCCTTGTACATTTTGTTATAATGCCTTGTATGACTTGGAGGCACTGACAAGTTTATAAAAATGTGTGACATGGTATACAGTACAGTTATTTTGTAAAATTAAGTCCATAAAGCGGCAAAAAGAATTAAAAACACATTTTAGTAAAAATTGATATGAAAAGGCGTCTGTCAAAGTCAGCGGTTTTTTTTTTTTTATTATTATTATTCCTGTATGTCGCACCCGCTCACGGGACAATAGTGTCCCGGACCTTTGGGAGGCGTGCGTGGAGCCAAAGCCAACGCGTAGAGGCCCTTTCGACAATTTAATGAAATGTAATGTGTACATCGAGCGGATGCTGTCCCTATCCGTGTCATGGGACGCACACAGAGACAGCACCCGCTTGGTGCAAGAACTATTTATGAATATATGGAATCTAAATACAAATCGGGCTATGGGGATGAAATGGAGGACTGGGTAATTGGGCTATTGTGTGAGACAGCCGGACGTCTACCAAGAAAAGTGTCTCATAGCAAAAAAAACTGGTAGACGATGACTCGCCTCCCGCTAGATGGGCCCCCATAAAAAGCGACACATAGAGTGGCCTAAGGGCAACACCAGTGCGGAAGGCTAAGGGCGGAGAGGTGTAATACTGGGCTTTAAACCGAAGCCAACTAACCCTTTACGTTTCCACATCCACCCCCGAGCCGCAACTCTCGCGACTCCACTCTGCCCGGCCGGTTAAGGCAAGACAGAGGCGGAGGCCCCGACCCATCACCCCCCGTCAGGATCCCCCAGGAGCGCTCAGGTACGTGGGGTCGCTACCCCCCAACAGCTCGCCATTATTATTATTATTATTAACTAATCTGAGAGAAATTGAAGGGCAAGGAGAGAGCTCTAAGTCCAAATTTACCGATATCTAGGTCATCTTCATTAATCACTAGTCTAGGAAACAATTTTATTTAAGAAATATCAGTCGTGAAGAGAGACTATCTTATAAGGGTAAGGGTATTGAGTACAAAAAATCCGCACAAATTTCAAACCCACACTCCGGGACAGTATACGAATTAACCCATTATGACCTGAATTATTTTATGGTCTTAGAAATTGATAATATTTTGATATATTGTTGTCTAAGGGTCCCTGAGTTGTTTTTGATTCTTAAAAGTTAATTTGATTAATTCGTTTTGGAAAAAACAATGGGTGCCGTATGGCACCGCTAGGCCAATACGTAAGCTTTACGTCTCTCTATTAAGTATGTATTAACTTTTTATTATCTCAATATTATTACCGTTTATTTATGAAGTTATGAATATTTTGAATAACCTTGGAATTTATAAATAAGAAACGCATTTTCTTGACCTCTTTATTTAAGGCTTACATATTTTTTTTGTCCTAAACACTAACGTTAAACTAATTAATTACAGCCCTCCGCCACATTTGTTGCATAGCAAAGGTTGGTGATACTTTCTCCCAAAGTCCAGAATCTCCGTAGGTAGCTCAAATATACTACAGGAAACATGGGTGGCTCCAGAACTAAATCCTCATCAACCCATTTTCATGACTCATTACTGTTTTAGACCATTTTGTTTTTGACTGGTGGTGGTTCTTCTGCTTCGGAATTGTGTCAATGAATTGAATTGAAGAATTGTGGAGAACATTATAGGCTGACTTTTGCAACTTTCTCCACGAATTCGGCTACCTCTTCCACGATGTGAAGAAGACCGGCCTCGTGAGGCACGTGACCCACGAGACAACGTCCGAAACGACCCGGCTTCAGGTTGTACATCTGATGCCGCCCGCGTATTTCCGGACTCCTGGAGCGTGTGACACGTGGTGACAGAGATGTAGATGCCATCACCACTTCGCACCCAGCATTGAGTTGCCGACCTGTGAGGTTATTTATAAAACCACCCCCTTCTTCGTCGCCCGTATCTTGCTCAGAGTCGATTGCAGGTTCTGGAGGTTCAATATATAACTACCGCGGCTCGATATCCTCATCTTCTTCGAGCAGGGCTAGTGCCTCATGAAGTGTACAACCCCTATCTAGACAAATAAATGCCTATTACCCATTTAGAAACCAAAGAGACACACTCCATCCATTATTGGAATATACTACAGATCGGCCTAGAGGTGCCATACGGCACCCGTAAATTTTGAAGTGCGATAAAACCAATACGCAAACAAAACTGAATTATTTTACAATATAATCTAGTCACACAACTATGAAGGTATACAAAAAAATACATTTAAGTGATAGATTTTTAGAAATATAAATATTTTGGCCCACTTACCGCAGAATGAAATCCATTTTTTGCAATAATTTCAAAACGCTAACTTTTTGTCGCTCGTTCCGGCCTCAACAAGTACAACAGTTAAAAGAAAACATTGAAACAGGTAGTTGTGTCGCTCTAGCACCGAAAAAATAGCAAACCGCCGGACTTTACTGTTCGTAAAGCGCGAATGGCGGGAATTTCTAAACGCCTAACTAGAATTGGGTGCCAAACGGCACCGCTAGGTTATAATGGGTTAACAACGCTTCTCTTGGTATCGCGAAATTGTGAATTTACTTCCCTAACCTTAATAAAAACAGCAACTGACGTTCTTAAACTTTGAACGCCCCATATCGCAGCAAAATCACAAAACAATCCATACACAGTACAATACAATCCACGGAAAAAGAACTCTCAAACAAACAAGTAAGGAATTACAACCAAATAAACTACACAGTATTCATACCATTAGATAATGATAGGTAAGTGTAACGTGTAACGTTAATTCTTAAGTGAGAATTATACATATTGCTAATAGCTAGTACTAACTTACTTAAATCTAACACCTAAAACTACAAGCTCTTAATATTATATATAACAACAACAACTATAAATAAAATATTATAAACAAACTTATAAACTAAACTTAATACTCGAACTTACTCTAATACTTAATTAAATAAATCTATAAAACTTAAAACTAAACTTACATAATATTATTTACAATAATAAAAAATCGCTAAACAAACATACAGAGCGAACCCACAAATAATATTTTACTATTACGGATCACCAAAACTAGTCGCAGGCGCATAAGTACCTCTGCCAGCTGTCTCCGATCGAGACACGCCGCGTCAGTCCGCCGGCCGCCTTCAAGCGCACAACCCGCGTCGCTATGGGTTAAATTATATTGTTACGCGTTCCTGGCCGAGCGGACGTGCTTAACTTTAATAAAAAAACCTTAGCTTATTTTAATCTCAGTGCCTTGTTTGTTCCCGAATTGGGTAAGTGTTGCACCAATCCTTTAATTAGTACGTAGATTAGTGTATTTAAGCCTAGGTTCGATCACATTTAGTAGAAGCTGTGTAAATACCGTTAGCCGGCCATCTTAATCTGACATTCCTTTGTCTTTTGGAATATTCTAGAACGCCCATGTGGTTTCGAATGATGATGCAATAATTTTGGTTCCCTATTATTTGCTTAATAACTATATTTAACCTTACTGTATTGTTTTTTTATTATAGAAACAAACTAAAGAGATTTAATTTGTAAAAAGATGATAAGTAAAACTATTGGTTCTACGCCAGTTGATTTTGCCTGTACCTGTGCTTTTATGTAGGAGCCTTTGCTTATATTTAAATTCTAAATTGTAACCTACACTAGAAAATACATACAAAATTGTGTAAACTATAATTTGGTGAGATTTATATTTATGTAAAATTAAATATATTGAATTTATAACATTGTAAATTATGAGAAAAGGCCTTTACTATACTAAATTATCTTTGTCAATCAATCATTTTAATATTAAATCACGATTTCATTAAAACTGTGCTTGCTTTGAGAATCTGATGCTTCCGCGAGTCTATACAACTGCTTGCCTTCGGCTTTGCCTGTGCATTTTATTTCCACTTATAAAATACGTTACTAATGATACTATCATTAGATTCTCAACGCATCGCTTTTCATCTTTTACACCTGGACTGCATCACTCTTCATCTCATGATTGCTTCTCTGCCCACCCCCTTGCGCGTGCTAGTGACCATTTGCAGTCCAGGGCCGGACTATAGTGTTTATGCTAATGCTGGCCATGTTGGCATTTTCCAGGAACACCCTACCGGGTGAGAAATACCCGCATCTTTATTGACGCTTGCTGGAGGACCCAGAAGCGTCCCCTTTTTGCCGCCTACACCTTTTTGCCGCCATCGCCTTTTGTCGGCCAGCGCAGCCAGAAGCCACCAGCGGCCCCCTTCCACCTTTGGCTACCTGACGTCGAGCTGCACACCGCCAAGGGGCGTACGGGTATTAGGAGGGACTCGCTAACTCTCAAACAGACCGACCTCTTCGTTTTGCCCGACCTAGGGATTCGAACCCCCTCTGACTTTAAAATATAGTAATTTAAAGATATACCTTGTTTCATTTGTTCCCGTGATAGGTACACCAGGCTAGGGTGACTTATATACGTGACAAATTGGCGCCTCAACGTGTTTTTTTTTAAGGTCAGGGCATTGGTCTGTCTGAGGGTTGGTTTCTTCCTTTTTATAAAGCTTTCTTGGTGTTGGAGTGTGTGCATGTCTTAGAACAGTAAGCTTTGTAGATACTAGGCCTTTCTCTCTATCCTCTTCTACGGTGACGTGTTCATATAATTATTTATTTACATAAATTTACCAGCAGTAAAAAAAAAAAACTTATCTTAATATTCCTTGTTTGCTCCAGTTTTTTTCTGTTAAAAAAATTATATGATACACCCTGCCCTTTTTCTGTAATTTAAACGCTTTGCTAGTGTTTAGTGAATAAGACTGATTGTAATCCTTGTGCAACATTTACCTGATTTCGTACACTTGCAAAAAAAAAAAAAAAACTTCTAGTCTATAAATAATCTTATAACAATTCTTACAAATATGTCGCGACCAATTAAATATTTACAACTTACAAAATCCGAGCTTACCTTTGCCATGAACAACTCGGTAAATGAAGTGACAGGATATACTCCTGCATTCCCGGTCCATGGCCGAGAACTAGTCACGTGCGGGTCTCATTGTACCAATAATGATACCCAAAGCGAGTTAGTTTTCGTGCCTCGTGATAGCTACGCGAAAAACTTAGGTTGTTAGGTTGATATGCAAAATCTTTTTTTTTTTGTTTTTTTGTTGGTCCTTGGCATGATCGTCACCGGTGAGTCGGTAACGAACGTATATCTTTAGGAGCTGTAGTGTTATATTGAAAACATCTAAGCCTTCACCAGAGTTTTCTATCCCTTGAAAGAAAGCTCTAATCGAAGCGGGTGGTGACTTCGCTAGGTTTATACTTGATTACTAGGTAATTAAACTTTGTTCTAAGCCTTCACCAGAGTTTTCTGTCCCTTGAAAGAAAGCTCTAATCGAAGCGGGTGGTGACTTCGCTAGGTTGGTACCTGATAACTAGGTAATTCTTGTTTTGTTAAGTATAATTGCCGTCTCTCAAAGTAAATTTACCTTAAAAGTAAAACCTAAGCTAGTATTGGCTATTTTTTTTGGTTCTGTAAATTGCTACACGAGTAACGCATAATACTACTGGTGCGTTCCTCATTCTGATAGAAGTTTCTTCATATGTACTCGCTTATATGAGAAAACCTTACGACTGATATGATTGTACGACAGATGAAGAATGAAAGTGTTAAGTAGCTGCAAAACCTATAGTTCTGCTAGACGGATTTTTTATAGGAAAAATCCTTCTTCTAGGAGACCGTGTACTGTAACGTGTAACGTTAATTCTTAAGTGAGAATTATACATATTGCTAATAGCTAGTACTAACTTACTTAAATCTAACACCTAAAACTACAAGCTCTTAATATTATATATAACAACAACAACTATAAATAAAATATTATAAACAAACTTATAAACTAAACTTAATACTCGAACTTACTCTAATACTTAATTAAATAAATCTATAAAACTTAAAACTAAACTTACATAATATTATTTACAATAATAAAAAATCGCTAAACAAACATACAGAGCGAACCCACAAATAATATTTTACTATTACGGATCACCAAAACTAGTCGCAGGCGCATAAGTACCTCTGCCAGCTGTCTCCGATCGAGACACGCCGCGTCAGTCCGCCGGCCGCCTTCAAGCGCACAACCCGCGTCGCTATGGGTTAAATTATATTGTTACGCGTTCCTGGCCGAGCGGACGTGCTTAACTTTAATAAAAAAACCTTAGCTTATTTTAATCTCAGTGCCTTGTTTGTTCCCGAATTGGGTAAGTGTTGCACCAATCCTTTAATTAGTACGTAGATTAGTGTATTTAAGCCTAGGTTCGATCACATTTAGTAGAAGCTGTGTAAATACCGTTAGCCGGCCATCTTAATCTGACATTCCTTTGTCTTTTGGAATATTCTAGAACGCCCATGTGGTTTCGAATGATGATGCAATAATTTTGGTTCCCTATTATTTGCTTAATAACTATATTTAACCTTACTGTATTGTTTTTTTATTATAGAAACAAACTAAAGAGATTTAATTTCTAAAAAGATGATAAGTAAAACTATTGGTTCTACGCCAGTTGATTTTGCCTGTACCTGTGCTTTTATGTAGGAGCCTTTGCTTATATTTAAATTCTAAATTGTAACCTACACTAGAAAATACATACAAAATTGTGTAAACTATAATTTGGTGAGATTTATATTTATGTAAAATTAAATATATTGAATTTATAACATTGTAAATTATGAGAAAAGGCCTTTACTATACTAAATTATCTTTGTCAATCAATCATTTTAATATTAAATCACGATTTCATTAAAACTGTGCTTGCTTTGAGAATCTGATGCTTCCGCGAGTCTATACAACTGCTTGCCTTCGGCTTTGCCTGTGCATTTTATTTCCACTTATAAAATACGTTACTAATGATACTATCATTAGATTCTCAACGCATCGCTTTTCATCTTTTACACCTGGACTGCATCACTCTTCATCTCATGATTGCTTCTCTGCCCACCCCCTTGCGCGTGCTAGTGACCATTTGCAGTCCAGGGCCGGACTATAGTGTTTATGCTAATGCTGGCCATGTTGGCATTTTCCAGGAACACCCTACCGGGTGAGAAATACCCGCATCTTTATTGACGCTTGCTGGAGGACCCAGAAGCGTCCCCTTTTTGCCGCCTACACCTTTTTGCCGCCATCGCCTTTTGTCGGCCAGCGCAGCCAGAAGCCACCAGCGGCCCCCTTCCACCTTTGGCTACCTGACGTCGAGCTGCACACCGCCAAGGGGCGTACGCCGTACGGGTATTAGGAGGGACTCGCTAACTCTCAAACAGACCGACCTCTTCGTTTTGCCCGACCTAGGGATTCGAACCCCCTCTGACTTTAAAATATAGTAATTTAAAGATATACCTTGTTTCATTTGTTCCCGTGATAGGTACACCAGGCTAGGGTGACTTATATACGTGACATAAGGTTAGGTTATGTTTGTTTATTAACAACAATACACTATGAAATTTATAGCAATCAACAGCTATGGACTTACAACTAAAACTAATATGGATAGACAAGATATGCAACTAAGATTTTTAAAACTTCTAGTAATTACCAAAATGAAACGTAAATCTATATAGAAAATCCTCTTTTGAAAATTTGTAACATACTACCAATTGGAACATAAATACATGCTTGCCGTAAAAAATAATTTTACCTTTTGCTTTGACCTTTAAAAAGCATATATGGATCTAATATTATTTAAAGTTTTTTTTTTTACCAAAGCCGTCTAAAGCATACCTAGCTCAGAAGAATCATTAATCAAAGCCGTTGAAAACGTCTACGATACGAAGTCTAAGGCTACTGGCAAAGTATTGGTACCAAGGGTCAACAATTACTAAGGGGACAGAACCCTTAAAAAACGAGTCCCATGCTTCGTCAATAGTTTGCCGGAAGATAATAATATAAGACGAGAGCATAATCTGATAAGATTTAAGACACTAGTTAAAAACACCATTATTTCACCTCTATCATTTAACCTCATGTCAAAAATTTGTTCTCATAAACAAACCATTATTTGGTTACCAAGACTAGTAAAAAAAAAAAGTAAGTAATCTGGTGAATCGGTGAATATCACTAGCCTACACATACAATCACAATTATACTCTGTAAGTCATAATACTGTTGAAACTTTACTACGACTATACGACAGATATGAAGGAGACGTCTACCGAGAATTTAATATCTCAGGATCGATTCAAGCGAAATGGTGAATTCTGATTTTTAGCGATTCTTGCATGCGGAGATTCTTGTATCCCGCAAAATCGTATTCGTTTCAGTTTGACCGTTCGAAATAAGCGGTTGTGTTTTGTTCAGAATATGTATTTGAAATAGCGAGGATTTCTTTGTGATAACGAGAGGAATGCTCTAGATGAATAAGAATATAATTCGCTGAAATGTAATTGTACTAGTTATATTAATAGGAAATTCTATCTTGCCTCGATTGTTACGTAATTTTAAGTATTTTTTATGTGTACTATTTTATCTATTCACGGGTGAAGCATATATTTATGTAACGAAAAAGAAGTAAAAAAAAAACCAGGATATTTGTATATTTAGGTTAAAACAAACCAGTGTCAAATGTTTAATTCAATTTGTATAGACTGAACAATGTAATAAATGGGGCTCTTGTACTGGTCATTATTTTAAAGAACTCAACACAGTTTAGCTACTATCTAGAAAACAGTCCTGGAGACATTATCATTAGTAAGTTACATGGGATTGGCGCATGAATGGCTATAAACGTACGTGTATAATATACGAAGGCAAAAACAATTCCGGGTACACGGGACGAGGCTGACGAGTCGGGCCTGCGGCGAGCTACTGATAAGATAGCCCAGGAGCTTGGCCAGAAATTCATGCTCATTTTCTTAAGACCATTGACCCAGAAGAGTTCTATAGAATTCGACATTCCAAATTTGTATTGTACTACAGCCCAGGAGCATGCGCATAAGTCTCTTCTCATCTTTATTTGCTAATTCCAGTGGTCTAAGGCATCATCATCTGTTTTACAATCTATCCATCTTGATGAATGAGAGATCAGGTGGTGCTGCCAGTCAATGCAATTATGTTCGCGATAGTGAGACTACAGGCTTTTCATGACCAGCCTGGGTTGTCGTCAGCCTGGGCCATCATTTTGGGAATGGTGGATCACGCAGAACCGGCTTCGAACGTTCGAAATTTAAAGTTTCTTGCGTTGCCCTCTTCTCGCTCTCCATATAAATAAGTGGAAGGACATGCTAGGAAATTCTAGGTTTGAACTCCAGAGTAACTGTCCTTATTTGTTTTATGATAGGAGGCTGAGTGGTAAAGCCCGTTAAGTCGATAACAATTGTCATTGAAATTAGAACTCTATTCATTTTACATACACCTGTAGTTATTATTTCAAAAATATTTTTTTTACAAATTATCAAATATTAACGCAAACTTTTTAATCGTGTTTGACCACGCAACGCTCGTACATATCGTCGTTCTCAAAGACATTTACTCAAAATCATAAAATCTGTAAAAATACTTATGGATTACATTAGATATTATGGCTAGTTCTACTTTCAAAGCATTGACATATCAACAAGAGAAACTGTTGCAGATCGCATATGGTGCCATAGCAAGTGTGATTAATCATCACACACATCATGTCACACTGCAATCCAACTTAGTCCATTCCATACTTTAAAAATAAATTGAGTACCTGATTTTGCTCCCCTCTCCCGGCCTATATCTATGCCTAACACTACACGTCACAAGCAATAATCGCACATGCATCGCCATCTCCCTCCCACCCCCACATCATCCATCTCACTCTAGTGTATGTTTGTCATAATCCCCAGGGCCCCCGGCGCTACGAACACATAAACAACATTATTCACCGTAATTAGTAAATAGATCACTGTGTGGTTAGTAATTTTGGAGTTCAAAGACGCTGTTAGGGTACGTCTCCACTGATGTGGAACGGAGTGGAGAAGTACGGAATCGACCAATCACGTGAGTTGAAATCTGTATCCCAGCTCCGCATCTCTTTTGTGATTGGTCGATTCCGCAAGTCTCCGCTTCAGTGCAGATGCACCCTTAGACTTGTGGGTAGCGCAGATATTTATGAAGCTACCACAATCCCATGCTGCCCAAAGGAAAATATTACGAAATAATATATCATCTGGCATGTATGAACACCTTTATTTTTAAATTAATATTTATAAAATGGGTAGTTTGCACAAATGTAACTTTGACAGAGAAAACTTATGTTTTTCTCAGTCAACCTTTGACAACGGTATCTGTAAAGGCACTGAAACGTCAGGGAGGCTCAAACAATGAATATACGCGATATAATCCGTTTAAATTGTTTTATTTAAATGTGTGACAGTCGCGGAAACCGAAGGAAATATTAAATAATATACCATTTTTTAATCGATTAATACTTACGTACTTTAAAGATTGAAGAGAGGAGAAAGAGAGAAAAATCAAGGAGAGTTTACCTTTACCATATGAGTGAGAAGGTGAACGACATGTCAGGCTGTCAATGAGATGAATACTTACGTGTTTTGCAGAGAAAATAAGCCTAACTATAAAAATTGTAGAATATTGGTAGCATTAATACAAAACCTTCATTGAAAGTATCCATTATCGCATTATTAGCATAAAAAATTAACATAATATAGCGTAAACTTCTGATTTAGCCATTCCAGATGTTTTTTAAAAGTATTAACAAAACAATCCCAAATTATTTTTGCCACATATTTGTCCAAATGGTTTTCGATTTAGAGCAATGATACTTGATATATTAATTGTTCGGTTTATGCGTTGTACAAAAGCAAGTATTTATAAAAAACAAAATAAGGCGATATCACGAAATATAGTGTACCTACAGTCTGTGACAATTCTGAAACATATTATCATAGAAGGCCGACCACATTTTACCAGATTTATTTATTTCAGGTCGGCAACGCACTTTTAACTCCTCTGGTGTTGCAGGTGTCCATGGGCGACGGTAATCGCTTTCCATCAGGCGATCCGTTTGCTCGTTTGCCCCCTATAGGCCCCCATACATGGGAAGGCAAAACTGATCAGGCCGATGTGATTGAATCGCTTCAGTCCATCCGGCCGCCGTAAAGCGTGGTGGCCTGAAGGCCGTTTCATTCATACACGGTACGGATTTAATTCCGATCAGATGGAACTTAAGGTAAACCTGGTCATGTATGGGGGCCTGACATAAAATATATATACATATCTGCCTACTGGATTAAGGCTAAAGTCAACTGAACTTTTATTCCAAGAATAACGCTTACCTTCAGATATTAATGTAATGTCAAACTACTATTTATGGAGTTTTGACCTTACTATTTTTAGAAAAAAAGTTTGGTGGAATCCAGCCTACGATCATTAACCACCCTTAAGTATATTTCTTGCCGGTACAAGATCGCACCCCTGTAAGCGTGTGCCGATTCGATTCATTAGCTACGTAAAGTCACTTAAATAAGTGTGTAAGCGACACTAACTTTGACCGAAATGTGGAGTTGTGAAGATTTGAGTGAGGCAATCAAAGTTAATTAAACTATATATTAGAAAATAACAAATATGACTAACATTATTAAGGCAAGAATTGTGAGCGTCTTTCTTTGTTTGTTATTTCTTCACGCTCGAACAGGTGGACCAATTTTGATAATATTTGGTATGGACGTTGCTGACACCCTAGATTAACACATATCATACTTTTTATCCCTAAATAATGTAGTGTTCCCGTGAAACGAGCGGGTAATGCCGCGGGACGCAGCTAGTGCCTGTTTAAAAACTAAACTAAGTAATCATGCTATGTCGTGAACACATTTTTGTAAGTACAGTCTGTGTAATAATATATGGTCACTGTTTTTTGTTTTGGAATATATTCCTGATGAACTTATTGTGTCAGATTTATTTCCAACTAAGATCATTATGTATTTCTTGCACAAGAAACAAGATCGCACCCCTGTAAACCTGTGCCGAGTTACCGACTCGATTCATTAGCTACGTTAAGTCACTTAAATAAGTGTGCTGGCGTCGCCAACTTTGACCGAAATGTAGAGTTGTGAAGATTTGAGAGAGGCAATCAAGGTTATTAAAGTATAAATAAGAAAACAACAAATATGATTATTTAGGCGAAAGCTTGTGAGTGTGTTTCTTTGTTACTTATTTATGGCTAAGCAGCCTCGATCAAAACATCAGTGACGAAGTTACCGCTCCGCTATACGGGTAAAAGTCCCTGATGAAGAGCTCCATACGAGTTCAAAACATGTCGGGTCGTTCCTGAAAATGTTCCGTAAGTACGCTTGAGCTTGACACAATAATGCGCCTAATACAATAATTGAATATGTCTCACGAAAGTTTTAATAGAATATATTAAGACCTTGGAAGAAGAGTGAAAAGCGACAGTCACGTCTATAATTTATCAGCTCTACTCTAATATTGTCTCGTGATTAATCATTCGCCCACACGAGGGTTCGAGCATTTCGAACAAGACGACAGTTTTACGACAACTCTTTATTTCCGCTTCTACCGTCAGGTTCATCTATTTTCAATTTGTACATCTTAAAATGGGTCTAAATGCCGTGTTAAAATTGTGTTGGTAGGGAAGTTCGCCGTCC